>CP129454.1:31515000-32715000 GCA_030445155.1 Quercus variabilis
TCCTGGACGAGGGGTACGCGTGGAGGACGTTCAAAGGGATCGTCACTGACAATGAGGTTAATGAATGTTACAACATGTCAGTGAAAGAATTTGAACGCTCTGGCATCCACGACCTCTTTAAGGTGTGTTTTAACTCGTCCTTGCTCTATTTCTTTTTCTCTCTCTTTTTCTTTTTATACATATCTGACCAACTCTTATTCGTCCATGCAAACAGGCCATGTCAAAGTTCTATACAGCGACGTGCCAGGCTAAGGAACTAGCTGAGGAGGCCAAGACGGCAAACGAGAAGGCCAAAGAGTTGGGCAACGAGGTCTTGTTGAAGAAGGGGGAGGTAATCAGGCTGACAGAGGAAATCAATCGCTTGCTCGGAACTGAGACGAGATTGAAGGACGAGGTTGAGGAACTTAAGGCAGATGCTGTTGAAAAAGATACTCGCATCGCCTACTTGGAGGGACAAGTCTCTGAGTATAACTCGTCCTTGGAGAAAGCACGTGAAGAAGCCATATCAGCTTTCAAGAAGTCTGGCGAATACAAGAATCGTCTAGACAGTCATTACGCTGCGGGGTATGAGGACTTCCGTGCTGATGCCAAGGACGCATTCCCTGACTTGGATTTTGATGCCTTCAAGATTCCTCAAGCCACAGAAAGTTCCTTGCTTGCGACGGGTTCTGAGGATGTGAATGTGGAGGACGATGCCACTAACGAGGTGGAGCAGGACGATCCAAAGAACCCAACTAATTAAGTTCATTCAAAGCTTTTACAAATTGTTTAGAGTGCCCTAGTGTTTTGGGCTTTTACTTTTTATCCCTTTTTTTTTTATTCAAGTACAATTTTTTCGTCCAAGTCTATGGACGAGTTTTATGAACATGCACTTATTACTGTTTAAGGGTTTTTTGGACGGTGGTCGTCCACCCTATGAATCCCATATGAATGTTTTTACTCTTCATTGTTTCTTGTGCTTGAATGTTTTTTTTTTTTAGGTTTTGTGAGCAAAGTTTCAATTTCTTCGTTCGTACCAGTTTTGGTTGATGTAAGATTTTCCTTATTCATCTCGTCTTGAATATATGGACGAGTTCCTCCACTTATAACATTATGAAGTTAGACAAGTAATATTATCTCGTCTTGAATATATGGACGAGTTCCTTCATTTATAACATTATGAAGTTAAACGAGTAATATTCGTCCATGATCATGTCTTATCGTCCATGACCAAATTCGTTATCCAGATTTAGGACGATTATTTGTCCGTCCTTAACACTGAACTTTTTCCTACAAATTCTCGTCCATGGGCTGGATTGTTACGTTGGTTAGACTCGTCTATGGGCTTGTGGTGTTTTAACACGCACATTGTTTGTCCATGGTGTAGACGATTATACTTCGTGTTCGTCCTGCCTAAAACTTAGACGGACATATCTTCATTTTTGTTGCTTTATCCTTGTTTCAAGGAAAGCTTCTAGACAATGCTTCCTTGGAAGCTTTCAGACGATACTTCCTTGCGTCCAAAGATTCTACTCGTCTTTGGCGATTCGCCTTCCGTGGACCATTTTGAATCATAGAAAACAAAGGATTTTCATACCACCATACATACTTAAAACACACCATATGTATATTCAGAAATCCATACTATGTAATCATTCGTCCACAATCATGGCACATGCTTAAGAGCTTGTGCTTTTTAGAGAATTAAAAACACATAATAGACACAAATTCGTCCATGAGCAGCATAAAATACTTATACACTTAGAAACATAATAGTAATAAACAAACACTGGAAAATAATACTAAGCGTTACTTTAAACTTCCAAAGGTCTCGTCCATGCCTAGACTCGTCCGTGATCACCTTTCATTGATAGTACCTCCTTAGGTGTTCAACATTCCACGGGTGCTCTAACCTTCGTCCATCCAGGGCTTCTAAATAGTAGGATCCTTGTCTTTTAAAGTTGATAACTCTATAAGGTCCTTCCCAGTTTGGTCCTAGCTTCCCATGGGCTGGGTTTTTGGTGGCCAAAGAAACCCTTTTAAGGACGAGATCCCCAACACTGAAGCGCCTGGGTTTCACCATAGCATCATGCCGCTTCGCCATGAGATTCTTGTACCTTGCTGTTCTTTGCTCTGCGTCTATTCTTACCTCGTCTATGAGATCAAGGTTAAGACGAAGCTGCTCTTCGTTTTCCTCATCCTGATACTTCAGCACTCTGTGGCTGGCCATATGCACTTCTGCAGGTATGACCGCTTCGCTCCCATAAGCCAATTTGAAAGGAGTCTCTCCTGTGGGAGTCCTCGCTGTCGTCCTGTAAGCCCACAAAACACCTGGTAATTCATCCGGCCATACTCCCTTTGCCCCTTCAAGCCGAGTCTTGATGATTTTCAACAAGGATCGGTTTGCTACTTCTGCTTGTCCGTTAGCTTGTGGGTGGGAGGGTGAGGAATAGTGATTTTTGATTCCAAGCTGTTCACAAAATTCTCTGAAGGGGGTGTTGTCAAACTGTCGTCCGTTGTCAGATACGAGCACTCTTGGCACACCAAACCTGCATACAATGTCCTTCCAGACGAAATTTTTGACATTTTGTTGTGTAATTTTCACCAAGGGCTCAGCTTCCACCCATTTAGTGAAGTAGTCTATTCCCACTACCAAAAACTTCATCTGTCTGGTTCCAGTTGGGAAGGGGCCTAAAATATCCAAACCCCACTGAGCAAAAGGCCAAGGGGCCATCATTGGGGTGAGGTATTCTGAAGGAATTCTAGGAATATTGCTGAATCGTTGACATTGATCACATACCTTTACATATGCCTTGGCATCAGCTTGGATGGTTGGCCAGTAGTACCCTGCACGGATGGCCTTATGGACGAGTGATCTGGCTCCTGAGTGATTTCCACATGCCCCTTCATGAACTTCCCTCAGCACATAGTTCGCTTCGTCTGGAGCCAAGCACCTCAGATAGGGTTGTGAAAAACCTCTTTTGTATAAGATCTCGTCTATAAGGATGTATCTGGCTGATTTGACTCTTAGCTTCCTGGCTTCGTCCTTCCCTTCTGGAAGCCTTCCATCCTTCAGGTATGAGACTATTGGGGTCATCCAATTCTCTTCACCTTCTATTTGCAACATTTCTGGAAGGTCTATGCTCGGCATGTACTGTATTTCATCTAATTTGTCCATTGCTTCATTGGCGGAGGCTTCCTTCGCTAGAGTGTCTGCTTCCATGTTCTCTTCCCTCGGGATCTGCACGAAATTAGCTTCTCTGAATTTCTTCATAAGGCGTAAAACCTTCTTCAGATACCTCTTCATTCTATCTTCCTTGGCTTCACACGTTCCATTTACTTGACCTATAACCAACTGTGAATCTCCCAGGACGAGTACAGAGTCTGCCTCTACAGATTTAGCTAATTCCAACCCCTTAAGAAGGGCTTCATACTCTGCTTCATTGTTAGTTGTTTGATACTGCAAGCGAACCTTGTGATTTAACTTATCTCCTTCTGGCGATTGTAAAACCACTCCTATACCTCCTGCATACAGCGTAGATGATCCATCTACATGGATGACCCATCTTTTATTGCCTTCTTTGTCATCCAAGTCCTCATAACTCGGAGTAAATTCTGCGATGAAATCTGCTAGGGCTTGAGCTTTTATCGCATTCCTCGGTTGGTACCGAATGTCGAACTCACCGAGCTCAATTGCCCATTGAATTAGTCGTCCTGCAGCTTCAAGTTTACTCATTGCCTTCTTGAGTGGATGATCGGTCATAACAACGATGACATGACCTTGGAAGTAATGTCTTAACTTCCTAGAAGCTGTTATTAGCGCGAAGGCTAACTTCTCTATCAGCGGGTACCTTCCTTCTGCCCCTCTCAGTGCCCGGCTAGTGTAATACACAGGCTTCTGTACCTTTTCTTCCTCCCTGACCAACGCTGAACTCACGGCGTGTGGGGACACTGCTAAGTATAAATATAGCTCTTCCTCTGGCACGGACGGACTTAGCAAAGGGGCCGTGGCAAGATAATGCTTTAGGTCCTGGAAGGCTTTTTGACATTCGTCCGTCCACTCAAATGCCTTCCTGAGAATCTTAAAAAAGGGTAAACACTTATCAGTGGCTCTTGAGACAAACCTGTTTAGTGCTGCAACTCGTCCTGTTAGGGATTGGACTTCCTTGATGTTTCTCGGTGGCCCCATGTCCAATATGGCTTGGATCTTGTCTGGATTTGCTTCAATTCCTCTCTCTGAAACCATGAATCCTAAAAACTTTCCTGAAGATACTCCGAAGGCACATTTACTTGGGTTCAGCTTCATCTTGTATCGCCTAAGTGTTTCAAAAGCTTCCTGAAGATCGTCCAAGTGGCTTCCTTCGTCTAAGCTCTTCACAAGCATATCATCCACGTACACCTCTACATTCCGCCCTATCTGTGGACGAAACATGTGATTCACCAGTCTTTGATAAGTTGCCCCCGCGTTCTTCAGACCGAAGGGCATGACTTTGTAGCAAAATAAACCTTGACTAGTAATGAAAGATGTCTTTTCTTGATCTGCCTCGTCCATCTTTATCTGGTTATATCCTGAGAAGGCGTCCATGAAGCTCAACAGTTGATGGCCAGCGGTAGAATCAACCAATTGATCAATACGAGGCAAGGGATAACTATCCTTAGGACACGCCTTGTTTAAGTCAGTGAAGTCAACGCACATTCTCCACTTGCCATTTGCTTTTTTCACCATCACTACATTTGCCAACCAATCCGGGTAATAGACTTCCCGAATGAACTGTGCCGTGGTCAGTTTCTGAACCTCTTCCTTGATAGCCTTCTCTCGCTCAGGGGCGAATACTCTCTTCTTTTGACGAATGGGTCTAGATGAGGGGGACACGTTCAGTCGATGAGTAATTACATCTGGATCAATACCAGGCATGTCGTCATGACTCCATGCAAAAACATCGGCATTCTTCTTTAGAAACTGGACGAGGTCTTCTTTCGCCTTCTCTTTCATACTTGTTCCAATTCTAGTGAATTTCTCCGGGTCATTTTCTTGTAACAAAACATCTTCCAATACTTCAGTTGGTTCTGCAACAAGTTTCCTTTCTTCTATATTCATAGCATGCATCTGCTCATCCATAGCCAACATGGCTAAGTAACACTCCCTGGCTGCCAATTGATCTCCTTGTGCTTGACCAATTCCACATTCCGTAAGGAATTTGACTGATAGATGGTAGGTGGAAGTTACTGCCTTCCAACTGTTCAAAGTTGGTCTTCCAATAATGGCATTATATGAGGACGAACAATCCACCACGAGGAAATTTACTTCTCTAGTTATCTGCTGAGGGTATGATCCTACCACTACAGGCAAGGTAATAGTACCCACGGGCTGCACTTTCATTCCTCCGAATCCTATCAGTGGTGAGCCTGCTGGACGAAGCTGATCTCGTCCAAGCTTCATCTGCTGGAAGGCAGGATAATATAATATATCCGCTGAACTTCCGTTATCCACCAACACCCTCCTAGTTCTGTAATCTGCTATCAGAAGGGTAATGACAATTGCATCGTCATGTGGATGATGAACTCTTTCAGCCTCTTCATCTGTGAAAGAAATGGTTGGCTCGTCTGCCCCCCTCATCCTAGATGATCGTCCGGAGAGTTGGACATTTTGCACCACTTTAAGATACGTCTTCTTTGATCTAGAGGATTGTCTTTCAGAAGTCCCTCCGACGATAACCCTTATTTCTCCTAGTGGGGGCCGCGATGACTCTTCCATCTTCGCTTTCAGTTTTTCATCTTTATGATCCCTTCCAACGAAATGCCTCAACTTTCCTTGTCTAATGAGATTCTCGATCTGCTGCTTCAGGTCATAACACTCGTCCGTGTCATGCCCATGATCCTTGTGGAAGCGACAATATTTATTCTTATTGCGCTTGTTAGGATCTCCCTTCATCTTCTCCGGCCACTTCAAGGAAGGATCATCCTTGATTTGCATAAGCACTTGATCAAGTGGGACATTCAAAGGTGTATAATTCTGATTTCTTGCTGATGGGCCTGCCTTCCTGTTATCCCTATCTCGATCCTTCTTGTCTTCCGTTCGTCCCTTCCTTGGACGAGGCCCTTGGTCAGGATGACGTGGGGGGTTTCCCTCCGTTCTATCAGCCCTCTTTCTTTTCTTAGCTATGATGGCGTCTTCCGCGTTCATAAAGTTTTGGGCTGAATGGACGAGTTCAGCCATGGATTGGGGCTCTTTTTCATACAACTTGTGAATGAATAAGTCTGAGTTAACCCCGTTGTGGAAGGCTGCCAAAAGGAGCTTGTCGTCCACCTCGTCTACTGTCAGGGCTTCCCTGTTGAAACGGGTGATGAAGGAACGCAGGCTCTCGTTCTCTCCTTGTTCTATGGTCAGCAAACTGGACGAGGAACGTTTGTGTCTCTGTCCCCCAATAAAATTATTGACAAATAATTTGCTTAAGTCCTCGAAAGAACTTACAGAATTTGGGGGTATTTTGCTGAACCATACTCGCGCTGGTCCCTTCAGGGTGGTAGGGAAGGCTCTGCACATAATCTCGTCTGGAACCCCTTGAAGATGCATTGTGGTCTTGAAAGTAGCAATGTGGTCAAAAGGATCACGTGCTCCATCATATGAATCCAGGGAAGGCATTTTGAACTTCGGTGGCAAGGGATGCCCATTGATGGAAGCCGTGAAAGGGGAATCTGTCCGGTGAACCAAATCCTCAACGGGATTTGCTCTTCTCATGTTTTCCCTCATCTCGTCCATAGCCTTCCTCATTTGATCCATTTCCTTCTCCAAATGTGGCACCCTTCGTGACGTGGTGCCTCTTGACTGAGCCTCAGGCTCAACATTTCCTCTAACTTCTTGACTTTGGGACTGTCTTTCAGCCTGTCCTTCACGGCGCTGTCGCTCCATCTCCCTAGTCAATTCTTGATTTTGGCGAGTCAACTCTGCCATCGCGGCCGCCATAGATTGCATGTGCTGGATGGAAGGCGACTGCATGACAGGCGCTGACTGGCGATCGCGATGGGGGTTACTTGAAGCATCTCTGCTTCCCTGATGGCCTGGGCTTGTAGCCCTAGACCTAGTCCGAACCATTCAACCTTTTTCTCAGAAAGCCAAATCGCAAACCAGTTTACGATCGCTTCCCACAGACGGCGCCAAACTGATGGTGCGTAAGATCAGTTTGGTTGAACACTTCGGCTTCGGTGGGTTGCTACGCTTGCAGAGGCCTGCAAAAGAAGAAGAAAATCAAAGGATGACCGGGATGGACCGGCCAAATGCCCTCCGATGGTGAAGTTAGTATCTTCTCTCGTATGAAGTTCGAACTGTACTGTAAGTGAAAAACTCAGAATCTCCTACCTTTACATAATTTGGACCGGTCCTTATATAAGATACTCTGGGGCAGTTACTGGTTTAATAACTTCCCCCAGATTTGTGGAACCCGGATGTAACTTCTTCAACGGCTATAGAGATCATAACCGCTGCTGGAAGTTACATACTTGGGAGAAGTTGGCGGCGATGATCACGGGTTGGTGAGCCACTCCAGAATTTGCTATGTATCATATGGTCGTCCAGGTGCAATTCCTATGGACGACCTTTTATCATGCTGTTCTCTGGTCGTCCAAGTGATTCACCCATGGACGACCCTCTATCCTTGATAACAAAACTTGCACAATTGGTCGACGCCTCAAGGAAGAGAGGCCTGGACGAATAAGAGAGAATAGTTGCTAGGCAAACTGCATGTTCTTGGACGACTACTCTGGACGACTAGGAGACGGCCATTTTGGCTACCCTATCAGTAAAAATAATAATAATATTTTATTCTCACCTTATTTGAACTTTCTCTCTCTTTTCTCTCATTTTCTCTATTCTCTTCTCTCTTTCTCATCTTCTCTCTCCTCTCTTCAGACCAAAACATCATCCTCTACCCAACATCAACATCACACATCACAGTAGCTCATTTTTTTTTTCTGGTGGGTTGCGATCCGGCAAGTTATGTGGTTGCTTTTTTTTTTTTTTTTTTTTTTTTTTTAGCGTGGGTGACGGCATGGGTCACTGTGGTGGTTGTGGTTTTTGGTGTGGGTCATTGTGGTGGTTGTGGTGTTTTTTTTTTTTAAATTTTTTTTGTGCTGTGATCGGTGCTTAAAGGAAGAGATGGGTATGGGTGAAGTGGGTTGTGGGTCATGGTTGGGTCTGGTGTTTGGGTCATTGGTCGTGGTTGGGTCCGGTGTTTGGGTCATGGTTGGGTTGTGGCTGAAGTGAGTTGTTGGTCGTCGGAGCTCGCCAGTGTCAGTGAGGTCATGGCGAGATCGGCATGGGTCACAGTGATGGGTTTGGTGGAGATCGGCGTGGGTCACCGCATGGTTGCTTGGTTCTTTTGGGTTCTGCCTTTCTGATGGTTTTTTTTTTTTTTTTTTTTAAATGGGTTTTTGTTCCAGTGAGATTTTGGTGGGCAGTGGGCAGTGGTGGCGTGGTGGGCATGTGGAGGGGGTGTGGGTTTCTGATCGGTGGCTTGGGGAGTGGGTGTGGTGGCCGTTGTTGGCTCCAACCAGTTTGATGGTTTGTGTGTGTGTGTGGTTCTATTGATGGTTTGTGTTTATGTGTGTATGGTGATGGGTTTGGATAGGTTGATCGATGTATCATGGGTCTCTGTGTGTGTGTGGCTTTGTGTGTTGAATCGGTGTTAGAGGTTGAGGGAGAAAGAGAGGGAAAAAAAAAAATGACTGTTGGAAAGCCCAAAAACCAAGTTTGAAAAAAAGTGACAATTAGAAAGGAATAATAAAGAAATAATAAAGAAAGATTAAAAAATAATATTTTAATAAAAATAGAGTTTTGGGATGCTGGAGATATTGTAAAATGGTATGATATAATGATAAAGTGGCTTTTTAGAATGGTAAAATAGAGTAGAATTGGCATTCCCCAATGCTAATGCTCTAACAAGTAGAAACCAATATCTTTATCCAATCTGAAGTCGAAGCAATCAATTGGGCAATTCAAAAATTGGTTTCACACAATATTAGTTGAGTCAATGTTGAAAGTGATGCAAAGATTTATAAAGATGCTATTATTGGACCGTCCATTGCAACTCCTTGGAGGATTCAAGTTTTATGTTTAAACGCTACCAAGTTGGTAGCTCTCCTTTCTCAAAAAAAATAAATAATAAAAAAAATAAAAAAATAAATGGTACCTCTCTGTTTGTTTGTTGAGTTCAAATGGAATTCTCTGTTCATGTTTTGGCCTCATGGTCATTCAAAAACAGGTATTCAAGTTGTTTTGTTTTTTGCTCTACCCCTTCTATTTTTTGCGATTTAATAGCTCTAGAGCAGTCTATGATCTTGGTTTCTTAGTTGTTGTTTTTGATTCATTGTTTAGAAATTTCCTTGCTGATTATTAAAAATAAATAAATAAATAAAAAAGAGAGTAACCATGGGTTATTTGTGCTCATTGTTTAAAGGCATTTTAGATTTTATTCTAATCTTTTTAAGAGATTGAACTATTCTTTCCATTAAAAAAGAAAGAGATCTTAAGAAAATCTCTTCTTGAAATCGCTTGTAACCAAAGTGGTTCTTTTTTTTTTGAGAATGCGACTTTTTTTTTTTTTCCCTGTGTTGATGTGTGTGTAGTCACTTGTCACTACAAGTATTTAGTGCGGGCGTGTGTTGAGTTGTTAGTGCGGGAAGAATTTGATGAGCACTTTTTAATTTCATAATTTACTGTTATGTTCTTAGTTTGTCTTATTCTTAAATCACTTTTAATTAAGTTGATAAATCTATTTTTGTAATTATAAAAAGTTAAAAATAAATATTTTTATTCCAATTATATAACATATAACAATATTTCTTTCTAGATATGCTCAGGCCCACGGGCAATCATATTATTTCTTCCCCCCCCCCCCCCCCCTCTCTCTCTCTCTCTCTCTCTCTCTCTCTCTCTCATGGTGTTCTAGTAAATTGCATTTTGTATTTTTTGTTGCTATATTTGATAACATAGCTAATTGACTATTATTGCTCAGGTAAAATTAAGATACTCTATGGTACCTTTATGACCTTTTCAAGGTATGATAACTGATGATGCTGAGATCGTCAGTAGTTGGGTTTGTCTAGAAGATTTCCAATACAAGTTCGTCCAAGTTCCTGCAAGGTTAGTAAAAAAAGGGGATCCTCTCAGGTGGTCACCGGTGTGGTGCCAGCCACAGAGTCTCTGATGATAAAGCCAGCAAATGGAACTCAGAAAATAGAGTGAATTCAGTAATGAGAGTAAAAATGATTAGTGTATTTGTCCCTTGTCTAGGATTTGGTAGGTCCTATAAATAGAATCTTCTTACTAGCCATTGTCCTTGAATGGTGACTTGAAGGCTTATTTGGTAACGTCTCAAGTCTACTTAATTTGGTCTTAATAGAGGCCCCAACGATCTCATCCCTAATATGTAACTGTCGGGCCATTAAGTACCTATTTTTATGGCATTCTATCCTCGTCCAGGCTGGCTCTTCTGGACGAGGGTAACTACCTAGTCTATCAATTGCCCCTCTATTCTGAGATTGTCCTTGCATGTGATGATGATCTCAAGAACATGAAACGTCATTTGCTTAGATGTGACTCTTGAAATTTCTATTGTGTTCATATTTAATGTGGAGTGGCGGTGCCGTACATGTCATGGCCATATGGCGCACTCTGAGTGGTGGATAGCAACTTTTTGTTCGAGGGACTTTTGGGTTTCCCGTTGATTTTCAGTTTTCCAAGTCTAGCTTTTTAAACCACTTAGCTTCTCTTCTCTTTCTTTACTTTCTCTCTCCCTCGCCATTATTGCTCTGCATTTTTCCTCTTTGAGCTTTTTGAATTCCAGAACTTTTTCTCTTCTAAGCTTGGTTTTTGGAGGTACGGTTTCACTCCTTTTTCTTTTTTCCTTTTATAGCAAAATTTATCTGCCTTTCCTTTTTGGTTTAGGGATAGAAATTCGTACCTTTTCTTTTGATTTCCATGGTCGAAAGCTTCGAGGCTAGGCAACTCTATCCCTCTATTTCATTTTTCTTTACTTGTTTAGGGGCATCTCTAGGTTCCTTTAGCACTCGTTGCCCCCTAATTGAGGGTTTCGTACCTAGTGGCCGTAATTTAGGTTTTGTGGTGGTTGATTTGCACCCTTTGCTGCATCAATCTCTTAATTGGTTTAAGGAAATGGTGGGTGAGAGGGAAGTAGTGTTTGAGGTGAGGTCCAATGAGCTTAAGATAAGGTTGTCATCTGGTGATGACCCCGTCGAGGCGGAAGGAGATATTGCTATGTTTGGCCCTTTGTGGTCTGGACAGAGAAAGATTAGGCCTTTTCATGCCCTTAGGGAGGAGTGTGCCCTAGACGCTAGTACCCATTTTAGGTTTAGAGATAGGTTTCATTTCCCTGAGGAGGTTAAGATTCAACTTCCTTGTGAAGGGGAAAAAGCTTTTGCTTTCTCGTTTGGGGAAGTGTGCTTCTATGAGGCTGCTTTCTAGAACTCTTGAACCACTTCAACATTGCTTCAGGACAACTTATGCCAAACTTGTGGGGGATGGTGATTAGCTATATGGAGATTTGGATGGTCGTTACTGAAGGTGACATGATTAGGTTGGACGAGTTTGTTCACGTATATTGTTTGAAGGAGTCTAAGGAGCATGGGTACTATAAGCATGTGCCCTAGGTTAGGAAGGCGAGGATTATCACAGATCTTCCTTCGTCTTTTTGGTATTGGAAGTCCAAATACTTCTTCGTGTCTAGTAAATGAATGGGAAACCCTTTCTTACAACTTCTGGGGTGAGGTTCCTAGATTGCTTTGTCGGTGGAGGTTCCCAACGCTAGGTGTGTCGTCCTTTGCTTATTTCTTGACAGTTCTTTCTCTTTTCAATTTGATTCGTCACTAACCTTTGCTTGTTGTGCGTTTGCAGTTAAGGAGCACCCCAAGCTCAAGAGTAGATATAATAAGTGTGTCCATGCAGCCATTGAATACGTGAAGACGATTGACAACTTTGACAACCTTGTGAATCCCTAAACTCTAGCTCGTCATTTCTTTGGTCCGAAGTCTTCCCCCTTCATCCTACGCTCTATCAAGATTGAAGAAAAAAGTAAGTTTTGTTTTGAGTTTTCCCCATCTTTTTCCTTTTATATATATATATATACCTATCTATCTCTTTTTTGTCACGCAGAGTTGACGACCAAGGAAAGATGAAGGCCAAAAGGAACGAGCCTTTTTCGAGTTTGGGGAAGAAGGTGGTTCAGGTCATTGAGAAAGGGACCCCGAACACTTCAGCTAGTTCCATCCCTAAGGCCATGAAGATGGCCTCTCCCACTACTTCGCTGGAAGAACTTACTCTTCGTTCAGCGTTTAGGATGATGCTGGCCTTTCCTTGGCGAGAGCCCATTTTGCCATCATTACCGAGGGTCTCGAGGCGCTTTCTGGCATCCCTTCTCATGAGGTTGTGAACTGCCATATTTACAAGCTCGTCCAAGTAGACTTCTTTTCATTTGATTGTGTAACTTATGAGTTGGGATGGTTCATGATACTTATAACTCTTCTTAACATTTTTAGGTGTTGGGAGAGACAATTCACATAACTTTTGAGTACTTGAGTCACAAGGAGAAGGCAGTGGTGGCTGGGTCCAAGGTGGAGGCTCTGGAGGCTGAGACTAGGAAGCTAAAGAGGGACCTCATTATAGTCATGCATGAAGTCAACTTAGCCAAGGAGAAAGCCAAGGCTTTGGTTGACGAGCTTAGGGTCGAGAAGCAGCTGATGGTGTAGAAAGACAAACAACTTTAGCCTACGAACAAGAAGGTTAAATTTGTGGCTGCCAAGGCTGTTCAAGCTTTTTAACTGATTGAAGAGTATAACACCGTGCTCTTTAGTTGGTATTACAAAGGCTTTGAGCTCTTTAGGTGGTATCTGGTTAAGCACCTCTCAGGAGTAAACTTGCAGGATTTGGACTTCGAAGAGGTGGACAAAGAGATGGAGGCTGATGAGGCCACCCAAGCTACTGCTAAGGGTGCTCCTGATGGCACAGCTTGAGGGGACGAGGCCACCACTTGAAGCGCTATTTTTTTTTCCTACTTTTGTTGTTAATTTTTTTACTTTTCTTTTTTGTGGTGCCCAATATGTTTTTGGGCTTTAGATAGAAACTCTTGAACAATTTCCTTTTACAATTATATATATATATATATATATATATATAATATCATGTGCTTCTTTATTTTACTTATGGTAGTTGTCTTTACTGGATGCACGAGCTTTTGTTAGCCTTTCACCATGATTCATATCTTTGTCAGGGGTTGCATCATTTGCTTTGCTTCTTTGGAAGCTTGCATCTATCTATGTCCAGTTAAGGAATTTTATAACTTAGCTATTTTAGGTGATTTACATCCATTTAAGGAATTTTATTACTTACCTTTATTATTGATTTACATCCATTTGTGGAATTTTATTTCTTAGTCATTTTAGGTGATTTACATCCATTTAAGGAATTTTATCACTTGGCTTCGTTAGTGATTTACATCAATTTGAGGAATTTTATCACTTAGCCATTTTAGGTGATTTATATCCATTTAAGGAATTTTATCACTTAACTTCGTCAATGCTTTACATCCATTTGAGGAATTTTATCACTTAACCATTTTAGATGATTTACATCCTAATGATGCAAAAAATCAATAGTTGAGCTCCTCGTCATAGTGAATGGGCGATGCTGTGAATTGGGTCATCTTTGTAGGTGAGAATCTTGCAAAATGAACTGAGGGGAAGAGTAACACGCCGGTGTGGCGTCAGCCAAACCACCTCCGATGCTTAAGTCAGTAAGGTAGAAAGATTCTAGAGAGAAAAATGAGTTAAGAGTGATTTCATAGAGTATTTGTGTGTAACTTTAATTTCTGTTGTCTTCTATTTTATAGTTATATGTCTCATTAATAGGCAATGATATGCTGCATTTATGCTCAATGGCTAGTGAGATCACAGATCATTCTATGATCATTGCTCCATCCGTTACGTTTCGTTATCAATGTGCGTAATAAATGCGTAACATCTTCTCTGGGTGAGTGACGATCTGCGTATAATGATGACTGTTAGGTTCTAAAGGTTTAGGAATTTATGTATTTAGAACTTTAATTTGTAATATTAGCAAACCATAATCAAAACAATATGTTTAGTTTTGTTTAAACTTGCTCAAAGTTGATTAATTATTGTAAAGTTGGAATCGAGAGACTGTAGATGCATTGGGGCATTTCGGTCTGGCTTGATCGATCGAAGAATAGACTCGATTGATCGAAAGTCGATCAGATTGCGTTTTCTACAGTTTTTCCAATTCAGCCCTAATTCATTAAACGTTTAGAGTTTTATGTTTTTACCCTAGGTATATAAGGCAAAACCCTAGCCACGTTTTTGGAGTTGCTCCAGTTGTATTAATGCTCATATATTACTATTTTGTGTAAATCTCTTGTGAGATCTAGAGGAGCTTTCCTTTACACAAAGCTTAGGGTTTTTAAGATAGAGATTACTTCAACATCTTGATGATCAACTCGGTTGCTATCATTGAAGTTTAAAGAATATCAAGTGTAGGTGCTTGTAGCTGATTGAAGAATTCAAGAAAGAAGGAGTCCGTGGATTCGGAGCTTGCACGGGGTCGTGTCAGTAAGTTCTACTAGTAGGTAGCATTAGGAAGTCAAGCGGGGAGCTTGTAAGTCCTTTTGTATGAACTTCAATTCTTTCATAGTGAATTCAGTTTTGCCTTGAGGATCGGTGGGTAAAATCCTCCCCAGATTTTTTACCGGTTTGGTTTATCTGGGTGATCATATCTTGTGTTATTTATTATTCCACTGCTTTATATTCTTGATATGATTGTTTGATCATTTTAACCTAGAATTGCTTAATTTGACTAAGTAACAACTTGGTTAATTAACTAGGCTACTCAATCTGGTTGTTTGTTAAGGGGTCTAAAACTGTTCAAATGGTATCAGAGCAGGTAGCTCTTTTGTTTGAGATTTTTTGATCTCTGAGCTGATCTTTGACCCCTGGTGTCATGGAGCATGGACACTCTCTTGTTGTTCCTCCTCACTTTGATGGGAATAACTATGCTTATTGGAAAGTAAGGATGAAAGCATTCCTGAAATACATTGATGAGAGGGTTTGGAATTTCGTTGAATACGGGTGGGAGAAGCCCACTACTCCTGTGAGTGAGTGGCAAACTTTTGAAAAAGAAGCAGCTGGCTTCAATAGCAAAGCTATGAATGCCATCTTTAATATTGTTTCTATGGAAGAATTTAAGAGGATCTCTAACGTTGAGGTTGCTCATACTGCTTGGAAAATCCTCTAAACTGTGCATGAAGGCACAAAGGCAGTTAAGATAAACAAATTAAAGCAATTAACTTCTAGGTTTGAAAGCATTAGGATGTCTGATGATGAATCTTTTGATGAATTTTATGGAAAACTGAATGATATTATTAATTCTACTTTTAATTTAGGTGAAATCTATGATCAACCTAAAATTGTAAGGAAGATACTCAGATCTTTAATTGAAGACTTTAGACCCAAAGTGATTGCCATTACTGAGAGCAAGGATGTGGACTCCATCCTTGTTGATGAGCTTGTAGGATCTTTTCAGTCTTATGAGTCTAACTTACCTAAAACAAACAAATCCAAATCAATGGCTCTTAAGTCTGTTGATGATGTTGAGGTTAGTGGATTTGATGATGAGCTTTCTGCTACAGAGATAGCTTACCTTGCCAAGAATTTTAGAAACTTTCTGAGAAATACAAATAGAAGGGCAAGAGGTACAAACACTGCTGAACTTAGAAACTTTAGGAAGAATGATCCTACTAAGGTTAATAACTTTGAAAAACCTAGAGAAAAAGTAGGTCAATCTTCAAACAATTCTTTGAGTGCTCAGTGTTTTGGTTGTCAAGGGTATGGTCATGTTAAATCTGAATGTCCTACATTCTTGAGAAATAAGGGTAAAACTATGGCTGTAACCCTTAGAGATAATGAGGTTTTTGATGATGAGTCTAAATGTGACGAGGATGGAAACTTCATTGCATTCACTGCTACTGCTTTAGTCAATGAAAGCATATCTGTTGAGGAGAACCCTTCTAATGGGGAACTCTATGAGGATGCAGATCTTCAAGAGGCCTATAATAAACTTTGCAAAGTTGCTGCAAAGGATGCTATAAATGTTGAACTTGGCCTGAAGAAAATTGAATCTCTTAAGCTTGAAAAGAAGAGCTTGCTTGTTAACTTGTTTGATGCTAATGATCTTTTGAACCATGTGAAATCTGAGAACATGCTTTTACTTGATAAAGTTAAAATTTTAGAACATGATTTCTCTGTTGCTAGATCTGCTAGTTCTAAACTTGATTACATGCTGAATGTTCAAAAGTATCCTTCTGATAAATCTGGGATAGGATATGTTGAAAGCATCTCTGTGTCTACTCCATATTCCACGAATTTTGCTCCTTCATCTTCTTCTGAACCTTCTGTGAGTGAGGTTGTGAGTGAAATTGTTAAACCACCTGTGAGTGAGGTAGTCAAACCTGTAGAAGTTTCACCTCCTAGGAAGATTAGGGTTGATCTGAGAGAAACTAAACCTAAGGATTCTACCCTTTCTAAGGATAAGATGCATGGTAAACCTGCTTAGGTTTGTCATTATTGTGGAAAGTCTGGACGCATTCATCCTAACTGTTATAAACTTCAAGCTGCTAAGAGAGCAAACAAACCAAAGGTGCCTGTGCCTCAAGCACAAAACCCTATGGCACTCATTGGTGAATTGGTAAAGACGTTGAACCTTTATTCCAATCCTGAAGTTGGAAATCATGCGAATGTGAATAAGAACTCCAATGCTCATGGTGCATCTAAAAGGTTTTGGATGCAAAAGACTCGACCTAATTGAGTCTTTTTGACATAGTTCTTGTGCTTCATTGCTCATTCCTCTGTGACCATTGTTCTTTGGTTTTTTTTTTTCTAGGATTTGCATTGCATTACATTCATGCATTTCATTCTAGGATTTATTTGTTTTCTCTTTTGAAATTTAAAAAAAAAAAGGGGAAAAGCAAATTATGTTTGACACTATTTCTCTTGGTCTTTGAAACCAAGGTTGGTCAATTTAGTTACACATAACATGTCTTATGTACCTTATTTAGCTTTGATGAGCTTATTTATTACACTTGACTAGTTGGAACTTTGTAGTGCATATTGTGTGGGAAAGATGTTTATAGTTGTTGATCACTTTCTCTTGATCTTGAAGTCACATGTTATTTGACTGTCGGACTTGATCCTTTTGAGAAAGGCATAAATAACCATCTCACCACTGTTCACTAGCCAATCATGAACACCTTAGTGCATATCATAAAATTCTGTGCTAGAGAAAATGTAGCACATGCACAAAAAGAACATAAGGTGTTGCCTCGACTTAATTGCTTAATGCTTAAAATTGATGTGTACTATTAGGCTTGATGCCATCTCACATAAATAAAATTGGTGTGTACTATTAGGCTTGATGTCATCTCACATAATAATGAGGCAAAAATACAAGAAACTTACATGATTGCAAGCTTTTGTTCTAGGAGATGTGGGAGTTATAGGATGTAACTCTTTAGGTGATAGTCTTTTTTAAATTCTATGTGATGGATTGTGTAGACTTTGTAATTAATTGCTACTCACGTATCACCTCACATGTATCTTAAGTTTTTTGCTAGTTGCACACACTACACAAGTTACTCTTTGCTAAACTTTGTATATGTTATTGTGTGTGTTTTTGGTCTGACCAACCAAGTTTGGAAATACTTTGAGAATTATGCAAAACATTTTTTTTGCTTGAGAATTTAAAAAGAAGAATGGCTAAAATTTTCTTTGGAGAAACTGGGATTAAAACTTTGGTTTTTTAAAAATGCATTCCATCTCATACTCATGCATTTTGTTTCAATTAGTTTAATGCTTTGAGGAGTTGTTTTCAAAATATGGTTTGTGATTTTCAAAACTGTGATTTTTCTCAAAACTTTTGTGAGCCTCTGCCCAGTTCGATCGATCTATTCTAATTTTCGATCGATCGAAAAAGTTCTTTAATTTGTTTAAAAATGACTGTTTGATTCGATCAATCGAAAGTCGCGAATCAGGTTTTTTAAAACACTGTTCTTGACTGATTCAAACACTTTTTCAAAAAATTTTCAAACTTTTCTTTCTCTCTCTAACTTGGCAAGGCTAAAAGTCCAAATTTTTGTCGTTTTCCTCCGAATTTTTTGCAAGGTTTCTCTTTCCTCAAGCCGGTATGACTATCTTACCCTTTCTTTTGAGTTTATTTACATCTTTTCATGCATTTTTCATGCATTTTTTGTTAAATTTTTGGACCTTTTTCTTTTTGGGATTTTTGTTGATTCACGCCTAATTTTGTGTAATTGATCAATGGGTTTTTGTGGGGACATGCTATAAACATGATCTTGATAGTTTAATTTGATCAATTTTGGGTTTTGTGAGAAATTGAAAATTCTAGGGCTTGTAATTGATCCGACTTGGGGATGTCTGTTCAATTGGGTTTAATTGATGAAATTGGCTTGATGTTTTGATGAAATTGGTTATTCTAATCTATTTTCAACAATGTGTGATGATCAATTCATCATTTTGTTTCAAAATTTTCAAGTGGTTTTTCAAAATTTTTTAGGGCTTTTGTTAGAAACTCTATGTTCGAGCCAATTTTGTGAAATTGAATCTAATTAGAATTGTGTTTACTGCATTAGTTCATGCATCACAACATTGTTATTGTTCTTGCATCATATAGATTTTTTTATTTTTTATTTTTTATTTTTATTGTGCCAACTTATAGTCTGCCATTGGTTTTGTTTTATTTTGTTCTTTTGGTTTTCTCTTTGTGTCTCTGTCCTTTCCTTAGCATCATGCCTAGGAAGATTAGAGCCCGTAGGACTACTCCCTCCTCTTCTCCTTCCCCTCCTTCTTTTAATCATGAGAAGTTTCTGATTGAGAAAAACCAAGAGATTTTTGAGAAGCTAAACCTTAGGAGAAAGATTTGGGTTGAGCGTTCTGTTCTCTTAGATGAACTTGATCCTGCCATTAGGGAAAACTTTGAGCGTCGGGGCTGGTTACCCTTGGTGGATATTTTTGATCCTCCTCCACCTTCTGCCTTGATTAGAGAGTTCTTTTCGAACATCTCTATCCACATCTATGATTTCAACACTTTGGTAAAGAGTTGGATACGAGGCGTAGAGTACACCATTACTCCCTGGGTAGTGGCTGATGCTCTAGGGGTTCCTTTGGTCCAGAATGCTGTCTATCCTTATGATGAGTCTCCTGAGTTGAGTGATGTCTTGTCTTACATCACTGGGACTTCTATCCAGTGGGGTTCTGATCCTAGGATCACCTCTGCTGAGCTTTTAGGGTTGCACTATCTGTTCTTTAGGATAGACTGTCATTCTATCTGGCCCATATCTCATGTTCACACCATTCCTCTCGAGAGGTGTGTATTTTTGTACGCTCTGGTTACTGATGCTCCTATCAATTTTCCTCATCTATTTCTTCGTTCTTTGAACGATGTTTATAGGAGTTCATCTACTTCTCATGCTCTTGTTCATCCTATTTTTATACATAGGATTTTGCTTTATCTTAATCTTAGTGGCTTCCCTTCCTCTGAGCCTGTTCATGTGATTGCTCCCATAGGTGCGTCTTTTCTTAGACAGAGGGCCACTCATCTTAGAGCTGGTTCTAAACACCTTAGGTCTGAGCCTTCTTGTAGCACACCTCCTTCTTCTTCTTCTACAAGTCCTGCTGGTGAGGATGTTCTTGATCTTGTTGGTGATATTGCTACTGCTGATGTTCCTCTACCTCCTTCGGCCGACTTTGATGTTCGTTGTACCTTGGAGACTGTCATGACCATTCAGGCGGCTCGTGGTCAGATTTTGGTGGACTTGCTTGATGAGATTCGTGCTCTACGAGCCGACCTTGTGCATCTTCATTCACCCTCACCACTTCCTTTTGATGCTGACTTGTGATTGCCCTTTGGCATTCCATCACAAAAAGGGGGAGTAGAGTTTTTGGCTTGTAGAGGGGTTTTTTGTACTTAGGGGGAGACTTTTTGTTTTTGAGGAGCTTGTAAAGTATTTAGATTGTATCTAGGTGCTTCACTTTGGATATCATTTTTGGGGATATTCATGTTAGGGGGAGTAACTTTGATTGATATACATGATATATTCATTGATTCTTGTTGCTTTGTGATACACTATTTATTGATTTATATTTATGAGTTGATCATTAATTTATGTCTTTATTTTGTGTTGTGTGAATCTTACAAGAATGTTATATCTATTGTTTTCCTCTTTTCTATCACACATGCGTTTATACGTTTGTTGAGTGTTTCAGGAATATACAGGTTAATTCAATTGAGCTGCTGTCTACACTTGCAACTGATGGATAGTAGTTATAATTGAATTTGAGTTTATGAGCATTATTTTTGTAAAGGGCTTTTTACTTATAAACTTTGAGTTTTTAATTTGTGTTTTGTCACGGATTGCCAAAGGGGGAGTTTGTTAGGTTCTAAAGGTTTAGGAATTTATGTATTTAGAACTCTAATTTGTAATATTGGCAAACCATGATCAAAACAATATATTTAGTCTTGTTTAAACTTGCTCAAAGTTGATTAATTATTGTAAAGTTGGAATCGAGAGACTGTAGATGCATTGGGGCATTTCGGTCTAGCTCGATCGATCGAAGAATAGACTCGATCGATCGAAAGTTGACCAGATTGCGTTTTCTGCAGTTTTTTCAACTCAGTCCTAACTCATTAAACATTTAGGGTTTTATGTTTTTGCCCTAGGTATATAAGGCAAAACCCTAACCACGTTTTTAGAGTTGCTCCAGTTGTATTGTTGCTCACACATTGCTTTTTTGTGTAAATCTCTTGTGAGATCTAGAGCAGCTTTCCTTTAAACAAAGCTTAGGCTTTTCAAGATAGAGATTACTTCAACATCTTGATGATCAACTCGGTTGCTACAATTAAAGCTTAAAGAATATCAAGCGTAGGTGCTTGTAGCTGATTGAAGAATTCAAGAAAGAAGGAGTCCGTGGATTCGGAACTTGAACGGGGTCGTGTCAGTAAGTTCTACTAATAGGTAGCATTAAGAAGTTGAGCGGGGAGCTTGTAAGTCCTTTTGTATGAACTTCGATTCTTTCATAGTGAATTCAGTTTTGCCTTGAGGATCGGTAGGTAAAATCCTTCCCAGGTTTTTTACCGGTTTGGTTTTCTTGGGTGATCATATCTTGTGTTATTTATTATTCCGTTGCTTTATATTCTTGATATGATTATTTGATTGTTTTAACCTAGAATTGCTTAATTTGACTAAGTAACAACTTGGCTAATTAACCAGGCTACTTAATCCGGTTGTGTGTTAAGGGGTCTAAAACTGTTCAATGACCATAAATTTCTAGTTCATCAGTTGCTGCCTTTGTTCATTTTCTCATCTTTTAGACGATATAAGAACAAATTCATCCAACACTTCATATTCTGTGTGCTGCACATTTATGACGACTTGATATCTGAGTGGTTGGGCGCCACATGTATGGCTAGGATGTGCTCAATGTGCAAACATGTCTCGGTTTTCCCGCGTGAGTTTTGGCCGCTTGTTTTGCATTTTTTCCCTTATTTTTCCTATCTTCTATATTTTTCCTTATTTAGTTTTTTGTTCTAAGGTTTGTCTCTCCTTCGAGCTTCCTTTTTCTGTTATGTGTTTCTTGGTAAGTCCTTCGCTCTTCTTCTTCTTTTCTGACTTTTCCATGGTAGATTATTCTACTGTTAAAGTAGATTGTCCTTCGATAGCTTTCTTTTTCGCATTTAGGTAGTTTACTTGAGTCCGTAGAGGGGGAGCATCTTGAGAGAGTCAGTTCCTTCATAGGGAAGGACTGTCCGTATACTTTTGTCCTTTCTTCTTTGTTTCCTTTTGTCTCCTATTTTGCTGAAGTAGCTAGGTTGCTGAGGATGTCTGAGGTAAGGTCTAGTGACCTAGAGATGGGGTTATCCTTGTTTGATGATTGTGTGGTCTTAGAGGCCACTTCTGTTTCCATCTCTTATAAAGCTGGGAACATCTCGTGTTCCCTTACGGGAAAAGATAAGCAGTGAATCAGGGATAGTTTCTAGTTCCCTAACTTTGTAAATGTTAGGATCTCGAGTGACGAAGAGAGGGCTTATCACTTTTATGCCAATATGGTTTGCTTTTACAAGGCTGATTTCGCTAGTGGCCTTCGTTTCCCTGTTCATCCCTTCATTAGGGAACTTTTATCTTATTTGCATCTCGCTCCAGCACAGCTAATGCCTAACTTTTGGTGGATCCTTGTTTCTTGCAAGAGGGACAAGTTTCTCCATTTTTATCGTTTGAGGAAATCTAAAGACCTCGCCTATAATGAGTTCAAGCTGTGGGATAGGGCTTCTAGGTTAATCCTTGATTACCCATTGTCTCTCTGAAACTAGGAGCCAAATTTCTTTTTTTATCTCTGGAAGTGATTGGGAGTTCATCCTTGGTGAGGACCTAGACGAAGCCCTCAAGTTTTTTTTTTTTTTTTTTGGTAGTTGGGGAGTTCCTGTGTTTGGTACGTCTTTCTCATCTTTTCAATGTTTTTCCCTTTTTTTATGAGTTACGATGATAGATGGTTTACTGGTACTCTTGTTTTACAGTTTCCCAGCATTCTTGTCTGAAGAAGAGGTACCAACGTCGCACTGAAAAAGCAAAGGAGTATCTTGAGTCCGTCAAGGATTTTGACAAACTTGTTTCTCCGTAGCCCTTGGTTTTACACTTTTTGAGTTTGGAACCATCTACTAAGGTTTGGAAGAATTTGGAAGTTGTGAGAAAGAGTACGTGTTTCTGCCCTTTTTTTTTTCTTAATTTTTTTTATAACTTTTTGCCTCGTCCTTTCAGGAATGATGACTAGATTTAGCAAGTAGAAATTAGCTGAGACCGAAGAGAAGAAGGCCAAGGGTGGCACCATAAGTGGTCTCTTGTCCAAGAAGAAGACTGGTGACGTTTCTAAGAAAGACCTTGTGATGACAATTCCTACTTTATCATTGGAGATGATTGCCTCTGGTGGAGAGGAGATTAGGAAGGAGAAAAAGGCTGGTGGTAAATCTTTCCTTCCTACCTTCTAGGAAGATGCTGACGCAATAGCTTTGAAGGCCTATGAGGCACTTTCTGTGGATGATTTGAGCCCTCTGATGGCGAAGTCATCTAGTGAGGTGATGTCGTCTCACATCCAAAAGCTTATGCAGGTATGTGTCGTTGGTCGTCTCTGCCTCTTCTTTTTCCTTTGCTTTACTTATGCTGAGAGAAAATTTCTCTGTAGGCTTTGGGGGAGTCCCCATTCGTCTCTAGGAAGCTCTTGGATTTAGAAAAGTAGGTGGCCACGTTCGAGCCTTTGGTTAAGTCTTTATCCGCTGAGAATGAGACGCTTAAGAACAAGGTTGCTATTTTCACTACCAAAGCTAAGAATGACAAGGAGCGTGTGGTAACCTTGGAGAAGAGCCTACAAATGGAGAAGGACTTCTGCAAGTTGAAGGACAAGCAGATTGGTGACCTAGACCTGAAGCTACAGAACGTTGGGGCCATGGCGGTACAAGATTTTAAAGACTTTGACGAGTACTCTAATGAATTGTGCAAGTACTATGTAGAGGGCTTTTATTTTCTCGTGAAGTGGATGGCAAAACACCACCCTGGCTTGGACCTTTTTGGGTTGGCCATGGATGATGTCGAGAAAGAGCTCATGTCCTCTGAGGCTACAATGGAGAATGCGATGGAGGAAGCCACAGACGTTGTTGAAGGAAGGAAGGAGGCCACTATTATAACCCCAGTAGACCCTGTCCCTGATGAGCAGTAATCTTTTATTTTTTCTTTTCAGGTTATTTATTTATTTTTATTTCTTTGGAAGGCAAGAACAATATTTCTCTTTGGGCCCATTGTTTTGGGCAACTAAACAATTCCTTTAGGCTCGTTGTTTTGGGCAACTAAATAATTCCTTTAACGATGATAGATAGGTTTATGGATTTCCTGCTTTTAGTTGTAATAAACAACTCTTTTATTCTTGGACAACCCTTTATGATGAAGTTAGTTGTGTTGAGACAACCTTTATGTGTAGCTTGCATTTGAGCAGCTTTTTGGTACTTAGCTTGTATATGAATAGCTTTTTAACTTTAGTTGTGTTGGAATGATTTTTTATTGAGTCATATTCGAATGATGGTCTTAGTTGTGTTTGAACAATTTGGTACATTTTAGCTATGTTTAAACATCTTTTTATTGAGTCATGTTTGAATGACGATTTTAGTTGTGTTTGAACAACTTAATATTTTTTAGCTGTGGTTTAACAACTTTTTCTTGAGTCATGTTTGAATGACGATCTCAGTTATGTTTGAACAACTTAGTTCTTTTTAGCTGTGTTTAAACAACGTTTTTATTGAGTCATGTTTGAATGATGATGTTAGTTGTGTTTGAACAACTTAGTATCTTTTAGCTGTGTTTGAACAACTTTTTATTAAGTTATGTTTGAATGATGATGTTGCTCTTTACTCGTGACTTAGAGTTGTGGTATTGGATCGTCTTAGGTTAACCATTTTTTGTTTTGTTTTGAATGATGGTTATATTGGTTGTGTTTAAACAACTCTAATTTAGTCGACTTTGGTAGTTGTGTATCAACAACTTTGATGGCTATGATGCCGTTGGCTGTGCGTGAATAGCTTTTGATTTGAAATTTTAATGACGGAGGTCCTTGAGACGTCTCCTAAGGACAACTCCTAAACACTGCACACTTTTTGATAGTGATAGATCATGGATAATCATTGATGAATACGCATGGATAATGCTTTCATGTATTATTGATCTTATGAATGACTGATCTTATGGATGACGAAAGTGATGGTTGTCATACATACTAATATAAAGATTAGGCAACTTGAAATGTAAATCATTCCTTATTGGTAGTATTTCTTCAAGTTTTCTATGTTCCATGGTCGAGGCAGTTCCTGGCCGTATATAGACTTCAGGTAGTAGGAGCCTTCTCTGGAATGACAGATTACCTCGTAGGGGCCTTCCCAAGCTGGTCCCAGTTTTCCTTGGGATGGGTCTTTTGTTGCCTATGACACCTTCCAAAGGATGAGTTCTCCTGTGGTGAACCTTCTCACCTTTTAACCTTTCTGCTATAGTATCTGGCCATTGCTTCCTTGTGCTTGGCCATTTGCTTCATAGCTTCTTCTCTGACTTCGTCAATTAGGTCTAGATTGCCGTTAAGCTCCTGCTAATTCTTTTGGTCTTCATAAGTTTTGACTCGATAGCTCGTTAGTCATACTTCCATTGGTATGACGGCTTTAGTGCCAAATGTCAGTCTAAATGGTGTTTCCCCTATTGGAACTCTTGTGGTCGTCTTATATGCCCAAAGGACATTTTGTAGTTTTTCAAGCCATGCCCCCTTTGCTCCCTCAAGCCTAGTTTTGATAATTTTGAAAAAGCTTCTGTTCATCACTTCTATCTAGCCATTGGCTTGAGAGTGTCTTGGAGAAGAATAGTGATTCTTAACTCCTAAGTCTTGGAAAAATTTTTGAAACTTGGGGTTATCAAAATGCTTTCCATTATTTGATATTATGACATGTGGGACTCCAAACCTGTAAATGATTTTTTTTCCACACAAATCTTGTGACTTTAGCTTCTGTTATCATTGTCACTAGCTCTACTTTTACCCATTTTGTGAAGTAATTAATTGCGACAATTAGAAATCTTTGTTGCTTCTTCCTTAGAGGGAATGGACCTATAATACCAATTCCCCATTAGGCGAAAGGCTATGGTGAGGAGATGGGTGTCATCATCTCTCTTGGTCTCATCCAGACATTTGCAAAGTGTTGACACTTGTCGCACGCTTTGACGATGTTGTCTGTGTCTTTTTGTAGGGTTGGCTAGTAATATCCTACTATGAGCAGCTTTCCTGCTAAGGATCTTGCCCCAGCGTGGTTTCCACAAGTCCCCTCATGTATCTCGCGGAGCACATAATCTACTTCTTTTGAACTGGCGCATCTTAGATATGGGAGCGAATATCCTTGTCTATACAGCACATCGTCAATAATGACGAAGCGAGCTGCTCTGATCTGTATCTTCCTTGCATTTGTTTTATCTTCAGGGAGCCATCCTTCTTTCAAGTAATAGACGATAAGAGCCATCCACTCGTCTTGTTCTTTTATCATTAGGACTTGTTCACCTTTTGTGCTTGGCTTCCCCCTTATCTCTACACATAGTTCAGAGGTCACATTGTAATCGTTTGACGAGGCTAATCTTGCTAGAAAATTAGTTTATGCATTTTTGGCTTGAGGGATTTGCACAAAGTTTAAATTGTCAAAGTGCTGCGAGAGTCGTTGGACGATCTTTGGCTTTATAATCTCCCTTCACTTGTCCTATTATTAGCTAAGAATCAACTTGGATGATGAGACTCTTTGCTTCTAGAGCTTTTGCTAGGCTTAGCCCTGTCAGTAATGCATCATACTCTGCCTCATTGTTTGTTGCTGGGAACTACAATCTGATTGCATATTTCAACGTTTCTCCTACTAGAGGTATAAGAACTACTCCTGCTCCTCCCATTTTCTTCGTGGTTGACCCTTCTGTTTGGATTGTCCATATTTCCATAGGGGATTCTTCTTTCTTATAAGGGTAAGTGAATTCTGCAATGAAGTCTGCAAGTACTGGGCTTTGATTACTACTCGAAGCCGATATTCGACGTCAAATTGACCCAATTCAATTACCCATTGAATGAGTCATCTCACTGCATCTATCTTATTCATCGTCTTTCTTATGGGCTACTCTGTCATGACAATGATGGGGCGTGCTTAGAAGTAAGGACGAAGTTTTCTAGAGGTGACCAATAATGCAAAAGCTATCTTTTCCATCCTTGGATAACTTGCTTCTGCTCCTTAAAATGCTTGGTTGGTATAATAAACTAGCTTCTAGATGTTCCCTTCTTCTTTAATCAATGCCGAACTTACTGCAGTGTTGGATACTGCTAAGTAAAGGTACAACTTTTCTCCCATCACCAAAGGGCTTAGTAGAGGTGGCTTTGTTAGGTACTCTTTTAGCTTGGCAAGGGCTTCCTCACATTCGCCAATCCATTGAAAAGCTCTTTTCAATACCTTGAAGAATGGCATGCACTTGTTTGTTACCCTAGAGATGAATCTGTTTAGGGTTACAACCTTTCCTGTCAAGCTTTGCACCTCCTTCACTGTCTTTGTTGATTTGACCTCAATTATTGCTTTTACTTTATCTGAATTTGCCTCTATACCTCGTTGGGACACCATGAATCCCAAGAATTTTCCTAAAGCAATAGCAAAAATGCATTTTGCAGGGTTTAAATTCATATTGTACTTTCTCAATGTGTTGAAGGTCTCTGTTAAATCGTCTAAGTGGTTGGCTTCGTCCTTGCTTTTCACTAGCATATCATCCATGTACACCTCCGCATTCCTTCCAATCTGGTGAGAGAACATACGGTTCACCAATCTTTGGTAAGTGGCTTTGTGTTCTTTAGTCTAAAGGGCATAACCTTGTAGCAGTATAACCCTTGGCTAGTGACGAATGAGGACTTCTCTTGATCGTCTTCATTCAAAAGAATCCAGTTGTATCTAGAGAATGCATCCATGAAACTCAAGAGCTTGTGTCTAGCAGTTGAATCTACTAGCTGGTCAATTCTTGGCAAGGGGTAGCTGTCTTTTGGGTAGGCCTTATTCAGGTCTATGAAATCGACTCACATTCTCCATTTATCGTTGCTCTTCTTTACCATGATCACGTTTGCTAGCCAATTTGGATAGAAGACTTTCTCGATGAAATCAGCTTCCAGCAGCTTCTTTACTTCTTCAGTTACAACTTTGTTGCATTTTGGTGCAAATATTCTCTACTTCTACTATATAGGTTCTGGTTGACGTTGAGACGATGCCGTATGATTTTCCTATCAATCTCAGGCATATCCTTGTTTTTCTAGGCAAAAACATCTTGGTTTGTCCTTAAGAAGGAGATCATTTTCTCTTTCTCAGAAGTTAGGAGTGTTGTTTTGATCTTCAATACCTTCATCGAATCTCCTAGGGCGATCTTAACTTCTTGTGGTGTTTCTAGCAGTTCGGGAATGGGTTCTGGTTCATTGATTACCCATGTGGTTCTTTCCCGATGTTAAGGCAGCTTGATAGCACTCTCTTGCCAGAACTTGGTCTCCTCTGATTTCTCCTACTTTATGGGCTATTGGAAACTTCACCTTTAAGTTATATGTTGAAGTCACTGCTCTTAGTCTTTTGAGTGCAGGTCTTCCCAAGATGATGTTATATGTTGAAGGGCAATCAACTATGAGGAAATCAATTTCCTTGTTGACCTGTGCTGGGTAAGTTCGTGCGATCACAAGTAGAGTGATGATGCCCCTAGGAATGATTCTATCCCCTATGAAGTTTACTAGAGGTAAGGTGAAAGGCCTGATCCTTTTCTTATCCAGCTTCATCTGTTAAAATGTGGGCAAGTAGATGATATCTGTTGAGCTTCCATTGTAAATGAGCACTCGGTGGATGTTGAATTCTTCCACTATGAGCATGATTACTAGTGGATCATCATGGGGTTGCCTAATGCCGCGACCATATCTTTTTGAGAAGACAATATCAAGCTCGTCATTCTTTGGCATCTTTATTGGAGGGAGCCGTGAATGGACGTTGTTTATTTCCCTTCCCTGTGCCTTTTTCAGGGACTTCAACATTCCACCTGCTGTTAGTCCTCCCGAGATCATCTTTATTTCTCCTATAGGGGGTTCGGTATCCCCTATCTCAGAAGTTCTGTCCTGGTCGTCCTTTCGTTGGTACCTATGTGGTTCTGTCTTTCTAATGTACTTCTACAACTTCCCTTGCTGGATTAAAGTCTCCACCTGGTCCTTCAAATGTCTACACTCATTAATACAATGCCCGTGGTCCTGGTGGAATCCACAAGACTTGCTCTTGTTTCTTCTTTCTAATGGATTGCTAATTGGCTTTGGCCATTACAGGGAAGGATTATCTCTTATCTACATAAGGACCTGCTCAATTGGCATTATTAGAGAAGTGAAGTTGGTGAACTTGGGTTTCCTGTCTGGAAGCTCCTTCTTTTTCCTTGTGGCTTGCCCAACACTTTATGTCTCCTTCTTCTTATCACAATTGTTGCTTGCTCCTTCATCTCTCTTCCTCTTTCCTTTCGAGAACTGCATCTTTTGCATTCATGTACTTTTGAGCCTTATAGAGCAACTCTGCCACTGTTTTTGGTGGACTTTTAGTGATTGAGAAGAAGAAATCCCTGGCAACAACCCTGCTTGGAAGGTGGTTAAGTTGACTTGATCATCAGCTTCATCTACTTACAGCAGTTCCTTATTGAATCGAGTGACATACTATCTTAGTGGTTCTCCTTTTACTTTTTGAATGTTGAGAAGATGGCCAATTGGTTTTTTGTGTCTTTGCCCCCTAATAAAATAACGAAAAAAACTCTTGTTGAGTTGTTTGAAGTCTGCAATAGTTTTTGGGGGTATTTTGCTAAACCATACACTGGTCGCTCATTTTAGTGTTTTGGGAATTCCATACACATCACTTCGTCTGGGGTCATCAATTCAATTGCCCATTACTATGCTCAATGGCTAGTGCGTTACAGAATCCTTATCTGGAGATCATAGCTTTTTTTGTGACCATTGCTCCATCCCTTACATTTTGTCATCATTGTGCGTAATAAATGTGTAACGTCTTCTTTGGGTGAATGACAATTTGCATATAATGACAACCATAAATTTCTGGTTCATCACATCCATTTAAGGAATTCTATCACTTGGCTTCGTTGGTGATTTACATCCATTTGAAGAATTTTATCACTTAGCCATTTTAAGTGATTTACATCTATTTAAGGAATTTTATTACTTGGCTTCATTAGTGGTTTATTTGTACACAATTTTCAAGAATATTTGTTAAATAATACTTTTATTGCTTTATTTTCGTCAACAAAGGATTTCTTTCACAATTATAATGGTAATTTGCCTCTAGTGATGATACCTCTTCAAATGCTCAATGTTCCATGGAGTTCCATAGATGTGGCAATCTGTTCCCATCCATTGATTCCAAGTGATAGCTCCCCCGTCTTGAGTAATGGATGATCTTGTAAGGCCTTTCCGAAGTTGGTTCGAGCTTTCCTTGTACTGAGTCCTTTGCTGCTGGTGTGATTTTGCATAAAATAAGATCTCCTACATTCAGTCTTCTGAGTTTTACTCTTTTGTTAGTACTTGGTCATTTTCTTGGATGCTTCCTCCCTCATTTCATCCAGGCAGTCCAGGCTGACCTTCAGCTGATCGTCATTACTGCCTCCTTGAAAGAATTCTCTTCTCATGCTGGTGATTCCTATCTCGACTAGTATTATTGCTTCCGTACCATAAGTGAGCCTGAATGGTGTATCTCCAATTAGGGTTCTAGCGGTGGTTCTATAGGCCTACAAGACATTTGGTAATTCTTTTGGCCAAACACCCTTTGCCCCCACTAGAAGAACTTTGATGATCTTCAGCAATGTTCAATTTCTCATTTCCATTTGTCCGTTGGCTTGTGGTTGTTCTAGTGAAGAAAACTGGTTCTTGATTCCAAGTCCTGAACAAAAGCTCCTGAATTCCTGGCTGTTGAATTGATGACCATTATTCGATATGATCGTCATTGGTATACCGAACCTGTAGATTATATCTTTCCATACAAAGCTTCGGATCTTTGCTCCTATGATCGATGACAAAGCTTCTATTTCTACCCATTTAGTGAAATAATCGATCGCAACTAACAAAAATTTTACCTGCTTTTTACTTTGGGGTAGAGGGCCAATAATGTTAATCCCTCATTGAGCAAAGGGCCATGGGGAGGTTATGGTAGTCATCTTTTCTCTAGGAATGCGTTGAACGTTCCTGAATCTCTGGCATTTATCACATTTTTCCACATATTCCTTTGCATCCTTTTGCATGCTGGGCCAATAGTAGCCTGTTCTAATAATTTTGCTAACCAGGGACCTCAAGCCTGTGTGGTCTCCACAGATTCCTTTGTGGACCTCCTCCAAGATGTATTTGGCTTTGTCTTCCTTGATGCACCTTAGGTTAGGCATGGAAAAGACCTTTTTATATAGAGTGTCATTCAAGATTGTGAACCTAGCTGTTTGCTTCTTGACCTTCCTTGCTTCGTCTATGCCTACTGGGAGGCATCCATCTCATAGGAAAGAAAGGATTAGATTCATCCAACTAGTCTAGTTTTGGATCATGAAAGTGTGGAGTTCTTCAATGCTTGGATGCCTTTGCACTTCCACTTTCAAATCAAGCGAACCCCTTCCTTCATTTGATAATGCTTGCCTTGCCACTTCGTCTGCTTATGTGTTTTGCCTTTGGCAGATTTGTGTGAAGTCCACTTGGTTAAACTCCTAGACTAGTTGGTTCGTCAACTTAAGGTACTTTTGCATATTGCATTCTTTTGCTTCGTATTCTCCTTTTATTTGCCCTATCACCAGCCTAGAATCGCTTTTGAGGAGTAGGTTTTTGGCTCCCAAGGCTCTCCCAATCTTGAGTCCTGTCAGTATGGCTTCGTACTCTACTTTGTTGTTGGTGGTGAGGAATTGAAGTCATACTCCATACTTGAGGATTTCCGCTTTAGTAGTATTGATGATAACCTCAACCCCTCCTCTTTTCTGAACTGACGATCCATCTGTCAATATCGTCAAGCTTTCTGATTCGTCTTGTGCTTTTTTGTCATCCGATAGGGTGAACTTGTTGATGAAGTCAGCCAATGCCTAAGCTTTGATGACTATTTTGGGACGATATTCGACGTCGAATTGACTTAGCTTAATCACCCATTGTACTAACCTCCCTGCCACTTCAAGCTTGCTCATTGCTTTCTTTATGGGTTGGTTTGTCATCACTAAAATGGGGTTAGCCTAGAAGTAGGGACGATGCTTTCGTGAGGCTTCAATTAAGGTGAAGACGATCTTTTCCATATGTGGATATCTGGCCTCGGCTCCTTGGAACACTTGACTCACGTAGTAAATAGGGAGCTAGACCCTATTCTCTTCTCGAATCAAAGTTGCACTCATGGTCGTGGTTGACATTGCGAGTTATAAGAACAAATCTTCCCCCTCCTTTAATGGGCTCAAGAGGGGGGGATTGCTCAAATAACACTTCAGCTCTAAGAAGGCCTCTTCGCATTCACTTGTCCAAGAAAAAGCCTACTTCAAGGTTTTAAAGAAAGGCAGACATTTGTCTGTAGCTTTGGAGACGAACTTGTTGAGGGCAGCGATCCTTCCTGTTAACATTTGTACCTCCTTCACTGTCTTTGGAGAGGTTATTTCCAGCATGGCCTATATCTTCTCCAGGTTGGCTTCTATTCCTCATTGAGACACCATAAACCAAAGGAATTTTTCTAAAGACACCCCAAAGCTGCATTTGCCAGGGTTTAACCTCATTTGGTATTGCCGAAGGGATGCGAAGGTCTCTTTAAGGTTGTCTAGGTGTGTGTTTTCTTCCCTGCTTTTAATGAGCATTTCATCAACATATACCTCCATGTTTCTTCTGATCTGTCTACTGAACATCCTATTGACCAACCTTTAGTAAGTGGTTCCTGCTTTCTTCAGCTCGAAGGGCATTACTTTGTTGTAGTATAGCCCTTGACTAGTGATGAAGGCAGTATTCTCCTGGTCTTCTTCTAACATTTTGATCTAGTTATAGCCTAAAAAGGCGTCAATGAAAGTGATGAGCTTATGCCCAATGGTAGAGTCTACCAGTTGGTCAATTCTTAGCAATGGGAAGCTATTTTTAGGGCAGGCATTATTCAGGTCAGTGAAGTCCACACACATTCTCCACTTCCCATTTTCTTTCTTCACTAAGACGACATTGGCCAGCCAGTCGAGGTAGTAAACCTCTCAGATGAAACCAGCTACAAGTAGCTTGTCCACTTCGTCCATGATGTCCTTGTTATGTTTAGGGGTGAAGACTCGCCGTCTTCATTGGATAGGCTGCCTTTCAGGATTGACATTTAGACGATGCTGAATAACTTCTGTTGCTATGCCGGGCATATCCTAGTGACTCCACGTGAAAATGTTCAGGTTCTCCTCAAGAAACTGTTCTAGCTCCTTCATTTGATTATTTAGGTTTGTCCCTATGTTCGTCATCCTTGTTGGTTCTCTGTCTATCAATTCTACTATTTCTAGGGCTTCCATCTTCTCCTTCTCTTCCTTCTTGATCACCCAGGAATGGTTCTCCTTAGTAGCTAGAACGACTTGGTAGCATTCTTTAGCTAACACTTGGTTTCCCTTGACTTTGCCTATGCCATGTTCTGTTGGGAATTTTACCTTCAAGCAGTATGTAGACATTGCTACTTTCCAACGATTGAGTGTGGGTCTCCTAATGATCACATTATATGACAACGAGCAATCCACCACCAGGAAGTCAAGTTGTTTGGTGATTTACAGGAGGTATGAACCTACTGTAACCGTCAATGTTACTATTCCTTTAGGGTATACTCGGTCTCTACTAAAACTGACAAGGGGAGATTTGAATGGTTACAACCTCTTGGGATCCACCTTCAGTTGTTGGAAAGCCAAAAGGTAAATAATGTCAGTAAAGTTGCCATTGTCGACGAGAATTTGTCTGGTGTTGAATCCCTTTATCATAAGCATGATGACGAAGGGATCGTCATGTGGTTGCTTCACGCCTTTAGCATCTTTTTTCAAGAATAGGATGTCCATACTTATTCGTCTTCTCTGCTTCAAAGGATGTATCCTATGAATGTTATTCACAAGTCTCTGTTGGGACTTCTTAAGGGATTTGAAAGATCCACCAGTGGATGGTCCTCTAGCAATCATCTTTATCTCTCCGTTCGTGCTTTGCAAACTGTTGTATGACTTGTCTTTGTCTGTGGGTGGGTTCCCAGATTTCTCTCTGTGATCGTCCTTAGATCGACTAGACTCGCCCTTTTTTACAAACTTTTGCAACTTTCCGTTCTGGATCAATTCTTCGATCTGCTTCTTCAAGTCTCTGCAATCCTCAATGTAATGGCCATGGTTTTTATGGAAACGGCAATATTTCCTTGTCTTATACATTGGGTGAGGAATGAAGTGGTTTTGGCCACTTGAGATGATGATCATCCTTAATTTGCGCTAAAATTTTACTGTTCGTGGAATTTTGTCATCTCTCCACTTATTTCTGTCAAAGCTAGTCTGATGATCGTTTTTTTCCTTCTTGAGTCCCCTTCGGTCTTCCCTGACACTTTACTTCCCTTTAAGCATGCTTTTTTCCCTTATCACAACTAAGGCGTGTTCTGCATTCATGTACTTTTGGGCTTTCAGTAGCATCTCAGCCATTGGCTTTGGCGAGCTCTTTGTAAGGGCAACTACGAACTCCCTGGATTTTAACCCTACTTTAAAAGTGGTTAATTGTACCTTTTCATCTGCTTTGTCAACTTCTAGGACTTCTCTAGTAACCCCTTCTCTCCTTGCCTGATGGTGAGCAGATGGTCCACTGGTCTCTTTTGACGTTGCCCATCGACAAAATGGGGCACAAAGGAATTGCCTAGTTGCTCAAAGTTGTCAATGGATAACATTGCTAGTTTACTGAACCACATTCACGTTGCTTCCTTAAGGGTGGTAGGAAAGTAGCACAATATCTCGTTTGGGGGTGTTGTAGACTCAAAGTTGTTTTAAAGGTAATGATATGGTCCAGCAGGTTCTTAGCCCATCAAATGATTCGAGTTATGGCAGACAAAACTTTGAGGGTAAGGGACACTCTAGGATTTTTGCAGTGAAGGGCGAGTTCGTCCTTTTGACCATCCTGTCCAAATTTCGATCCGTCTTTTCCCTCATTGTGTTTCTTAGCTCATCCATTTCCTTCCTCATATCTTTGAGGAGGTCTGAATTTGCTTCATCTGAAGAGTTTGGTCGTCAGTAGACATCTTTTCTATTGCTATCTTCTTCGTTATTCCTGTTAATCCTAACCCTCATGGTGAACGATTTTCTTCTGGTTGCAGTTATAGCCTCATCTCCTTGTTTTGCCTGGTGAGTTCTTCCATGCTAGCTATAAGTGTCTGAATTTGCAAAGCTAATGTTGCAGAATCTTGTAGGGTATTGGACTCCATCTAGATGTCGAAACCAAATGGGAATGCGATTTCAAAATAAGGTCTGAATTTTTCATCCCCACAGATGGCGCCAAACTGATGATGCTGAAATTGTTAGTAGTTGGGTCCGTACAGAAGATTTCCAATACAAGTTTGTCTAAGCTCCTGAAAGGTTAGTGAAAAAAAAGGGATCCTCTCTAGTGGTCATCAGTGTGGTGTCGGCCAAAGAGTCTCTGATGATAAAGTCAGTGAATGAAGCTTAGTAAATTGAGAGAATTCAGTAATGAGAGTGAAAATGATTAGTGTGAATGTCCCTTGTCTGTGATTTGGTAAATCATATAAATAGACTCTTCTTAATAGCCATTGTCCTTCTTGAATGGTGACTAGAAGGCTTATTTGGTAACATCTCAGGCCTAGTTAATTTGGCCTTAATGGAGGCCCCAACAGTCTCATCCCTGATATGTAACCATCGAGGTATTAAGTACCTGTCTTTATGGTGTTCTATCCTCATCTAGGTTAGCACTTCTGGACGAGGATAATTGCCTGGTCTATCAATAACCTAACGATCTTGATTATTCATTCAAATTGTTATAATCTCTACTATATATATATATTTATTTATTTATTTATGAATAAAAGATTGTTATTCCAATGGATGATTCATTGGAATAACAGATTGTTAGTTGTCTAGTATTTAGCAAGTCCTTATTTTGGGTCCAAATATTTGGTTTACTGGTGTATCAGATGGATGTTGACATGGTTGTAGAGATTGGTAAAACATTAGGGGAAGTGGTTCACTCCCAAGATGAGAACAAGATGGTGGGTGGTAGTTTCATGCGTATTCAGGTTCGAATAGATATTTCTAAACCTCTTTGCAACAGTCGTAAGGTGCTTTAACCTGAAGGAATAATTGACTAGATTTCCTTCAAATATTAAAAACTACCAAACTTTTGCTATTGGTGTGGCTTGCTCTCTCATGACGACAAAGACTGTTTTATGGATTCAAAACAAAGGTTCTTTGAAGAACAAGTCTCAAGAGTATGGTGCATGACTTCGTGTGCCCTATTTTAATTCAAGGAAGATAACAGTGTTAGGATTAGTGCTCTTAAATCCTATTGTATGATGCTATGTATGATATTATGTATGACATTATCTATGACATGATGTATAACTTAATATTGTAATTAATAAAGTTGTTTTATTATTACCTAAAATAATAGTAACATGAATGTTCGGGCATTATCATTTAGTCCATAAGATGCATAGTATGTGATTTATGTGATTTAGTCACAGAAGATATAAGTTACAAGTTCTTTGTAAACTCAGAATTTTAGTTCGTAGTCAGTGATGAAATTGGACATTTTATCTGCGAAGACTATAACATATCAACTAAGATGATTTGTCTTGATCATGGAAATGGAGACTTCTAGTTGATATGTTGATATGTTTTAAGAGTTAATACATATTGAACTGGACTACTATAAGATTTATTATTCTTCTAATGACTGTCAATTGAATAATAAAGCTCATGACTTATATTTGCATGAACTCTATATCCTGAGAGAATAATGGACCTGATCATGAAGTGTAAGTTGTTTTGATATATCAGGAGTGAGATCTAAAGTAACGGTCAAAACCTCAATATGTTGGGCTGCCACATTTAGTGTTGATGGAATATATATTCTCAAGATGGAATTCATAATCTCTTAACGGAGATATAAAATATTCCCCTTGAGATAAGTTTAATGGGTTTAGTTATTCAGAGAGTTAGGCCTAACCACTTTGGTAAGAAATTACTAAAGTATATATTTATGAAATTGGATTTCATAAATATATAATGAATAACTTAAAAGGATTAAACCAGATACTCAAGGATTAAGATGTAGTAATCTTCAGTGGCAGTCTATATTCATGACTTTGAATTACTATGAATATTTTATGAAGGGGTTGCATGTATAATAAAGTCTTGGGATATAATTTATTAATAAGGCCTAGAGTGCAATTATATTTATAGAGTGATATTAAATATAATTAATAGTAACTTTGGACTTGTCAAGAGTTGACAGAAAAGTCCAGGGCCCATTAGAGCTAGTGTCTTATTGGTCCCTTTTGGTCCCACTCTAAGCCACATACTAAAACTCAATTGGAAAGGCCCAATAAGCTAGCCAATTAGATAATCAGTTAGTTATAAAAGGGAGAAATGTACAAAATTTTTTCATTAGAGAAAAAAGTGAGACACCGTTGTGAAGTGTTGTGTATGTGCGAGTGAAGCCACTTAATTATTCTCCCTTGGAAACTAATGGAGAGACCACACTTCTTGGGTGTAAAGTGGAATTGGAGTGAAGATTATAAGTGTTCCCAAATACTTATCATCTTTTGTTTTGAATTTCACCGCACCAAGGTACGCTATCTTGTTCTTAAATTCTGAAATTTATATAGTGCAAGTTATCACTCATGAATGAAATAGATCTTTGTTTGTTGCTTCCGCTATGTGTTTTGTATGAGATACAAAACCAGATTTAACCAACAATTGGTATCAGAGCCAAGTTTTCATATCATGATTGTATAGCATGTGATTGGATTTTAGAATAAAAGAAAAATGGTTTCTTGATGTTCAACATTGTATCAAGTGTAGTTATTGAAAGTTCTTAATTGTTCATGATGATGACAATCGTATTGCATTGTTTTGTTCGAAGTGGCCACACAATTAAGATACGAATCCATTCAAAGAAAGTAGTTATTGTCCAAGAGAAATTCTTTTTAAATAATTTCATTGCCAATGATAACCGTTCATGATGACAACCATTGTATTGCATTGGTTTGTTCGGAATGGACATCTTGGCTTAATATTTACTTATTGGATGGTGTCGTGTCTTAGTAATTGCCAAGGATATATGTTAGGTTCTAAGGTCTTAGGATTTTATGTATTTAGAACTCTAATTTGTAATGTTGGCAAACCATGATCAAAACATTGTATTTAGTCTTGTTTAGACTTGCTCAAAGTTGGTTTAATATTGTAAAGTTGGAATCGAGTGGCTGCAGAAGTACTTGGGACTTTCGGCCTGGCTCGATCGATCGAAGAATAGACTCGATCGATCGAAAATCGCACAGGTTGAATTTTCTGCAGAATTTCCAACTCAGCCCTACTTCATTAAACGTTTAGGGTTTTGTGTTTTTACCCTAAGTATATAAACTAAACCCTAGCCACGTTTTTGGAGGTTGTCCATATTGCTTTGTTGCTCATACATTGCTGTTTTGTGTGAATCTCGTGTGAGATCTTTGAGGAGACTTCCTTTACACAAAACTTAGGGTTTTCAAGGTAGAGATGATTTCAACATCTTGAAGATCATTACAGTTGCAACCATTGGAACTTAAAAGAAAAGCAAGCGGGGAGCTTGTAGCTGATTGAAGAATTCAAGAAAGAAGTAGTCCGTGGATTCGGAGCCTGCGCGTGGTCGTGTCAGGAAGTTTTACTGGTAGGTAGCATTAGGAAGTTGAGCGGGGAGCTTGTAGTCCTTCTGTAAGAAATTCAATTCTTTCATAGTGAATTCTGTTATGCCTTGAGGATCGGTGGGTTAAATCCTCCCCAGGTTTTTACCGAGTGGTTTCCTAGGTGATCATATCTTGTGTTTTTTTATTTTCCGCTGCTTTATATCTTGATATGATTATTTGATTGCTTTAACCTAGAATTGCATAATTTGACTAAGTAACAACTTGGCTAATTAATCTAGGCTATGCAATCTGTGTGTTTAAGGAGTCTAAATTTTCATCAAGTGGTATCAGAGCGAGTAGCTCTTTTTGATTGAGATTTCTATCTCTGAGCTGATCCTTGACCCCAGTTGTCATGGAGCATGGACACTCTTTGTTTGTTCCTCCTCACTTTGATGGGAACAACTATACTTATTGGAAAGTAAGGATGAAAGCATTCCTAAAATCCATTGATGAAAGGGTTTGGAATTCTGTTGAATACGGATGGGAGAAGCCCACTACTCTTGTGAGTGAGTGGCAAACTTCTAAAAAAGAAGCAGCAGGCTTCAATAGCAAAGCTATGAATGCCATCTTCAATGCTGTTTCTATGGAGGAATTTAAGAGGATCTCTAATGTTGAGGTTGCTCATATTGCTTGGAAAATCCTCCAAACTGTGCATGAAGGCACAAAGGCAGTTAAGATTAATAAATTGCAACAATTGACTTCTAGGTTTGAGAGTATTAGGATGTCTGATGATGAATCCTTTGATGAATTTTATGCCAAACTGAATGATATTGTCAATTCTGCTTTTAATTTGGGTGAAATCTATGATCAACCTGAAATTGTTAAGAAGATTCTTAGATCTTTAACTGAAGATTTTAGACCCAAAGTGACTGCCATTACTGAAAGCAAGGATGTGGACTCCATCCCTGTAGATGAACTTGTAGGATCTCTCCAATCCTATGAGTTTGACCTACCTAAAGTAAATAAATCCAAATCAATGGCTCTTAAGTCAGTTGATGATGTTGATGGTGGTGGATTTGATGATGAGCTCACTGCTACAGAGATTGCCTATCTTGCCAAAAACTTTAAGAACTTTCTTAGGAATACAAATAGAAAGGCAAGAGGTACCTACACTGCTGAACCTAGAAATTTTAGGAAGAATGATCCCACAAAGGTAAATAATTTTGAAAAACCTAATGAAAGAATTGGTCAATCTTTAAATAATTTTTTGGGTCCTCAGTGTTTTGGCTGTCAAGGGTATGGTCATATGAAATCTGAATGTCCTACATTCTTGAAGACTAAGGGTAAAGCTATGGCTGTAACCCTTAGTGATAATGAGGTTTTTGATGATGAGTCCGGTGGTGACGAGGATGGAAACTTCATTGCTTTCACAGCTACTGCTATGGTCAGTGAAAGCGTATCTGCTGAAGAGAACCCTTCTAATGGGGAACTCTCTGAAGATGCAGATCTTCAAGAGGCCTATAACAAACTTTGCAAAATTGCTGCAAAGGATGCTATGAAAGTTGATCTTGGCCTAAAGAAAATTGACTCTCTGGAGCTTGAAAAGAAAAATTTTCTTGTTAAACTGTTTGATGCTAATGAGTTTCTGAATAATGTTAAATCTGAGAACATGCTTTTGCTTGATAAAGTTAGAACTTTAGAACATGATTTATCTATTGCTAGATCTGCTAGTTCTAAACTTGATCACATGTTGAATGTTCAAAAGTATCCCACGGATAAATCTGGTTTGGGATATGTTGAAAGCATCTTTGACTCTACTCCACATTCCACAAATTTTGTTCCTGCTTCTTCTTCTGAACCTTCTGTGAGTGAGGTTGTGAGTGAAACTGTCAAACCACCTGTGAGTGAGGTAGTTAAACCTGTAGAAGTTTCACCACCTAAGAAGATTATGGTAGACTTAAGAGAATCTAAACCTAAGGAGCCTACCAAATCTAAGGACAAGATGCATGGTAAACTTGCTTGGGTTTGTCATTATTGTGGTAAGTCTGGACACATTCGTCCTAATTGTTACAAGCGTCAAGCTGATAAGAGAGCAACTAAACCAAAAGTGCCTGTGCCTCAAGCACAAGATCCTATGGCACTAATTGGTAAATTGGTAAAGGTGTTAAACCTTTATTCCAATCCTGGAGTTGGGAATCACTCGAATGTGAATAAGAACTCCAATGCTCGTGGTGCATCTAAAAGGTCTTGGATGCAAAAGACTCGAACTAACTGAGTCTTTCTGACATGGTCCTTGTGCTTAATTGCTCTATTCTTTGGTGACCATTGTTCTTTGGTTTTTGTCTTTTTGTTGTTTTTGTTCTAGGACTTGCATTGCATTACATTCATGCATTTCATTCTAGGATGTATCAGTTTTCTCTTTTAATAAAAAAAAAAAGGGGAAAAAGGAGAAAGCAAATATTATGTTAGACACTATTTGTCTTGATTTTTGAAAAACAAGGTTGGTCTATCTTTTGACACATATCATGGTCTGTGTACCTTGTTTAACTTTGATGAACTTTTTCATTGCACTTGACTAGTTGAAACTTTGTAGTGCATGTTGTGTGGGAAAGATGTGTATGGTTTTTAATCTCTTTGTCTTAATCATGAAGTCATATGTTATTTAACTGTCGGACTTGATTCTTTTGAGAAATGCATAAATAACCATCTCACCACTGTTCACTAGCCAATCATGAACACCTTAGTGCATATCATAAGATTTTGTGTACTTGTTACACATGCACAAAAAGAACATAAGGTGATGCCTCGGATTAATTGCTTAATGCTTAAAACTGGTGTGTACTATTAGGCTTGATGCCAATTCACTTAATTCAAACCGGTGTGTATTATTAGGCTTGATGCCATTTCACATAATATATTTCACATGCTAAGAGGCAAAAATAAAAGAAACTTATATGATTGCAAGCTTTTATTCTAAGAGATGTGGGAGTTATATGATGTAACTCTTTAGGTGATAGTCTCTTTTAAATTCTATGTGATGAATTGTGTAGACTTTGTTTTTGATTACTAGTCACATATCACCTCACATGTATCTCAAGTTTTTGCTAGTATCACACATTACACAAGTTACTCTTTGTTAAACACTGTACATACTAGTGTGTGTGTTTATGGTCTGACCAACCAAGTTTGAAAATATCTTGAAATTTGTGCACAATATTTTTGTTGCTTGAGAAAATTCAATGGAAGAATGATTGAAATTTGTTTTTGAGAAAATTGGGTTTCAAATTTTGGGTTTTTGAAAAAATCATTCCATCTCATACTCATGCATGTTGTTTTTACAATTTAATGCTTTGAGGAGTTGTTTTAAAAATTTAGGTTTGTGTCTTTCAAAATTGGATTTTTTCTCAAAATTTAGTGAGCCTCTGCCCATTTCGATCGATCCAGCTTGTTTTTCGATCGATCGAAAAAGTGCCTTAGTTTGTTCTAAATGCCTGTCACATTCGATCGATCGAATGTAATTTTCGATCGATCGAATATCGTGAAAAAGGTTTTTAAAAGGTTCTTTTCTGACTTTTTCAAAGTTCCTATTTCAAAAACTTTTCAAACCTTTTTCCTCTCTCCGTGTTGGCAAGCTCAATTTGTGATTTTTGTCGTTTTCTTCCGAAGTTTTTGCAAAATCTCTCTCTCCTCAAGCCGGTAAGACACTTTTGCCTTTCCTTTTGATTTATTTTTCATCATTTCATGCATAAATTCATGCTTTTAAGGGGCGATTTTCGCACTTTGCATATTTGGATTTTTCTTTTGATTCATGCCATAATTTATGCAATTGATCATTGGGTTTTTGTGGGGACATGCTATAGACATGATCTAAATAGTTTAATTTGATCAATTTTGAGTTTGGTGTGAAATTGAAAAATCTAGGGTTTACTAATTGATCCGATTTGGGGATTTTGTTAAATTTAGTAGAATTTGATGAAATTGGCTTGTTGTATTGATGAAATTAAGCATTATAATCTAGGTGTTGTGGTTTGTGTTGCTCAATTCATCATTTTGTTTTTAAAAATTTTCAGTTGATGTTAAATTTTTGGGGTTTTTGTTAAGAAAATTCCCTGCTCAAGCCAATTTTGTCAATTTAATCTCAATTGAACTTAATTGCTCACTGCATTAGTACATGCATCATGGCATTGTATCTGCTCATGCATCATATAGATTTTAATTCTATTGTTTTTTGTGCTAACTTGCAGTCTGCCTTTGGTTTTGTTTTTTCTTGTATTTTCTTTTGGTTTTCTCTTTGTGTCTCTGTCCTTTCCTTAGCATCATGCCTAGGAAAACTAGAGCCCGTAGGTCTATTCATTCTTCTTCTCCATCCCCTCCTTCCTTTGACTGTGAGAAGTTTCCGAGTGAGAAAAACCAAGAGATTTTTGATAAGCTTAACCTTAGGAGACAGATATGGGCTGAGCGTTCTGTGTTGTTAGATGAACTCGATCCTGCTATTAGGGCAAATTTTGAGCGTCGAGGCTGGTTACCTCTGGTGGATGTTTCTGACCCTCCCCCACCTTCTGCCTTGATTAGAGAGTTCTATTCGAACATCTCTATCCGCATCTATGATTCCAACACTTTAGTAAAGAGTTGGATACGAGGCGTAGAGTACTCCATTACTCCTCAGGTAGTGGCTGATGCTCTAGGGGTACCATTGGTCCAGCATCCTGTCTATCCATATGATGAGTCTCCCGAGCTGAGCGATGTTTTGTCTTACATCACTGGTACTACTGTCCAGTGGGGTTCTGATCCTCGGATCACTTCTGCTGAGCTTTCCGGGTTACATTATCTTTTCTTTAGGATAGCTTGCCATTCTATCTGGCCCATTTCTCATGTGCACACCATTCCTCTTGAGAGGTGTGTATTTTTGTATGCCTTAGTTACTGATGCCTTAGGAGTTCATCCTCTTCACATGCTCTTGTACATCCTATTTTCATTCATAGGATTCTTCTTTATCTTGATCTTAGTGGCTTTCCTTCCTCTGAGCCTGTTACTGATGTTCCTCCACCTCCTTCGGCCGACTTCGATGTTCGTCGTACTTTAGAGACTGTCATGACCGTTCAGGCGGCTCATGGTCAGATTTTTGTGGACTTGCTGGACGAGATTCGTGCTCTCCGAGTTGATTTAGCGCGTCTTCATTCACCCTCACCACCTCCTTTTGATGGCGACTTGTGATTGTCTTTGGCATTCCGTCACAAAAAGGGGGAGTGGAGTTTTGACTTGTAGGGGAGATTTTGTAGTTAGGGGGAGATTTTTTTTAGATTGTATCTAGGTGCTTCACTTTGTATATCATTTTTGGGGATATTCATGTTAGGGGGAGTAACATTGATTGATATACATTTATTTTTTATTGATTCTTGTTGCTTTATGATTCACTGCGTATTGATTTATATTTATGACTTGATCATTCTTATATGTCTTTATTTTGTGTTGTGTGAATCTTACAAGAATGTTATACCTGTTGTGTTACTCTTTTCTGTCACACATGCGTTTATGCGTTTGTTGAGTATTTCAGGAATATACAGGTTGATTCAACTAAGCTGCTGTCTACACTTGCAACTGATGGATAGTAGTTAGGCTGAATTTGATTTTATGAGCATTACCTTTGTAAAGGGCTTTTTATTTGTAAAACTTTGAGCTGTTAATTAGGGTTTTGTCATGGATTGCCAAAGGGGGAGTTTGTTAGGTTCTAAGGTCTTAGGATTTTATGTATTTAGAACTCTAATTTGTAATGTTGGCAAACCATGATCAAAACATTGTATTTAGTCTTGTTTAGACTTGCTCAAAGTTGGTTTAATATTGTAAAGTTGGAATCGAGTGGCTGCAGAAGTACTTGGGACTTTCGGCCTGGCTCGATCGATCGAAGAATAGACTCGATCGATCGAAAATCGCACAGGTTGAATTTTCTGCAGAATTTCCAACTCAGCCCTACTTCATTAAACGTTTAGGGTTTTGTGTTTTTACCCTAAGTATATAAACTAAACCCTAGCCACATTTTTGGAGGTTGTCCATATTGCTTTGTTGCTCATACATTGCTGTTTTGTGTGAATCTCATGTGAGATCTTTGAGGAGACTTCCTTTACACAAAACTTAGGGTTTTCAAGGTAGAGATGATTTCAACATCTTGAAGATCATTACAGTTGCAACCATTGGAACTTAAAAGAAAAGCAAGCGGGGAGCTTGTAGCTGATTGAAGAATTCAAGAAAGAAGTAGTCCGTGGATTCGGAGCCTGCGCGTGGTCGTGTCAGGAAGTTTTACTGGTGGGTAGCATTAGGAAGTCGAGCAGGGAGCTTGTAGTCCTTCTGTAAGAACTTCAATTCTTTCATAGTGAATTCTGTTATGCCTTGAGGATCAGTGGGTCAAATCCTCCCCAGGTTTTTACTGAGTGATTTCCTGGGTGATCATATCTTGTGTTTATTTATTTTCCGCTGCTTTATATCTTGATATGATTATTTGATTACTTTAACCTAGAATTGCATAATTTGACTAAGTAACAACTTGGCTAATTAATCTAGGCTACGCAATCTGTGTGTTTAAAGGGTCTAAATTTCCATCAATATAGTTATTGAATGTAATTCAAATAACTGTCATGTGCATGAACCAATTGATTGCACTGGTTGGACTTTCTTGCACCGCTTGGATATAAATATATATAAGGCTTGCATGGTTTGATTATTATAAGCATGTAATATGTGCCTTGGATGTATTGAATGCTTTATATACAACTTACAATGAATCCGTATATTATTTGATATATATATATATATATATGGGTTTATATGCAAATATTTTATAAAGGATTCATCATATTGTTGCTTGCCTTGGTTTATATATTTATATATATTAATGCTAGGATTAAAGTATTCATTTAATGAAATTTATTCCTAATGAGATTAGGATTATGTTTTCAAGGGTTTCTAGCATTATTATGGTTCTTGAATATAAAAACCTTTAATTTAAGTAGCTTTGAAACAAATGGCTCCCTTGAAAGCTCCTGGCCCGGACACCTTTGAGACTTTACAGAGCATGAGCAAACACAACTCAAGGAAGACTAGGTTCATGGCTCTCAAGCTTGACATGATTAAAGCGTTTGATAGGGTGGAATGAGTTTTTTTTGGAGACAGTGATGCGCAAATTGGGCTTTAATGAGAGGTGGATAAATCTCATGATGGTGTGTGTCAAATCTATTACTTACTTCATTTTGCTCAATGGGAGAACCAAAGGGTTTAATTCACCCTTCAAGGGGCATCAGGCAAGACGATCCTCTTTCACCATTTCTCTTCTTATAATGAACTGAGGGGTTGCATAGTCTCATCTCCCAAGCAGAGAGAGAAGGTAGTATTAAGGGTTTCTCTTTGAGTAAGAGATGCACCAGTCTAACTCAATTACTTTTTGCAGATGATAGCGTACTTTTTTGTCAAGCAAACATGGGTGAATGTCAAAAAGTTTTGGACATCTTGATAGATTATGAAAAGATTTCTGGGCAACAAGTGAATCAAAATTAAATGGCTTTTCAGCAAATCTACTACAGAGGATACCAAGCAAGAAATTAAAGATTTATTAGGAGTTCCTGAAATCAAGCATTATGAGCAATATTTAGGCTTACCCTCGCTTATGGGAAGAAGGAAAAATGCAAGCTTTGATTATATAAAAGAATAGATATGGAGAAAGCTTCAAGGTTGGGAAGAGAAGCTTTTATATTAAGCAGGGAGAGAAATTCTCATTAAAGCGGTGGTTCAAGCCATCCCAACTTACACCATGAGTTGCTTCAAATTACCCTTGGGACTTTGCAATGATCTTGAGAAACTAATCCATAAGTTTTGGTGGGGCCAACAAGGAGATGGATGAAAAATTCACTGGGTTAAATGGGAGTATATGTACAATCCAAAGCATGAATAGGGTATAGGGTTTTAAAACTTGACTTTTTTTAATGACGCTCTTTTGCCTAAGCAAACATGGAGGCTGTTGCACAACAAAAAATCACTGTTTTATCAAGTTTTCAAGTCTAAATTCTCCCCAAATTGCTCAGTGATGGAGGCCAAAGATTCACATATGGGTTCTTATGCATGGAGAAGCATCCTTAAGGGGAGAGATGTAATAAAACAAGGAGCAAGATGGAGGATAGGCAATGGCAATTCTGTCAATGTTTAGTTTGAAAATTGTCTCCCCTCTCTAAGTTACCCAAAGATCTGTTCCTCACTAATTGATGATGCCCAATAGATTATAGTGAGTTCCTTTATTAACCCTTCTACACAGCAATAGGAGGTGGGACTTCTAAAAAATTCTTTTAGTCCTACTAAAGTTGAACTAATCAAGCAAATTCCCCTAAGCAATCACTTCACCGAAGATTTCTCTTTTGGCCTTATGTTCAATTTGGTGTTGTCACGACTCAAACCCGATTCCTAGATTTATAACCATGACCGACATGTTAATATCATGCTTAAACCTGAAATTAACAAGAACCAACTAAACTTATAAACCAAAACTTTCCTATTTCTTTTCATTCTTGTTTCTTTACATTCTTAATATAACTTTTCACTCGATATTCAGAGCATCTACATGGTACTTCAAGCAATAACATAAACCACCAGTCATTCAAATTCCATACTTTAACATAATACATCTCTAATTACATTAAAATATACAACTCCTACAAGCTAAACATCAAACCTCCAAAATAGGGGCTATACTTTTAAAACTAAACTAGATCCAAAATAAAACTTGTTAACTAAAAGAGTGGAAGGGGTGAGCTACACAACTTAGTAAGGGTAAGTTACACGATAATTTAATAAGAATGCATGTAAATCGAAGCATTTCATTTTATGGAGATTCAGATAGGAGAACATCAATTCATGCATGGCACTTTATACTATTCATAATAATAACTTATAAACTTCTCATAGAAAAGCAATTGTTCTCCTTTTTCTTATCAGAATAATATTACAAAACCTTTCAAACTGAATTTCTTTCATTTTTTACAAAGTCACCAAATATAGTATTGACTATTTAAAATCACACACACATACACATATATTCTTATTACAAAATAATCATTTTGACTTAAATTAGATAATTGGTAACTTTGTCTTAAATTAGAAACATCTTATTGAATAAAAAACCTTTTCTTTATAAACTTCTTCTCATAAAATATTATAAACTTTCATAGTCACAAAACTTTATGTTTCATAAAGAATAGATATCTGATGACTTTTTAACATAAGCTTTCATCAGAAGCTTTATCTTTATAGAACACTAAAACCTTATCATTAGATACTTTATCTTTAAAGGACAATGAACTTTACAAATTTTTATCTTTAAAGAACACATTTTCTTTTCTTCAAAAACTTCTTCTTTTCATAAGAGCTTTTATCTTTTCATTACGCTCATAATGCATTTCAACATAATCATTCTCTATTTATCATAAAATAACATAGTTGTTCATAATTTACATTTTGGTTAGTCTATATCTAAAAAGTCTGTATAGATTTGTGGTACATGTGCACGATATTGTTTGCATTAAGATGTCACAAAGATCAGACTATCAGAGTTATAGGCACCCTCATTTCCTCCAACTTTCAGATGTTGTCTGCTCTGGAACATCAGAGTTACGGGCACCCCCATTTCCTCCAACTTTCAAATATTATCCGCTCTAGGACATTAGAGTTACAAGCACCCTCATTTCCTCCAACTTTTAATGACCAATCAGATAATATTTTCCAAACAAAGCTAGTAATTTAACCCATACTGGCTGAGTTTAAATTACCAGAGGACATAACTCGAAAATATTTCATACTTATACATCATACTGAAATTCATAGTTTCCATAACATTTGATAATAATAGCATTTCCATTCTTTTCTTTAAACATCATGTTCGCGGAATTAGTAATAGCATCAATATGCTTAAATAGTGTACGTAAGGCTTCGAAAGCTTACAAACATGTCTTTGTTTGAAACATGATTATATGCCATGTTAAGGACATATTTTATGTAATTGGATAATCCTTTAACAAAATGCATTTTACTTGTAATTGGGTAGATCTAGGATGGGTTTAAGACTTCAAAAAACATGTTGTTCAAGTCAAGTGTTAAAGCCATGCAGATTTGATCAAGAAACAAGTGAAGAAGATTTGTTCATTAAAGCTTGACAAATACCTCGACAGAAACAATATCTATCAAGATTTAAGAACAAAGCATGAGCCGAAAATTAGATTTGAAAATTTTGATTTCGTAGATCTCGATAGAAGCTGAATCTGTTGAGATCTACAAAATCAAAATTTCCAGATCTAATTTTCGGCTCATGCTGACATGTATGTGTAGGGTTTCTTTTCTCACAACCCTAGATACATATAAAGCTTATTTTAAAGGTCGTTATACACAAAGTTTAGAGTTTTGTAACCAAGTACTTCTTGATCTTCATTGTTGATGAAGTGAGAACTTTGCAGCCAACAACATCTTTAAGTTGTTGGAGTTAATCATGTACTAGAATTCATGCAAAGGAGTTAGTGACATACTGGGATCCGTGCATTATTGGTGACGTTCATATACTAGAGAGTTCAAAGATTTTGAAGTGGTAAAAGGTTTTTGCTGTAAGTTCATGTATGAGGATTGTGGAGTCTAGGGACAAATGTTTTGTACTAGATTTGAAACTTCTCTTTACTATAGTGAATTGCTTTTTGGAAAGGTTTCCCCTTAGGTTTTTTACTATGAAACTAGTTTGTTTTATTGGTTTTCCTAGATCATCATATATTGTCTTATTTACTTTTCCATTGTACATGATATTGATGTTTGTGTGTTTGAATAAGGTTTATTCATAATAAATCTAATTAACAACTTGGGTTTAAAATTTATTAATTCTATCAACTGAGGTATGAATTTCCCAACAATTGGTATCAGAGTGGGTACACTCTAATTGGTTTAATTTCCTGAGTGTGATCCTTGACCCCTGTTGTCATGGATCGTGGACAATCTTTTTTTATTCTTCCTTTATTTGATGGCAATAATTATGCGTATTGGAAAGTTTGTATGAAAGTATTTTTGCAGGTTCTAGGTGAAAAGGTATGACAAGCTATTGAAGTTAGCTAGCTTAAGCCAAAGGAAGCGCTAGTGGATTGGGATGAAGTAACAATCAAAGCAGAAAATTTCAATAGTAGGGCCTTGAATACTTTGTTTTGTGGGGTGACCAATAAGGAATTCAAGAAAATATCATCCACGAAAGTTATTAAGGAAGCATGGACCATTCTTAAGACCATCTATGAAGGTACTATGGCAGTAAAGACTATAAATTTTCAAAGATTCACTTGTAGTTTTGAAGAAATAAGAATGGAGGAGGATGAGACCTTTGATGAGTTCTCTGCTAAACTCCAGGATATTGTGAATTTTGCCTCAATCTTGGAGAATCTATTGCAGAACTCAAAATTGTTAGGAAAATCTTTAGGTATCTACCTAAAACATTCCATGCCAAAATCACTACCGTTGACGAAGTGAAGGACATTGATCAAATTCCTTTGACTCAGCTTGTAAGGAACCTTCAAACCTATGAGACGGGATTAGGTTTAATGGGAAAAGGTGGAAAGCGTAGAAACTTGGCTCTTAAGGGTATAGAGGAAGAGATTGATGACTCTGAAGATGAAGATGAAAGCAAAGATGAAGATGATGATGATGATGATGAGGATGAGGATGAGGATCTAACCTTCATAGCTAATGAGATTATCAAGCTTCTTCAATATAGGAAAATGGATAAGGACAAACCTCCTAGGAAAAGACCAAGAATTCAAAAGGTAAAGGGTTAGTTGCTACCTTGAGTAATACTGATAATGACTCTTTTGATAAGTATGTGGATGAATGTGGTCACTTTATGGTTTTTGCTGCCACAACTAATAAGGTGATTGTGGAGAGTGCTAGTGATAGTGAGGATTCTTCTGATGATGAAGTACCCAAGAAGTTAACACACCAGGAATCCTATGATAAGCTATGCACTAATTTATAAAATTTGAAAAGACTTCTCATCTTTGTAGAAAAGAGCTTAATGAGGTAAAAACTGAAAAAGCTGAACTGTTAGTCAAACTAGATGAGACTACAAGGTTAGTTGAGACTCTTGTTATGGAGAACACCTCATTAGAAGAGAAGGTCAAGAATCTTGAGGTTGAGCTTAGTCAAGCTAGAAATCAAATAGAGAGAATGTTTAGTGCAAAGCTTGATGAGGTATTGTGTGCTCAAAAATCTAGTTCTGATAAGACTAGCTTAGGATATGCTGTTTCCTTTGGCCCCTCCTCTTCCACGGCTTCTGGATCAAAGACTATCTTTGTGCCCCAATCTAAGAAAGGTGATAAAGGTATGAAATCCATAACTGATTTGTCTAATTCTAAATCCTTTGTTAGACCTCACTCTAGGAAGTCTAGTAGTCCTAAAACTGCTCATGTTTGTCACCATTATGGTATTTCTGGACACATTCGTCCTAATTGCTTCAAGTTGTATCCTCAAAAGCAAGTGTCCAAATGGTCAATGGTTCCCTCTCAAGGCTTAACACCTTTTTTGGGAGAGTTATTAAAAGTTTTGAGATTTTTAACTCAATTTTAGGAGAATTCTAATTCTTTTATGTCTTTTAGTAGACATACTAGGACATGTGCCTTTTTTATCTTCAAGACCAAAGACTCGTGCTGTGTGGATGAGAAAGGAGCCTAAGACTTAATTGTCTTTTCTGTTGTCCTCTACTTTAATTCTTTCTATTTAAAGAAGGACTCTCTTTACTTGATTTCTTATTTGCTTTTGGAATCATGCTTTCATGCATCTGCATTTTTCTTTCATACTTTCATGTTGTTTGTTTGTTTTTGTTTAGTTGTTAGTCTTTATTTTTGTTTGTTTTTTCAAAATAAAAAGCGAAAAAAAAAAATACAAAGACAGTGTGCGTTTGTGTATATTAGTACTTGCGTACCTTGGATGGCCATTGAAACAAAGTTTTTTAAACTTTGTATCTCTTATAGCTTAAATAAGCATCTCAAGGCACAACTAAGTAAGTGAGCTTTGTGGCTCATGTTTGTGATGAGTACGATTAAGTAATCTCTTATACTTAACACTCATATCATTCTTTTTTGATGGGAAGGACTCGAAAATTTTAAGATAAAGACATAAATAATCATCTCACCACTAAAGCCTTCCAATCATGAATAACATCTGTGTGCTTCGGCATAACAAAATTGTGATGTTTTGGCTTACATAATTGGGTATTTCAATTCTCTCTTGTATGCCCATGCAAGATATGTTCAAAAAGAAAAATATGAAAAGAATAAAAGTAAAAAGAATTAAAATGCTTTTAATTGTTAGGATATGTGCCTTTTAAATCCTATTGTATGATACTATGTATAACATTATATTGTGATTAATAAAGTTGTTTTATTATTATCTAAAATAATGATAACATGAATATTTGAACATTATCATATAGTCCATGAGATGCATAGTATGTGATTTAGTCATAGAGGAAATAAGTCACATGTTCGTTGTAAACTCAGAATTTTAGTTTGTAGTCGGTGATGAAATTGGGCATTTCATCTACGAAGACTATATTACATACCAACTAAGATGATTTGTCTTGATCATGAAAGTGGAGACTTCTAATTGATATGTTGATATATTTTAAGTGTTAAGATATATTGAACTAGACCGCTATGAGATTTATTATTCTATTAAATATTGTCAAATGAATAATAAATTTCATGACTATTCTTTACATCAACTCTTAATCCTGATAGAATAATGAAACTGATGACGAAGTGTAGGTTGCTTTGATATATTAGGAGTGAGATCTAAAGTCACGATCAAAATTTCAATATGTTAGGCAGCAACATTTAGTGTGGAAAAAACATATATTCTCAAGATGAAATTCATAATCTCCTAACGGAGATATAAAATATTTCTTTGAGATAAGTTTAATGGGTTTGGTTATTTAGAGTGTTAGACCTAACCACTTTAGTAAGGAGTTACTAAAGTATATATTTATGAAATTGGATTTCATAAATATATGATGAACAACTTAAAGAATTAAACCAAGTACTCAAGAATTAAGATGTAGTAATCTTTAAAGTGATATTCAATATTCATGATTTTGTATTATTACGAATATTTTAATAAAGGGGTTGTATATATAATAAAGTTTTGAGATATAATTTATTAATAAGGCCCAGAATGCAATTATATTTATATAATGGTATTAAATATAATTAATGGTAATTTTAGAATTGTTAAGAGTTGACAGAAAAGCTCAAAACTCATTGGAGCTAGTGTCTTATTTGTTCCATTTTGGTCCCACTCCAAACCATATACTAAAATCCAATTGCTTAAAAGGGTAGCCCAATTAGATAATCAGTTATAAAGAGAGAAACATACAAAATTTTGTAAGAGAATGAAATGATGTGTATGTGATTGTAAGCCACTCTCTTATTCTCCCTTGAACACATACATATAAACTAATTGAGAGACCACACTTCTTGGGCACAAGTGGAATTGAAGTGATAGTCAATATTCATGACTTTGTATTACTACGAATATTTAAATAAAGGGGTTGTATATATAATAAATTTTTGGGATATAATTTATTAATAAGGCTCAGAGTGCAATTATATTTATATAATGGTATTAAATATAATTAATGACAATTTTGGAATTGTTAAGAGTTGACAGAAAAGCCCAAAACCCATTGGAGCTAGTGTCTTATTTGTTCCATTTTGGTCCCACTTCAAACCATATACTAAAGCTCAATTGCCTAAAAGGCTAGCCCAATTAGATAATTAGTTATAAAGAGAAAAACATGCAGAATTTTATAAGAGAATGAAATGATGTGTATGTGAGTGTAAGCCACTCTCTTACTCTCCCTTGAACATATACATATAAACTAATTAAGAGACCACACTTCTTGGGCACAAGTGGAATTGAAGTGAAAATTAAAAGTGCTCACAAGTACTTCTAATTTTTGGTTTTGAATTTCACAGCACTAAGGTATGCTATCTGGTTCTTAAATTCTGAAATTTATATAGTACACGTTATCAATTGCAAATGAAGTAGATCAATTAATTTTCCGATGCGTATGTTTTGTATGCAATTCAAACTATGTTTTTCAAACTATGTTTTTCTAGGAGATGTGGGAGTTATAGGATGTACCTCAAAGGTGATAGTTCCCATCAAATAGTTATGATTGTGTGTAAGTGTATTAGATTATCTCATATCTAAAATCTTTATAATATGAGACACATATGCACTCTTGCTATGTTTGCACACATAACACGCATACTCTTTGCAACTTTTGATATATGAGCAGGTACAATGTGATTTGACCATCACAAGAATTACATGTGCTAATATATGCTCACTAAATTGTCTCAACTTGTTTTTGAAATATAAAATTGGTTAGACTTGTTTAGTGTGTGTAAGTGTTTTGGATCTATATGCTTTGCATCTTATTTGAGATGAGATTTGAGAGCTTAATATTTTGGTTTGATGTTTGAGTGAGTAGCTTGATTTATGCATTCATCTCTATGTGTTTTTCTCTTCTTGAAAAACTTCTTTTCTTCAAGCTCGACAGCTCCTTGACACATCCTTAACAGATATCCTTTCTATCGAACCTTCTTCTTGTGATCTCGACAGATCCTCGATATCTTCTCGATCCATTGAGGAAATTTTCTGAGCTTTCTGTCTACCTAATAGATTCTCGATAGATCCTTGATCCATCGAGATTTCTAGGTTTTCTCTTGATAGTAGCTTAACAACTTCTCGATCTATTGAGACCCTATTGCATGCATTGTTTTTCACATGTTTTGCATCTTTTTATTATTTTGTCATCCTTAGCATCTTGTTTCATTACATTTGTGCATTTATATGGATTCCTTGTGTCCCCTTTGATCATCTTTATGTTTCTTAGGTGAAGTTTTATAGCTTCTTGTACCCTTTGTCAATCATAAAAAAAAGGGGGAGAAAATGTGGTTTCTTTTCAAGATTTTATATGTTAGGGAGAGAAATACATGCCTTTGTAAGGGGGAGTTGTGTTTCATCTTGTTAGGGGGAGTGTTTACCTCCTCATTGTTTTAGGAGCTTCTTTTAGCTTCTTGTACACTGGTCTTGTGACATTTTTTTACATACTTTGTGCTTATCTTTGATTTATATATATATATATATATATATGATGATGATGTATGTTTTCTTCACTTACCTCTAAACCTGTTGTTTCTTTTCTCTCTTTATACACATGTTTCTTTATGTATGCAATCTTTATTTCTGCTTCACACATAATGCCTTGATGAGTTTTGTTTAAGTGTTTCAGAAAGACAGATTGTGAAAGTCTACCACGCCATGAATTCTCTTCTCGCAAAGTTTTTCAAGAGTTTATAATAGGGATAGATTTATTTTGTAATACAACAAGTGGTTATGAGTTTAGTGATTTAAGACTTCTCTCATGATTATTTGTTTTGTTGTGGTTTTGTCACAGATTGCCAAAGGGGGAGATTGTTATGGACATATTTCATGTAATTGGCTAATCTTTTGACAAAATACATTTTACTTGTGATTGGGTAGATCTAGGATGGGTTTAAGATTTTCAAAAATAGGTTGTTAAAGTCAAGTGTTAAAGCCATGAAGATCTGACCAAGAAACAAGTGAAGAAGAGCTGTTCATTAGAGCTCGACAGATACCTCGATAGAAACAATATCTATCGAGATTTAAGAATGAAGCTCAAAAAAAGCTTGACATAAGTTAAATCTGTTGAGATCTACAAAATCAGAATTTCCAGACTTGATTTTCGGCTCATGCTGGCATGTATGTGTAGGATTTCTTTTTTCACAACCCTAGACATATATATGGCTTATTTTAAAGGCCATTATACATAGAGAACATATGCAGAAAGTGACCTAGTGCCTTATTTTCTCTGCAAGAAGTTATTGCATCTTTTGCGCCTTACATTGGTGGTGACAAGATTTTGACTAGCAGTGAGTGGTGGCACCAATGAGTTATTAAGGTTGTGAGTTGTTGATGTTGAGGTACAAGGTTGAGAGAGGGAGAAAGATGTAAATGTGTGGAAGTGAAAGAGAAACAAGTCAATAAGTGTAGAGTAGAAAAATGTAAAAAATATTTTGTTTTATATGTCATTGAAATGAATTATTTTTTCATTTGATTATTATATATATGTGTGTGTGTTAGAAAAAATTAAATATATTAATTATTTTTCTATAAATTACACAGGTTATTGAATAGCTTCTATAATAAATGAATTATACTAGCATCACATAATTGGGCATAAGTGTGTTAGTTGGCCATGCTAGTACCACATGGTTAGTTGTGATTGTCAAAAGTGTATTAGTTGGCCATGTGGGGACACCTTTACCAATTACAATTCACCATATGACGAGTTGTGATACGAAATTGTGTCCAATTATACGGTACTAGCGTAATTCATAATAAATATGAGTAATAGCAGTCGTCTTTGATTCACAAATGATTTGATGTTTCTCTTCTTTTTTTGAGAATCTGATGTTTCTCTTCTAAAGGAAAGTAAATATTACAAAAAAAAAAAAAAATTACATATATTGATTCAAAAACGAAAAGGAAATATATTTTCATTTCATGTATTTAAGAAAAGTAAAAATATAAAAATAAAAACAAAGAAAAAATACTTATCCAGCGAGAGAAATGGAGAAATATCTACAGCCACTAAAACCAAGGAGAGACAAAGACGGCTAGCCAATTGGTACACCTCAGATTTTCCTTGCGCTTTTTGCCACTTCAGCTTCTCTTCTTTCTTGATTTTTTCTTGCCATGCACTTGCTTCCAGTTTCAATTTTTAAAGGCCACGTCTCTTCACTTCAATGAAAATGGAATTGAAGCTATATATAACTGTAAGTTAGGGATCTAAGTTTTATATTTTTTATAGAAGCATGTATTTTATTTATTTATTTACTTTTTTTTAGAAACAAACTAACCGTTAAATACACACTCTTAATTATATTCTCTCACCAAGCTCAAACACATTACTTAATTCAAAGTACCACTACAAAAGAGCCTAAAATGGTCTCAGAGTATAGATTTTATTTATTAACATTATAGATTTATGAAAATATAATAAATCTTGCTTTTATTTCATTTTATTTTATTTTTTAAAGAATGACTAGTACTAGAATTACAGGTTCATCATATAACTGATGAACTTTCAATCCACAGGCTCGTCCATATAAGATGACGAGCATATAGTCCATAAGGTTGTCATGTGAAAGATGACCATATGGCATTAATGGCACAACCATTAATAGTTTTGTAACCAACAAGCTCCAACGGTCAGAAAGGCCAATCATGAGCTATTCAAACCTCCATTTAAGCTTTGGCAGGCATTACTCAAATAGCCAAAAGAGCCATGAAGAGGCCAGCGATGGTTGCACTAATAATAAGGCTCCAAACGGCTATATCAAGGCTATAAATAAGCCACCAAACACCAAAACAAAGTACACAATTTAAAACATGTAGAATTACATTCTTATACTCTGAGAGATATTGAGAACTCTACTGACTTTATCATTGGAGATCCATTGGCTAATGCCACTCCGGTGCCTTTCTCTCTCATCTTTACAGGAAACGTGACCTTGTCATAAGCCTTGACAAGGTTATTAACTAATAACCATTTATGACTTCATTAGTTTGGCGCCGTTTATAGGGAACGTAGATCTGAATCATACAGATTTTTGTACCTCTGCCAATCAAACAACAAAATGGATCCAAGTTCAACAGGCCCACTTGATCCAATGCAGATGACCCAGCTGATTCAAACACTGGCAGTAAGTGTTGAAGAGCTGATCAAGCAAAATGAAGAATTGAGGCAGCACATCTCCAATGAGAATAGCAACATGCCCCATCCTCGCCAACGTAATCGAGACAACAATGACGAGGAGGTTCATACCCTCTGACCACTAATAGAGATGAGAGTTCTAGGGAAATAGAGTGATCCAACTCCAGATGAATAGAGCAGTCTAGTTCCAGATGAATAGAACAACCCAACCACAATAATGATGAGCTCTTGAAAAACATGAGGAAAGAAAATGGACAATATGAAAAACACTCTAAAAGGGAAGTAGACCAAAAATTTAGATGGGATGATCAAAGAGAACAAATTCACCATTTACCAATGAAGTCCTAGAATGCCCACTACCACCAAAGTTTTAGCTCCCTCAAATGGAATCTTATGATAGGCATATAGACCCATTAGATCACATAGAGTCTTTCAACACATTACAGAACCTTCAAAAGACACTTGATAAAGTGATGTTCTGTTCCTTCCTAACAACTCTTTAAGGAGCCGCTTGAGTTTGGTTTAGTAAGCTTGAATCATCCTCAATAGCAAACTTCGATCAATTAAGTGATTCATTTGTTAGTCATTTCATTGGAGCTTAAAGGCATAAAAGGCCAACTTCTCATTTGTTGGCGATGAAACAACATGATAGGCCAAGAATGTATTGACCCCTTGGTAACTTAATCAATTAATTTTGCCAAGTGAAATTAATTAGATTCAATTACATGCAATGAGCGTGGCAGTACAAACAAATCACAAAATAACTAAATGCAGCAGAAATTAAATTTGACACGAGTGGTTTGTTTATGAATGGGGAAAACCACTGAGGCAAAACCCTACTGGGTGAATTTAAGGTCACCACTCTTGAGAATTCACCATTATCAAAACAAGCGGTCACAAGTAATGGAATCCCTGTACCTTATACCAACCTGCAGTTGAACCCTTACTCCAATACACAATTGGACTTGTAATGTAGTGACAATCTCTCTTTTCAATGCACGACTCCCAATATGTGACTAACCAATTGATGCACAGATCCAAGTACGTGACTAACACCAACATGAGAAAGATGTTAGCTACAAAGTTCTTCAGTTCATCCACACGATGAAGATCAAGAAGCACCTTGGTTACAAAACCCTTGGCACACAAACGCAGCAGCTTCTTAAAGAGAAAGATGAACTAGGGAAAATTGTCTCCAATCACAATTTGAGTGAATAATCACTTTGCATCAAGTTGCATCACCTTTGATGGACCTAAAAATAATCCTTATATCTGTCTAGGGTTGTGAGAAAAGAAACCCTACACAAATAGCTTGGATATCCATGAAATCAGATCTAGAAATCTGAATTTCGTAATTCTTGATAGATACAGCTGTCGAGCTATCTGTCGAGCTTTAAATATTAAGTCTCGATAGATACATCTATCAAGCTTTAATGAATAATACTTCTTCACTTAATTCTTGGACAGAGTTGCATGGCTTCAATACTAGACTTGAACTCTTATTCCTTGAAGTATTAAACATATCCTAAATATACCCAATTACAAGTAAAGTGCATTTTGTCAAAGGATTAGCCAATTCTATATGACGAATGTTCTTAACATGTTTTATATATGTCCTAACAATCTTCCCCTTTGGCAATCCGTGACGAAACCACAACAAACAAATGAAATATGAGAGAAGTCATAAAACACTTGGCTCATAATCACTTGTTGAATACAATAAAATCTATCCTAACACAAACTCTTGAAAAACTTTGCAAGAAGAGAGTTCATGGCATAGAAGATTTTGACAACCTGTATTTTTTAAACACTTTAAACAAAACTCATTAAGACATCTTAGTGTGAAACAGAAATAAAAGATTACATACATAATAAGAAACATGTGTATAAAGAGAGAAAAGAAATAACACTTGGAGAGATGGGTGAAAAAATGATAACAACATCAAATATATATATATATATATATATAACAAATATAAATACAATGTTTGCTATCACTAAGTGGTCACAAGATCATTGTACATAAAGGTAATGTATCTAAAAGGGAAAGAAAAGAAAAGATACATTAGTCCTCACTACATCCCTCATAAACAAAAAGAACACTCACCCTAACAAAAATGTCCCATACTAACTCTCCCTCTAAATACATGGCTACTTTCATACCTAAAACTACTCCCTTTTTTGTGACGAATGAGAAAGGGCAAGTCACTGAGAAGCAACCATCTCGTCGTCACTGAAAGAGCTAGCATCCTCATCCTTATCATCATCATCATCATTGGAGCTATCGTCATCATCCTTGTCCTCGGAAGCCTATGGAGATGGAGAGGGAGATGTCGTCATGCGATACAATTAACACGGGTGTTCACTTGACACAACTCATCACTGAGAGTGTTGAGGTGAGCATCCATGCACTAAAGCTGCATCATGATGGTTGCTAGTGTCACACCACCAATCGAAGAAAAGGAAGCGGAGGAGGATGGAATGGTAGAGGCTGAAAGAGTCGTCGTCTTGGTCTGTGGCCATTTCAGTCGAAGCTAGGCCTCACTTCGTCCAACGGATACCATGTTGATGGCACCCATGATGGTGAAGTGGGAGACTCGAGATAAGAGACAGAAGAGTGGCAAATGATCCTCATGATAGTTGAAGGAAAGATAAACTTATCACGGGTCACCATATCTTTATAGACATCTATAAGGAAGAGTATGAAATGAGAGGGAAAGTCAATAGTAAGGTCCTTAACGAGGGAAATCAAAAATTGAACATGAGACTCGATAATAGAGTTATAGTGAGACAAGGGATGGAGAACAAATGTCATCACCACATTAAGGAACCTTGGACCTTTTGCAAAGCCTAAGCATGAGGTGTTTTGATGATCACCCCATGAAGAAGGTGTCTGATAAAAGTCAGACAGAAGATCGTCATTGGACACAGTCCTTAGACATGGACATTCAGGGTACTCAGGATGCGATACCCTCGAAACATGTAGCACATCGAAGATAAGCTCCAGAGTGAGTACTATATTTGTACCTCAAACAGAAGTAATAAATTGAGGAATAGAAGAATCAAAACTGTGCATATTGGAGTAAAACTCCTGTATGATCATGGAAGGACAACTCACAGGTATCTCACATAGAGATTCCCAGCCCCGACTGTGAATGACAGTAGGTAGAGTAGTATCAGAGAAGTCTAATAAGATAACATGGCATTCCAAATCAATGCCACGTTTGGAGAAGTTCTTTGATAAGTCTTGATGGGATTTCGCATCACAGAACCTGACACGTAAAGGAGTGGAATTAGAAGATGATGCCCAAAACGAAGAGGGTTTTGGGATGAAATAGGTTTGTGCTTGGGTGCCATGCACAAACTATCTGAGAGAGAGAGAGAGAGAGAGAGAGAGAGAGAGAGAGAGAGAGAGAGAGAGAGAGGGAGGGAGGGAGGGAGAGACAAGCAGAAAAACACCATCAACAGATTGTACCATAAAGGAAATGAAAAGATATGTATGCATAAACAATGCATAATCATGTGACATGCTATGAAAATTGCATCATAGGCTTAGCCCAATCCAATCCTACCAGCACACAAGGTTCCAACATAGAAAACACACATTTATATGCATGAAACATTGTGAGAATGCAAATGTAATGCAATGAATGAGCATATAACAACATTTAAGCAAAACACAACCTAAAATTTCACAAAATTCTCAAAAATTTTCAAAAACCCCAAAAATTTCACAAAAACCTAAAACCTAGGTCTAAATGCATGAAATGCATGAAGAATGAGAGATTAGAGATCATACCAGGGAAGAAAGAATTACACTAGGCCGAAATCTAAGAGGGTTTGAGGTTTTAAGAGAGAATAGAGCGTTTGGGGGAGAAGAAGAAGTTTTTTGTCGAGAGAAATTGAAGAGAAATGAATCTCATTTTGTGTTGGACCTATTTAAGGAAAATGCATCTCGATGGATCAAGGATCTATTGAGATTTTGTCGAGCACTAATTCTTGACACGGTAGCACAAGTGAAATAAATTTTGATAACTTAATCAATTAATTTTGCCAAGTAAAATTAATTAGATTTAATTACATGCAATGAGAGTGGTAGCACAAACAAATCACCAAATAACTAAATGCAGCAAAAATTAAATTTGATGCAGATGATTTGTTTACGAATGGGGAAAACCTCTGAGGCAAAACCCCACCGGGTGAATTTAAGGTCACCAATCCCGAGAATCCATCATTATCAAAACCAATGGTTACAAGTAAAGGAATCCCAATACCTTATACGAACCTATAGTTGAACCCTTACCCCAATACACAATTGGACTTGTAATGTAGTGACAATATCTCATTTCAATGCACGACTCCTAGTATGTGACTAACCAATTGATACACAGATCAAACTACGTGACTAACACACCAATTTGAGAAAAATGTTGGCTGCAAAGTTCTTTAGTGTATCCACACGATAAAAATCAAGAAGCTCCTTGGTTACAAAACCCTTAGCACACAAACGCAACAGCTTCTTCAAGAGAAAGATGAACTAGGGCAAATTGTCTTTAGTCATAATTTGAGTGAATAAGCACTTTGCATCAAGTTGCATCACCTTTGATGGACCTAAAAAAAATATTTATATATTTCTAGAGCTGTGAGAAAAGAAACCCTACACAAATAGCTTGGATATGCATGAAATCAAATTTGGAAATCTAAATTTTGTAATTCTTGATAGATACAGTTGTCGAGCTATCTGTCGAGCTTTAATGAACAACACTTCTTCACTTGGATAGAGTTGCATGGCTTCAATATTAGACATGAAATCTTGTTCCTTGAAGTATTAAACATATTCTAAATCTACCCAATTACAAGTAAAGTGCGTTTTATCAAAAGATCAGCCAATTCTATACGACATATGTTCTTAACATATTCCACATATGTTCTAACACAACAAAGAGGAGAAACTCTAAGGGCTTATGTGAAACGTTTCAACCGAGCAATCCAAGAGGTAGATGAAGTGGATGACCAAGTGTTGGAAAAGCACATGTTTGTATTGCATACAAAACATATATAGCGAAAAATTAACAGATCTACTTTATTCGCAATTGATAGCATGTACTATATAAATTTCAGAATTTAAGAATAAGAGAGCATACCTTAGTGTAGTGAATTTCAAAACCAAAGATTAGAAGTACTTGGGAACATTTTTAATTTTCACGCCAATTCCACTAATGCCCAAGAATTGTGGTCTCTTAATCAGTTTACACGTATGTGTTCAATGGAGAATAAGAATGTGACTTACACTCACATACACACCATTTCATTCTATTACAAAATTTTGTATGTTTCCATTGGGCTAATTGGGCTAGCCTTCTGGGACATTCCATTGGGCTTCAGTATGTGGTTTGGAGTGGGACCAAAAAGGACAAATAAGACACTAGCTTCAATGGGTTTTGGACTTTTTTGTCAACTCTTGACAAACTCAAAATTACCATTAATTATATTTAATACCACTATATAAATATAATTGCACTCTAGGCCTTATTAATAAATTATATTCTCAAGACTTTGTTATACATTCAAGCCCTTCATTAAAATATTCGTAGTAATACAAAGTCATGAATGTGGACTGCCACTTTGAAGATTACTACGTCTTAATCTTTGAGTACCCAGTTTAATTCTTTAAGTTATTCATTATATATTTATGAAATCCAATTTCATAAATATATACTTTAGTAACTCCTAACTAAAGTGGTTAGGCTTGAATAACCAAACTCATTAAACTTATCTCAAGGGAATATTTTATATCTCTATTAAGAGATTATGAATTCCATTTTGATAATATATGTTCCTTCAACACTAAATGTGGCTGCCTAACATACTGAGGTTTTGATCGTGACTTTATATCTCACTCTTGATATATCAAAGTAACCTACACTTCATGATCAGGTTCATTATTCTCTCGGGATTAAAAGTTGATGTAAATAGAAATGGTGAGATTTATTATTCATTTGACAGTCGTTAGTAGAATTATAAATCTCACAACGGTCCAGCTCAGTATATCTTAACACTTAAAACATATCAACTAGAAGTCTCCACTTCCATGATCAAGACATATCATCTTAGTTGATATGTTATAGTCTTCGCAGATAAAATACCCAATTTCATCACCAACTCCGAACTAAAATTTTGAGTTTACAAAGAACTTGTGATTTATATTTTCTGTGACTAAATCACATAAATCGCATACTATGCATCTCATGGACTATATGATAATGTCTAAATATTCATGTTACCATTATTTTAGATAATAATAAAATAACTTTATTAATCACAACATAATATCGTACATTGCATCATACAATAGGATTTAAAGGGCACATATCCTAACACCAAGTCCAATTGATGGCCTTCCAAGTTGGTTTGACGACTTAAGATTTTATCTTCTCCCTAGCCAAGACTCCACCAATAACAATGATGGATCTCCTATTCATAGCTAAAAATTATATGAATAGAGAAGACTCATTGATAGCAAAGGGGATGGATTGCAAGTGAAAGATAGATGACATTGACGAGCATCAACACAAAAAGAAAGAAAAGAAGGGTTGCTCCTCTAATCAAAAGAACGAAAAGGGAAGCCCAAGCCTCTTAAAGAAAATGACAAATTTCACCCCTTTGAATATGCCCATGGAAAAATTTTTGCTGTAGATTAAGGATGATCCAAGCTTGAAGTGGCTAAAGCCTTTGACTTCAGTACTGCACAGATGAAATCAAAAGAAGTATTGCTAGTTCCAAAAAGATCATGACCACACTACTGAAGAGTGCAGAGGCCTAAAGGGGCAAATCGAAGAGTTAATACAGAAGAGGAAGTAACAAAAGTTTTTAAAGAGGGATCATCATCACCGGATGGAAGAAAAGTCCAAGCAAGTTGACATAAGAAAAGATGACGAGCAAGAGAATGCTAGGACTACTGTTGGTGAGATAAGAATGATTACTAGAGGACTAGTCACTTAGGGATCATTCAAATTTTTATCAAAGGCCCACCAAAGATAGGTTAATAGTGTTCATGCAGGACACTCAATGACATAGTGTAAAAGGACCGGAGTAGAGGACATTGTGTTTTCAAAACACGATGCCAATGGAGTGAAACATCCTCATGACAACCCGTTGGTGATTATGCTTACAATAAAGGGATATAAAACTCGTTGAGTGTTTGTCAACAACGGGAGCTCGATAGACATCGTGTATATGACGGCCTTCCAACAAATGAAGCTTGACCCGAAAAGGCTCTATCCTTTCAATTCTCCCTTGGTTAGTTTTAGTGGAGACTGCGTTTATCCAGAAGGGATTATTTCCCTATCCATCATAGCTAGAACCTATCTTGCATAAGTAACCAAAGATATTGACTTTCTCATAATGGGTTGCCCATCGTCCTATAACGTCATTCTAGGACAACTAACTCTCAACTGACTGAAAGCTGCTACTTTGACATATTGTCTCAAAGTCAAGTTTCCAACTAACCATAGGATAGGAGAGATTTGTGGAGATCAAGTGTTAGCCCGAGAATTCTATTAAGTAGTGCTTGCAAGGAAAGAAAACCACACCTAGATCATTGAAGAAAAGCAATAAAAAGCCAGTGGAAGAGTTGAAGACCATGGAGCTGGTAGAAGGAGATGCATCCAAAACCACCAAGAGAGGGAGAACTCTGCCTTCATTAGTAGCATACGACCTTATCTCCTACTTGAATGAAATTCTGGATGTATTTGCCTGGACTCATGAAGACATGATAAGTATAGACGGTAGTGTCATAGAACACAGTCTAAATGTTAATCCAAAGAAGAAGCCCATCCAGTAGAGATGACGACTATTTGCTCACTATTTGCTCTTTAGTGAAACAAAGCCATTATGGTAGAAGTAGACAAGCTCCTAGAAACAAGTTTCATTCGAGAAGTTTATTACCTAGAGTGGTTGGCTAACATCATCATGGTGAAAAAGTCAAATGGGAAATGGAGGATGTGTGTTGATTTCATTGATCTTAACTAAGAATGCCTAAAAGACAGCTTTCATCTACCAAGGATTGACTAGTTAGTTGATTCAATGGCAGGACATGAACTACTAACATTTATGGATGCCTTTTCAGGATACAATCAGATTTGCATGAGCGGAGAAGATCGGAAGAAAACAACGTTAATCACAAGCCAAGGACTTTATTGCTACAAGGTAACCCCTTTGGACTGAAGAACACTGGGGCCACATATTAAAGGTTGGTGAACCAAATGTTTATCAAAAAAATTAAGTGGAATGTAGAAGTCTATGTCAACGACATACTTGTCAAAAGAAAAACGAACACAGAACATTTAGACGACCTAAGAGAAACATTTGACATGCTTTGAAAGTACAAGATGAAGCTAAATCCAGCAAAATGTGCCCTTGGAGTGTCATCAAGAAAGTTCCTCAGTTTCATGGTACCCTAAAGAGGAATAAAAGCCAATCCTGAGAAAGTGAAGGCCATCCTAGAAATGACGTCACCCAAGACTGTGAAAGAAGTTCGAAGATTGGTGGAACGGATCGTAGCTTAGAATAGGTTTGTGTCAAAGGCTATAGACAAGTGCTTGCCCTTCTTCAAGACACTCAAGCAAGCTTTTGAGTGGATTAAAGAATGCAAAACAGCTTTCAAAAACTTGAAGGAGTATTTGATGAGGCCATTATGGGTGCAAGCGCTCGTGGCGTGGTAGTCCTCACGGTGGGTGAGTATGCCTTGGCCTAGGGTGGACCATAGCAAAGAAATTAAGTCACCTCCTAGTATAGGTCTAAGAACCATAAATAGAGCGCCCTTCATGGAAGGACTAATCTTTTACCAAAGAATGTGTCTGGAGTTTAGGTATGGGAAGGTGTTAGGCACCCAAAACCACCCAACCCGTGGGTTGGCTTCCACACATTATGTTCCAAGTCTTAATCTCATTAAAGGTAGGTTTAATATACCATTCTAACTCATGCACACACTCTAGCATGCGTTTAAGGCATAAAACATGTCGTCAATCATCACAAGTGTAGTATTCATCTATCATAGCATAAAGCAAGCATATCCAATGCTAGAAGCATCATATGGCAAAATCAAACAAGCATGTTATGACATCCAAACATCGAAGGCATAACATTCAATACAAGCATGTTCATGTTATTAAATCAAAACAAACTTATATTCAAACCAATGCATGATCATATGAATGCATAACTTACCTCGTTGCATCGCAGGACTTATGCATCAATGCATGTTCATGGTATTTAAGCAATCTAAGAACCCTAATAAGCATCAAAGAGATAAAACAAACAAACTAAAATGAAACAGAGAAGAAAGACTTAAAGATGCAAGAACTAGGTTAATGCAAAGGCTAAACATGTAAATAAAACAAGGAAAACATCATAAAGGAACGAGATTAGGATTTCAAGGTAAGAGTATGTGTGCATGTACATAAGGCATGCGAGCACATCCCAACTATATTGCATGCACACTTATACACACCCGAAACCCTAAACGCAGAAAACCAAAATAGAAAACAAGAAAAACACAAAAGAAACAAAGAGACTAACAACCTAGCATGCTTCTAACAAAAACATGAAATAAACCTAAACTAAGCAAGCATATTAAAGCATTAAAACATATAAACAAGCCAAGGAAGCATAGGAAAACTAAGGAAAGTGAAGAGCCAAAGATAGAACCTTTACCTTCACACAAAAACTCTCTAGAGCTTGATTTTTATTGTTCCCTTTAGTTTATCTAGTCACAACCAATTAAAAAACGAGTTAGTAAACTTAGAACTCAAAGATATAGACCAGAAAATGTCCCAATCAAATAAAATTTGACTTAAGGATGTTTTATGAAAAACTCCCTCTTTGATTCATTATTTTTTAGCGAATCTTATGTGTTTTACCACTTGAATTCGTCCTCTTTGAAAATGTACAATTTATGGCTTTATATATTCAAAAAATAAGGGTTTGGGGCAGTTCCCAGACGATGTGGGATTCATTTCAAACCAAGCTTTAATGCAGAAAACCTTCCCTTTCATAGTTTCTGAAACCCTAGCATGCACACACAGAGCTTAAGCATGCGTATGCATACATGTGTATGCGTCCGCATGCCCTAGGGTTTCAGCGGTCTTTCTTTTCCAAAAGTAGTTTATTTGGTCCAAAAATAAGTCATAGTTTCCATAAACACTTTCCTCAAGTCAATTTCCATCTGATCGAGCCCTAAACAAACCTTGGGGTTTAGAATTCTTACATTATTGGGGAATGGGAGCTCAAGTCGAAAGGGGTACAAAATGCAATGTCTATAGATGGCCTCTTTTAATTCATGAACTCTACTAACAGAATCAAAAGAATAAGAGACAAAACATTTTGTTTCAATGTACTGGTCAAGCCCAACCCATGCACATGGCAAATGACACGCATACATGGGGCGGAGTGCAACTTTGCTGAGTTGCGTGGGATATGTCCGAATTCCCACCTTTATTACTCAGGATATGAGCAACGATAGGTTCACCATCCAAGAATCTATTTTCGCAATTGCAAGCAAAAGGCGAGTGACTTATCCTAGACTTACTAAAAAGGATGAACGAACATGGCCTACAGCCTTAACCATTAACCAAGCAAACAAAGTGCTCTTACAAGCTAAAAGGATACATCTTTGTGGTGTCCATTTGGGGCTCTTCCCTTAAAATTCTCTGGGTGGCTTTCTCCTTTGGGCAATTTCCATCTCTATCTCAATCTCTTCTAATCCAGTGAGACTCTTACCTTTATGTGACTTCTATTTCCATTTCCATTTCCATCTCAATCTCTTCTATTCTGGGTGGCTCTTGCCTCAATTCTGATGTAAATGTTCAATTCCAAAAAGGATATGTACTTAAGTTCTACATTCTTCTTTTCTTGACTTGTCTAAGGTTTGTGCTTGGATATTCAATTTCCATAGGTTATGTGCACAAGTATGGTAGCGATCTTGGTAGTTCTGACTTACGAGGAAGTCATTGGTGATTTATGATCCATCAGGAAAAATGACTTGTTGTGGAGTATGTGTTAGTGACTCACAAGGGAGCCTACTTGGTGGTTTTGGACCTATAAGGAAGTCTCTTGATGGTGTGTAGTCCACTGGGGAAAATTCTTCTTCTCTTTTATGACTCATCGGGGAGCTTGTGTTAGTTCTACTCACAGGGGAGTTTTCTTGGTAATTCTCAACTCCTTGGGAAAAAGTCTTTTCCTCTTAACCCTCGAGGAAGTTGTCTTAGTTTTTTGGACCCACGGGGAAGCCTTGGACGATTCTTGGGGAAAACTTCTCTATTTTTTGTCTCCCTAGGGAGTTGGTTGATGATTTTTGTCTATGTATTTTGCTAAAATGCACGTAGTTTAGTGGGAGGCCTAAACTACATGTAGCTTAATAATTAGATGTCTTCTTGCCCTTTCATTTTTCTCCAATGATTACCAACCGTTTCATTCTTTTCTTCTTATTTCTCTTCATCTTTCTCATCTCTTCACATTCTCTCTAATTCTTCAACTCTCTCTCTCTTTCTCTCTTTCCCTATAGAACCTTTTGCTCTTTCTCACTTCCCCATCTCCTCATCAAAAACTCTCTTTCTTTCTCATACTCTCTCAACTTATCCAACAACACCCAAGTTCAAAAACCAAGAAAACCTCCTATGTAATTTCTAGCAAATTTTTCAATCTCACTCATTTGGATGGAGCCATAAGGCTAACAGAGCCTCCTCCCTTGATTTATAGGCCATAGACCATCTTTTAGAGGGTGCATGAGCTAAATTGGTAAGTTTTCCAAAATTTTCTAATTTTCGAGTTTTGCTCTGATCTTCCATTGCAACCTATTCTTGGACTTGTAAATGCTTGGGTTTTGTTGTGGGATAGGTCTAGATGAAAACCTGATGTCTTAGGAGGGGTAGGAACAAGCTTAGGATGATTTTTTTATCAATAGTAGGTCGAGATCGTCGAAGAACTCTCTCTATTTGTGTTTATGCTACACATACGTCATGCATGCATGCATTGCCAGTGTTCATTCATGTGCATGCTTTCATCCTACACATGCATTTTTTTTCGTCAGTTCATACGAGTTAGAATATATGTGATTCACTTGTTAAGAACATATGTCATTCTTTTATGTAATTGGCCAATCCTTTGACAAAACGCACTTTACTTATAATTGGGTAGATCTAAGTGTTTTTAATACTTCAAGAAATAAGGTTTCAAGTTCAAGTGTTAAAGCCATGCAAGTCTGTCCAAGTATCAAGTGAGAAAGTGCTGATTTTTAAAGCTTAATAGTTGCTCGACACCTATCGACAGCTAGGCTATCTATCGAGATCTTAAGCTGTTTCTTATTGCAATCTTGACACCTCTCAATAGCTAGGCGGATCGATCGAGAAATCTTCTGTCCCCTCGATAGCTTCTCGATAGGTGTATCTATCGAAGTTTAAATCATGACTCCTCTCGATTGATCAAGGTTACAGGAATTCAGATTTTCAAATCTGATTTTCGGCCTATACTAACATGTATGTGTAGGGTTTCTTTTCTAACAACCCTAGACCTATATAAGGCTTATTTTAGAGACTGTCACATGAGAGAATACAAGGAGAACATATGAAAAAGGTGACCTATGCCTTATTCTCTCTGAAAGAAGCTACTGCATCTTTACGCCTTAGGGTTTTGTAACCAAGTGCTTCTTGATCTTCATTGTTGATGAAGTGAAAAATTTTGCAGCTAACAATCTTCTTCTAGTTGGTGATTAAGTCACGTACTGGGATCTACACAATTGGTTAGTCACGTACTAGGATTCGTGTATCAAAAAGGGTAGTGTTCATATATTGAAGAGTTCAAAGGTTCTGAAGCGGTAGAAGGTTTCTGCTATTAGTTCATCTATGGGGATTGTAGAGTCTAGGGATAAAGGTTTTGTACTAGATCTAAAACTTCTCTTTACTATAGTGAATTGCTTTTTGGGAAGGTTTCCCCCCAGGTTTTTTACTGTAAAACTAGTTTATTTCATTGGTTTTCCTGGGTCATCATATTTTGTATTATTTATTTTTCCGCTGTATGATTTTGACATGATATTGATGTTGTTTGTTTTAACAAGTTTTATTCATAATAAATCTAAATAATAATTTGGGTTTAAAACTTGTTAATTCTATCAATCGGGGTCTAAATTTCCCAACAATACAGACACATGCCCTAACATGTGCTTATATGCAGAGACCCTGCATACAACCCATGCTTTCTTCATGCTCGTATGTTCATGTTCATCAGTTCATACGAATGCATAACCCAGCATGTGCACACATGCAGAGACCCTGCGCATGCATAAACAGGACTTGCGTGCACATGTTGGCAAGTTTTACCATCTTTCATAGGTAGAGGCTGTACTAGTTGGATCTCTGTATAGTATAGGACCTTAACCAAGGGTACAAAGGCCTTCATGCATACAACTGATTTTGAAACCCATCCTTCGCTTGCTTCTAAAGGGTTCTGCTAGTGGTATCCTAGTGCAAACATTAGCTAAGAGGTGGTGGGATAGAACGCATACCTTTCACATTGCTAATCGAGAGATGATGGTGACTCCCTATGACTTCCATCGGATGATGGGTTTAAGATTTGATGGGCCCATCATTGATCTAAAGGGTAAGTAAAGCATTCAACTAGGTGTAGAGCTAATGGGTCGTAGGTACTTTAGTGAGGCGGACTACAGGCCTTGTTCTCAAGCCATGCTTGATGATTAAGCTTAAATGGCTAGGGCATTCCTAATGTACCTACTGGGGTGTACCTCTTCATGAATGGAGGGCAGACTGTATCCTTGTGGTGGCTTGTTCTCTTTCACAACTTTAAGCAGGCGAGGGGGGCTTACTGGGGCCATGCTTGTCTTGCCTACCTTTACTTATTCTTGGACACACTTAGCCAGAGGACTCTGCGCTTGCTAGTGGGGCCTTGGAAGCTCCTTGAGGTTGGAACCTCTTCCTTTTACTATGTAGCTTTATAAGTATGTACTTCCAACTCTTGCAAACTGTATTTATTTCCATGTCCTCTAGGTTTACAAAATTGCATCCCATGTTCTTGCAAATTGTCTCTTCTCTTATCTTGTAAACTATCATCTTGTAAATTGTTTCTTCTCTTATCTTGCAAACTGTTATCTTGCAAACCGTCTCTTCTCCTATCTTCCAAGCTATCATTTGGAAACTGTCTTTTCTATTATCTTGCAAACTATCATCTTGCAAACTGTTTCTTCTCTTTAGTATGGTCTCATTATTCAGGGAGTGGATGTGGATTTGAGGATCTTCTCTTCAGTTTGGGCTCACCTCAACAACCTTACTTCTGAGGATATGGAGGAATTGCATACCCAATGCCCAGTGGATCTTGGGTGACCTTGACTACAAAGAGCTCAGTGAGACTCACTTTGTAACACCTGTCTCACTTTAATTGAATTTAATTACTTCTAGAGTGAAGTTGATCAATTATTTAATTTATTTTGAAGGTGATATTATTTTATATTATGATATCTACAAAGAAAATAAATAAAGAAGATGTAATGTGAGAGTTATTTTATGGATTATTCATATTAAACTTTTAGTCTCTGTTAGGTTCTAAAGACTTAGGATTTTGTGTATTTAGAACTCGAATATGTAATGTTGGCAAACTATGATCAAAACAATATGTTTAGTCTTGTTTAGGCTTGCTCAAAGTTGTGTAATTCATATAAAGTTGGAATCAAGAGGCTGCAGATGCATTGGTGCATTTCGGCCTGGCTCGATTGATCGAAAGTTAGACTCAATCGATTGAAAGTTAGCCAGAACGTTTTTTTACAGAATTTCCAACTCAGCCCTATCTTATTAAACGTTTTGGGTTTTATGTTTTTGCCCTAGGTATATAAAGCAAACTCTAGCCACGTTTTTGAGAGTTGCTCTGGTTGTATTGTTGCTCATACTTTTCGGTTTGTGTGAATCTCTTGTAAGATCCTTGAGGAGCTTTCCTTCACATAAATTTAGGATTTTCAAGGTAAATATAATATCATCATCTTGATGATCAACTCAGTTGCTACTATTGGAGTTTAAAGAAACACAAGGGGGAGTGCTTGTATCTTGTAGAGAATCCAGAAAAGAAGGAGTCCGTGGATTCAGAGTTTGCATGTGGTCGTGTCAGTAAGTTCTACTGGTGGGTAGCATTAGGAAGTCAAGCGAGGGAGCTTGTAAGTCCTTTTGTATGAACTTCGATACTTTTGTATAGTGGATTCTGTTGGGGACATATTTTTATGTAATTGGCATATCCTTTGACAAAACGTACTTTACTCGTATTTGGGTAAATCTAAGTAGGTTCAAGATGATCATCACAAGTGGTTAAATTGAAGACATGAAGATTACTCAAGAACTGCTCAAGAAAAGTGCAATCTGCAGGTCTCGATACCTTCTTGACAGAAACTTTATCTGTCGAGATTCATTAAAGCTCGATAGATGTCTCGATCGATCGAGCTTATAGATTTTCAGATTATAGCCAGCAATGTTTTGATGGAAATAAAGAAAAATGCAGCGGAAAATAAGTTTTAAACGGATCTACTTCATTCGATATTGATAACACGTACTAAGTAAATTTCAGAATTTGAGAACAAGAGATCGTACCTTGAAGCGATGAATTTCAAAAACAAAGATTGAAGCACTTGGGACTACTTTTAATCTTCACTCCAATTCCACTAATGCCCAAGATGTGCGGTCTCTCAATTGGTAACAAAGGGATAACTAATGAGTGACAAAAACTCACATGCACACCATTTCACAATGGCGTTTCTTGCATATATAATCTGAACGTTTTTCCCTTCGGATCTAACCAATTTATCTAATTCGGCTGGCCTTTTGGGCCTTACCAATTGGGCTTAAGTGTGTGGCTTGGAGTGGGACCAAAAGGGACCAATAAGACACTAGCTCCAATGGGCCTTGTGCTTTTCTGTCAACTCTTGACAAATCCAAAGTTACCATTAACTATATTTAATACCACTATATAAATATAGTTGCACTCTAGGTCTTATCTATAAATTATATTCCAAGACTTTATTATACATGCAACCCCTTTATAAAATATTCGTAGTAGTACAAAGTCATTAATGTAGACTGCCACTTTGTAAATTACTACATCTTGATCCTTGAGTACCCGGTTTAATCCTTTAAGTTATTCATCATATATTTATAAAAACTAATTTCATAAATATATACTTTAGTAACTACTTACTAAAGTGGTTAGGCCTAACTCTCTGAATAACAAACCTATTAAACTTATCTCAAGGGAATATTTTATATCTTCGTTAAGAGACTATGAATTCCATCTTGAGAATATATGCTCCATCAACACTAAATGTGACTGTCCAATATACTGAGATTTTGACCGTTACTTTAGATCTCACTCTTGATATATCAAAGCAACCTACACCTTATAATCAGGTCCATTATTCTCTCAGGATTAAAAGTTCATGCAAATGTAAGTCGTGAGATTTATTATTCATTTAATAGTCTTTAGGAGAATAATAAATCTCACAGCGGTCCAGTTCAATATGTCTTAACTCTTAAAACATATTAACACATCAACTAGAAGTCTCCACTTCCATAATCGAGACAAATCATCATAGTTGATATGTTATAGTCTTCGCAGATGAAATGCCCAATTTCATCACCGACTACGAACTATAATTCTGAGTTTAGAAAGAATTTGTGATTTATATCTTCTGTGAATCTTCACATAAATCACATACTATGCATCTTATGGACTATGTGATAATGTTCGAATATTCATGTTGCCATTATTTCAGATAATAATAAAACAAATTTATTAAATATAATATTAAGTCATACATAATGTCAAACACAATGTTACACTTAATATCATACATGGCATCATACAAAAGGATTTAAGGGCACTAATCTTAACGATATCCCACTTGCCCTAAAGACTATTGTGCACTAATCTAACTCCCATTCTTTCCAAATGCGACTCAAAAGTCCTTTGAGGCAAGGCTTTAGTAAATGGATCTGCCAAATTGTTTGCACTTTCAATCTTTGCTACCACAACATCTCCACGAGCAACAATATCTCGAATGATATGGTACTTCCTCTCAATGTGCTTTCCTTTCTTGTGATTCCTTGGATCTTTAGATTGTGCAATTGCTCCACTGTTATCACAAAACAATGTGATTGGAACTTGCTCCATTCTTATTACACCAAGGTCAGAAAGGAACTTCTTGAGCCATACAGCTTCCTTTGCTGCTTCATAAGCAGCAACATATTCTGCCTCCATGGTAGAGTCTGCAATACAAGATTGCTTAATACTCCACCAACTAATGGCTCCACCTCCCAAGGTGAAAACACATCCTGAAGTGGATTTTCTGAAATCTGGATCCGATTGAAAATCTGAATCTGTATAGCCAATAGGAATCAAATCCTCACAACGGTAAACAAGCATATAGTCTCTCGTTCTCCGTAGATACTTGAGAATATGCTTTACAGCTTGCCAATGTTTTGGTCCTGGATTTGATTGATATCGACTGACCATGCCAACTGAATAACAGATATCTAGTCTAGTACAAAGCATGGCATACATGAGACTTCCCACTGCAGAAGCATAAGAAACTTGTCTCATCATATTTTCTTCCTCTTGAGTCTTAGGCCTTTGGTCATCAGACAGAGGAACTCCATATCTGAAAGGAAGTAATCCTTTCTTGGAGTTTTGCATGCTAAACCGTTCTAGAACCTTATCTATATATCCAGCTTGTGATAAGCCTAACATCTTATTCTTGCGATCTCGCCAAAGCTTGATCCCTAGAATAAAGTTAGCCTCACCCAAGTCCTTCATATCAAATTGGCTTGACAACCAAACCTTTACCGATGACATTACCCCTACATCATTTCCAATGAGTAAAATATCATCAACATAAAGCACTAGGAACATTACTACTTTATCTTGATGTCTTTTGTACACACATGGTTCATCAAGATTTTGTTCAAAACCAAATGTCTTGATTGCATGATCAAATCTGATGTTCCATGACCTAGATGCCTGCTTAAGTCCATAAATGGACCTTTGCAACTTGCATACCATATGCTCTTGGTTCTTTGCTATGAAACCTTCCGGTTGCATCATATAGATTTCCTCTTCAAGATTGCCATTAAGAAATGCAGTCTTGATATCCATTTGCCAAATCTCATAATCAAAATGAGCAGCAATGGATAAGAGAATTCTGATAGATTTAAGCATTGCTACTGGAGAAAAGGTTTCATCATAATCAATATCTTCTTTTTGTGTATACCCTTTCGCCACTAGCCTTGCTTTAAAGGTTTCAACCTTTCCATCTATCCCTCTCTTCCTCTTGTAAACCCATTTGCAACCAACAGGTTTAATGCCGTTAGGCGCCTTTACAAGATCCCAAACTTGATTGGAATACATGGAATCTAATTCAGATTTCATAGCTTGGACCCAATGATGTGCATCTATATCATTTATTGCTTCATCATATGTGTAGGGATCCAATTCAACCTCTTTTGAGATAGCTTCATAAGTTTCTCCCAAACCTATGAATCTTATAGGAGGTCGAACAATTCTCCCACTACGACAAGGCACCTGAGTACTAGACATGTCATGAGTAGTATCTTGTGGTGTATCTAATACAGCCACATCATCCCTAGTTTCATCTATTGGTTGTTCATTTACAAATTCATTTATTTCAACCAACACAGCTCTACTTCTAGGAGTAAAATTATTCATATAGTCATTTTCCAAGAATTTAGCATTTGTACTAACAAAAACTTTATTATCTTTATGACTATAGAATAAACCTCCAACAGTTCCTTTTGGATACCCAACAAAGAAAACCACTTCTGTTTTAGACTGTAACTTGTCAGACTTTCCTTTTAACACATGTGCTAAACAACCCCAAATATGGAGATGTCTCATACTAGGCTTACGCCCATTCCACAACTCCACAGGTGTTTTAGGAACAGACTTCAAAGGTACTAAATTCATAAGATACATTGTTGTGTTTAAGGCATATCCCCAAAAAGAAATAGGTAGAGTTGAATAACTCATCATTGACCTAACCATATCTTAAAGAGTCCTATTCCTTCTTTCTGCTACACCATTTTGTTGTGGAGTTCCAGGTGTAGTCAATTGGGATATAATCCCATTCTTAGTTAAGTAATCCTTAAAATCGCCAAGAAGGTATTCGCCACCACGATCATATCAAATGGCCTTTATACGTTTACCTAATTGATTCTCAACTTCAGCCCTAAACTCTTTAAACTTTTCAAAGGCTTTGGACTTCCGTTTCATTAGATACACATAACTATATCTTGAGTAATCGTCAGTGAAAGTAATGAAATACACATAGCCACCTCTTGCTTGGATTGACATAGGACCACAAACATCAAAATGCACTAGCTCTAGCAAATCTTGGACTCTTCTACCTTTTGCATTAAAAGTTCGTTTGGTCATTTTACCTTCCAAACAAGATTCACAAACTGGAAATTCATCAAAGTCCATGGGCTCTAAAAGTCCATCTTTGATCAGTCTTTGAATCCTATTTGAATTAATATGACCCAAACGCAAGTGCCAAAGATATGCATCACTAGTAGAAGGAAATTTCTCTTTAATGATTTTACATGAGAGTTATTATCTAATTCAGAATTATATAATTCATGCTTATCAGAAGTTAAAATATAAAGACCATCCACAATATTGCTAGAACAGATAAACACTTTATCCTTCTTTATTACAACATTGTCTTTTAGGATAACACAATATCCATGTTTACCTAAGTAAGTAGCAGAAATTAAATTCCTACGAACATTAGGTACATACAAACAGTCTTCTAATATTAAAACTCTAGATTCAAAACATAAATTACAAACCCCAACAGCTACAACTAGAATCTTGCTCCCATCAGCCAAAGTAAGAAACAACTCCCCTTCTTTAAGCTTTCTGGTCTCCTGAAACCCCTGCAAGGAATTGCAGATATGATTAGTACAACCTAAATCCACACACCAGGAATCTGTGGGATTCTGTACCAAACATATTTCAAGAAGGAATGTATTATTCATACCTTTATTCTTGGCAGCCTTAAATATTGGACAATTTCTCTTCCAATGCCCTTTCTCACTACAATGGAAACACTTTCCTTTGATCTTCTTTCCTTTATCAGCAACCCTTAAGGCAATTTGTTTACCCTCTTGCTTGGTGAAATCCTTCTTCTTCTTCTTCTTACCCTTGCCTTTCGACTTAGGTTGAGAAGTAGAAGTTTCACCATTATTCATGTTACCATTATTTCAGATAATAATAAAACAAATTTATTAAACATAATATTAAGTCATACATAATGTCAAACACAATGTCACACTTAATATCATACATGGCATCATACAAAAGGATTTAAGGGTACTAATCCTAACATGTTTTACTCTAAAAGGCTATTTGTTTATGGGTTTGTAAAATCCTTATTGGACAAGAAAAATCCCAAGGTTTGTGTAAACCTATTTGGAATAGGAGAGCCCATTAAGCTCCTATTTAAAGGAGGTGGGAAAAAGAAAAACCTAACCCTAGAGAGCTTCATAAGGTTTTCTTTTTGAAACCCTAGCCTCCTCTTACAGAAGAAAGAATTCTTGCTGCATTTCTTGTATGCCTTTGGGTTCTGTAACCAAGCAAAGTCTCTTGCAACAACATTGAAGATCTTATTGGTGTTTCTATGTGAAGCTACTGCAAATTAACTACAACAATCAAATGGTTGCTATGAAGTTAGTCACGTACTGGGATCCGCGCACCAAATTGGTTAGTCACGTACTTGGGAGCTGCGCATCAAAAGGGGGAATTGTCACTACAGATCAAGTCCAATTGGGTACTGGGGTAAGGGTTCAACTGTAGGTTGGTAAGGTAATTAGGATTCCTTTACTTGTAATCGCTTGATTTGATAATAGTGAAGTTTCGGGAGTGGTGACTGAAAATCACCCGATGGGGTTTTTGCCACAAGGGTTTTCCCCATTTGTAAACAAATCACTGTGTCATTTAATTTTCGCTACATATTTAGTTATTTGGTGATTTGTTTGTGTTTCCACGCAATTGCATGATAAATTGATTAATTAATAACTTGGCTAAGTAGTTAATTGGTTTAATCACAAGGGGTCATTCAGATTGTGGCCTATCAAGTGGTATCAGAGCAGGCACACTCTGATTAGGTTTAATCTTTGCTGTGTTGATCCATTGACCCATATTGTCATGGAAACTCTTGATTGTTTTGATTTGCATGATCTTATGTTGAATGATGATGATGATATTCAAGACGCCTATTGCAAGCTTTATAATTTTTGTATGAAATCTCTTGAATATTCTACAAAATTAAAAGCTAAATTTAAAAAGGTCAAGCTTGAAAAAGATGATTTGATTGCAAAATTGGATAAAGCCAATAATTTGAATGAGAATTTTAAAAATCAAATTTCATCTCAGGTGGACAAAATTAAGAGTTTGGAAAAGCAACTAGTTGAATTTAAAACTGAAATTGAAAAATTAACTAGTGCCAAACTTGTTGTTGAGCCTAACTCAAAAGAAAAAGATTTTTATATTCCCCCATTTGAAAGGAATAATGAAGAGTTGAAGGCTAATATTGCTAGGATAGACAAAGGTAAAATTTCTGATGTTAACGCTGAAGTTTCTAAACCTATGTCTAAAACTCCTCCTAGGTTGAATAAAAATTCTGAATTTGTCCCCACTTATCATCATTGTCATATTGTTGCTCATATTAGGCCAAATTGTCCTAAGTTGTCAACCTCTAAGGTTAGACCTCCTTCTAGGAAGCCGAGTAGCTCTAAAACTATTCACGTTTGTCACCATTGTGGTGATTCTGGTCACACTCGCCCTAATTGTTTCAAGGTGTTTCCTCATAAGCAAGTGTCACATAGGTCTCATCCGTTGTCTAAAGGCTCTGTACCTATTCTTGGTGAGTTATTAAAAGCTTTGAGCTTTTTAACTCAATTTCAAGGGAATTCTAATTCCTCTATGTCCTTTAGTAATCATACTAGGACACGTGCTTTTTCATCTTCACAGCCAAAGACTCGTGCTGTGTGGGTGATAAAGGATCCTAAAACTTAATTGTTTTTTCTGTTTGTCCTCTGCTTTAATTCTTTCTATCTAATGTAGGACTTTCTTTGCTTGATTTCTTATTTGTTTTTGAAATCATGTTTTCATGCATCTGCACTCTTCTATCATGCCTTCATGCATATGCATCTTTCTTTCATGCTTTGCTTAACATGTTTTTGTTTGTTTATTTTTAATTTTACTTATTTTTGTTTTTGATAAAAATAAAAAATAAAAAATAATTGAAAAATCAGAAAAATACAAAAACAGTGTGTGTTTTGTATACATTGGTACTTGTATACCTTGGATGGCCATTGAAACAAAGTTTTATAAATTTTGTATCTCTTGTAGCTTAAATGAGCATCTCTATGCACAACTAAACAAGTGAGCTTTGTGGCTCTTGTTTGTGATGAGTAAGATTAAGTTATCTTTTAAGCTTAACACTCATATCACTCTTTTTGACGGGTAGGACTAGAAAATCTTAAGAGAAAGGCATAAATAACCATCTCACCATGTTGCTCGCCAATCATAATATGACACTTGTATGCTTTGGCATAGCAAAAGTGCAGTGTCAAAGACATTCGTATGCTTCAGCATAGCAAAAGTACGATGTCAATTGCTTAACATCTTGGGTATTTCTTTTCTCTCTTTTTTATGCCCATGTATGATATGCTAAAAATAAAAGAAAATATGCAAAGAAAATAAAAAGCAAAAAGATAGAAAAATGCTTTAAATATGGTTGCATGCTTTAAATATGATTGCAAGCGTGTATTCTAGGAGATGTGGAAATTATAGGATGTACCTCGAAGGTGATGGTCCCCATCAAATAGATGTGATTGTGTGTGAGTTAAAGTTATTTTCTCATATCTCAGATCGTCATAACATGTATACACATATGCAATCTTGCGATGTTTTTCACACACAACACACAATATTCTTTGCTATTTTTGATATATGTGCAGGTACAATGTGATTTGGCCATCACAAGTGTTTACATGTGCTCATGTATGCTCACTAAACTGTCTTAACTTATTTTTGAAAAATAAAATTGGTTAGACCTATTGTGTGTGTGTGTGTGTGTGTGTTTTTGGGAATCCATGTGCTTAAATTTTTTGTTGAGAGATGTTTTTGAGAGTTTAATATGTTGATTGGATCATTGGTTGAGGTTCATGCTGGATTGCATTCATGTCTGTGTTTTTCTCTTCTCGAAAAACTGTTTTTAAAAGCTAGCTCGACACCTCCTCGATGCCTTGCTATCTGTCGAGCTTCTCAAGCTTTTTCTTATCGTAATCCCGACTCCTCCTCAACACTTGGTGGATCGATCGAGAAAGTTTCTGACCTCTCGATAGCTTCTCGAGTCCTGGTCAATTGATCGAGCTTTTGTTCTTATGTCTTTGCCTTCTTTCTTGACACCTGTCTCGACACCTCTCGATCGATCGAGATTCCTTTGCATGCTTTTCATTTTTTTTTTGTTTTGCATTTTTTTGTCCATAGCATCTTGTTATTCTTTTTCTTGTAGGTCTATGGTTCCTTGTTCTCCTTGTTTCCCTTTTTGTCAGTTTTCTGTCTGTCTCCTATCATGTCTTTTGGCTTTTTATGCCCTTTGACAATCGTGTCAAAAAGGGGGAGAAATTTGAGAATTGAATGTCATTCCTCAGGTGGAGTAATAAACTTAGGGGGAGACCTTCATGTTAAAGGGAAGAATGTTTTTGATGTAACTAACTAAGGGGGAGAGTTAGTTTGATACACATTGATATTGACATATATTTTGTGTTGTGTATCTTTTGGTTTTGTAACCATTTACATACATCATGTGTTGTTTCTATATTTGATGATGATGTATGTGTTTCACTCTTTATCTCACATGTGTTGTTTCTTTTCTCTCTTTATACACATGTTTCTTGTTTATTTAACTTGTCATTATTTTCCACATGGTACCTTGATGTGTTTTGTTTAGTGCCTTTCAGGAAAGACAAGTTAAGGCCAAGTCAAGATTCTGAACCTTCTTCTTGTAGCAATTTCTAAGGTTCAGATCTTTTAGACTAGGCTTATTTATTCTGTAATCTTGAGTAGAATATATTCTAGGACATTCAATGTACTCTTGTGGTTTTGTCACAGATTGCCAAAGGGGGAGATTGTCAGGGACATATTTTTATGTAATTGGCATATCCTTTGACAAAACACACTTTACTTGTATTTGGGTAAATCTAAGTAGGTTCAAGATGATCATCACAAGTGGTTAAATTGAAGACATGAAGATTACTCAAGAACTGCTCAAGAAAAGTGCAATCTGTAGGTCTCGATACCTTCTCGACAGAAGCTCTATCTATTGAGATTCATTAAAGCTCGATAGATGTCTCGATCGATCAAGCTTACGGATTTTCAAATTATAGCTAGCAATTTTTTACTCTAAAAGGCTATTTGTTTATGGGTTTGTAAAATCCTTATTGGACAAGGAAAAGCCCAAGATTTGTGTAAAACTATTTGGAATAGGAGAGCCCATTAAGCTCCTATTTAAAGAAGGTGGGAAATAGAAAAACCTAACCCTAGAGAGTTTCATAAGGTTTTTTTTTGAAACCCTAGCCTCCTCCCACAGAAAAAAGAGTTCTTGCCGCGTTTCTTTTATGTCTTTAGGTTTTGTAACCAAGTAAAGTCTCTTGCACCAACATTGAAGATCTTATTGGTATTTCTATGTGAAGCTGTTGCAAATCAACTACAACAATCAAAGGGTTGCTGTGGAGTTAGTCATGTACTGGGATTCGTGCAAAGGAGTAAGCCGCGTACTGGGATCTGCGCATCAAATTGGTTAGTCACGTACTTGAGAGCCGCGCATCAAAAGGGGGAATTGTCACTATCTATCAAGTCCAATTGGGCATTGGGGGTAAGGGTTCAACTATAGGTTGGTAAGGTACTTGGAATTCTTTTACTTGTAACCGCTTGATTTGATAATAGTGGAGTTTCGGGAGTGGTGACTTGAAAATCACCTGGTGGGGTTTTTGCTACAAGGGTTTTCCCCATTCGTAAACAAATCACCGTGTCATTTAATTTCCGCTGTATATTTAGTTATTTAGTGATTTGTTTGTGCTTCCACGCAATTGTATGATAAATTGATTAATTAATAACTTGGTTAAGTAATTAATTGGTTTAATCACAAGGGGCCATTCAAATTGTGGCCTATCATATTCAAGTTTACCATGAGGATAACTAGGTCAAATTCTCCCCAGGTTTTTACCTATGGTTTCCTGGGTCATCATATCATTGTATTATTTACTTTTCCGCTGCTTTATATTCTTGATATGATTGTGTGTTTGTGATAATCTAGATTTGTATAATTTGACTACGTTAATCACTTGGCTAATTAACTAGGTTAATCTGGTTGGGTTAAGGGGTCTAAAAACCATTCAGTTTCCTTATCAGTTAAGGAAAAGGATAAGAGATTAAAACCTATTTGGATTAGGAGTTTAAGTCTTATTAGAAATATTTAGAGTTCTGGCCTATCTAAACAACCTTAATTTGATTTTAATTGGGAATTAAAGTCTTGGAAGCTTATTTAAGTTTTAGTGGGTCTTAAACACTTGCCCAAGTAGGAGTGTTATTTAAGAGTATTAATTGGAGTGGGATTGATCTTCCTAGACTAAATTTGAGTGTTATTTTAGAGGTATATATACTCGGTCTTTTAAGTCAGTCACATGAAAGGTAGAAAGAGACTGCAAGATTTGAAAAAAAAATTAAAAAAAAATAAAAATAAAAAGAACAAGAAATCAGTGTTTGGCATACAAAAGATTAAGAGTATAGAATTAGGGTTTCTCAAAATTGAAAGGATAGAAGATCGTGGCACTGCTAGGGGCAACCAGCAAATTCATTGTATTGAGGTAAACATCTATATATGCATGCCTTATTGATATCTTTGAACACATATTTGATTAAGGAACCTTCATCTCTAGGCTGCTTGAAAATATTAGAATTATACTAACAGTTGCATAAGAATAGAAGTTATCATGGAAGTGTTATTATAGACATGCATTATTTTATTAGATTTTGAAACAGATCCTCATATATGTACGTGGAGTAGCATCACATCCTATATAGGTTAAGCACTTGTAGATGTCCTAAGGTGGTGTTCAGATGGTCTACATGTACTTATATATAGTAGGGGAGTCAAATGGGTGCGTTTGGGTGGGTTTGGGGTGAGCATAATTGGGTTGGGTATATAAAACCCATTCACCCATTAAAACCCATTTAAACTAATTTTTTTTAACCTAAACCCAACCCAACCCAATTATAATGGGTAAACCCCAATTACGCAATTATCAAAATTACCAAAATACCCTTAAAGTGAAAAGACCCATGTACCAAAATATTTTAGTTTGCATTTTTTGACACATCAACATTTTAATTTAAAAAAAAAAAAAAAAAAAAAGCCAAGGCAGAAAATTAAAAATAAAATTCTGAATTTATAATTTTTTAAAATTTAATTAAATTAAATTTTTAAATCTTAAAATTAGATATTTGTATCAGTGGGTTGAGACTTGAGAGAGAGAGAGAGAGAGATCTGGATTGGAATCGGTGTCTGCTTCGTCTTACTTGACCCTACCTCCGGTGTCCTTTCCGGCCTCTGCTACGATGGCATACTCATCAATATGACTACCTCCGAACCCTCCCTCGCCGTCAAGATATCCGCCGCCGCTTCCTCCAAAGACTGCTTCTTCATCGACACACTAGTATCTGACAGCGGTCTCAGGGCTAAAAGCAGAAGGTTGGCGATATTCGCCGGAGGGGACGAGTCAATGGTGAAACGTTTTGAGTCCACTTTTTGCCCTCCTTGGTAAAGTTAATTACATGGGGGCCACTGGAAAATGTCAATTCGCGAAAAGATAACAATTGCTTCCAAATTTTTTATTATTATGAACTACGTTTTATTCTTCTTCTTTTTAATTGTTTTTTATTTGTGAGTAATATTCTGTTTGATTGGGTAGAAAATCCTGGAAAAGAGAAAGCGAATTTGTATATTTGAGTTTCAAATGTTCTCTTAAATTTCTTAAATATTTGGACTTTGTTTGGTTGGGGAGAAAATCTTGGAAAAGGGAAAGAGAATTTGTATATTTGAGTTTCAAATGTTCTCTTAAAATTTTTAAATATTTCAACTCTGTTTGGTTACCGAGAAAATCACAGGAAGGTTAATTTTCATTTGTTTAGTCCAGATTTTTTATTATTGAAAACTAAGTTATATTTTTATTTTTATTTTTATTTTTTTAATGGAAAGGGCTGGGTTGATTTTTTTTTTTTTTTTAGAGAAATGGTTGGGTTGAATTTGAGTATATAGTTTTTGGGTTAAATGGGTTTCAATGGGTTTTTAGTTAAAACCCAATAATTATTGGGTCTAATTGGATTGATGCCCATTTAACCCAACTAATAATTTGGTGAGTTTGGGTTCAATTAGAGTGGGTGGGTTTGGGTGGGCAAATGGGTTTGGGCTTATTTTGCCTCCACTAATATATAGGTATAACAGATTTCAGCTTTAGGGAATGCATTACAATTATATAAAATCTAGAACAGGTGTGATGTATATTAGAAAGATATGTTAAATTTTATATTGCCAAATCTTCATCGTGGCTAAGGAAAAGTTTTATTTGAGGACTTTTTGGTTATTTGAAACCTGCCCTTATTGAGTTATTTAATCCTTAATTAGGTCCTAGTTGACATCGTTTTGGACAATTGAAGTGAAGTTTGGTTTAGCAACTAGAGGTAAGTGGACTTCAAAACATGACATCTGTCAAGACGTATATATATATATTTTTTGGTAAAATATATATATATATATTTTGGTAAAATATATATATATATATATATATATATGTATACATAATTGCAAAAGTGAAGTTTCAAAATCATATATCATTGTCAATGCTTTATACATGCTTGAATTTTATTATTTCTTGTAAATTACTTTGAAACTATATATGTTAAGAATGACTCAAATCTATATTTTTGCGAAAGTATTTGTTAAATGATATATGATTGGTATTGATAATATTGTAATAAAGTAAGAATGTTTTCAAAAGGTCAGCTAGACAGTCTGCAACTTTTGCCAACACAGGGTTAAGTGTTGGTCTTCGGCCGATGTAGTGTTATTGTGGTGTGGTGCAGTGTTATTGTTTGCTCTTTGAAGCCAGCGTTGCCTCTTTGAGGTTAGTATTATTGTTCCCTATGAGAATCACCCACCGAGTGTTTATCATTTTATGTCTTTGTCTTGCTAATGTTTAATATTTCCAAATCAAACTATTGTTTTATTGTTATTGGCCTTTATAAGTGGAAAAATTGTTTATTGATATAATATATTGTTTCTACCTATTTAGTGTATTTTGGCCAATTAAAGTCATTGTTATTTTATTTAATGATTACAGTGTTATGGCCAACAATCTCCCACTTGTCCTCAAAGACAATTTACCATATATCTGACATTGATTCCCTTTAGAGCAATTCATAGTCACTCTGAGGCAAGGTTTGGAAACAAGTTTCAGCCAGATTTATTGCATAAATTATCTTTTCTACTACTACATCTCACGTACTCATATCTCTCTAATGAGATAATACTTACGCTTAATGTGTATCTTCACCACCAAGGATGAACACATATCTTGAAGTCAAATTTCATGAATCACAATGAAACTACAAGTCAGTATTTGTACAACCAGTAACCATCAAATCACTTTGATGAACAAGCATATAATCCCTCATTTTCCTAAGATATTTGAGTATATGCTTTACTCCCACTTAATTAAGTGATCTTTGATTCAGTTGATATTTGCTTACCATGCCCACCGCAAAATAGATACTTAACCTAGTATATAGCATAGCATAAAGACTTCCTATTGATATGGTATAAGGAACTATCTTTATATGCTCTTCCTTTTATATGTCTTAGGACTATAGTCCTTTATAAAGGAACTTCAAACTTAAAAGGAAAGAATCATTTCTTGAAGTATTATATGCTATACTTGGCTAGAATCTAATCTATTTAAGCAATTTGAGATAGACCCAACATTCTAATTTCTAAATTTTAACAAGGTTTAATTCTTAGGATATGACCAGTCTTTCCCAAGTACTTTATATCAATTGGACTACACAACAAAAAACTCCATTGATAACAATAACTCTACATCATTCTAAATGATTAGAATGTCATCAACATACATTAAGAGATTTATTATTCTATATAGCTTTTACACACTTAAGGCCTTTTAATACTTGATCAAAATCAAAAAAATAACTTGATTGCTTGATCAAAGATGATATTTTTTTATTCAGATGCTTGCATACTAAATACTACTGGTTCTTTGCTATGAACAAGTCTAGTTACATTGTATAGATGTCTTACTCAAGATTGCTATTGAAAGAAGCTTTCTTGATATCCATTGCCATATTTCATCCAAATGAAATATAATGGATAAGAGAATCTACATAGAGTCAAAATTGACTATTTGTGAAAAAATATTTTCATAGTCGAACCATTTCTTTCTGAATAAATCTCTTCCCCACTAGTATTGACTCTAAAGGTTTACACCTTCAAATCTATCAATCTCATTTACTTGTAGACCTAGTTGAAAACAGTAGGCTTAATGCCACTAGGTGCCTCTACAAGTTCTAGACTTTAAATAGAATCTAATTCTATTCACATAACCTTGATCCAGTAATCCATATTCATAACATCTGTTGCCTTTATGTAGGACCGAGCATCAAATTCATATCCTTGTGGAATGACTTCAAAATTTTATCCCAAAAGTATGAATTTATTTGGTAATTGATAATCCTCCTACTACAATATTGTGCCGGTGTAATAGTTATCTACAAAATAATGTCTTATGATGTATCTAATACAACCATCTCATTTCTAAATGTATTTTATAGTTGTCCTACAACAAATTCTGACATTTTTCTTCTAGAAAAATCTACCTTTAAAAGAGCCCTATTCCTCCTTTATGTATGCATTAACTTAAAGAAGTTAGTGGAACTTTATTCCTTTACAAAAAGGAGCCCTAGATTTTAGGATGTCTTCCATTGCGTAGAACTCACTTATCAACTCAGATAATAATAAAAAATTATTTTCAAAACAAATTGAATTGATCAAATGATTCTAACAAGGACGTGTAGATTATATCCATATGAGATTAACATTTAATCTCTACATCAAAGAATCCCAATTCATTTAAAAATAAAACATTTTCATAAAATGATACAGAATTGGAACTCCTTAAGCCTTTCTTAGCACTCAATATGATTCACACTAAACATCTCATTTAGACTTAATATTAAGTCTAAGTCTAGTACTAACTCTTGCATCTCATGCTGTAGCATAATTGAGATAGAAGCCGATGTAACATTTTAGCATCTTAATGGAGCCTATGCCACATCATAAGCTATCTTCCATAAATGCATCATGTATAGGAAATTATGACAATGCTGAATCAAAACATATTCATGTACTTCAGCTCCTTTAAGCATCATGTCCAAAATTATTTCTTAGTTAATGTGATTCAATTAAAATAGCAGTTAGAGAACAAAAATTTAAGACAATTTATTTTGAGACTATGAACATAAATACAAGGACATTATTATTTTGCATCCATAACCATATAGTATGGAACCTGAAAACCATACTATGGTGTAATGACAACCTAATCCTGCAATTAATATTCCTCAGCATAGAGTGAATACCAACCACTATGATCAAGTGAGAACTATTCTCATTATTAATGCCATCATGGTTACTCTTACCAAACAAAAATAACTTGCTACTTTACCTTTAGCCTTTAAGTAATAATGATGTAGCTCCTTTGGAAGGTTAACATTACACTTAGTCTAGTGTACACCATTATCTGGAATCATGTGTAGCCACATTTCATCTCCTTTATAGTGTTTAAACTTGTATTACCATGAAACAAAACACCCTCCATTGGGATCGCGAGGCATATACGCCAAGACAAAGTGCTTACCACACTACTATGAACCGATAATGGAGGTCGTAAGATCCAACCCTTGTATCTCTCTCCCACTAGAAATTTTAAAACAAGTGGATTGTCTTGAAATCATTGTGATTTTATCATAATTTTAAACCTACACATCAAATGTGTTTAATTGTTTAAATTCTATGTGACCAGACTAAGTCGCGTTGCAGTAGCATAACAAACATTCGCGTAATCACAAAGAAGTTTAATCATGTAATCAGTGAAGTAAATACCCTCTACATGGAATACAAGGCTCGAGGCCAAGATAAGGTATCTATTCACATTACAATAGACTTAATAAAAAGGGTTATTTCTATTAAGATTAGAGCCTTTAAATCCTATTGTATGATGTTATGTATGATATTAAGTGTGACATTGTGTATGACATTATGTATGACTTAATATTGTGTTAAATAAAGTTTTATTATTATTATCTGAAATAATTGTAACATGAGTATTCAAACATTATCACATAGTCCATGAGATGCATAGTATGTGATTTAGTCACAGAAGATATAAGTCACAAGTTCTTTGTAAACTCAGAACTATAGTTCGTAGTCGGTGATGAAATGGGGCATTTCATCTGTGAAAACTATAACATATCAACTATGATGATTTGTCTTGATCATGGAAGTGGAGACTTTTAGTTGATGTATTGATATGTTTTAAGAGTTAAGACATATTGAACTGTATCGCTGTAAGATTTATTATTCTCCTAAGGACTATCAAATGAATAATGAATCTCATGACTTATATTTGCATTAACTTTTAATTCTGAGAGAATAATGGACTTGATCATGAAGTGTAGGTTGCTTTAATATATCAAGAGTGAGATCTATAGTAACGGTCAAAACCTCAGTATGTTGGACAGTCATATTTAGTGTTGATGGAACATATATTCTCAAGATGGAATTCATAGTCTCTTAACGGAGATATAAAATATTTCCTTGAGATAAGTTTAATGGGTTTGTTATTTAGAGAGTTAGGCCAACCACTTTGGTAAGAAATTACTAAAGTATATATTTATGAAATTGGATTTCATAAATATATGATGAATAACTTAAAAATGGTTAAACTGGGTACTCAAGGATTAAGATGTAGTAATCTACAAAGTGGCAGTCCACATTTATGACTTTGTATTACTACAAATATTTTATGAAAGGGTTTGCATGTACAATAAAGTCTTGGGATATAATTTATAGATAAGGCCTAGAGTGCAACTATATTTATATAGTGGTATTAAATATAGTTAATGGTAACTTTGGACTTGTCAAGAGTTGACAGAAAAACTCAAGGCCTATTGGAGCTAGTGTCTTATTGGTCCCTTTTGGTCCCACTCTAAGCCACATACTTAAACCCAATTGGAAGGGCCTAAAAGGCCAGCCCAATTAGATAATTGGTTAGATACAAAAGGAAAAACGTACAGAATTTTTAAGGAGAGAAAAACATGATTGTAATGGTGTGTATGTGAGTGTGAGTCACTCTTTAAATTCTCCTTTTGTAACTGATTGAGAGTCCACACTTCTTGGGCGTTAGTGGAATTGGAGTGAAGATTAAAAGTATTCCCAAGTGCTTCGATCTTTGTTTTTGAAATTCATTGCTTCAAGGTACGCTCTCTTATACTCAAATTCTGAAATTTACATACTTCATGTTATAGATTGAGAATGAAGTAGATCCGTTAATTTTTCACTGTGTACATGCTCATTTCTATCAATTTCAGCACTGCCACTCTTTATTTGGGTTTTTCTTTAAATAATTGTGATCCCATCACAACTAATAACCTTGCACTTATTAAAGACTTTAATCTCATTAGAATCACTGACTAAAATGGAAGTCTTATACTATTTAGGATTCTCTAAACACTAATGAATAAAAAATTAGTTATATAGAACTCTATCCTTAACTTATTTGATTAAGAATTCTAATCTCATTAGAAACTATATAACTTTAATTAGAATTTTAATCTCATTAAAAACCTCTAATTAAAATAAATTAAGGACTTTTAATCATACAACAATTCCAATCTCATTAGAATGTTTCTTAAAAGAGAGGTCCTAAACAATTTAGGATTAAGAGTTCTATTTAACTGACATCTTTGATCTCATTAGGTCTTTTAGTTAGATAATGATTAATAAATGTCCTTAACTTTTAAGGACTACAAAATTAATCACTTTATATAGAACCATGTGTAATCTCATCACACACAACCTTGCCATTTATCAAAGTTTTAACACTTAGTCAAAAAGCAAGTGAAAATTCAAAATTTAGTGCCTTCGATCGGTTGAACCTATTTCTCAATCAATCGAAAAAATGAAGAAATTCATCACAAAACCACTGCTTCGTTTGATCAATTCTCAATTCTTGTTCGATCAATCAAAAATAACATTCGATCAGTCGAAAGAAATTCTCGATCGATCAAGATAATGAAGAATTTCATCATAGAGTTCCTGCGTGAATTGATCTATTCTCGATTTCTCTTTGATCAATCAAAACATAAATTTGATTGATTGAAAGGAATTCTCGATCAATCGAAACTCGCAAAACTGAATTTTTTTTCAAAATTTTCTAGCAACCATTTTTGATAGTTTTTGCTATTTTCCATTAAAAACACCTTTTGATTTTATGAATGAAGATTTACAGATCAAACATTTAGGTTTTCAAGATCAAGATCAAGGACCATAACAATTCTAGAAACTTTGAAAACATAATCCTAATATCATCAGGAATAAATTTCATTAAAGGATTTTAACCAATAATAAAAAAAACTTTAATTCTAGCATTAAAATACTATTTGATCAATATCAGTAATCTATATCATTACGGAAAAGAGAATCCTTGAATGTATACATAGTTAACTTTCTCAAAGTCACGTCATGCATATATTAATTAATGCTATCATATCAAGGATACAATCTCATCCTAATGAAGTCAGACCATCAATCCTTTATGAACATCCTCACTAATACAAAAACTAGCGAAGTCGGCACTGTAACTAAAAGAAATACCATGGTCCACTTCAAAAAACTATATCCAACATAAATATCTCATATATAAAACATAGAATATGGATTCAAAGACACAATTATGCAAAAACTTTACTGTAGAAAATAAAAACACCAAGAAAATGGTTTGTCTTTAATTCTAAAACTCAATCACATGTTATACAAGTATGATATTGAAGACCGCTTTGATACCAATTGTTGGAAAATCTGGTTTTGCATCTCATACAAAACACGCAGCGGAAGCAATCACGGATCTACTTCATTCATGAGAGATAACATGTAACCTTGAATTCTAGAACAAAGAATAGAAAGCATACCTTGATGTAGTGAAATTCAAAAACAAGACTTGAGAATACCTCTAATCAACATCCCAATTCCATATGGTACCCAAGAAGTGTGGTCTCTCAATCAGTTTACATGTATGTGTTTAAGGGAGAATAAAAGAGTGGCTTACACTCACATACATACCATTTCCATACTTATAAAAATTATGTATATTTCTCTCCTTATATATAACTGATTATCTAATTAGGCTAGCCATTTGGGCCTGCCCAATTGGGCTTTAGTTTGTGGCTTGAGATGGGACCAAAGGGAACAAATAAGACTCTACCTCCAATGGGCCTTTGGCTTATCTGTCAACTCTTGACAAGTTCAAAGTTACCATTAATTATATTTAATACCACTATATAAATATAATTTCAATCTAGGCCTTATTAAGAAATTATATCCCAAGACTCTAATGATATCATTTAACCCCGCCATGAAATATCCATAGTGAACAAAGTCGTAATGAACTGTCACTTTGTAAAAAACTCTTTTATCCTTGAGTACTCAATTTAATCTTTTAGTTATTCATATTTATTGAAATCTGATTTCAATAAATATAAACTTTTGTAACTCCTTACTAAAGTGGGCACCCTAAATAACCAGTTCCCATTAAACTCATCTCAAGGGGATATTTCTTGTCTCTACAAAAATTGATTATGGATTCCATCTTGAGAATATGTATTCCCTCAACACTACGTGTGGTTACCTAACATACTAAGGTTTTGACTGTGAATATTAGATCCCACTCCTGATATATCAAAGTAACCTACATTTCATGATCGGATTCACTATCCTCTCAAGATTGAGAGTCTATGAAATTAGAAGTTGTGAGATTAAATATTCATGTGACAATTGTTGATTGAATAATTAATCTCATAGCAGTCCAGTTCAATATATCTTAACACTTAAGATATGCCAGCACATCAACTAGAAGTCTCCACTTTCATGATCAAGACAAACCATCTTAGTTGATGTGTTATAGTCTTCGCAAATAAAACGCCCAATTTCATCATCGACTACGAATTACATTTTGTGTTTATAAGGAACTTGTGATTTACATCTTTTGTGACTAAATCACATATAATGCATCTCAAGGACTATGATAATGTCCCATTAGTTCATTTATAAATAGTCTCATATAATTAAACAATTTAATTATTTACAAGATGCCAATAAATTGGATTTTAGGGCATAAACCCTAACATTAACGATAAGGTTGAACTGACCCCTGAACTAGGTTTCAATAATAAGATTCAAGATGCTTCAAGTTGACAGACGAGACATGCAAAAATAAAATAACCTAGTGTAGGTTTTGTGTAGTCTCGATTTATGGAAAAAATCCCTAAACGGAGCAATTTGTTGCTGAATCGCCCGTGTACCACTGTTAGTGTGGAAACCAAGGGAATTTTTACTCCAAAGCTGTCCATCAGAGACAGGGATTGTTGCAAGGAGGCCTTTGATGCCATTGTGGAGGACTTCAATGAGTTGGGGAGGACATACGAGGCTAAGCTTACCATACTTCACACAGAGGGGTCAAACCTTTAAGCCACAGAGGTTGAGTGCACTCAACTGAGATATCGGGTTTCGAGTTTGGAAAGTGAGCTGACAAATCTTACTCAGAGATTCATTGTCTTGGGCTAGATGAGAGATGAGGAAAAGGCAATGATGGAGGCTAGTCGTGTCGCAGTGAGTAGCAGGGCTGATGATTTAGCCATGGGGATAGGGCAGGCTACATCCTACATTCACTCTACTTTAAGTCTTAAGTATAGGTTAGCTGATGAGCCCAGTGAGCCACAATTGGCATTTCGTCGTCTCCAGACTCAGGTAGTCAAGAAGGAGGAGGCATTGAGGGTTGCTACTACTAAGATTAGAATATTGCAGGTCCTGCTTGATACAGAGAGGCAGGGTTCGACCTTAAGTCCCAGTCTGGAGAAGGAGTTGGTTCAACTTGGACATGGTTATAGAAGGCTTAGCAAGATTGCCAGAGATTTGGACTTTCATGTTGCAAGGTTACTTTGTACCCATTCCTTGGATGATGATTCTTCTCACTGCTTTGGGTTTCTATATAGGCGGTGTCAGATCGTTTGGGCCATGTTTAACTTGTTGGAGTCTTTTCTGTTTCTTTTCATTTCTGCACATGAGCTATGTAGTTAGTATTCCACCATGCATGGAAAGGTCCATCGTAAATTGCTAGGCGATTACATACGGCCTTCCACTTTCAGTTTTTTTAAATATAGTCTAGTTTGTAAGGCATGCTTAAAAACAGAAAGAAGGTGGAAACGGAGATGTTTATGCATAAATTGATTATCAGGAGATATTTATGTTTACAAGATTTGTGTTTGGAAGCATAATGATGAATGCATGAAAGGATTATAAAGGCATAAAACAGGCATGTTCAATGAATATGTGCACAATGCTTTGAAAATGCAAGATCATGCAAATAAAATGGTAAATGTAAGTCTATGCATATCAATATCACAAGTTCCCAAGGATATATTGTTAGGAAATTTAGACCCTAATTGATAGAATTAACAAGTTTTAAACCCAAGTTTTTAATTAGATTTATTATGAATAAAACTTGTTAAAACAAACAAACAAACATCAATATCATGTCAAAATCATGCAGTGGAAAAATAAATAAGACAAGATATGATGACCCAAGAAAACCAATGAAACAAACTAGTTTCATAGTAAAGAAAACCTGGGGGGAAACCTTCCCAAAAAGCAATTCACTATAGTAAAGAGAAGTTTCAGATCTAGTACAAAACCTTTGTCCCTAGACTCTACAATCCCCATAGATGAACTCACAGCAGAAATGTTCTACCGCTTCAAAACCTCTGAACTCTTCAATATATGAACGCCACCCTTTGATGATGTACGAATCCCAGTATGTGACTAACCAATTGCATGGATTCCAGTACATGACTTCGATCACCAACTAAAAGAAGATGTTGACTACAAAGTTCTTCACTTCATTAACAATGAAGATCAAGAAGCATTTGGTTACAAAAACCCTAAGGCACAAAGATGCAACAACTTCTTTTAGAGAAAATAAGGCATAGGTCACCTTTTGCATATGTTCTCCTTGTATTCTTTTATGTGATGGCCTCTAAAATAAGCCTTATATAGGTCTAGGATTGTGAGAAAAGAAACTTTACACAAATACAAAAGCCTAGCCCAAAAATCAAATCTGAAAATTCTAATTTCCATAACCTCGATAAATACGTTAATAAATAGTATCTGTCGAGCCTCATTAAACCTCGATAGATAGCTACGTGTCAAGGAGGTGTCGAGAAACTATCAAGGGGATAGGAGCTTTCTCGATCGATCCACCAGCTGTTGAGAAGGTGTCGAGATTGCAATAAGAAACACCTTAAAAGCTCAATAGATAGCCAGCTGTCGAGAGGTGTCGAGCAGGTGTCGAGCTATTTATCCAGCTTTAATGAACACCTTTTCTTCACTTATTTCTTGGTCCAATCTTCAAGGCTTTAATACTAGACTTGAACAATATGTTGCTTGAAGTATTAAACACATCCTAGATCTACCCAATTTCAAGTAAAGTGTGTTTTATCAAAAGATTAGCCAATTACATAAAATCATGACATATGTTCTTAACATGTGAACCACATATGTCCTAATATATATCATGTTCTAGGTGAATCTTTCCTATTCCCGTTGGGGTACACCTTCTGTTGGTGTGTGCCATAGAATCTTTGAACAAATCATAGAGGGCCATGCATGTTGCAAACATAGAGAAACCCGAGAGGGTCCATCATTTCCTTCCTTGATCTTGATCACAAACCCAAGTGGATTTAACTGACTGATTTGTCTTTTAAAATGTGACTAGCCCAGAGTTGGTTTGGTTTGATTTTCTGTTTATTTTGGATCAATTTTTTGGTGGATTATGAACCATTAAAATAGGTTGCAGTGGTGGTGATTGGGTGGGTTGGTGGTTGGGTGTTTCTCCTCCTCTTATTTTATTCTTCTTTTGCTGCATTACTATGTCCATTGGGATGTTGTGTTTGTTCTGTGAATCTGTGTTTCTTTTGTTGGTCGGTGAATAGTGAAAGATAAAGAATTTGAATGGTGAGAGAGAAAAAAATAATAAAATATTGTTATACACAGCTACAGTAACCGTGTATATTTACATGGTTACTGTAGCAAGTGTGTAAATATGAACATCTTTACACCCACTGATGTGGGCAGTTTTTGAGGAAATTATGTAAATTTGGACACTTTTTGTATTGTACACATCTTTACATCTATTGATGCGGATGCTCTAAAGTATATATTTATGAAATTGGATTTCATAAAATATATGATATGGTAATCTTCAAAGTGGCAGTCTACATTGATGACTTTGTATTACTACAAATATTTTATGAAAGGGTTGCATGTAAAATAAAGTCTTGGGATATAATTTACTAATAAGGCCTAGAGTAAAATTATATTTATATAGTGGTATTAAATATAATTAATGGTAACTTTGGACATATCAAGAGTTGACAGAAAATTCCAAGGGCCATTGGAACTAGAGTCTTATTTGTTCCTTTTGGTCTTACTCTATACCACATACTAGAGCCCAATTGAAATGGCCCAAAAGGCTAGTCCAATTAGATTTTTAGTTATAAGGAGAGAAACATATAAAATTTTAAAAGAAAGAATGAAATAGTTTGTATGTGAGTGTAGGACACTCTCTTATTCTCCCTTGAACACACACATATAAACTGATTGAGAGACCACACTTCTTGGGCACAAGTGGAATTGGAGTGAAGATTAAAAGTGTTCCCAAGTACTTCTAATCTTTGGTTTTGAATTTCACTACACCAAGGTACACTCTCTTGTTCTTATGTTCTGAAATTTACATAGTACATGTTATCAATTGTGAATGAAATAGATCCGTTATTTTTTCCGTGGCGTATGTTTTGTATGAGATACAAACATGTATTTTTCCAATAATGGGATCTCTACCTCTGCGAGGAGGATGGCTTCCATGCCGTAGACTAAAGAATACAAGGTTGCACTAGTGGAAGTATGAGTAGAAGTGCAATAGGCACACATGGCAAATGGTACGAACTTGTGCCAATCCTTATAGGTGTCTGCCATCTTCCCTAAGATTTTCTTTATGTTTTTGTTGGCTACTTCCACTGCACCATTCATCTAAGGACGGTAAGGAACTGAATTTTTTTGTTCAATCTTGAATTGTTGGCAAATTTACTCGATCATTTTCCCATTCAGATTATTCCCATTATTTGTAAAGAGCTCTCTTGGCATGCCATAGAGGTAAATGATGTTCTTAAAAAATCGGGCTACTACATCTTGGTTGACGCTTTTATAGGAGTTAGCCTCCACCCACTTGGTGAAGTAGTTGATGGCCACTAAGATATACTCACGCTCATTCGAGGTTTTTGAAATCACAGGTTCAATGACATCCATTCCCTAGGCTAAAAAAGGCCATGGCGCTATGAGAGAGTGCAGGGGTTGGAGGGGAACATTCTTCCTATTTTGATAGACTTTACAACAATGACATGTTCTCACATGCTTAATGCAGTCACTTTCCATGGTAAGCCAATAGTAGCTGGCTTTCATAATTTTTTAGGTCAATAGGAGTCCACTGGCATGGGTTCCAAGGCCCTCATGCATCTCTTCCATCAAATGGTTAGCCTCAAGGGCATTTATAAATTGAAGTAAAGTTATGTCAGGGTTCCTCTTAAGAAAACCTAGCACGACATGCACCTGATGAATTTCTTCTCACTGTCTGTGGCTTAAAATAGGTATTCACCATCTTTGATATAAGCCTCGATATCATGGTACCATGGTTTCCCATCAATTTCAATTTTGGTATTCATGCATTCTTCGATATTCATGCAATAGGCCTGCACGCTGTGGACCTCTATGCGCATAGTTGCAAACTGATTGGGTGCTCAGGGCAAATAAGCAAAGGTAATGTTTTGGAACTTTGGGATTAAGCAGTAGACGCATTTTTGATATGGAATCAACTTGGTGTCTTAGGCTTACCACTTTCCATCTATTTGGGAGATAATCAATAGGGAATTGAAAGACGCTTAAATCATATGCACGGTACTCCAAGGTGACTTATAAGCCCATTATGCGTGCCTCATACTTTGTGACATTATTCGTGCAGTCGGAATTTAGCTTGACTAAAACAGGGATTTGCTGGCCCTTTGGGGATACTAGAACTGCTCTCACTCCATTTCTAGTGCTATTGGCAGCTTCATCAGAATAAAGCTTCCAACGCCATAGTTCTACATTACTTGGTTCTAGTTCTATTGCCAAAACATCCTTATTCGGGAAGAGGGACTCTATGAAATTTGGATCATTCATTGGCTGATCCATTAGGTAATTGGCTATGGGTTGGCCCTTGACAGCCTTTCGTACCACAGACACAATACCGAACTTGGATAGCAACATCTGCCAATGGGAGATCTTCCCTGTGGAAGCAGGCTTTTCAAAGATGTGCATGATGGGGTCAATCACATGGTGAAGTAAAGCATGTACTGTCGTAACTTATGCGAGGCACATGCTAGCGTGTAACATGTATTTTCAATGGCGATGTAATTAATCTCACAACAGGTGAACTTCTTACTTAAGTAGTCAATCGCCTTCTCTTTTTGATCAAATTCATTTAGCTGGCCTAACATGCAACCTATGGATGTCTCTTGCACTGTTAGGTAGAAAATCAACGGATGTCCTATCATTGGGGGAACCAGAATATGAGGGTTCAACAAATACCGCTTTATCCTATTAAAGGCCACTTGATACTTATCTATCAATTCTATTTTTGTATCCTTCTTTAAGAGCTTGAATAAGGAATCACACGTGGCAGTCAATTGCACTATGAAGCCTGCTATATAATTTATGCTTGCCAAGAAGCTTCACAGGCATGTCCCTAATGGCCTGGACTTTTGCTAGGTCCACTTCGATTCCTCTTTGGCTAACTATGAAGCTGAGCAATTTCCCTGAATTGGCTCTGAAGACACACTTGTTAGGGTTAAGCCTCAACCTATACTTGACAAGGCGCTTGAATAGCTTTCTCAAATCTATCAAATGATCTCTAGGAGTGCGTGACTTGGCAATCATATTGTCCACATAAACTTTGATCTCCTTATGCATCATATCATGGAACAAGGTTACCATGGCTCACTAGTAAGTCGCATAGGCATTCTTCAGACTTAATGGCATGACGTCGTAGGCATAAGTTCTCCAATGGGTGGTCAATGTTGTCTTGGCTTTGTCCTCTTCTGCTATTATGTTCTAATTATAACCTGAGAACCTATCCATAAAGGAGAAGAACATGTTGGTCACGGTGTTATCAATCAAGGTATCGATATGTGGCAAGGGAAAATTATCCTTTGGGTTGGCTCAATTCAAATCTCTATAGTCAACCTATATGCATACATTCCCATCCTTCTTTGACGCAGGAACAATGTTGCAACCCAATTAGAGTAGGCTATGGTTGTAACAAAATTGGCGTTCAATTTCTTTTCTACTTCTTTGATTTTCAAGATAGTCTCAGATTTCATCCTTCGGAGAGCCTTCTGCACTAGGGGCATTTGGGTTTAACCGAAATCCTGTGGACAACAATCTCTCTATCTAATCTTGGAATAGTTTGATAAGATCAAGCAAATATTTCCTTGAATTCCTACAACAGAGCTATTAGCTCATATTTCATGTCCTTGGGAAAGTTTACCTCGATCTTAACAGGTTTTTCCTTCTCTCCTTCCTTGGCTAGGTTTATCACCTCTATCTCTTCTATATTAGGCTTGGACCCTTCACTCTCTCTATTTAGAGCTTCTAGGATGTCTCGAGGTACATTCAGAACCTTTTCTAATCCTTTAACATCATGATCCAAATCTATTGTCTCATTCACATCATCCACACCCTCATTATGGCAAAGGGACGATGTACCCACTTGGGAATTAGAACAGACCCTGCAGAGCAAAACATATATAGAGAAACATAAGATAATTTGCACACACATACTCATTGGCAAGCAAATAAAGAGAGATGCAAGAATTTTCCTGAATAATACGCTGAATATTTCATTAATGGATTATGGGTATGGGGAAAACATAGTTCATGCCTAATAATGATAAAAAGAGAAATACAACAAACTAAATATGCTATTCCAAGCCTCTTAGGTGATCGGGAGGCCCAATCACTCAATGATGGAATACTCCTTACTCAACCGGTGCAACCACAAAGCAAGGCTTGATGATCCAAAGGTCTACTGTCTTGTCTGGCATCCCTAGTCAGATAGTAGAAGTTAAGTCATCTTTGCAAGATGTGATAGCGTTTACAAAGAACTCTTTAGGACAGAGCCAAATAATGCAAGCTAGATCAAACTCCTTGTCTTCCAATTCCTTGAAAGGTTCTGGCATGATGACCTCGACCGAAGCTAGAAAAGTGGCCTTGATATGGGGAATAGACATCCCTGGAGTGGCAAACTTCCTCTTCTTTCCTCTGGAGGCTTGAAAGAGTTCTTCATGACTGGGTTCATGCCCCAAACTGAATTTTCCTCGGCCTAACTTGTACCCAAACTTAGTATTTCCCTTATGGCCATCAAAACTGCTACTGGCCAGTTGAGCTCAGGCTCTAAAGCATGGTGAATCATGAAGACTAGTTTGAAGCTATGGAAGGATGCTTTTGGAAAAGCATTAGCATCGATTTAGGGAATAGATGTCTCTTGGAAGATAGTCATGGGCTCTTCAGCCATAATGGTGATTAACTAATTCTCAAATATGAACTTTAGTCTCCAATGAAAGGTAGACGTGATTGCACCTGCTGCATGTAACTAGGGCCTACCTAAAGCATATTGTATGTAGAGCACTTTAATCACTCGAGCCGATCTCAGTCATTAGCTTAATTTTGCCATGGATTTTATGACATGAGCCGTCAAAGCATCTAATGATCATAGTGCTAGGCTAAATAAGAGACAATCCACTTTTAGGCGCTCCAGCTTGGCCATTGGGTAGACATTCAAGGTTGATCCATTTTTTATTAATACCCTTGTGACAATCATGTCTTCACACATGGCCACGATGGGCATAGCCAATGTATGATCTCTTCCTTCTGGAGGCAACTCATCATTTGAAATGGAGACTTGGTTGGTGGCCAACACCAATGATACGATACCTTCGAATGAGGAATTTGTAATACCGGAGAGAACATGCGTTTCCTTCAATACCTTCAATAGAGTCTCATAATGAACCTTGAGAGGTAATAATAAGGCTAAGATATAAATTTGAGTTGGAGATTTGATCAACTGCTGAATCACACTATAATCGGCCTTTCGAATGGTTTTCAATAATTCCTCAGCTTCTTTAGTGGTAACCCTATTTTTGACTAGCTCGACCGTGCCTTTGCCAATCTCTTTCCTCCTCTTTCGTAGTTCCTCAGGAGTATAACATCAACCACTCTTAGTAAGCTCAGATAGTCCTGAAGAGACATTAAAGCAGACCTCTTCTTTTCTAGTTTGGGTAGAGATCAAAGTCACATCGTACTTTCAGAGGACACGATGGCTATCTTTGTAAAGGAAGGGCTTCGGCATATGAATGACCAAGCCTTCTTGAGTTTGTAGATTTGGCATAAGGGAGAACATCTTCAAACTGATGATGATTGGACTAGGCAGAGTGGCTTCTAAAGCCTTTGAGTTAGAAGCCCTAGAGATTTCATGGATAGACTTCAACAGAACTAGAGGATCAAAATCTCGAATGCTGGGGACTACAGGGGTTCCTTTCTAGACAAATCCCGAAGAGGGCTTGGCAATCCCAGTCAAAGATAAGATCAAAGGAGCAAAATCCTTAATGGCTAGTATGGCTTGTCCTTTTTTTAGAGCTGGCACTCTTGAATCCACAAGCAATTCTATAATTTCTTTGGTAACAACCGAAGTTGGAGGAGCTAGCATCCTCATTACTAGAGGAACCTTACAATGGTGCTCTCCTAAGTATTCGTCCCAATCTTTCCTTAATCCAATTGACATAGCGCTATGACTAGTTGTTGCTTAGGTACTTGGAGGGCATAGGCTAGTTGCCATGTAATCATTCCTTCACACAACCTCTCTTTCAGTCTAGATAATGCCATGATCAGTCAAACTCTGAACATTTGCCTTGAGCACACTACAATCAAATATGGCATGTCTATCCTCACTGTCACAAAATGAGCAAATTTCACAGTCAAATCCTGGGGCTCATATGTTCCCTAGAACAATGTGACTCTCTTGAGCTAGAGTCCACAACATGGCTTTCTAAGGGAATGAGGGGGATGAGAAATCTAGAATCCTCTCTTCTACTATAAAGATAGCATTCACATTCCCTTTCGGATGAGGAAGCAAGGGATTGGTGATGACAATCAGCCCAGTTGTGTTGTCAAATTGTATTTGCTTATTATTGATGAGATCTTGGATTCAATGTCTCAAATGCACACATTCTTCCAAGGTATGCCCTTCAGTCCTAAAATGGTGCTCACATTTCTTGGACGGGTCAAAACCGGGAAAAGGAGGACCGTCTCTAGGTTTTACAAACAATGGAATCACTAGCTTTTTCTTTGATAGATAGGCATAAAGTTTGCCATGGGCATAGGTAACGGAGAGAATTTATGTGGCTCCCCCTTGTGATATTGGGGTTGATTGGGCCTTCCCCCTTGATTGAATGCTCGATAAGGTGCCTAGGTTGGCTAAACTTGTTGCTGATAGGGCTAGGTGTTCGAGGCTGCATAAGCAAAAATGCCACTCTTTAGTGCTTTAGGCGTTTTGTCGATCATGTGAATATTGACTTCCTTCCCTTTGCAGCTGGTTGCATTTTTCACCTACTATTCTATCATAGAATTCAAAGCCTCAAGATCAACTATTTTCTTGCTCCTAAAACCCTCATCAATGCACTCCCCAATAGGAATTAGGCTTGCAAAGTGAGTGACTTGGGCACTGATCGTCTTCCTATAGTAAGAAGGTTTAAGGTTATCGATGAACCACTTGATCATTTCATATTCCATCATGGGAGGAAGTACTTGCACAGCCAACTTGCGCCACCTTTAGGCATACTCGTGAAAAGATTCCCCATTTTTCTTTTTTGTCTTCTGAAGAATTGTACGGTTGGGAGCTATCTCTGTATTGAACCAGTAATACTCTAAAGATGCATTGGCTATCTCTCTCCAGCTAGAGGTCATTTCCAATCTCACATACCATGTGGCCATAGGGCCAGTTAAGCTATCAGGGAAAATCTGGCAGAGCAAGGCATGATTGTCTTCATAGGGTGCCATCTTCCTACAGAACATGCGCAGATGGGCACAACGATCTCCAGTGCTATCATACTTGACAAATTCAAGTGACTTGAACTTGGGAGGCATAATGACCTGAGGGAAATTGATCAAGCTGTCCAAATTGACACTCCCTCGAGTGCCAAAGCCCTTTATGATACGTATCTTCTCAATCAAGGCCTTCATTTACTTTCAACCTGACCATAGCCAGACTCCGAGGTCTTATCCATAGGAGGATTAAATTTTTGGTCACCCCTTGTGGGAGGAATGGTGGTGTGGCTTGGCTTAATTTTCATATTAAGGTGTAAAGCCCTCCACAGTGGGCCAGACGAATCTCGGCTCCCTCCTATAACCAGTTGTTGCATCATGTGCATCATTTTTGCCATCTGCTCTTTCAAAATCGCAATCTCATAAGCGTTTTCTTTGATGGGGGAAGGACCACTAGTAGACATCTCTTTAGCATGAGACCTAGTGATGATAAGATCATAATGTGACGGTAACTTGGACTGTTTCCTTTGAGAAATATTTTCTCTTTATAATCCTAGAAAGGAAAAGAATGGGGTGGGCAAGAAATGGAGTACATTTGAAAATTTGACAATGTGGAAACACAAAACAAACACGAAGTCAGTTTAGGTTCTTGCTTATTTAAAATGTACCTATCATTTTGGAAATATTAGCTTGTACCCTTAAGCGGGTTTTTATCATGGTGAGTTTCTATGGTGATGCAAAATTAATGCATAAGCTTGGCATGTAACCGGAACTCGGGTGCTGTGGAAGGGGGTATATACCTCTAGTGTGTGATTGGAAAATGAGTCAATTTTAAGGGAGTTACCAAAGGTAAGTGAAGTCGCCACCAATCATTGGGTTTTTTCTAAGGTGTGATTGGACACTTGACTTTATTTATTTTATTACCAATCCTAGGCTAAGAAAAAAAAAAGTTTTTCCTAATCTAATATAGGTGGATAAAAAGTCTAGATTCTTGAGTTCAGGAGTTTGGTTATGTGTGGGGAAGGTGTTAGGCACCACACAACGCTTGCTCATAGACAGTCCTTTGTTTTTGTAAAATCTTAATTTTTGGACATTGGCAATTAAAAACCAAGATATTGGCATTTAGCATTTGGGGCTTTAATTGAATTGGGCTTTGAGGTTTAGCTTGATGCTTCCCTAGTGTGTTTGGATTCAATGCCAAATTTCCACAACGAATATTTGGCAGCATTTTGCCTTATTTTCAAGGTAGAGCTTCACCTCAAGTGCATCATAGCACAAAAAAAACTATTCTCACCAAGTTTTCACTATGAGAATACGACAATGAAGGTGCCCTATTTTCACAGTGAAAATCTGATAGAGTTTTGCATTTGGTGTGCTATGGTGCACCGACAGGGTTTCATGCCTGTGTATACGGCACGTGCCAACATGCTCATACTAGGACAAGCCAGAGCCCCTCAAAGCATTAAGCACAATGATACATGCTGCATACACGAGAAAACCGATGTCACTTGGTGACATGGATCGAGACGGTCACACCGCGGTGACTATGCACACAATATGACATGAATAATCACCTACAGCAAATGCCTTGAGCACATACTCCTATCTCAAGGTCAAGAGCACTCATGGCTAGAGAGGGTCACCCACATAGCCACGAGGATCCATCATACAAAGTGCACAATCACCCACATACAAGAATATATATATATATATATACACACACACACACACACATACATACATCATGCATAATGCTATTACATAGAGCAGGAAATTAAAACAGACATTGCCAACGTCCTAAAGGTATGGCCCACCAAGGTATAAGAAATGTAAAACAGACATTGTCATACCCAGGGAATGTGGCCCAGGCAAGGTGTAGAGAAGATAAAGGGTACAGGGAGAGGGGAACCCTAATACATGATTCTAGGGATAAGGCTAGAAGAGAAAGGGAAAAGGCTAAAAGAGAAGGAGAGAGAAAACCACTCGAGGAGGCTAGGCCTCCTAATCTACTGAGCATTGCCCTTTTTGAGCTTGTGTCTTCTTGCTTGCATCCCTTGCTCTTGTTCCAAGTGCCTAGGAGGTCATGTCCTTGCTCCAAGTAACCTTGCTTCAAGCGTGTACATGCAATAAACAAAGAAGGCAACCAGTAGACAAGCAAAGGAGATAACAAAGAGGTAAAGAGAGCATCCAAAGAGGCACATTTGCAAGGAGAGTCAAACGGGGGGCAAACAAACATGTAATCAAACAAAAGAGGGTGTCCTAGGATGACAAATGTAGGTTTGAATCGGGTGTCCATAGTTCCATAAGATTGGAGTACGGACAACCTATGTGCTGTTGAATGAAATTCTTATAGGGGATTCGGGGTCTCGTATATCAAAGACAGGTGTGAACCCGCACAAGATAGTAGGAATTAGGCTTGATGACATAAGCAAGCAACAACTCATGCATGAACATATAGGCAAGTGTGCAAAAATGCAAAAAAGAAAAGAAAGCCAAACAGGTGGCACAAAGCAAGCATAACATCATTGCATGGAGCAGAGAAAGGTGTGTGTATAAAGCACACCAACATCATGGAGATTTGTCTCACAAGTGGTTACATCCAAACAAGCCACAAGAGGGACAAATGCAACCACACAAGCAAGGGGCCCTAAAGGCTGACAAGCCCAAGCCCACGGAGGGTACAAAGCATGGCAAATCCTAAACCTAGACAGGTAAACAAGGATATAAGGCATAGAAGCAAACAAGCATACACATGCATAAAGGAAATTATCCAAACCCTTTAATATAGGCCAAGGTGTACGAATGTAGGCCTAGACCAGAAGATATAGATCTACACCCTACCTAAAAGGCCAAAAACACAAGAAAGAGGTACATTAAGAGACAAAAAGGCTATATAAGCACATGGTATAGCAACCAACATGTAGATCTAGACACATGAAAATGGCACAGAGCACACAAGGATATAGATCTAAGCATAAGCATGGCAAGGAGCACATAAACATGTAGGTCTAAGCATAAACATGGCAAGGAGCACCTAGGCATAGATCTAAGCACAAACACAATATTTAGACATATCCTAGCCAAAGAAGGCTAGGCCAACATCATCAAAGCAATAAAACATGTTAAAAGGCAAGGAGACATGCTAGAAAATCTATAAAACTTGCTTGGAAGCAAGATAAAGCAAAGATATATTAAGAAAAACAATAAAACATGTTATGAAGCAGGATAAGCAAAAGGAGTAGATTGTAGCTAAAAAGCTACAGTTACACCCTTAGAATCTCAAATCCATGGTCCTAAGACCAAGGAGAGGAAAAAGAGTGCAAGAATAGTACCTCTTGATTGTTGAGAAAAGAGATGAATCAAAGGTTTTCGTATGTGATTAAGAGAGGATATAGAGAGGAAAAGAGATAGAATTTTCCTAGAAAAGTACTCCAAAATGCCAAAAATCCTTTTTTTTTTTTTTAATTGGGCGTCTGGTGGTATTTATAACTGTTTTGAGACCCTTTGGCTTCCTGTAGCCACTCAGTGGCCACTGGTTGGGGCCGATAGCCCTTTAGTAGCTGCTGGGTCCAATGCTGACATCGATAATCCTAGCTTCTTCCCTAGTTTGGCTTCAAATGCATATTTGAAGGCCTTCCCAAACTTTGATTGAGCTAATCTTGGTGTACTTGGAAAGCTCTGGAAGTTTAGTTTCTAGACCACTAAAGAAAATGAAATTCCAACGATCGGCTCAAATGTTATGGCCTCAGGAAGTGAGCTAACACGCTTTGCACGGTTTTCAAGATATCTTAACTGTTTTAACTCCAATTTTGACCCATGAATATTTGTTGGAAAAGGAATTCAATAATCATTGCAATGACACAGGTCTCAACCCGTTATGATGGTCAGATCAAAGTTAGGGTCTTTAGGGCCCCTAAAAGTCAACCTTAGATCAAACTTGGTCAAAGTTGACAAAAATCACCGAGTAGCTCATGTTTGATGTAGAAACATGAAAAATATGGTATTGGGATGATTTCTACCAGCTTTGAATTTTGGTCAAGCTAGGATTAACTAGGGGAATTTTGGTTAATTTGACTTGAAATGGTACTTTGAGTGCTCCGATGCTCGAATGGGTTACGCCACGTCAATACAAATGTTTTCGTGGCCCCATGGAAGAAAGTTAATATTTTTGGAATTTTCGAGGTCCGGCATGTAAACTAAAGGGCAGACAAAATATGGTATCTACAAGGCATATAACATGGCATCAATCATCCTAAGCCTAGTAATCATTTATCATAGCATAAAGCAAGCATATCCAAGGGAAAAAGCATCATATGGCAAAATCAAACAAACATGTTATGACATTCAAACATTGAAGGCATAGCATTCAATCCAAGCATGTTCATGTTGTTTAATCAAAAAAACTTATATTTAAACCAATGCATGTTCATATGAATGCAAGACTTACCTTATTTACCTCACTGCATCATAGGACCTATGCATCAATGCATGTTCATATTTTACACATGTTCATGGTATTTAAGCAATCTAAGAACCCTAATAAGCATCAAAGAGATTAAACAAACAAAGTAAATTGAAACAAAGAAGAAAAGACTTAAAAATGCAAGAACTAGGTTAAAGTAGAGGCTAAACATGTAAAAAAAACATCATACAGGATCGAGATTAGGGTTTCTGGGTAAGTGTATGCGTGCACATACATAGGGCATGTGTGCACATCCCAACTGTATGCATACACATGCAAGTTGCATGCATACACATACACACCCGAAACCCTAAACCCAGAAAACCAGAACATAAAACAAGCAAAACACAAAGGAAACAAAGAAACTAACAACCTAGCATGCTTCTAACACAAACACAAAATAAACCTAAACTAAGTAAGCATATTAGAGCGTCAAAACATATAAACAAGCCAAGGAAACACAGAAAACTAAGGAAAATGAAAAGCCAAAGATATAACCTTTACCTCCACACAAGAACTCTCTAGAGCTTGATTTTTACCGTTCCCCTCAGTCAATCTAGTCACAACCAATTCAAAAATGAGTTAGTAAACTTAGAACTCAAAGATCAAGACCAGAAAAGGTCCCATTCAAATAAAATTTGACTTGAATATGTTTTGTTAAAAACCCCCTCTTTGATTCACTATTTTCTAGTGAATCTTAAGTGTTTTACCACCAGAATTCGTCCTCCTTGAAACTGTACCATTTATGGCTTTATATGGTCGAAAAATAGGGGTTTGGGGCAGCTCCTAGATAATGTGGGATTCATTCCAATCCAAGTTTTAATGCAGAAAATCTTTCCTTTCATATTTTCTGGAGTGTATGCATGTGCATGCATGAAGCATGCGCATGTAGAGCTTGAGCATCCGTGCGCATACGCATGTATACGCACGCATGCCCTAGTGTTTTCGTGGTCATTCTTTTCCAAAAATAGTTTATTTGGTCCAAAAATAAGTTATATTTTCTATAAACACTTTCCTCAAGTCAATTTCCATCCGATCGAGCCTTAAACCAACCTTGGGTTTTAGAATTCTTAAATCATCGGAGAATGGGGCCCAAGTTGTAAGGGGTACAAAATGTGGTGTATACAGCTGCTCATCAGTAAAGGGATAAGACCTTTTCTTGTATCTTGTAGTCTCTCAGATAGTGGTGGTTCAACCTTGATTAGGGAAGAAACAGGGTGTAGAAGGCTAGTGTATTACACAAGCCAGGCTTTCCAAGGCATAAAAGCAAAATACCCTCGCCTAGAGAAGGTGTCATTTGCATTGATTATAGCATCAAGGAAGCTTTGCCATACATTCAGGCACATTCGATCATTGTTATGACTAACCAACCCATCAAGAAGGGCATGAATAAACCAGACGTAGCTGGACACCTCATGCAATCTACCGTTGAGCTCAGTCAGTTTTGCATCTAGTATAAACCACAGTCAGTAATTAAGGCATAGGTATTAGCAGATTTTATTGCCGAATTCACTTTTACAGGTGATGACCAAACGTAGTTTTGGATTGTTCACGCTGACGGATCATCCTTCAAAAGAACTGGGAGCTGTAGGAGTCGTCATGATATCTCTTGACAAGGACATCCTCAAGTATGAAGTACAAATTCAATTCCCAGCCACAAATAAAGAAGCAGGATATGAGGCAATACTCATTAGCTTAAGACTAGCCAAAGCTCTGGGTGTCAAAAGTGACTCCATGCTCATCGTTGGAGAAATGAACCATGAGTATGAAGCAAAGGAGGAATGAATGCAGAAGTACCAAAGGTTAGCAATCCAGATGGCCAATCATTTTGACGAGATTAAGTTCATCTAAGTGCCATGGGAGGAGGATTCAAAAGCAAATCAAGTTACTTAAATAACCTCGTCAAAATAGTAGACTCATGATGAAGACTTGATGATTGAGGTACAAATGATGCCTAGTATCGAAGAGATCCAAGCTCTACAGGTAAAGTCCAAAGGCACTTGAATGACTCCAATCCTTCCATATATTTAGGAAGGGAAATTACCAGAAGATCATGATGAAGCTAGAAGAATTAGGGTTCGTTAAGTCAGATTCACCATTCTTAATGGCCAATTATAAAAATAATGGTATGCACTACCATACCTCAAGTGCTTAAACCCACAAGAAGCAGACTATGCACTTAGAGAAATTCACGAAGGAATCTGCAGAAACCACTCAGGTCTAAGATCGTTGGTAAATAAGGCTATTAGAGCCGGATATTTCTAGCCAACAATGCAAAAAGATGCATACTCCACGGTCTAGAAATGCGACAAATACCAATGCTTTGGGAATATTCAAGGAATTCCTACTAAGAATATGACAAACATTACCTTGTCATGGCCATTCGCAACATGGGGAAGAGACGTCGTTGGACCACTCCCATAAGGTAAAAAGCAAACTCTATTTTACTTGTTGCAATTGATTACTTTACCAAGTAGGTCGAGGCAGAACCCCTTGCCAAGATCACAGAGGTAGAAATCCAAGGCTTCATTTGGAAGAACATCATTTACAGGGTCAGAATTTCAAGGATCATCATCTCAGATAATGGACAGCAATTTGATAACTCCAAATTTAAATATTTCTGCTGCAATCTAGGAATCAAGAACCACTTCTTTTCCCCTAGACACCCCCAGGCCAATGGATAGACAAAGGTAACAAATCGAACCTTATTGAAGATCATCAAAGTCTAACTTGAGGGGACATAGCCAACATAACTCCCTGGTATGTTATGAGCATACTGGACAACAGTAAGAACTCCTATAGGAGAAACCCATTCGAACTCGCCTTTTGCACAGAAGTAGTCATCCCAGTGGAAGTCAGTCTGTCCAACCTCAGAAGAGAACCTTTTGATGACAAGACCAACGACGAGAGTTGCTGGCTAGACCTTGACTACTTTGATGAGGTCAGAGAAGACGCCATGTGGAGAATGACAAAGCACAAGCAAAAGACGATGAAGTATCATGACCAATGGGTTAAGCTCAAAAGGTTCTATCTTGGGGACATAGTGCTGCACAAAGTAACAAAAGCCACGAAAGACCTAACACAAGGAAAACTTAACCTAACTTGGGAAGGCCCATACAAGATCGTCAAGCATTCTAGAAGAGGAACTTATTACCTCAAGTCACTCAATGGTAAATAGTTACCTTATCCATGGAATGTAGAACACCTTAAGAGGTATTATTGTTTAAAGAGTGATGTTTTTAATTTCCATGTGCCGAACTATTTTGTAAGCATGAAAGAATAAAGGGATGAGCTCCCTCAAATTAATAAACGTATTTTCTTGAAAAACATTGTGTTGACTTCACCAAGGTCGAGTTTCACAAAACAAGAGATTCATTAAAAATCCTAATGAGTAAAACCATGTAGATGATAAGAGTCCTTAATAAATGGACAAAAGTCGTCACATAAGGTTAAATTCAAACTAGTACAATCATAATGATGATCAAATTCTCAAAGTGAAAATAAGTCAATTTGATTAAATTCACAAGGTTAAAAACCAACAAGTACAGTCATTGTGACGATCAAACTCTTAAAATATGAGTAAGTCATATGATTAAATTCACAAGGTTAAAAACCAACGAATGCAGTCATTATAATGACCAAATTCTTATAGTAAGAGCAAGTTATGTGACTAAATTCATAAGGTTAAAAACCGACGAACACGATCATTATGAAGATCAAACTCTTAAAGTAAGAGTAAGTTATATGATTAGTTCCATGAGGTTAAAAACAGGCAAGTTAATCATGATGATGATTAAATTCCTAACACAAGGACAAGTCATTTTGATAAAGCTCCATAAGGTTAAAAACCAACAGTCAAATCCTCATCAGGAGAATAAAGGTCGTACGATGAGAACCACAAGGTTAAAATCAATGGGCAAGATTATGGTGATGATTAGAGGATATGTCACATTATCAAGCTCACAAGGTTAAAACCAAGGAGTAAATCATGTTGACGATCTAACCCTACAAAGGTGAGGCACATGATTAAACTCACAAGTATAAAAACTAACAAGCATAAATACTTCTACAAAATTCTCAAAAAGTCATGAAAAGCAAGCAAGAATGACGATATCAACAAAGGTTCTTCCAAAAATGTCAAGTTAGCAAGAAGCATGTGAAGATCAAAGGCTCCAAATCGTTCGTAAAATAGAGAGGAGAGAAAAGATTGTCTTAAATAAACTTGTCAAAACACAGATGAGAACCAGCACAAAAAAAGGGGCAAACCAAAATAAAGAAAACTAATTTCAGGGTCAGTAGGGGGATCGTCTAAATAAATAGCTTAAGCATCATCAGGGCCTTTTCCCTCACCTCCTCCTTCTACTTCAACTTGCTCGTTAGCCCTGGCCCCTTTAGCGTCCTCATCAGCTATCATCTCCTTATGAATAGCCTCAAAGTAGAGATCAGAGAAATCAATGGCCTCGGAGTGATGCTTCATTGTCCACCTTTGCAAGAGCTCAAACATTTGAAAAACAAATCAAAGGTGATGGTCGAAAAAGCATCAGACGTCTAGAAATCAGCCACAGCCTTTCACACTCATCAGAAACCTTCAGCTTCACCGAGTGAATTTCCTCATCCTTCTAAATGGAGACCATCCTCTCTTTCCTTAATTAGTTAGAAACTTCTTTCAGCTTGGCTTTAGCCCCACTCGCCTAATCCATAGCTCTGATCAGGTCCTTCCTTAGCCTTCAACTCTCGACCTTAACTACTTCTGCCCTTGAGTTGGCAGTCGTGACCTTCTCCTCCATCATAAGATAGTCAATGGTCAGGTGTAATGATTCCCCAAAGACCTAGAGGAAAAAAAAAATATATGTAATGATTAGTATGTACACATAAGGAGAAAATATTTAAAGACTCACCTGCATAAGCTTGTGGACATGACTTATAAAGATTGTGGATCCACAAGCTTGTCAAAATCCTTGTTACTAAGGGTGCATTTGTTTTGGCTTCAAATTACTTCCAGAAATGCTTTTCCGTAAAAGTGGGTGTTTGGTTGTTACTGAAAATTGGGTCAAACTAAAAATGTTTTCAATGTTGACTGTAAAATAAGGGCAACAGGGTGTAAAATATTTTCCATTGTTATTTTCACTTCAAACCATTTCCGGAGACACATAAAGAGAGAATGAAGAAGAGAAAGAAGGACTCACAAACGTGCAAATAGAGAGAGAGAGAAAGAGAGAGAGAGATCGCATCGTCGAACCCATGATTGCACTAATCAAATCGCCGTCCTTGTCCCCTCCTCGTGACGGTGAGTGCTCTGTTCATCCAAGCACCACCGAGATCGCACACCAACACCCCAACACCGGCGAGATCAATCCACATCCAAGAGCTCCGATCCCTCCTCCATGAGCTCCGATCCACATCCATAAGCTCCGATCCACATGACCCACCCATGCCTGATCTCTCTCTTTCTCAATCTACCTCTCCCCTTCTCTCACTTGTCGACCACTCTCTCTTCCTCCTTCTCTCCGTTTGACTGAGTTTTTGGTGATAGCAAATGTTTTGTTCTGATTTTTGTTTGGTTTTGTTTTGATTTTTTTTTTTTTAAGTTTATATATTGAAATTTTCTATTATGAAATTTGTTTGGAAGCTGAGAAAATGGTAGAGAAAATGGTAGAGAAAATTTAAGAAACTAGTAGAAAAATCACAATTTCAAAACACAACCAGACACTAGAAAATATTTTCCAAAGCATTTTTTGGAATGCAACCAAACACTTGAAAATATTTTCCTTTCCCAAAAATATTTTCACCTGAAAATATTTTTACACTCGGAAAATATTTTACATTCAACCAAACGCAGCCTAAGAGAGAAGTCCAAGGTAGCTTGAACCCCGTCCTGATATCTTCTCTTCAAACTTGGACAGGCTTTCACTACAAAAAAGAAGGGGATTAGGACGAAAAAAGTACACATACTTAAATGACAAAAAGAATCAAAAGAAGGAAAAAAATGCACCAAGTGTGGGAACCTCCCACGTACGTGGCAATGGGGGCACCTCACCCTAAATTTCATCAGAAGAGGTTTCCAATTCCTTCATAGAAAAAGAAGTACCTAGACTTCTAGTCGCGAATAGAAGAAGGTGTTGGTTAAATCTGGTTTTGTATCTCATACAAAACACATAGCGGAAGCAATAAACAAAGATCTATTTCATTCATGATTGATAACTTGCATTATGTAAATTTCAAAATTAGCGTACCTTGATGCGATGAAATTCAAAACAAAAGATTATAAGTCCTTGGGAACACTTTCAATCTTCACTCCAATTCCACTTTACGCCCAAGAAGTGTGGTCTCTAAATCAATTTCCAAGGAAGAATAATTAAGTGGTTTCACTCGCACATACACACCACTTCACAATGGTGTCTCACTTTTTCTCTAATAAAAATTCTGTATGTCTCTCTCTTTATATATAACTGATTATCTAATTGTACCGGCCTATTGAGCCTTTCCAATTGGGCTTTAATGTGTGGCTTGGAGTGGGACCAAAAGGACCAATAAGACACTAGCTCCAATGGGCCTTGGGCTTTTTTGTCAACTCTTGATAAGTCCAAAGTTACCATTAATTATATTTAATACCACTATATAAATATAATTGCACTCTAGGCCTTATTAATAAATTATATCCCAAAACTTTATTATACATGCAACCCCTTCATAAAATATTCGTAGTAATTCAAAGTTATAAATATAGACTGTCACTTTGAAGATTACTATGTCTTAATCCCTGAGTACCCGGTTTAATTCTTTTAAGTTATTCATTATATATTTATGAAATCCAATTTTATAAATATATACTTTAGTAATTTCTTACCAAAGTGGTTAGGCCTAACTCTCTGAATAATTAAACCCATTAAACTTATCTCAAGAGAATATTTTATATCTCTGTTAAGAGACTATGAATTCCATCTTGAGAATATATGTTCCATCAACACGAAATGTGGTTGCCCAACATACTGAGGTTTTGACCGTTACTTTAGATTTCACTCCTGATATATCAAAGCAACCTACACTTCATGATTAGGTCCATTATTCTCTCAGGATTGAGAGTTCATGTAAATATAAGTTGTGAGATTTATTTTCCAATTGATAGTCGTTAGGAGAATAATAAATCTCACAGCGGTCCAGTTCAATATGTCTTAACTCTTAAAACATATTAACACATCAACTAGAAGTCTCCACTTCCATGATCAAGACAAATCATCTTAGTTGATATGTTATAGTCTTCGCAGATGAAATGGCCAATTTCATCACCGACTACGAACTAAAATTCTGAGTTTACAAAGAACTTGTGACTTATATCTTCTGTGACTAAATCATATAAATCACATACTATGCATCTCATGGACTATATGATAATGTCCAAATATTCTTGTTACCATTATTTCAGATAATAATAAAACAACATTATTAATCACAACATTAAGTCATACATAATATCATACATAGCATCATATAATAGGATTTAAGGGCATTAATCCTAACAATCTCCCACTTGCCCTAAGGACTATTGTGCACTAATCTAACTCTCATTCGCTCCAAATGTGACTCGAAGGTCCTTTGAGGCAAAGCTTTGGTAAAGGGATCTGCTAGATTATTTGCACTTTCAATCTTTGCTACCACCACATCTCCACGAGCAATAATATCTCTAATGATGTGATACTTTCTCTCGATGTGCTTTCCTTTCTTGTGGTTCTTTGGATCTTTTAATTGTGCAACTGCACCACTATTGTCGCAAAACAATGTGATGGGAACTTGTTCCATTCTCATTACACCAAGGTCAGAAAGGAATTTCTTGAGCCATACAGCTTCTTTTGCTGCTTCACAAGCAGCAACATATTCTGCTTCCATGGTGGAGTCCGCAATATAAGATTGTTTGACACTCCTCCATGTTATGGCTCCACCTCCCAAGGTGAATAGACATCCTGATGTGGACTTTCTGAAATCTAGATCCGATTGAAAATCTGAATTTGTATAGCCAATGGGTATCAAATCCTCACACCGATAAACAAGCATATAATCTCTCGTTCTCCGTAGATACTTAAGAATATGCTTTACAGCTTGCCAATGTTTTGGTCCTAGATTTGATTGATATCGGCTGACCATGCCTACTGAATAACAAATATCTGGTCTAATACAAAGCATGGCATACATAAGACTTCCTACTGCAGAAGCATAAGGAACTTGTTTCATCATATCTTTTTCCTCTTGAGTTTTAGGCCTTTGGTCATCAGACAGAGGAACTCCATGTCTGAAAGGAAGTAATCCCTTCTTGGAGTTTTACATGCTAAACCGTTCTAGAACCTTATCTATATATCCAGCCTGTGATAAGCCTAACATCCTATTCTTGCGATCTCGCCAAAGCTTGATCCCCAGAATAAAGTTAGCCTCACCCAAGTCCTTCATATCAAATTGGTTTGACAACCACACCTTTCCCGATGACATTATCCCTACATCATTTCCAATGAGTAGAATGTCATCAACATAAAGCACTAGGAACATTACTACTTTATCTCGATGTCTTTTGTACACACATGGTTCATCAAGATTTTGTTCAAAACCAAATGACTTAATTGCTTGATCAAATCTGATGTTCCATGACCTAGATGCTTGTTTAAGTCCATAAATGGACCTTTTTAACTTGCATACCATATGCTCTTGGTTCTTTGCTATGAAACCTTCCGGTTGCATCATATAGATTTCTTCTTCAAGATTGCCATTAAGAAATGCAGTCTTGACATCCATTTGCCAAATCTCATAATCATAATGAGCAGCAATGGATAAGAGAATTCTGATAGATTTAAGCATGGCTACTAGCTAAAAAGTTTCATTATAGTCAATACCTTCTTTTTGTGTATACCCTTTCACCACTAGTCTTGCTTTAAAGGTTTCAACCTTTCCATCTACCCCTATCTTCCTCTTGTAAACCCATTTGCAACCAACAGGTTTAATGCCATTAGGTGCCTTTACAAGATCCCAAACTTGATTGGAATACATGGAATCTAATTCAGATTTCATAGCTTTGATCCAATGATGTGCATCTATATCATTCATTGTCTCTTCATAAGTGTAGGGATCCGATTCAGCCTCTTTTAAGATAGTTTCATAAGTTTCTCCCAAACTTATGAATCTTATAGGAGGCCGAATAATTCTCCCACTACGACGAGGCACCTGTGTACTAGACGTCTTATGAGTAATATCTTGTGGTGTATCCAATACAACCACATCATCCCTAATTTCATCTATTGGTTGTTCAACTAAAGGTTCATTCATTTCAGCCAAAACAACTTTATTTCTAGGATCAAAATTATTCATATAATCATCTTCCAAAAATTTGGCATGTGTGCTAACAAACACTTTGTTATCTTTATGATTATAGAATAAATAACCCTTTGTTTCTTTTGAATACCCTAAAAACATGCATACTTCGGTTTTAGATTCCAACTTATCAGACTTCCTTTTCAACACATGTGCTGGACATCCCCAAATATGGAGATATTTCATACTAGGCTTACACCCACTCCACAATTCCTTAGGTGTGTTGGGAACAGATTTTGATGGAACTAAATTCAAAATATGCATTACAATTTTTAGTACATATCCCCAAAAAGAAACTGGTAAAGTTGAGTAACTCATCATGGACCTAACCATTTCTAAAAGAGTCCTATTCCTTCTTTCTGCTACACCATTCTATTGGGGAGTTCCAGGTGCAGTCAATTGGGATATAATCCCATTTTGAGTTAAGTAATCCTTGAAATCCCCAAGAAGGTATTCGCCACCATGATCAGATCGAATGGCTTTTATGCATTTACCTAATTGATTCTCAACTTCAGCCCTAAACTCTTTAAACTTTTCAAAGGCTTTGGACTTTCGTCTCATTAGGTACACATAACCATATCTAGAGTAATCATCGGTAAAAGTGATGAAATACTCGTAACCTCCTTTTGCTTGGGTTGACATAGGACCACATACATCTGTATGAACTAATTCAAGCAACTCTTGGGCTCTTCTACCTTTTTCTTTGAAAGGTTGTTTGGTCATTTTGCCTTCCAAACAAGATTCACAAACTGGAAATTCATCAAAGTACAATGGCTCTAAAAGTCCATCTTTGATCAGTCTTTGAATTCTATTTGGATTAATATGACCCAAACGCAAGTGCCAAAGATATGCTTCATTAGTAGAAGGAAACTTTCTCTTTAATGATTTTACATGAGAGTTATGATCTAATTCAGAATTATATAATTCATGCTTATCAGGAGTTAAAATATAAAGACCATCCACAATATTGCCAGAACAGATAAACACTTTATCCTTCTTTATTACAACATTGTCTTTTAGGATAACATAATATCCATGTTTACCTAAATAAGTTGCAGAAATTAAATTTTTACGAACATTAGGTACATACAAACAGTCTTCCAATACTAAAACTCTAGATTCAAAATATAAATTAAACACTCCAATAGTTACAACTGGAATCCTACTCCCATCAGTCAAGGTAAGAAACATTTCCCCTTCATTCAGCTTTCTGATCTCCTGAAACCCCTGCAAGGATTTACAGATATGATTAGTACAACCTGAATCCACACACCAAGAATCTGTGGGATTCTGTACCAAACATGTTTCAAGAAGGAATGTACTTTTCATACCTCTATTTTTGGCAGCCTTAAATATTGGACAATTCCTCTTCCAATGTCCTTTCTCACCACAATGGAAACACTTTCCTTTGGTTTTCTTTCCTTTGTTGGCAACTCCTAAGGCAACTTGTTTACCATCTTTCTTAGTGAAGTTCTTCTTCTTCTTCTTACCCTTGCCTTTCGACTTAGGTTGAGAAGTAAAAGCTTCACCAACATTGGCTTCAACACTAGAAGTACCAAGGATGCCTTCCGCCGCTACCAACTCATTCATCAATTCAGACAATGTATAAATCTTTTTGTTCATATTGTAGTTAAGTCTGAATTCCTTGAATGATTCTGGTAGTGACTGGATTATCATATCCACTTAGGATTCTCCATCAATATCTGCACCTAAAACTTCTAATGTATTCAGATTAAAGATCATCGTAAGACAAAGCTCCCTCACTGAAGTACCTTCAGCCATTTTGGTATTATAAATCTGCCTCGTAGTTTCTTGCCTTGCAGAACGGCCTTGCTCACCAAACATCTCCTTTAGACTGAGCATAATGTCCGAAGCTAGTTCTACATCCTATATTTGATGCTGTAGAACATTTGAAATAGATGCTAGGATATAGCACTTAGCCATCTCATTAGATTTCTGCCAACGATCATATCGCTGTTTTTCCTCAAGAGGAGCATCTAATGATGGAAAGCTAGGACATGGTTGAGTAAGCACATATTTGTGCTCTTCAGCAGTAAGAACAATGTCCAAGTTTCTTTTCCAGTCAACATAGTTGGATCCAATCAGTTTGTTTTGATTAAGTATAGCAACAAGTGGGCTAAATGATGCCATGATTTTAAATCTGAAAATAACAAACATGAATATAATAAGTAAACTAGACACTATCAATTTAGCATATAATCATATAATATGGAACCTTATAAAACCATAAAATAATATATGCAACGACAAACCAATCCATGTCTATAATTCCTTGGTAGCAAGTTTATTATAAACATATTAATTGATTGAGAACTATTCTCATTATTAGTGCTATCATGATAACTCTTATCATACACTAATAATATGCCATATTAGCTTTAGCCTCTAAGTAATAATGACATAGCTCCTTTGGGAGGTTAACATTAAACTTAGTCTAATGTACACAATTATCTAGAATCATGTGTAGCCACATTTCATCTCCCTTATAATGTTTAGACTCGTAGTACCATGGAACAAAAACACCCTCCTTTGGGATCACGAGGCATATACGCCAAGACGAGGTGTTTGTCCACACTATTTTAAACAGGTTAGTTCAATCTCGTAGTACTTGAAGTAAACACCCTCCTTTAGGATCGCAAGGCATATACGCCAAGACAAGGTGCTTACCCATGCTACTATGAACCAATAATTGAGGCCGTGAGATCCAACCCTTGTATCTCTCTCCCACTAGATGTTTTAATTAAAGGTTTTTTATGATCAAGAGCCATATTAATGCTAGAAACCCTTGAAAACATAATCCTAATCTCATTAGGAATAAATTTCATTAAATGAATACTTTAATCCTAGCATTAATATATATATATATATATATATAAATATATAAACCAAGGCAAGCATCAATATGATGAATCCTTTATAAAAAATTTGAATATAAACCCATATATATATCAAATAATATACGGATTCAATGTAAGTTGTACATAAAGCATCCAATACATCCAAGGCACATATTACATGCTTATAATAATCAAACCATGCAAGCCTTATATATATTTATATCCAAGCGGTGCATTAACATCGAAGTCATTCCCATATATATATCAAATAATATATGGTTTGATCATAAATATATATATCACTAGACTATCATCTACATGTTCATCATTTGAAGAATGAAAACTATTCATTCATACATGTACGTCTAGCAAAAACAAAAGCAATTGGCAATATAAATTATAAAGCTTTAACAAGTATATAAATGAAAGTATGTTAATGGGATGATGGAATTTGCCATGTGGGATCCACGAAATCATGCAAAAACAAAAGCTTTATAATAAACTCATGCCAAGAGATACATCTATATGCAATCAATGGTCTTGTTATATAACAAGGATTCAAGAGAATCCTTGAAGATAACAAAATCATCCGTGGGCCATGATATAGTGCCTTTCAATCCCGAAACAGTGCCTTTCAATCCGTGGGCTATTATACTTTCATTAAGGCGGTTATTTGAATAACTATATCAAATAACGAATCTTCTAAAAGTCTATAGCCAAGGGATAAACTTCGAAACTGACAATTAGATTCACATAACCATATCCAGGCAATGAATAAGTCACGACATCAAACCAATGCAATATGATTGTCATCATCATGAACGGTTATCTTAATGACTTTCAATAACTATACTTGAAACAACGTTAAACATCAAGAAACCGTTTTCTTTTTATTCTAAAAGCCAATCACATGCTATACAATCATGATATGAAAATCTGGCTCTGATACCAATTGTTGGTTAAATCTGGTTTTGTATCTCATACAAAACACATAGCGGAAGCAATAAACAAAGATCTATTTCATTCATGATCGATAACTTCATTATGTAAATTTCAGAATTAGCGTACCTTGGTGCGGTGAAATTCAAAACAAAAGATTATAAGTCCTTGGGAACACTTTCAATCTTCACTCCAATTCCACTTTACGCCCAAGAAGTGTGGTCTCTCAATCAATTTCCAAGGGAGAATAATTAAGTGGTTTCACTCGCACATACACACCACTTCACAATGGTGTCTCACTTTTTCTCTAATAAAAATTCTGTATGTCTCTCCCTTTATATATAACTGATTATCTAATTGTGCCGGCCTATTGGGCCTTTCCAATTGGGCTTTAATGTGTGGCTTGGAGTGGGACCAAAAGGACCAATAAGACACTAGTTCCAATGGGCCTTGGGCTTTTCTGTCACAACTCTTGACAAGTCCAAAGTTACCATTAATTATATTTAATACCACTATATAAATATAATTGCACTCTAGGCCTTATTAATAAATTATATCCCAAAACTTTATTATACATGCAACCCTTCATAAAATATTCGTAGTAATTCAAAGTTATAAATATAGACTGTCACTTTGAAGATTACTATGTCTTAATCCTTGAGTACCCGGCTTAATTCTTTTAAGTTATTCATTATATATTTATGAAATCCAATTTCATAAATATATACTTTAGTAATTTCTTACCAAAGTGGTTAGGCCTAACTCTCTAAATAACTAAACCCATTAAACTTATCTCAAGGGAATATTTTATATCTCTGTTAAGAGACTATGAATTCCATCTTGAGAATATATGTTCCTTCAACACGAAATGTGGTTACCCAACATACTGAGGTTTTGACCGTTACTTTAGATCTCACTCCTGATATATCAAAGCAACCTACACTTCATGATTAGGTCCATTATTCTCTCAGGATTAAGAGTTCATGCAAATATAAGTTGTGAGATTTATTTTTCAATTAACAGTCATTAGGAGAATAATAAATCTCACAGCGGTCCAGTTCAATATGTCTTAACTCTTAAAACATATTAACACATCAACTAGAAGTCTCCACTTCCATGATCAAGACAAATCATCTTAGTTGATATGTTATAGTCTTCGCAGATGAAATGCCCAATTTCATCACCGACTACGAACTAAAATTCTGAGTTTACAAAGAACTTGTGACTTATATCTTCTGTGACTAAGGGTCCATTTGGATTGAACTTATTGTTGCTGAAACTGAAAACTGAAAATACTGTAGCAAAATAATTTTTAAATGTGTAAATAGTACCGTGAGACCCATTTTTAATGAAAAAGTTGATAAAAAATGAAATTTGTGGGTCCGTAAACAGTGCACAAATGCACTATTCATGGACAGAAGTCAACAAATGCGGGTACTATTCATGTGAACAGTAGCCGCACAGTTCCGCTTTGCTCCCTCTCATGCCTGAAAAAAAAAAAAAAAAAAAAAAAAAAAAAAAAAAAAAGGTCAAAACGTGAAAATGAAAATGCGCCGTGAGAATAATCTCAATCCAAACGCCCTCTAAATCACATAATTCACATACGATGCATCTCATGAACTATATGATAATGTCCAAATATTCTTGTTACCATTATTTCAGATAATAATAAAACAACTTTATTAATCACAACATTAAGTCATACATAATGTCATACATAGGATCATATAATAGGATTTAAGGGCATTAATCCTAACAGAAGGGAGACCATAAATGACCTTATAATTCCTATCCCAAGGATAAAATTCAAAATACTCATAGTGGGTCAAAGGCTTTAAGTAATAAAGGTACAGAAACTCATTCAGACTGACCAGGCTCTCCTCATGGACAGAAATCCAGATCAACACAACACTCACAATCATCTGCCTCGCGTTTGGGACGAGCTGACCAGGGGAAATCTTAAAATGATCAAGTAGCTCGTGAATAAAGGGATGGATTGTAAAACAAAGACCACAAAGAAAATCGGCCTCATCAAAACAAACGTAAGCATGGGAAAGAGCATAAGCCTTTTCGCCTGGACGAGGAAGACTTATCTTCATCTCAACATGGAATTAGAAACACTTTCAAAAAAATTTTAAGTGTTTCCCTTCCGAGACACCCTCCTCGGTTAGAGCTTGGAAAGGCTTAGACGAAGAGAAAATAGATGGTTTAGACGTCATCATGTCCTCCTCAATACCCATGGGGTCGTCACTAGTCGACAAACCCATGTCCAGTTCACTCAATCTCACCTCAAAGCCTACAAACCTCTCCCCAAACATCTAGCTTGCTAAGTGGTACCGAATCAAAGAGTGGCAAGACAAGGGGTAATGCTTGAGCAACACCGGCCTAAAGGCACAGTCTCAAACCACAAACAAACCCACCTGGCAACGTCGACCACATGAATACTCATGATAAACCCCTAGCCTAGCAAAAAAAAAAAAAAGACACAGAGAGATTCTATCCTAACAGCAGTATAATCAACTATGAATCAAGGAAAGAAAGAGAGAACTCACTAAGAGACGCAAAGAGAATGGGCTCAAAAATTTGAAGAAGATAAAGTAAAAGGAAGATGAATGGTTTTTTTAAGAAAAGACGTGAAATTAACACAAGAAATCCAAGACCTAACCTCTGCACATCCAACCTATCAAAAAGAGACACGTGACCACAGCCAGCCGTGTGACATGAAACACATTTAATGCGACGTAAATGGCATCAAGGAATCCTCGTCATGTGAAATACAAACTATCATTATTCCTAATGTCGCCCAAAATACGACAAAGAAGTAGGGGGTAATTGACGAATAGTAGAATTAAAAGTTCGTCATATAGCTGATGAACCTTCAATCCACAGGCTTGTTCATATAAGACAACGAGCATACAATCCATTAGGTTGCCGTGTGTGAAGACGACCATACAGCATTAATGTCACAGCCATTAATAGTTTTGTAATTGATGAGCTCCAATGGTCAGAAAGCCCAATCATGAGCTATTCAAATGTCCATTTAAGCTCAGGTAGATGTTACTCCAATAGTCAAAAGTGCTATTAAGAGGTCAACAACAGTGACACTAATAATGAGGCTCCCAATGACTATATCAAGACTATAAATAAGCCACCAAACACCAGGCTCCCAACGGCTATATCAAGACTATAAATAAGCCACCAAACACCAGAAACAAGGTGTACAATTTAAAACATACAAAATTACATTCTTATTCTCTAAGAAATATTGAGAACTCTACTGACTTTATCATCAAAGAACCGTTGGCTAACGTCACTTCAGTTCCTTTCTCTCTCATATTTGCAGGGAATGTGACCTCATCATAAACTCCAACGAGGTTATCAACTAACGACCATTTTTGGCTTCATTAAAGAATATAGAAAATAAATGAATAATGATGATGCTGAGATCGTCAGTCAAGATGTTCGGCCAGAATGAGATCGTCCTCTACTGTTCCTTTTTGCCTGAGATACAACACAAGGAAAAAGTCACCGGTGGGGACGTTGCCCACAACGCCTCCGATGATTAAGTTAGAGAAGCACAGCAGCCGAGGAAAAGTATGTAAACCTAAAATAAGGATTGAATAGTCTAATTTTTCTTACCCTCTTCTTGATGTTGCCTGAGAATATATATAGAGTCTTTTGGTGCCCTTCTAGCCGTTGGCTGGGTCATTATGAGGGCATTATTGATTGGGTTTGTAACGCCTGAGCCAGATGTCAGGTTAACCGGCGCTAGTTCAATGGAATTGGTGTTTAATGCTGCTACTCATAACGGTCGTCCATAGTTGGGTTGGTCAGGTGGCATTCTCGGTACTGTGATGACAACGATCTCGTCCTTATTAATCGTCCACGGACAATGGACGATCTCACTAATTTATGGGCCCATTAGCTGCCCCCCCCCCCCATTCCAAGGTCGTCCAGGACCCTGGACGATCCTGGGAATGCGAAACAACTCTTTTCTTTTTCTTTTTTCTTTTCTTTTCTTTTTTTTTTTTTTTTGTTGCTTGGGAATGTGTTCTTCGCATTAACTGTCTTGTGGCGGCGTGGCATACTTTGCGGCCACGTGTCAAAATCAGACCGGTGAGGGAGCATCGTTTCCAGCGAATGCCTTTTGGGTTTCCCGCGATTTCCAAGGTACATTTTAACCTCTACTTTTACTAAAATCTTCATTTTTTGTCTCTTAGTTGCCTTCTTCTGGTTTTTCTTAGTTTTCTGCTCCTTCTGTGTTATTTGTTGCTGCTGCTCCGCCTCTGTGACTTCAGATTTCTCTCCCTTCTTTTAAGGTGCGTATCCCTTCTTTTGTGCTTCTTTCCTTTTGCTATCTGTACACCTTTGCTTACTTTCTTTTTTTTATATATGCACATTTCCCTTCTTAATGGTAGGTTACTCTGATTTTGAGAATATTTCGCCTTCTATTTCTTTTCTCTTTGCCCGTTTGGGAGGATTTCTAGAACTTTCCGGTGACCGGTATCCACAGTCCGGTGATTTTGCAGTAGAGGGGTGTGGTTTAGATTTAGTTTTGAGGGATTTACACCCATTGTTACGGCGGTCACTTTCTTGGTTTAAATCTACCCGCGAGGTTTTTAGGGGGGAAAAAATGGGTTCTGTCGTGATGTCCACTGGTTCCGAGGGGGGGTCGTCCTCTGGTGCAGCCGTGGACGGGGCTGTGATGGATACAGCCACCTCCGTGGTTCCTCCCTCGTCAACACCCTCAACTTCCATCGTCGTCCCCCGTACCTTTCATGCTTTCAAGGAAAGGTGCGATTTGAGTGTGGACGTTTTCAGCAAATTTCGGGATAGGTTTCAATTCCCGGTAGAAACTAGGGTTCGTCTACCTAGGAAGGGGGAAAGGGCTTGCACCTTCGCCCATGGTGAGGTTTGCTTCTATGAGGCAGCCTTCCTGTGTGGCCTGAGGTTCCCCGTCCACCCTTTCATCATGGAGCTTCTAGACCACTTACAAATTGCTCCGGGGCAACTTATGCCCAATTCTTGGAGAATCGTCATCAGTTGCATGGTGATCTGGACAACCATAGCAGATGGGGAAATGATAACTGTCAATGAGCTTACCCACCTCTATCGTTTGAAAGGGTCTAGGGAGTTTGGGTATTACGAGCTCGTTCCTTGGGATAGGAGATCTCGTCTGATAGTTGACCTACCTTCGTCCTTCCGCTACTGGAAGTCGAGATATTTCTTCGTGTCTGGAGGTGGTTGGGAGACTTTGTCAGATGACTTCTGGGGGCATGTCCCCAGGTTGCTGCGACGGTGGGAGACCCCTCGTCTTGGTGCGTTCGTCTCTTATGCTCACCTCCTTAACTCCTCCTGGAAGTTTTCTTTGTTCGTCCTTACAGTTTTGACGCATTTCCTTTTTGTGCAGTGAAAACACGTCTTGATCTGAAGAGCCAATTTAGGGAGAGAGTCCAGGAGGCGATTAACTACGCGAAGACGATCGACGACTTTGACGAGCTCGTTGATCCTCGTACTCTATCCCGTCACTGTTTGGGGCCAGAGCCCTCCATATACGTCCTGCAAGCGATTGATCGAGAGTAACGAAAACATGAGTAATTCTGATGCTTAGGATCGTCCTCTTTTTCATCATTTTTCTAATTCTTCATCATTTGTTGTTGCAGAAATGACGAGTAAATTTAACAAGGACATGTATGCTAAGATTAAGGGGAAGAAGAATGAACCCCTTTCGAGCATCGGGCAGAAGACCTTGAAAATTACAGATAAAGAAAGAGATAGAACAAGAGAGAGAGAGATGACGGAGAGGGGCTCGTCCACCCCTACTCTGGATAAGACAAGGACTGCTTCTCCAGCCATTTCTCTTGAGGAGGTCCCTGCTCCCAAGCGTCAGAAGGTGAGCAAAAAAGGGAAAGAGAAGGTTGGATCCTCGATCTGGGAGGACGCTGACGCTGCTGTTGCTCAGGCCAACGAATTCCTTACTCCTGATTAGAAGAAGGAGATTTCGCTCGTGCCTTCTCATCAGATGGTGAACCAGCACGTCCACAAGCTCGTGCAGGTATCTTTTGGACTTGTTCCTCGTCATTCTCCAAGATAAAAATGTACATATACTCATATATATTTTTCAAGTTTTTGCCCACAGGTACTGGGGGAGACTGTGCACCTTACCTCGCAATTTCTAGCAAGCGAGGAGAAGGCCGTCATGGCTGCTTCGAAGGTGGAGGCTCTGGAGGCCGAGGCTTCAGGTCTGCGCAAAGATCTGATTGCTGCAATGGACACTCATAATACTTCCACGGAGCAGGTCAAAGCTCTGACTGCGCAGCTGGAGGCTGAACGATCGCAAGTGAAGCATAAGGACGAGCTTCTTGCTGCTGCGGGCCAGAAAATGAAGGCAGCTGTGGCCAAGGCCGTCCTTGCTTTCCAGTCGACCGACAAGTATAATACCATCCTCTTCCAATGGTATTTTAAGGGTTTTGAGCTGCTGAGAAGATACATGATGAAGCATGGCCAAGGGGTTAACTTGGACGATCTCGATTTTGAGGCAGTTGATAAAGAGATTGAAGTGGACGAGGCTGCTTCGACTGCTCAGGGCTCAATGGCTTCAGGCGAGGATCCTCCAGCTACGGACGAGGGTGGAGATGACGTTCCAACAAATTAGTTTTTATGTAATGCAATTGTTGTTGTTGTTTTTTTTTTTTTTTTTTTTTTGTGTGTGTTCCCTGTGTGTTTTGGGCTGTTAAGGTAAAAACAATTATTTTGATCCCCTCATGTTTTGGGGTTTCCCTTTCTTTTAAACAATTTGCCTCTTCTAGCGTATATATATATGTTATGTTTTCTTTCATGGCTTGTTGCGAAAAGAACTTTTTCTCTATACTTAGAAAAGAATATTTAATTGGAATTATCTTGTTGTTTCTTCAAAAAATTTTCTTCGTCCTTCTTAGGACTTCACCATTTCATTTTGATATTTGCTGGGGCGACATGCGCTTTTTGGACAAATATCATCGTCTTTTTAGACCTGGACAACGTTTTACTCCTTATGTGGGTTTCATTGTCTTTTCGATCTGGACGATGTCTATTTTTCTTTAAGGAATTTTATTCCTTTTGCGAGCGTTTCTGCTGTTTTCGTCTTTTTGACCTAGACGATGCGAATCCTACCGGAGGATACCATCGTCCTTTTGATCTGGACGAATGATTGTTTTAATTCCGTAGAAGGTGATCTGGATACAATGAATTTTTTTGCTCTAGACGATTGGAATGCTGGAGGATTACTGATGGAATCCTGAATAATTACTTATACAAAAATATGCAATTTGCAAAAGACAATGCATGTAGATAACTTGCTTCGACGGAAAATGTGATACAAAACTATGGTAATTTCTTATAATGGGGCCACTGATTGTTTCCTGTGATACCTTTTTAGATGCTCAACGTTCCACGGACGAGGCAGCTTGTTCCCATTCAGGTCTTCCAGATGATAGCTCCCTTGTCGTGAATAGTGGACGACTCGGTAGGGCCCTTCCCAGGTTGGGTTCAATTTTCCTTGTGCAGGGTCCTTCGTTGCTGAGGTTACTTTTCGGAGAACGAGGTCACCAACGTTGAACCTTTTCAATTTCACTCTTTAGTTGTAGTATCTCGCCATTTTTTACTGGTACCTGGCCATTCTCTGGGAAGCCTGCTCTCTGATTTCGTCCAGACCGTCCAGGTTCATTCTTAACTGGTTTTCGTTGCTCCTTTCGTCGAAGAATTCCCTTCTGGTGCTTGTGAGGCCTACTTCAACCAGGATGACTGCCTTTGTGCCATATGTTAGGTTGAAGGGGGTTTCTCCTGCCGGTGTTCTTGCCGTCGTCCTGTAAGCCCATAAGACGCCTGGTAGTTCCTCCGGCCATGCTCCATTTGCCCCCACTAACCGGGACTTGATGAATTTGAGCAGGGTCCGGTTAGTTACTTCTGTCTGTCTGTTGGCCTGAGGATGACCTAGCGAAGAGTATTTGTTCTTGATCCCTAAGCTTGAGCAAAAGGATCTGAACTTCTGGCTGTCGAACTGACGACCGTTGTCCGAGATGATCGTCCTTGGAATCCCGAACCTGCAAATAATATTTTTCTAGACAAAATTTTGTACCTGAGCTTCTGTGATTGTTGCCAGAGCTTCTGCCTCGACCTATTTTGTAAAATAATCAATTGCGACCAGCAGGAACTTTACTTGTCTCTTTCCTTGTGGTAGGGGGCCCATGATGTCTATCCCCCATTGAGCGAAGGGCCAGGGCAAGGAGATAGTCGTCATTCTTTCTCCTGGAACTCGCTGAATGTTCCCATACCTCTGGCAGCTGTCACATTCCTTCACAAAGTCTGAAGCATCCTGTTGCATCGTTGGCCAGAAGTAACCTGCTTGCATGATTTTTCTGACGAGGGACCTCGGTCCCATGTGGTCTCCACAGATTCCCCCGTGCACCTCTTCAAGGACGTACTTGGCCTCTTCTTCCTCTAGGCACTTCAGGTAGGGTTGAGAGAAGCCTCTTCTATAAAGTTGGTCATTCAGTATGGTAAATCTGGCAGCTCTTTTGCGGACTTTTCTAGCTTCTTCAGCGTCTGATGGCAATCGTCCGTCCCTGAGGAAGGATAGAATTGGGCTCGTCCATCCTTGAGGAATGTGTACGGAGAAGCTTTCTAGTTCTTTAATGCTGGGGAGGTTTTGCTCTTCTAGTCTCCATCTGCTGGTCACGTCTAGAACATCTGTTGAGGTGCTCCGTGCTACTTCGTCAGCTTCTTCATTCTGTTCGCGTGGGATTTGCACGAACTCTACATGGTTAAAGTTACTTATCAGTTGGGTTGTCAATTGGAGATACTTTTGCATCCTTGATTCCTTGGCTTCGAAGTCTCCTCTGGCCTATCCAATGACGAGTTGCGAGTCACTCTTGATCACGACATTTTCTGCTCCCAGTGCCTGAGCCAACCTAAGCCCGGTTAGAAGGGCCTCGTATTCTGCTTCGTTATTGGTTATAGGGAATTTCAACTGAACACCATATTTGAGAACATCTTCCTGGGGGGAAATAATAACGACGCCTGCTCCTCCACCGTTTCGTGTGGACGAACCATCCGTATTAATCGTCCAAATGTCTTCCCGGTGTTCTTCCTGTTCGTTGGTGGTGAATTCTGCTATGAAATCTACTAACACTTGGGCTTTTATGGCTGTACGGGGGCGGTATTCAACATCGAACTGACTGAGCTCAATTGCCCATTGCACCATTCGTCCTGCGGCTTCGGGCTTGTTCATGGCTTTCTTGATTGGTTGGTCTGTCATTACTTTGATAGGATTGGCCTGAAAATAAGGACGAAGTTTTCTAGAGGCCATAATTAATGCGAAGGTGATCTTTTCAATTTGTGGATAACGAGCCTCGGCTCCCTGGAAGGCCTGACTGACATAATATACAGAGAGTTGCTTTTTATCTTCTTCCCTTATGAGAGCAGCACTCACGGCCGTGGTAGGTACTGCCAGGTATAGGAAAAGATCTTCACCTTTTTTGGATGGACTTAACAGTGGGGGGTTACTCAGGTATTGCTTCAAATCCTGGAACGCTGCTTCGCATTCCTCCGTCCAAGAAAACGCCTTCTTCAGGGTTTTGAAGAAAGGGAGGCACTTATCCGTTGCCCTAGAGACGAACCTGTTGAGGGCTGCGACTCGACCTGTGAGCGATTGCACTTCCTTAATCGTCCTCGGGGAAGACATTTCAAGAATTGCTTTTATCTTTTCCAGGTTTGCTTCAATTCCTCTTCGCGAAACCACGAACCTAAGGAACCTTCCTGATGAAACTCCGAAAGCACATTTGGAAGGATTCAACTTCATGCAGTACCGTCTGAGCGTGTTGAATGTTTCCCTGAGGTCGTCCAGGTGATCTTCCTCTTCTTTGCTCTTGACGAGCATATCGTCTACGTATACTTCTACATTTCTTCCGATCTGTTCTCTAAACATCTGATTTACTAACCTCTGATACGTGGCTCCTGCGTTCTTCAAGCCAAAAGGCATGACTTTGTAGCAATAAAGCCCTTGGCTAGTGACAAAGGTAGTTTTTTCTTGATCTTCCTTGGCCATCTGTATCTGGTTGTATCCCGAAAATGCGTCCATGAACGTCAGGAGCTTGTGCCCGACAGTAGAGTCAACTAACTGATCTATTCTGGGCAAGGGGAAGCTATCCTTTGGACAGGCTTGGTTCAGATCGGTGAACTCAACGCACATCCTCCATTTTCCGTTGGTCTTCTTGACCATGACGACGTTGGCCAACCATTCTGGATAATAAACTTCTCGGACGAAGTTGGCAGCGAGTAACTTGTTCACCTCGTCCATCACCGCCTTGTTTCTTTCGGGAGCAAAAACCCTCCGCTTCTGCTGTACGGGCTTCTTCTTTGGGTCTACGTTCAGGCGGTGCTCGATGATATCTACAGGAATCCCCGACATATCTTCGTGGCTCCATGCGAATACATCGAGATTGTTTTTTAAGAAGTGAATGATTAATTCCTTCGTTTTTGGGCTTAGGTTCGCCCCCACTTGAGTCGTCTTCGAAGGATCCTCTTCGACCAATTCCACCGTTTCTAACTTCTCTCTGATTTCAGCGGACGTATCTTCGATCACCCATGCATGGTTTTCTCTGGACGCCAGGACCGCCTGATAGCATTCCTTTGCCAGGACTTGATCCCCTTTTATTTCTCCAACTCCCCGTTCTGTAGGAAACTTTATCTTTAGGCAATAGGTGGAAGTTGCAGCTTTCCACAGGTTAAGTGTAGGTCGTCCAATGATTACATTATAGGACGAAGGGGAATCCACAACCAAAAAATTGTGCCTGTTGGTTACTTGGAAGGGATATGATCCGGCGGTTACAGTCAACGTCACAATACCCCGGGGGTACACTTTATCCCCGCTGAAGCAACGAAGGGTGATTCGAATGGTTGAAGTCTGCTGGGATCTACCTTTAATTGCTGGAAGGCAGACAGGTAAATAATATCCCTTGAACTCCCATTGTCTACCAAAACCTTCCTCGTGTTGAATCCTTCAATCATTATCATGATTACTAGTGGGTCGTCATGAGGCTGCTTGATTCCCCTGGCATCTTCCTCCGAGAAATACATATCTTGATCCGTTCGTCTCTGCTTAAAGGGTGGTGAGCTATGAACGCTGTTTACCTGCCTTTGGTACGGTTTTTTGAGGGACCTGTACAACCTTCCTATGGATGGTCCCCCCGCAATCGTCTTTATTTCACCCCTTGCATTCTGTGGATGGGGTGGTTGACCTTCGCTTCTTCGGAAATTCCCTTGTTGTTCTTTCTTGCCATATCTGCTGGCTTCCCCCCTTTTCACATATTTTTGGAGTTTCCCTTCTGGATAAGTTCTTCTATCTGCTCTTTCAAATCTCGGCAATCTTCCGTGTAGTGCCCGTGATCTTTATAAAACCGGCAATACTTTCTCTTGTCTCGTACATTAGGGGGTGATTGGAGTGGCCTCGGCCACCTAAGGCTTTGCTCGTCCCTTATTTCAACCAGAATCTGATCAACTGGCATTATCAACGGTGTGAACTTCATCTGTCGAGAGTTTTTATCGTCCCTTCGCCTATTCCCGTCGTCATTACGTCGGTCCGTCCGCTCTCTTTTTTGCCCCCTCCTGTCGTCTTCTTTCTTTTTCTTCTTCTCCCTTGTTCTCTCTGTCCCGTCTATGGCTGCTAACGCATCCTCTGCGTTCATGTACTTCTGTGCTTTTAGTAGCGCTTCCGCCATAGATTTAGGGGGGTTTTCTGCTAGGGAAGCAACGAAGTCTCTGGACTTCAATCCGGCTTTGAAGGTTGTGAGTTGCACCTTGTCGTCAGATTCGTCCACCTCTAGCATTCCTCGTGTAAAGCGCGTCACATAGGACCTTAAAGTTTCTTTTTCCCCTTGCTTGATTGTGAGCAGGTGATCGGCTGTCCTTTTTGGTCGTTGTCCACCCACAAAGTGGCGAATAAAAGAGTTGCTTAGTTGCTCGAAGTTGTCAATGGTCACAGTAGGCAGTTTGGCGAACCATTCCTGAGCTGCCCCTTTAAGGGTTGTGGGGAATGACTGGCACAGTATCTCATCAGGGGGTTGTTGAAGCCCCAAAGTTGTCTTGAAAGTATTAAGATGATCCAACGGATCCTTCAGCCCGTCAAAGGGTTCGAGCTGGGGCAGCCGGAACTTGGAAGGTACCGGGCATTCTTGGACAGCAGCAGTGAAGGGTGAGTCCGACTGCCTGACGATCCTATCTACTCCTTGATCCGTCCTTCCCCTAATTGCATTTCGTAATTCGTCCATTTCTTTCCTCATTTCCCTGAGGAAACTTGAGTTTGGTTCGTCAGGAGTGCCGGCGCGTCTCCTATGACTGTCTTCGTCTTGATCTCTGTTAACTTCCGTGTGGCTATCTCTCTGTTGCAACCGCTGTCTCATTTCTTGATTTTGCTTGGTGAGTTCCTCCACCGTGGCTGCAAGTGCCTGGATTCGCTGGGCCAATGCAGCCGAGTCTGGATTAGAACTGGACTCCATCTTGTTACAATAGAACTACGTCCCTGAACCGATCGTCTAAAGATTATTCCTGAAACGATCGTCCAAAGATCAAAGTTCCCACAGACGGCGCCAAACTGATGATGCTGAGATCGTCAGTCAAGATGTTCGTCTAGAATGAGATCGTCCTCTGCTGTTCCTTTTTGCCTGAGATACAACACAAGGAAAAAGTCACCGGTGGGGACGTTGCTCACAACGCCTCCGATGATTAAGTTAGAGAAGCACAGCAGCCGAGGAAAAGTATGTAAACCTGAAATGAGGATTGAATAGTCTAATTTTTCTTACCCTCTTCTTGATGTTGCCTGAGAATATATATAGAGTCTTTTGGTGCCCTTCTAGCCGTTGGCTGGGTCATTATGAGGGCATTATTGATGGGTTTGTAACGCCTGAGCCAGATGTCAGGTTAACCGGCACTAGTTCAACGGAATTGGTGTTTAATGCTGCTACTCATAACGGTCGTCCATAGTTGGGTTGGTCAGGTGGCATTTTCGGTACTGTGATGACAACGATCTCGTCCTTATTAATCGTCCACGGACAATGGACGATCTCACAAATTTATGGGCCCATCAAATAAAATGAAATTAATAATGTTGATGCAACAATTTCACTTAAAAACATTTGAAGCCTCATATTGTATCTAGAAATTATTAAAATTTGGTATATCTTGACCATGCGAATGAAGATTTGGTTCATCATCACATGATGATCGGTACATAAATTCTAAATGTAACTGGACAATTGGAGTTGCTGTAGTAGAAAAGAAAAGAAAAGGCTAACCATATTATTATAAGGTAGGCAAATGTGGAGAGCTCGTGAAAGTAATAGTATAGTCTGATAGATATTGAAAAATTGGCATCCACAAATTTTGGTGTGTTTGTTAGTTGGGTTGAACAGAAGTTTTAACTCAAAGGAAATCCGCCACATGGCCTTCCCCACTAATCCAAGTCAAAAGAAAAGAAATAATGAACGAGTGGCTCATCATTCTCATAGATAATTCTCTTTTCAGCTTGGTCTTTGGAAATAATAGTTTTATCCATCTTGGTTTCCTCTTTTGCCTCTGTCTCTTTAATCTTTTATTATTATTATCATCGTCTGAACCCCCGTGCACCCAATCACATGCAATGCCGATAACTTAATTTGATTATAACCACTACTTTCTCACCCATTATTTTGATTCCACATCTTATTTGGATTAATTTTAGGCCAAACTAGTTTTTCTCCTACTCAAAATTTTTTGTTGCTTAACGAACCTATGTTTAATACTGTACTCTACCGCCTAACCCATCACCTTTTTTTTTCTTCCTAAAACACATAAAAACATCCTCAAACATTCATTACTGTCTGTATTGTGGATCCTCATTTTAATTGAATTCTTCTATGTGGTGGGCAGATCTTACCATTGAAGTTACACGGCCGAACAAGACTTTGGTCCAAGCCCATAATACCTTATTCACTTCTTTTTTGGGCCATGTTCTCAAGCCTTTTATAGTTTTTTTTTTTTTTTTTTTTTTTTTTTTTTTTTTTTTTTTTTTGCGGAATACCTTTTATAAAATTTAGCGGAGGGAATTTCCAGCAGCACATACATTATACACAAAAGCTAGAGAAAACACAAGCAAGAGATGTAATAAGGATTTGGGTGTGAGTTTTCTTCTTCCTTCTATCATAGTCATTGGTGTTATAATTAGTGCCCTAAAATTATATTGGATTATGTTGTGTATGACATTATGTATAACATAATGTACTAAAATATTGAAAGTTTTTTTATTATCTAAAAAAATGGCAACATGAATATTTGAACATTATCATACAATTTTTAAGATGCATTTTATGTGATTTAGTTACCAAAAGTATAAATCGCATGTTCCGTATAAACTCAATATTTAGATTACATAGTCGGTGATGAAATTATGCATTTCATTTTCTAAGAATATAACATTTCAACTAAGATAGTTTGTCTTAATTATGGAAGTGAAGACTTCTAGTTGATATGTGTTGGAAATACACATGTATGCAGTAGAAAAATAACGGATCTACTTCATTCAGAATTGATAACATGCATAATGTAAGTTTCAGAATATAGAACAAGAGAGTGTACCTTAGTGCAATGAACCTCAAAACTAAAGATCAGAAGTTCTCAGAAACACTTTCAATCTTCACTCCAATTCCACTAACGCCCAAGATGTGTGGTCTCCTAATCAGTTTCCAAGGGAGAGTAATCGAGTAGCTTCACTCACACATACACACAATTTCACAATGATGTCTCTCTTTTCTCTAATCTAGAAAATTATGTATGTCTCCCTTTATATTTAACTGATTATCCAATTGGGCTGGCCTGTTGGGCCTTTCTAATTGGGCTTTAGTATGTGGCTTGGAGTGGGACCGAAAGGGAACAACAAGACACTACCTCCAATGGGCCTTAGGCTTTTTCTGTCAACTCTTGACAAGTCCAAAATTACCATTAATTATATTTAATACCACTATATAAATATAATTGAACTCTAGGCCTTATTAATAAATTATATCTTAAGACTTTATTATACATGCAACCCCTTCATAAAATATTCGTAGTAATACAAAGTCATGAATGCAGACTACCACTTTGTAAATTATTACATCTTAATTCTTGAGTACCCGGTTTTATGCTTTTAAGTTATTCATTATATATTTATGAAATCCAATTTCATAAATATATACTTTAGTAATTTCTTACTAAAGTGGTTACGCCTAACTCTCTGAATAACTGAACCCATTAAACTTATCTCAAGGGAATATTTTATATCTTTGTTAAGAGACTATGAATTCCATCTTGAGAATATATATTCCATCAACACTAAATGTGATTGCCCAACATACAAAGATTTTGACCGTTACTTTAGATCTCACTCTTGATATATAAAAACAACCTACACTTTATGATCAGATCCATTATTCTCTCAGGATTAAGAGTTCATGTCAATATAAGTCGTGAGATTTATTATTCAATTGACAGTCGTTAGGAGAATAATAAATCTCACAGCAGTCCAGTTTAATATGTCTTAACTCTTAAAATATATCAACATATCAACTAAAAGTCACCACTTCCATAATTAAGTTAAATCATCTTAGTTGACATGTTATAATCTTCGCAGATGAAATGCCCAATTTTATTACCGACTACGAACTAAAATTTTGAGTTTAAAAAGAACTTGTGATTTATATCTTCTGTGACTTTTTACATAAATCACATATTATGCATCTTATGGACTATATGATAATGTCCAAATATTCATGTTACCATTATTTTAGATAATAATAAAACAACTTTATTAATTACAATATTAAGTCATACATCATGTCAAACATAATGTCATACATAATACCATACATAACATCATACAATAGGATTCTAGGGCACTAATCCCAATAATCTCATACTTGCCCTAAAGACTATTATGCACTAATCTAACTCTCATTCCCTCCAAATGTGACTCGAAGGTCTTTTGAGGCAAGACTTTGGTCAAGGGATCTGCTAGATTATTTGCACTTTCAATCTTTGCTACTACCACATCTCCATGAGCAAATAATATCTCTAATAATGTGGTACTTTCTCTCAATGTGCTTTCCTTTCTTGTGATTCCTTGGATCTTTTGGTTGTGCAAATGCACCACTATTGTCGCAAAACAATGTGATGGGACCGTGTTCCATTCTCATTACACCATGGTCAGAAAGGAATTTCTTGAGCCATACAGCTTCTTTTGCTGCTTCACAAGCAGTAACATATTCTACTTCCATGGTGGAGTCCACAATACAAGATTGTTTGACACTCCTCCATGTTATGGCTCCACCTCCCAATGTGAAAACACATCTTGATGTAGACTTTCTGAAATCTAGATTCGATTGAAAATCTGAATCTGTATAGCTAATGGGAATCAAATCCTCACAATGGTAAACAAGCATATAATCTTTTGTTCTCCATAGATACTTGAGAATATGCTTTACAGCTTGCCAATGTTTTGGTCCTGGATTTGATTGATATTGGTCGACCATGCCAACTGAATAACAAATATCTGGCCTAGTACAAAGTATGGCATACATGAAATGTCCTACTGCAGAAGCATAAAGACCTTGTCTCATCATATCTACCTCCTCTTGAGTCTTAGGCCTTTGGTCATCAAACAAAGGAACTCTATGTCTGAAAGGAAGTAATCTTTTCTTGGAGTTTTGCATGCTAAACCGTTCTAGAACCTTATCTGTATATCTAGCTTGTGATAAGGCTAACATCTTATTCTTGCGATCTCGCCAAAGCTTGATCCTTAGAATAAAGTTAGCCTCACCCAAGTCCTTCATATCAAATTGGCTTGACAACTAAACCTTTACAGATGACATTACCCCTACATGATTTCCAATGAGTAGAATATCATCTACATAAAGTACTAGGAACATTACTATTTTATCTTGATGCCTTTTGTACACACATGGTTCATCAAGATTTTGTTCAAAACCAAATGACTTGATTACTTGATCAAATCTGATGTTCCATGATCTAGATGCTTGCTTAAGTCAATAAATGGACATTTTCAATTTGCATACCATATGCTTTTGGTTCTTATCTATGAAACCTTTTGGTTGCATTATATAGATTTCTTCTTTAAGATTGCCATTTAGAAAAGCAGTCTTGACATCCATTTGCCAAATCTCATAATCATAATAAGCAGCAATGGATAAAAGAATTCTAATAGATTTAAGCATTGTTACTGGTGAAAAGGTTTCTTCATAATCAATACCTTCTTTTTGTGTGTACCCTTTCGCCACTAGCCTTGCTTTAAAGGTTTCAACCTTTCCATCTATCCCTCTCTTCCTCTTGTAAACCCATTTGCAACTAATAGGTTTAATGCCATTAGACGCCTCTACAAGATCCCAAACTTGATTGGAAAACATGGAATCTAATTTAGATTTCATAGCTTTGGCCCAATGATGTGCATCTATATCATTCATTGCTTCATCATAAGTGTAAGGATCAGTTTCGGCCTCTTCTGAGATAGCTTCATGAGTTTCTCTCAGACCTATAAACCTTACAAATGGTCTAACAATCCTCCCACTACGATAAGGCATCTATGTACTAGACATTTCATGAGTAGTATCTTGTGGTGTATCCAATACATCCATATCATCCCTAGTTTCACCTATTCGTTGTTCAATTATATGTTCATTCATTTCATCCAATACAACTCTACTTCTAGGAGTGAAATTATTCATTTAGTCATTTTCCAAGAATCTAGCATTTGTAATAACAAAAACTTTGTTATCCTTAAGACTATAGAATAAATAACCCCTAGTTTGTTTGGATAACCTACAAGCAAACACACTTCTGATTTTGGTTCCAATTTATCAGGCTTCCATTTTAACACATGTGCAAGACAACCCCAAATATGGAGATATTTCATACTAGGCTTATGCCCACTCCACAATTCCATGGGTGTTTTGGGAACAAATTTTGATGGAACTAAATTCAAAAGATGTGTTGTTGTATTTAAGGCATAACCCCAAAAAGAAATTGGTAAAGTTGAGTAACTGATCATGGACCTAATCATTTCTAAAAGAGTCCTATTCCTTCTTTCTACTACACCATTTTGTTAGGGAGTTCCAGGTGCAGTCAATTGGGATATGATCTCACTTTGAGTTAAGTAATCCTTGAAATCCCCAAGAAGGTATTCACCACCACGATCAGATCGAATGGCTTTTATGCACTTACCTAATTGATTCTCAATTTCAGCCCTAAACTCTTTGAACTTTTCAAAGGCTTCAGACTTCCGTTTCATTAGGTACACATAACTATACCTTGAGTAATCATTAAAAGTGATGAAGTACTCATAACCTCCTTTTGCTTAGGTTGACATAGGACCACAAACATCCGTATGAACTAATTCAAGCAACTCTTGGGCTCTTATATCTTTTGCATTAAAAGGTCATTTGGTCATTTTGCCCTCCAAACAAGATTCACAAATTGGAAATTCATCAAAGTCCAATGGATTTAGGAGTCCATCTTTAATTAGTCTTAGAATTTTGATTGGATTAATATGAACCAAATGCAAGTGCCAAAGATATGCATCATTAGTAGAAGGAAACTTTCTCTTTAATGATTTTACATGAGAGTTATTATCTAATTCAAAATTATATAATTCATTCTTATCAGGAGTTAAAATATAAAGACCATTCACAATATTGCCAGAACAGATAAATATTTTACCCTTCTTTATTACAACATTGTCTTTAAGGATAACACAATATCCATGTTTACCTAAATAAGTTCCTACGAACATTAGGTACATAGAGACAGTCTTCCAATATTAAAACTCTAGACTCAAAATATAAATTATAAATACCAACAGCTACAACTGGAATCCTGCTCCCATCAGCCAAAGTAAGAAACAATTCTCCTTCATTAAGTTTTCTGGTCTCCTGGAACCCCTGCAAAGAATTGTAGATATGATTAGTACAACCTGAATCCACACATCAGGAATCTGTGGGATTTTGTACCAAACATATTTCAAGGAGGAATGAACTATTCGTACCCTTATTATTGGCAGCCTTGAATTTTGGACAATTCCTCTTCCAATGTCCTTTTTCACCACAATGGAAACATATTCTTTTGAGCTTTTTTCCTTTGTTAGCAACCCCTAAGACAATTTGTTTACCCTCTTACTTGGTGAAGTCCTTCTTCTTCTTCTTCTTCTTCTTCTTCTTCTTACCTTTGCCTTTCAACTTAGGTTGAGAAGTAGAAGCTTCACCCACATTGGCTTCAACAATAGAAGTACCAAGGATGCCTTCCGCCGCTACCAACTTATTCATTAATTCAGACAAAGAGTAAATCTTTTTGTTCATATTATAGTTAAGTCTAAATTCCTTGAATGATTCCGGTAGTGACTGGAGTATCATATCCACTTAGGATTTTCCATCAATATCGGCACCTAAAACCTCCAATGTATTCAAATTAGAGATCATTATGCTCCCTTATTGAACTACCTGCAGCCATTTTGGTATTATAAATTTGTCTCATGGTTTCTTGCCTTACAGAACGGCCTTGCTCACCAAACATCTCCTTCAGACTTAGCATAATGTCTGAAACTAGTTCTACATCCTGCATTTGATGCTATAGAACATTTGAGATAGATGCTAGGATGTAACACTTGGCCATCTCATTAGATTTTTGCCAACGATCATATTATTATTTTTCCTCAAGAGGAGCATCTAATGAGGGAAAGCTAGGACATGTTTTAGTAAACACATATTTGTGCTCTTCAGCAGTGAGAACTATGTCCAAATTTCTTTTCCAGTCAACATAGTTAGATCCAGTCAGTTTGTTTTGATTAAGAATTGTAACAAGTGGGCTAAATAATGCCATGTTCAAATCTGAAAATAATAAACATGAATATAATAGGTAAACTAGATATTATCAATTTAGCATATGAACATACAGTATGGAACCTTAATAAAGCCATAATATAATATATGCAACGACAACCCAATCCCGCAATTAATATTCCTCGGAAGCGAGGTCATATTAATCACTGTGATTAAGTGAGAATTATTCTCATTATTAATGCTATCATGGTAACTCTTACCAAATAAAAATAATTTGCCGCTTTTCCTTCAGCCTCTAAGTAATAAAGACATAGCTCCAAAGGGAGGTTAATATTATACTTAGTCTAGTGTACACCATTGCCTAGAATCAATGTGAGTCACCAAGTAACTCCACGGAAGCATGGTCGTTCTCAATGTAAACACAATTTATCCATCATTAAGAAGTTTAACCTGTAGTACCATGAATTAAACACCCTCCAAAGGGAGCAAGGCATATACGCCAAGGTGAGGTGCTTAATCACACTACTATAAACCAACAATGAAGGCCGTGAGATGCAAATCTTGTATTTCTCTCCCACTAGATTTTTTAAAATAAAGGTTTTCAATTGTTTAATACATATATAAACTAATTACACATAGCCTTGCTCCTTAAACATGCAATAAACAAGTGTCAGAATTTTTGGCAACTCGTTTTGGCAACTCACCCAGTCACCAAAACCAGTTGCGAGTTTTGGTGACTTATTTGGCGACTCGCCCAGTCGCAAATCCATCCAGAAACTTTGGCGACTCACTCGCAACTTATCTCGCGACTCACCAGTCGCGAAAAAACCCAAAAATAGCCGTTTTTTCTGTTTAACCGTTTTTTACGTTTCTAATGATCAAAACACATTCTTAATGATCAAAAACGATGAGATTAAGATTAAAACTTGAATTTCATTGAGGTTAAAGTGTTAAAATTCAATTTTACATGGTTAAAATCAAACTTAAACAACATCATAACATCAAAAAGAGTTTTAATCAAACAATTGTTTCAAAAAACTATAATATGCTGAAAAATGACTGCATAATTTTCACAACTATGAAAATAGTTTTCTCTAATTCTAAAACTCACTAAACATATTATACAGATTCAAAAATGAAGACCGCTTTGATACCAATTGTTGGAAATACACATGTACGCAAACGGAAAAATAACAGATCTACTTCATTCAACATTGATAACATGCATATTGTAAGTTTCAGAATATAGAACAAGAGAATGTACCTTGGTGCAGTGAATTTCACAAATAAAGATCAGAAGTTCTCAGGAACACTATCAATCTTCACTCCAATTCCACTAATGCCCAAGATGTGTGGTCTCTCAATCAGTTTCCAAGGGAGAGTAATTGAGTGGCTTCACTCACACATACACACCATTTCACAATGGTGTCTCTCTTTTCTCTAATCTAGAAAATTTTGTATGTGTCTCTCTTTATATTTAACTGATTATCTAATTAGGCTGGCCTCTTAGGCCTTTCCAATTGGGCTTTAGTATGTGGCTTGGAATGGGACCGAAAGGGAATAATAAGACATTAGCTCCAATGGGCCTTGGGCTTTTCTATCAACTCTTGACAAGTCCAAAGTTGCCATTAATTATATTTAATACCACTATATAAATATAATTGAACTTTAGGCCTTATTAATAAATTATATCCCAAGAATTTATTATACATGCAACCCCTTCATAAAATATTCGTAGTAATACAAAGTCATGAATGTAGACTGTCACTTTGTAAATTACTACATCTTAATCCTTAAGTACCCGGTTTAATCTTTTTAAGTTATTCATTATATATTTATGAAATCCAATTTCATAAATATATACTTTAGTAATTTCTTACCAAAGTGGTTAGGCCTAACTCTCTGAATAACTGAACCCTTAAACTTATCTCAAGAGAATATTTTATATCTCCGTTAAGAGACTATGAATTCCATTTTGAGAATATATGTTCCATCAACACTAAATGTGGTTGCCCAACATACTAAGATTTTGACCGTTACTTTAGATCTCACTCCTGATATATCAAAGCAACTTACACTTCATGATCAAGTCCATTATTCTCTCAGGATTAAGAGTTCATGTCAATATAAGTCATGAGATTTATTATTCAATTGACAGTTATTAGGAGAATAATAAAACAACTTTATTAATTACAATATTAAGTCATACATCATGTCAAACATAATGTCATACATAATACCATACATAACATCATACAATAGGATTCTAGGGCACTAATCCCAACAATATGTTGATGTATCCTCTTCTTCTTTTTTTATATATTTTTTAAAGAACTTCAACATATGGCATCCTCATCTGATGATAGCACTTTATCATCAAACCAAGACAACAATCGGTTTTTGGTGTAAGAGGGGATTGAATCCTAGATCTCTTATTCAACCATCAAAAACTTTAATAGTTAAGCTAACTAGAACCCAAATATGTTGATGTATCTTAAGTGTATAAAAAACACTAAATAGGATCGTGTGATATTAATTATTTATTAACAAATGTTGATTGAATAATAAATCTCACAACTTTCATTTTATGAAATGTGATTTCATAAATATATGAATAACTTAAAGGATTATATTGGGAAATCAAGGATCTAGAGATAGTAATTTATAAAGTGACAGTTATAAATTATAACTATGTTACCATGTGATGATGCATGAGAATCAATAAGTTGAATGCTCCGGGCTTCAACGGCGTTTAGATGACTTGAAAAGAAAGAAAAAAAAACTGACGAGGGTGAACAGGGCAAGGACCCTTCGATGGTGAATTCAGTTTTCTCTCTAGGACTTAAGTATAGTGAATGGATGAATAGTGAAACTTATCTTAGGCTAGTGAGGTTAGGCCCTTTTTATAGAGAGTTTAGAGTGGATCTACTTGTTAGGTTCCACTAGCATCATGAGAGATGTGTGGATTTAGTGGGGAGTGTGGAGAAAATTTCAGTGAATTCACCCCACATTCCGAGATGAGGATCGCAGTTCAATCATCAATAGAAAATACACAAAATTTCACTAAGTTTTTATTGATTGTCCATACCCTCTTGTGGTATGGACAACCAATACCTCTTTGGACATCCTTCTTTGATGTTTATGGTGCACATTCCTCTTTTCTCCATTCTGAAGACTGCCCTGGATATCATTGGTCTTGGATAACCCTTGTGGATGAAGATTACTTGTTGTGGATCACCATCAGTTGCCCCTTTATCCATAGGTCATCTATGCTTTTGTCAAATTTGCCTTGTGTTTTTTTTTTTTTTTTTTTTTTTTTTTTTATAAAATATGTTTATGAACACCAACGGATGGAGTCGCCACCTAGTTTTTGCAATAGTCTAGGAACCATATATATAGCGTCCTCATGAGGAATGACCTTTTTGATCTTACTAGCAGAGATAAGGGTTTGGAGTTAAGGTTTAGTCTTGGGAAAGTGTTAGACACCCAAAACCACCCAACCCAAAGGTTGGCTTCTTCTCATTGTGTCTTGTGTCTTGATCCTATTAAAGGCATACTCAATATTGTTATTCTAACTCACACACACATTAGCATTCATCTAACAATCAACATGGCATCAATCATCCCTAAAAAGACCTAATCAAACATCTATCATAGCAATCAACCAAAGCCTAGCATTCATCTAGCATGGTATACATGTCAACCTCACATTCATCTAATCTTTCATATCATCACATCACTAACCCTAGCATACATCTAATCATGGCATCTCCTAACATATTACCTCATCCAAGGCAGCAACAAAATAGGGCATAAAGATAGGCTAGGCAAATAAACATAGATCATCACATGTATTCCAAACTTCTAGACATGAAATCAAACATTAAAAAAAAATTATATCATTAAAATGTATGTTCATACCAATGCATGACTTACCTTACTTACCTTACAGCAAATCTACACCTATAGCATTATACATGAACATGTGAATCTGTGTTCAGAGCATTGAAGTAAGGAAAACACAAAATAAAACCATAATTCTAACATGTGAAAGGCAAACAAACAATCAAATATGTGAAACAGAAGCTCAAAAGCATGAATACATAAAGAGAGATCCAAAATAGAAGCATTACATGTGAAATCAAAAGCAGAATCATCAAAATTAGGGTTAGGGTTTCTAGGCAAAATCATGCGCACACATGAACAACCCTGTGTGCATAGGCAGGATTATGTACACATGGGTTTTAGTCCAAAAACCCTAGAAACACGGCAAATAGAGCAGCACTTCAAAGCACTAAATCTAACATCCTAACACGCTTTAAAATATACAACTACGCAAGCCTAGACTATATAGACATATTAAACATAAAGCAAATAAAGAGACAAAAAAAAAAAAACATAATTAAACTAAAGAAAATAAAAGAAAAAACTTAGAACTATACCTCAAAGAAAAAGCTCTGTAAGCTTAATTTTTGACCATTTCCCATAGTCAAATCTATTCACAATCAATAAAAAGAGTGATTAGTAATCGTAAACTCAAAGATCAAGGCAAGAAAAGGCTCTAATAAAAAAAAAATTGACTTGAGGATGTTTTGTGAAAAACTCCCTCTGCGATTCACTATTTCTAGTGAATCTCCCTTGGGATTTCTATGTGTTTTTAAAAAGGTACCATGTATGGCTATTTATATTGAGAAAATAGGGGTTTGGAATGACTCCCAGACAATGTGGGATTCATTCCAAACCTTAGTTTTAATGTAGAAAACTTGTTTTATTTATGTTTTTAGAATCTGCCATACGTGTGCAAGATCATGCCTACATTAATCAAAAGAAAATTGACTTGAGGATGTTTTGTGAAAATCTCCCTCTGTGATTCACTATTTCTAGTGAATCTTAGTGTTTTCCCTTGGGATTTCTATGTGTTTTTGAAAATGTACCATGTATGGCTATTTATATTGAGAAAATCGGGGTTTGCAATGACTCCCAGATAATGTGGGATTCATTCCAAATCTCATCTTTAATGTAGAAAACTTGTCTTATTTATGTTTCTGGAAGCCGCCATATGTGCGCAAGATCGTGCCTGTATATGCATGATCATGGTTGTGCTCACAGGCTGATTCTTGCGTGTGCATGCTGAAGGTTTCCTTATTTTACTTTTCCAAAAATATATTTATTTGCTCATTAAAAGTTATATTTTTCATTTCAACATCTCTTAAGTTAATTTAACATCTGATTGGGCCCTAAACCAACCTAAGGTCTAAGAATTTCAGCATCATTAGGGAACGGGGGCCCGAGTTGTAAGTGTTTCAAAATGCGGCGTTTATAAATGCCCCACTTTTGGTTTGTGAGCTTCACTAAAGGAATCAAAAGAATAAGAGATGAAACATTTTGTTTCTATGAATAGCTCGAGCCAAACCCACACACACAACACATATCACGCATAAATGGGGTGGGGTGCAACTCTGAGAGTTGTGTGGGATTCATATGCCCGAGTTCCCACCTTTGTTACTCAGGAAATCAGCAATGACAGGTTCACTATCCCAGAACCTGTTTTGCCAATTGCATGGAAAAGGTGAGTAACTCACTATCCTAGAGTCACTTAAAAAGAAAAACAAACAAGGCCAATGGCCGCAACCATTAACCAAACAACCAAGGGTGCTGTTATGAGCTTAAAAGGATATATATTTGTGGTGTCCATCTAGGGCTCTTGCCTCAAACTTCTTCGGGTAGCTTGCACCTCTAGATAATACTTGTCTTCTCCATCTCTATCTCTACCTTTTCTGGTGAGGCTCTTGCCCTGGGGTGACCTTGGTCTCTATCTCTATCTCTACCTCTTCTACTATGCCTACATTTTAAATTCCCTTGGGATATGTGCACAAGTTCTGATTTGTTCTTTTTTGATTTGTATGGGGTTTCGTGCTTGCATGTTCAATTCCCTCGAGATATGTGCATGAATTCTATATTCTAACTTGCTTGACTATTGTTCGGATGAAAGATCCACTGGGGATGCTAGAGGACTTACTAGGGAGAAGAATTCTATTGAGAAGTGTTTTGTTGATGATTTTGACCTACCATGAAGTCTTGATGGTGTACGGTCCATTGGGAGGGGGTAGCTTACTAGGGATTTCCTGGTGTTGTGTTGCTCACTAGGGAACTTTCCTCCACTAGGGAATAATTATTTTCTTCTTTCTTGTGACTCAATGGGGATTGATGTTAACTCCACCCTCATGGGGGTTTTATCAAATCCATTAGGGAAATTTTATCTTGTAACTCTCAAGGGGGTTGCATTCAGTGTCTTGGACCTACGAAGAAGTCCTTCTGTTATATGAAAATTTGGTTGGGGATTAGCCTGATGATATTGACTCACTGAGGAGTGTGCATGATGATTTTTGATCCACTAAGTGATGTTTTTTACGCTTTCAATCCATTGGGGATATTTTCGATCATTCTGATCCACTGAGGCTACCTTTAAGGGCTTTGATCCACTAGGGATGCTTTTTAGGGTCTTTATGTTCTTCGCCTACAAAGGGCATTTTTGTCATTTTTGGATGTATTTTTGAATTTTCCTTTACACTTCTAGCCTCCTGGAAACTTCATGGGGATATTTGAATTTTTTTTTTTTTTTGGCTAAACTATACGTAGTTTAGCAAGGAGGCTGAAACTACATGTAGTTTAGCCATCAGGTGTTCCCGCCTCTTCATTTTTTTTCAGTGGATACCAACTATTTCTTTTTCTTTTCACTCTCTTTATCTCCCTCATCTCCTCATATTCTCTCTACAAAAGCCTTTTGCCTTTCTCTCATTCCCTCACAATCTAACCCTCATCTTAGTTTTCAATCTCAACTTCTCTCTCAAACTCTTTCATCTCCTTCAATGGTACCCAAGTCCAAGAAGAGTTCCTACATCCTCTCCACTGATGTGATCCATCTCACCCGCTGAAATGGAGTGGTAAGGTTGATGACGGCTCCTCTCTTGACCTACACATCACAACAACACCTTTTGGAAGGTGCAAGGGTTGGATTAGTAAGTTTTTTAAACTTTTCTCATTTTCCTTTAATCTTCCATTTTAATATGTTTTTAGGCCTGTAAATGCTTGGGTTTTGCTTTGGGATGGGTTTAGATGAAAATCTAACACTTTAGGAGGGGTAGGAACATGTTTATGTTTAGTTTTGGTCGAGAAAAATTTGAGAATGTCAAAGAACACCCTTTTATGTTTGTTCCTATGTGTCCAAATATGTTCATGTGAGCGTAGCCTGTACTTATATGTATGCAAGCTTGTTCTTGTGTGCTGGCATCTGTTCTTTAGTTTATGCATGCGCAAATTCCATCCTACGTACGCGTGTAGAATTCTATGTACGCAAGATTTTTCCTACACACGCATGGCGCTAGGCAGAAAGCTTAGTTTGGGCATTTTAGCTCCTTTTTCATCTGTTTTTCATTTGTTTGCAATTTTAACATCATTCTTCACCTTTTTTTGCATTCAATCACATGTCCTATGTCATATCTCATCCTATTGTGAATCTAATATCACTTTCCCACAATTCTTTTCACTTAATCATGAATTTAATTCCATTCTCTTTCCACAGGTTTATGCCCCATATTCTAGTAGGGGAAGTACCAGCTGTTAAGATTTGTGCCCTTAAATCCTATTGTATGATGCTATGTATGATATTAAGTTTGACATTGTGTATGACATTATGTATGACTTAATATTGTGTTTAATGAATTTGTTTTATTATTATCTGAAATAATGATAACATGAATATTTGGACATTATCATTTAGTCCATGAGATGCATACTATGTGATTTCTGTGAAAAGTTATAGAAGATATAAATCACAATTTCTTTGTAAACTCAGAATTATAGTTCGTAATCGGTGATGAAATTGGGCATTTCATCTGTGAAAACTATAACATATCAACCACGATGATTTGTCTTGATCATGGAAGCGGAGACTTCTGGTTGATGTGTTAATATGTTTTAAGAGTTAAGACATATTGAACTAGACCACTGTGAGATTTATTATTTTCTGAAGGACTGTCATATGAATAATAAATCTCACGACTTGTATTTGCATGAACTCTTAATCCTGAGAGAATAATACACCTGATCATGAGGTGTAGGTTACTTTGATATATCAAAAGTGAGATCTATAGTAATGGTCAAAACCTCAATATGTTGGGTATCCACATTTAGTGTTGATGGAACAAGTATTCTCAAGATGAAATTCATAGTCTCTTAACGGAGATATAAAGTATTCCCTTGAGATAAGATTAATGAGTTTGTTATTCAGAGAGTTAGGCCTAACCACTTTAGTAAGACTAAAGTATATATTTATGGAATTGGATTTCATAAATATATAATGAATAACATTAAAGAATTAAACCGGGTACTCAAGGATTAAGATGTAGTAATTTACAAAGTGGCAGTCTACATTAATGACTTTGTATTACTACGAATATTTTATGAAGGAGTTGCATGTATAATAAAGTCTAGGGATATAATTTATCGATAAGGCTTAGAGTGCAACTATATTTTTATAGTAGTATTAAATATAGTTAATGGTAACTTTGGACTTGTCAAGAGTTGACCCAAAGCCCATTAAAGCTAGTATCTTATTGGTCCCCTTTGGTTTCACTCTAAGCCACATACTTAAGCCTAATTGGAAATGCCCAAAAGGCCAGCCCAATTAGATAATTGGTTAGATACTGTAATACCCGGGAAAAAAAAATTAAAAAGAAGGGTATTTAAGTAAATCTATTTTGTGGGACTAATTTTATAATTTATAATATAAGGGAGTTTTTAGAAAATAGGATTGAAACCCTAGCAATATATAAGCTTATTAAGTTTTGAGAGATGAGACTATTCAAAATACTCAAGTAGAGAAGGTTTGACTGCACAATTGAGGTAAAAGCCTAAGAATCTCTTTCTTGTTAAATCTAAGTTTTATTTAAAATTGAAGTATTTTTTAAGTGGATATTTTGGCCAATGAAACTATTTAAATATTCAAGAGTTATAATGATGCAAACGTATAGAAGTTTAGATTTATATTTTTGGTAAATTGGACATTGTACCTGTAGATTTTTTTGCCTCGGTATTGTGATTTTTCCTATGCCCACTGTTGTGTGGAAGTTGCACAAGGTGAGGCATGGTGAGTCCGGTTCTGCACAAGTTTCGTCCTTAAGAATTTGTACCGAATTGTGGATTGGTGAATAAGAAAAGTCATGGTGTGGACTTGAAGTCTCTGACAAATAAATAAATAAATAAATAAATAAAGGAAAGAAAAGAGAGATCACACGTATAGAAGATAGATCTTGGTGGTGTCCTTTACATATTGACTTTTGACCATATATGGCTATGTGTATAGCCTATTATATAGGCTTTATTCCTAGGGAACTATTAGCATTAGGAAGTAAATGAAATATATATTATGAATATGTAGAATTTTGGTGTGAGATAACAATGGACAGTTGTTGGATATTTTAGTAGTTTCTCTTTTGGCCGAATACAGTTATAAGTTGTTCTTAAATTATTTGATTATTGAGTAAATGGTACCTGCAAAATTGTTTTAGTTGATATCTAAGGATTTTAGAAGAAGTGTTAGGAAGAAGTTCCTTTTGGGTATGACTTTTTGGAGGTAAGTAACCTTGTCCTAATTGAGTTCTATTTTGATTATGTTAATGTATTTTTCACTACTGAAAATTGTTTATAATTGTTAGAATTTTTATTTCTATTGTATTACTGATTTGAAGTAAAGAATTATCACAAATATATCTGATTACTGAATATATGATGTATTTTACTTAATTGTTTTTAGCTATACTAATTCAAAGTAAAGAATAAAGAATTTTCACAAATATACATGAGCATTAAATATAAAATTTATTTTATTTAATTTTTTTTTTAGCTATATTGATTTTAAGTAAAGAATTATAGAAATATCACAAATAGATTTGAATATTGAATATATGATTATATATATATATATATATATATATATATATGTACATATGAATAAGATATATTTTTGTTAGAAACTATGATTTCATATATATGATTATGAACAATCTGACTATGAATTTATTCTGATACCCAGCCAATAGGGGTTATTTATTGGTATTCTGATACCCAACCATTGGAGATTATTCATTAGTATTCTAATACCCAAACCAATGGGGGTTATTTATTGGTACTCTGATACCTAGCCAATGAGAGTTTTTCATTGGTACTCTGATACCTAAACCAATGGGGATTATTCATTGGTACTCTGATACCTAGCCAATGGGGGTTATTCATTGGTACTCTGATGCCCAGTTACAGGGATATAACGTGACCATAGTCACAAGATTGTTAAGACTATGAATTAAGTTTGAGTATTTGAACTATTTTGAGTTCTTAAGACTGCATATGTGAATTTGGGAATGTTTGAGTATTTGAACTATTTTGGGTCATTAAAAATTGCTTATGTATCTTTTTGGAACATATTGTAAGTTATAGCTTTGATATATGGAAAATTGACTACTTTCTAAATCATCTATGATATATTTGTTAGATTAAGTATGTGATATATTTGCAATTTATTATTTTAAGACTTCGAAACTGTTTCAATTATTTTGAAACACACATAGTATATTATAATTTTGAAAACACATATTACATTTTTTTTTTCCTTTACAGATCTATTGCTTGATAGAACTTATTAGGATTTTGGTTATTTATTGAGTTGTCAACTCACCCCCCATTTTTCCCCCCCAGTTTCAGATTGTGAAGAATAGCAAGTTTTGAGAGTTTTGATATTATGTTGTGAGCAAAAAAAGAAGCTTTGTGATATTGGGATTGGATGGTCTTCTAATAGTTTTATATTTATTGGTCAATTGGCATTATGTACATGAGATTGGATTTGTTCCTATTAAATTATTGTTGAGGTATTTTGGATTTATTTGATTTAATTTTTGAGGATAAATTTTAGTTGCTAAGAATGCCTTGCACACTTGTAGGGTGCTTACTTTATAAGCATGTGGCAGTTGTCACGTGCTTATTTTTATAGTTGGGTTCGGGGCATGACAATTTTAATGGTATCAGAGCTTAGGTTATGATCTTGCAGACTCTATACTAGGATTTGATTTGGAATAAAGTTTGCACACTAGGGATTATGGTTTTAGTCATTGTTTATGACGGCTATTAGGTCATAGATAGTGTTCGTTTGATGAATTGATGAGAAGTGTAAGTGAGGTTCCACCATATGATGGTTTGTTAGGTCATGTTTGATGGTTTTGATATTTATGTCTATGTGGTTATGCATACGTGACTTATAAATACAAAAGGGAGGATTTTAATTGACATACTTCTTTGATCTTATACTAGTATTAAGTGGGTGTATTTTATTATTGAAAATTTTGTAATTGATCAGATTGGTTATTAAAACTTCTTCTTCTTACTAAAAGGAAAAGAGAGTGAGAAGAGAACAAACAAAGGAAATCTTCCTGTTGTTTTGTGACTGATCTTTTGAAAACTCATTTGATAGTTTTGCCTAGTATAGTCGACCTACCTATGGTTAGTTTGATCTGTAGGAGATTCTCATAGGTTTAATTGTTGAATGATAGTTTTCTATATGCCCTATTTAGAATTTGGAGTGCTTTGGGGAATTGGAAATTGTAGAACTTTATTTAGGGGTTAAGGTTTGATGTTAGAGCTATGATTCCTTGATTTTAGTTTAAATGGAGTAAGGAAATTAACAGAAAATTTGTGGTGTGAAGGAAAATCAATTTGTGGTTATTGTAGTTCACATTATATTACATGTTATTATATAAATTATGAGGGTGTTCAAAGAATTCAGTAATATATTGGTGGACTTCCTTGTATTCTAATGTTAAGGACCGACCTTCTTTGGATCATTGTTCTTGTTAGGGTTGACCTACATGGATTACCATAGCTTTATTTATGTGTGATATAGTCCTAAAATGTTTTTGAGACATGTTCTGTTGCTTAGAAATTTGAGGTCCTAATTGTCTTTCTATGGACTTGGAGGATTGTTTAATATCTTGGGGAATAAGTTTTGATGCCAGAAATGTAATTCTTTGAATTTTAATTGATAAGAGTTAATGGATTGGCTTAATTAAAAATAAGGTGGATACAACACAAAAACATGGTAGTATTGAATTGGACAAGTGAACCATAATTTTGATTGGATATTGAGGGTTTTAGGATGACAAGAGAGTTTATTTTAAAAGACTATTACAATTTGAATTATAGTCAGTTGTGGTACATTTGTTTTATTTTGACAAGTGGATAATAATTATAAAGTTGCATTGTACTCTACGTTCTAGGTTGCTGGGACAATATTATTTGCAAGGTAGAAAAAAAAAAGGGGGTTGAGATACTTCATGGACTATTCCCTTCTAGCCGATGTATACTTAGAGATTTGTTTTCATAATAGGAATGTAATTAAGGAACCCAGCTCTTCAATGAGTTCCAACCCAAGTATCATTTGGAGATTAAAGGTGAATAAATGTTGCTTATTGAGAAGATAATTTATGGTTAAGATAGAGGTTGTGTGAAAGACCTTATATCAATGCTCAATTGATTATTTATGGAGATTTTGGAATTTTCTTACAAAACTTGAGGAAGAAAAGATATAGTAATATATGCATATGTTGTAAATTAGTTTTTAACTTAGGAAGGATTGGAACTTTGGATGCACTACTTAATTTTGAGGTATAGAATTAAATCGATGCTAGCATACAATAGTCTATAGTGAATCTCAAAATTGAGGATTTTCCTTGTTATAATTTTTGGAGACTACTTAGGCCTTGGAATTTTGTTGAAATTAATAATTGATGGAAAATCAATTATTGGGGTTAATCTAATCGAATGGGCCTTGGAACTTTTATTCATATTGAAAGGAACTTAGAGAGCTGTTTAGATTAGAGATATGTATATCTTTAAGAATTTTATAATTTTCGTAATATGGTTGTTCTTAAACTATGGGTAATTGAGTAAGAGATTTTATAATGGTATTGTATTATGTGGCGGAAACTTCATGGCTCCATTTGCTGTGGAAATTTTTATTTTTCAAATCTTGGGAAGGAAAAGTCTAACCATATGTTGTGAGATAGTTTTGAACTATGTTGATGAGTGATAAATTGGTATAGATCGATACAATTGTGGCTTTAGAGTAGCGTAGTGGAACTGTGATAATTTGTTCAGCTTGTGGTGAATTCAGAGGACTGAATTCTTATAAGTGGGGGAGATTGTAATACCTGGAAAAAAAAAATTTAAAAGGGCATTTAAGTAAATCTATTTTGTGGGACTAATTTTATAATTTATAATTATAAGGGAGTTTTTAGAAAATAGGATTGAAACCCTAGCTGTAAATAAGCTTATTAAGTTTTGAGAGAGGAGACTATTCAAAATACTCAAGTAGAGAAGGTTTGACTGCACAATTGAGGTAAGAGCCTAAGAATCTCTTTCTTGTTAAATCTAAGTTTTATTTAAAATTGGAGTATTTTTTAAGTGGATATTTTGGCCAATGAAACTATTTAAATACTCAAGAGTTATAATGATGCAAACGTATAGACGTTTAGATTTATATTTTTGGTAAATTGGACATTGTACCTGCAGATTTTTCTGCCTCGGTATTGTGATTTTTCCTATGCCCACTGTTGTGTGGAAGTTGCACAAGGTGAGGCATGGTGAGTCCGGTTCTGCACGAGTTTCGTCCTTAAGAATTTGTACCGAATTGTGGATTGGTGAATAAGAAAAGCCATGGTGTGGACTTGAAGTCTCTGACAAATAAATAAATAAAAAAGAAAAGAGAGATCACACGTATAGAAGATAGATCTTGGTGGTGTCCTTTACATATTGACTTTTGACCATATATGGCTATGTGTATAGCCTATTATATAGGCTTTATTCCTAGGGAACTATTAGCATTAGGAAGTAAATGAAATATATATTATGACTATGTAGAATTTTGGTGTGAGATAACAGTGGACAATTGTTGGATATTTTAGTAGTTTCTCTTTTAGCTGGATACAGTTATAAGCCATTCTTAAATTATTTGATTATTGAGTAAATGTTACCTGCAAAATTGTTTTAGGTGATATCTAAGGATTTTAGAAGAAGTGTTAGGGAGAAGTTACTTTTGGGTATGACTTTTTGGAGGTAAGTAACCTTATCCTAATTGAGTTTTATTTTGCTTATGTTAATGTATTTTTAACTACTGAAAATTGTTTACAATTGTTAGAATTTTTATTTCTATTGTATTACTGATTTGAAGTAAAGAGTTATCACAAATATGTCTGATTACTGAATATATGATGTATTTTACTTAATTGTTTTTAGCTATACTAATTCAAAGTAAAGAATAAAGAATTTTCACAAATATACATGAGCATTGAATATAAAATTTATTTTATTTAATTGTTTTTTTTAGTTATATTGATTTTAAGTAAAGAATTATAGAAATATCACAAATAGATTTGAATATTGAATATATGATTATATATATATATGTACATATGAATAAGATATATTTTTGTTAGAAACTATGATTTCATATATATGATTATGAACAATCTGACTATGAATTTATTCTGATACCCAGCCAATGGGAGTTATTCATTAGAACTCTGATACCCAACCAATGGGGGTTATTCATTGATATTCTGATACCCAAACCAATGGGGTTTATTCATTGGTACTTCGATACCCAGCCAATAAGGGTTGTTCATTGGTACTCTGATACCCAAACCAATGGGGATTATTCATTAGTACTCTGATACCTAGCCAATGGGGTTTATTCATTGGTACTCTGATGCCCAGTCACGAGGATATAGCATGACTATAGTCACAAGATTGTTAAGAGTATGAATTACATTTGAGTATTTGAACTATTTTGAGTCCTTAAAACTGCATATGTGCATTTCGGAATGTTTGAGTATTTGAACTATTTTGGGTCATTAAAAATTGCTTACGTATCTTTTTGGAACATATTGTAAGTCATAGCTTTGATATATGGAAAACTGACTATTATCTAAATCATCTATGATATATTTGTTAGATTAAAGTATGTGATATATTTGCAATTTATTATTTTAAGACTTCAAAACTATTTCAGTTATTTTGAAACACACATTGTATATTATAATTTTGAAAACACATATTACATTTTTTTCCTTTACAGATCTATTGCTTGATAAAACTTATTAGGATTTTGGTTACTTATTGAGTTGTCAACTAACCCTCCATTTTTCCCCCTAGTTTCAGATTGTGAAAAATAGCAAGTTTTGAGAGTTTTGATATTGTGTTGTGAGCAGAAAAAGAAGCTTTGTGATATTGGGATTGGATGGTCTTCTAATAGTTTTATATTTATTGGTCAATTGGCATTATGTACATGAGATTGGATTTGTTCCTATTAAATTATTGTTGAGGTATTTTGGATTTATTTGATTTAATTTTTGAGGATAAATTTTAGTTGCTAAGAATGTCTTGCACAGTTGTAGGGTGCTTACTTTATAAGCGTACGGCAATTGTCACGTGCTTATTTTTATAGTTGGGTTCGGGGCGTGACAGATACAAAGGGAAAAACATACAGAATTTTGTAAGTGAGAAAAACAACATTGTAATGGTGTGGAAGTGAGTGTATGTCACTATCTAACCATCCCTTTGTAACCAATTAAGAGTCCACACTTCTTGGGCACTAGTGGAATTGGAGTGAAGATTAAAAGTATTCCTAAGTGCTTCAATCTTCGGTTTTGAAATTCACCGCTTCAAGATACGCTCGTTCTCAAATTCTAAAATTTACTTAACGCATGTTGTCAATTTTGAACGATGTAGATCCGTTATTTTTCCGCTGCGTTCACATTTATTTCCATCACTAGCCAGGTCTTGGTAACATCCTTTCTGAGGAGACTCGAGGCCACATCCTTGCTATAGTTTTTGAGCCTGTCATCCATCTGATGCTTGAGATGTTTGCCAATGCTGTCTTGGCGTAGACCTTAGCTTAGAGGTCGTGGGACACTACTCACACCTTCCACATTGCTAATCAGGAGATGACTATCACTCCCCACAACTTTCACCACATGACTGCCCTATGGTTTAATAGGGTCCCAATAAGTCTGGAGGACGAGTTGGGCACTCAGCTGGGTGCGAAGCTGCTTGGGAGGAGGTATACTATTGAGACGATCTGCTATACTAATCTAGAGGGGGACTTCACGCATCATCCACAAGGGATGGATAAGGAGTGTATCCAGATGGCTAAAGTCTTTCTACTGAACTTGTTGGGGGCGTACTTGTTTGCCAATGGTGGGCAGATGGTGTCCTTAAGGTGGCTAGCCCTTTTCCAAGACTTTGAGAGAGCTCGGACTACCAACTAGGGGCAAGCATGCTTGGCTTACTTTTACTCCTCCTTAGACACTCTCAGTTGGAGGACTCTGCGCCAGCTAGTAGGGCCTTAAAAGCTCCTCGAGATTAGTTTCTTTCCCTTTTCTCTTGTAGCTCATGCATTCTTATCCTTGTGGTCATATATCCACATGCCATCTAGGTTAAGACTATGTACCATATTCCTGCTAATTGTATTCATACCTATAACATCTTGCAAATTGTCATCTTGCGAACTATAATATACAAATCTTGCAAATTGTCATCTTACAAACTGTACCATATTCTCTTGCAAACTGTCATCTTGCAAATTGTTATCTCTTTTCAGTGCTAGGTCATGGAATACAATTTCATTGCTCGAGGGACTTTGGTGGACTTAAAGAGTGTCACCTCGATTTGAGCCCACCACTTCTGGCTCTCTACTGATGATGTAAGTTAGGAATATGTTGCTTTCCACTATTTGAATGCTTGTTAGGACATATGTGGTTTCACTTGTTAAGAACATATGTCGCTCGTTTATGTAATTGGCTAATCCTTTGATAAAACGCACTTTACTTGTAATTGGGTAGTTCTAGGTGTTTTTAATACTTCAAGAAACAAGGTTTCAAGATCAAGTGTTGAAGTCATCAAGTCTGTCCAACAAAACAAGCTGATAGTGCAAATTCATTAAAGCTCGACAGCTGCATCTATCGAGCTAAAGAAAGTTGTTTCGAGCCCGTAAGCTCGACACCTACTCGACACCTCCTATCTATCAAGATTTAAGAAATTCAGAATTCTGATCTGATTTCTTGCGATCCATGAATGTGTCTTTGGGCCTTTTTTTCTCCTAACCCTAGATATATAAAAGGATTGTTTTAAAGGCTGTCAAACAGTTCACAAGTTGCACAAGCATTGAGAAAACTCTATTGAAGTAAATTGTGACTAGAGACAAAGTTCTTGCCTTAGTTCATCTCTTCTGAAGAAGTTGCTGTGTATTTGCACCAAAGAGTTTTGTGACCAAGCATCTTTTTGATCTTCATCATGTAGGATGAACTGAAGAACTTTGTAGTCAACCTCTCTTTCAGTTGGTGTTGAAATCGCGTACTGGGATCCGCGCATTGGTTAGTCACGTACTTGGGAGCTGTACATCAAAGGTGGGAACTGTCACTACAAAACAAGTCTAATTGGGTATTGGGGTAAGAGTTCAACTGTAGGTTGGTAAGGTACTTGGGATTCCTTTACTTGTAACCGCTTGTTGTGATAATAGTGGAGTTTTGAGAGTGGTGACCTGAAAATCACCCAGTGGGGTTTTTGCCATCAGGTTTTTCCCCATTCGTAAACAAATTACCGCATCATTTATTTTCCGCTGCACATTTAGTTAATTGATGATTTGTTTGTGATGTTTGTGCTACCACGCGTTTGCATGTTAAATTGATTAATTAATAACTTGGCTAATTAATTAATTGGTTTAATCACAAGGGGTCAATTCAATTTATGGCCTATCATTAGGATTCTCTTTCTAACCCCTTGTGTAATCACAGATTATGTGGAGTCCCTAGGCCGGTGCTAATCTTGTGGCAGACCTAAACTTGGAGGCAGTTGCTACCGTTGCTTCTAGGCTCTCCTAGCCCCATGAAGGCAGTAGATTGGGGGTGATCTACTTGGCTGAGAGGGTTTGTTGCTAACTGGCAGGTAAGGATGTGCCATAAGTTCCCATAAACCCTCTAGTGTTCATGCTTCTTTCTCGCTCCATGACGAATGCGGAGTGCAACTTATGGGGGTCGGGCACCCCTTTCATTGAGCGAGTCACAGCTGAGCTATTTGTGTTGTTCATTGCATGTTTTTTTTATAAATATGTGTCTGATGTTATCGTCAATATGATCTTGTTCACAATTTATATGCCACGTTTGTATGTTTAGTTGGAATTTTCTTTAGTTCATTAACATGCTTATGTTTTAATTCTTCTTTAATTTCAAAATCTGCAATTAATCACTACAACCTTTTTTTAAAATAAACACAGATCTGTACTTTCATTAAATACATATCTAAATTTTTTTTTTGAATTTTTTTAAAAACAAACACATATCTGTATTTTCATTAAATACAAATCCAAATTTTTTTTAGTAAAAAAACAAATTTGTATTTTCATTAAATATATATATTAGAAAATTTTTCTAAATAAAAAATAGACCTGTATTTTCATTAAATACATATTTGAAAATTTTTTTGAATAAAATACTGATCTATATTTTCATTAAATACAAATCTGAAAAATTTTCCAAACCAAAAACTGGTCTGTATTTTCATTAAGTACATATTTGAATTTTTCAAGCATACAAAACTGATTTGTATTTTCATTAAATACAAATCTAAAATTGTTTTAGAATAAAAAATGGCTTTCTTCTTAAATAAAAATTGTAGATTTTGAATTTTCAAAGAGTGAATTAATTTTGAATTCGGGTGCCCTAAGCACTCGAATCTCTATTTGAGAGTACACCCAAGATATTTCCCAGTCTCTCACAGTGATGGCTCCATTGATTTGTATTTTCATTAAATACAAATCTGAAATTGTTTTAGAATAAAAATGGTTTTCTTCTTAAATAAAAATTGTAGATTTTGAATTTTCAAAGAGTGAATTAATTTTGAATTCAGGTGCCCTAAGCACTCGAATCTCTTTTTGAGAGCACCCCCAAGATATTTCCCGGTCTCACACAGTGGTGGCTCCACTAGGGATGTTAAGGGCTAAGTTTCGTGTTAGACTTTAAATGACCAATTATATACCCTTATTTTTTGCATGATGTTTTTGTTTGTTTGGTTGATTATGTCTTGATATGTTTGTGTGACATTTTATTTGAAAATGCCCTATTGGTTGTTAAAAGCTTTCCCTAACTGTCATAGTGTGTGCCATCAAAACAACAAATATGCATGCACCCATCTCAACATGTGGTGGTAGTAACCATGGATCACCGATCTTTATTAGAATTGGGTACCTAGTGGTGAATTCACTAACTCACGGCCCAAAGTCACTAGATCATTTCTTGTTGACTACAAAGGATAGACCATGCCATTTGGACCAAAATAATGTTTAACACATTACAAGTTGGGAGGTGTAACGACCTAGCTATGGGAAATAATGAAACAACAAACCCACCCTACAATGTAATGACTTAGAACCTATCCTTAGGCCCATCCATGATAATATTGCATTGCATTTTGTATGTGTTTGTTTTGTTGATAGATTGATATAGATGAAGACCTAGCTTTGTTTGACCCAACCATGCTTTTTCTTAGGGGAGAATTTGGTCAAGATCGGAAGGAAGACTCTAAAGAGAATCTAAGAACAACAGCCAAGCTAGCAGTTCCAGTTCCAAGTATATCACAATGCTAAGGCTTGTCAGCATAAAAGGCACTTCGCAGTTACAACATCTCAATCCCATGTTCAACTTGCAAGACAGCCTAAGCCATAAGAAGTTTGAAGACTTTGTCACCATGGCAGAATGGGAAGAGCGCCCAAACATTGAAAAACCAATGAGCACTCAAGAGCTATTAAGCACCATGGTAGTAAGCCAAATTCAATTAAGGGAGGACATGAACCTTATCATACAGCAATTTCAAAACTTAAAGGGTAGCCAAGAGGGAAACACGACCAATTAGAATCCCCCTATCCAAGAGGGTGAGAAGAAGATTAACGAGAGGATAAATAAGATGGAGGAGATGATCAAGTGGGGCCCGCAAGATGGAAGACCTCATGGATTACCAGTCACTCTCACTTTTCCCAGATGTGAGATTGCCCCCTAAGTTCAAGATGCTAATCTTGGATAAGTTTGACGGTACAAGCTACTACAAATCCCACCTAAATATGTACATAAGGGCTATGCAGCCCCTGGGGGCTACTAAAGAAATGCTGGCATAAATGTTTCAAAACATCTTAACTAGAATCGCTCTCAGGTTGTTCCTTAATGTTGAAGACAATAGAGCAAGAAATTGGGAAGACATTTGTAGGGATTTTCACAACCAATACAAGTTCAATATAAAAGTGGACGTGACGAGGAGAGATTTGGAGACCACTAAACAGGAGCCGAAAGAGTCCTTCTTTGCCTTCATTACCAAGTGGAGGTCTAAAGCTACACAGATGATGAATAGGCCAAATGAAGAAGAGTAATTAACCATGGTTGTAAAACACTTGTTACCTATATACCATAAATATTTGTTTGCTCAATACTTTCCAAATTTTAAGGTTTTAATTGCTGCTAGTATCCAAATTAAGGATGCAATAAATAATGGCACCATAAAAAATAAGGACGCGCCTAAGTTTAAAAAGAATTTTGGGTTTAATTCTAAAACTGTAGAGGTCTCTAATATATATAAAAATGATCCTTATCAACTTATTGCCCCAACGCTGATATCACAAGGGCCGTCTCCAAGGCCTAGGAGGGAATTTCATGAGCTGTGTATGCCAATAAGTCAAGTGTTTAAAAAAATAAAAGCAAGGGGGTTACTAAAATCCTTAGACACAAGTCCAGTCCCAAACCCATTACCTACAAGCTTTGATGTGAGTAAAAGGTGTGCCTACCATCAAGGCCCAGGCCACGACACTAACAAGTGTTATAATCTTCATCATGCAATCCAAGATTTAATAGACACTAAGGTGATTACACCGCCTAAAAAAAGCCTAGTATCACCAATAATCCCTTGCCCAACCATAATTTTGGGATAATAATGAGGATAAATTGTTTGATGTCTAAAGAAGAAGGAGAAGAGGGCCCATCTGAGTTAATTTATAACCTACCTGAGTACTTTATGATGACTTGGGAAAAGCTAATGGGTATGACATCCACTGCAGGGTATGATATACGGAGTGAAGATGCTAAAGAAACCACAAATTACTTAACATCCACATATGGGGGAAGACACTTCAAACCCAAATCAAATGACCCAACATCCATATATGGGGGGAGGCACTTCGAACCCTAATCAAATTACCCAACATCCACATATGGGGACAGACACTTCAAACCCCAATCAGATGACCCAACACCCACATACATGGAGTGACACTTCAAACCCTAAGACATTGAAGCAAATGACCCATCAAAAATTGCCCACATCACAAGGGGAGAGACACTTTAAACCCCCATACCTAGAGATAGACAACTTTATAGAGGCCTTAAACAAGTCTACCCAACAAACACCCAATGAAGAGGATGAGGTCCTCAAGCAGTTACAGAAGACACAAGGCAATATATCTTTATGGAGTTTACTCATGGCCTCATACAAGCACTACCAGAATCTAGTAGACCCTCTCAATCAAATCCAAGTCCCTACAACCACTACTTCTCAAGATCTGAATGCCATGATTAGGTTTATAAGTAGAGAACTCACTATTTCCTACTCTGACAAAGATTTGACAAAGAAAAGGAAGCACCCCAATGACCCATTGCACGTTACTATAGATGCCAAGGGTAAAAGGATCGCAATAGTCCTAACCGATGACGGACGTGCCTTAAATGTGTGTCCTTTGAAGACCACAAGTTGCCTAGGCCTAAACATTAAGGATTTTGTGCCAACTGATCAGCATGTGAGAGAATATGATAATAATAGAAGAAAGGTCTTGGGAATCGTGACACCAGAGCTCACCATAGGGCCACTGATTAAGAAAGTGGAATTTCAAGTGCTGAATATAGCTTTGTGCTTCAATATGCTCCTTGGGCAACCATGGATCAATGATACAGAGGTTGTACCTTCATCCTTATACCAAAAGGTTCGGTTTCCGCATGAAGGAGCCATAGTTACCATATATGGTGATACTTTGACCGTACCAAAGCCCATTTTTGGTATCGATTCTGAGAATGAGCCATTAACCTTGGATGGCTTTGAAATTGAGAAGCTTGGTTATTGATACTGTATTTTGTCTGCCCTAGAGTTGCGTGTTGGACCTCAAAAATCCCAAAATATTATTTTCTCTCGACGGGGCTGCGAGAACATCTAGAATGACGTGGTGCAACCCGTTCGGGCATCAAAGTACTTAAAGTGTCTCCTTTGGCTAAAATGGCCTTGGTTAACCCTAGGTTGGACCAAAGGTCAAACAAGGTCAAAACCCTCACAAAACAACATTTTTCACAGTTTTACATCAAACCCAAGTTTCTCGGAGATTTTTAACAACTTTGACTAGGTTTGACCCAAAGTTGATCTCATATGAACTTGAAAACCCTAATTTTGATCCAGCTGGTAGAACAGGTTGAAACCAATGCCATTGTGAAGACTATCAAATTCTCATTCCAACAACTGTTCATGAGTCGAAATCGGAGTTAGGACGGCCGAGATATCAAGAAAACCATGATAACGCACCAACCGATGCACCACTAACTTCAAAGAACCATGACTTTTGATCCAACTGTTAGATTTTCAAGATCTATACCTTGTCAAAAAAAAAAAAGTCAAGTTCTTTCTAGGGGATTGGCATCTACAGTTACCCTATGCACTTTGGGGGTATAGGACATAAATTCGATCCTCTATAGAAGCCACTCTTTATTCATTAATGTATGGGATGGAGACAGTACTTCCCAATGAAATAGGTGTTCATTCATTGAGAACAGTATTAGAGAGTGAAATCCCTAAAGTAGATTGGTTGTAGAGTAGATATGACCAATTATGCATGATGGATGAGAAAAGACTCAAGGCCTTGTATAACATTCAAGGTTACCAAAGGAGGCTTAGAAAAACTTTTGACAAGAAGATAAGAGCTAGAGATCTGAAGATAGGAGATTTGGTGCTGAAGGAGATTCGAGCCCTAATTCAAGAAACAAACGAAAAATTCAAGAAAAATTGGGTAGGTCCATATATTATCAAGCAGATATACTCTAGGGGAGTAGTAAGGTTGATGGACTTAGATGAAAACCCTTCTACTAAGCCAACCAATATGGACCAATTGAAGAAATACCATGCCAAAGGTGGTAGTTTGAAAACACCACGTTTAAAGTGGTTGTAAATTATGTTTTTTTTTTTCCTAGGTTCAGCTAAAAAAAAAAAAAAAAAGTTCGCTAGGCTGAAAACCTAAAAGGGCGATCGAGGAAAAAAAAAAGGGTAGGTTGAAAACCCAAAAGGGCGATCTATGCAAAAAGAGAGTAAAAAAAAAAAAGTGAGAGAGCCTGCTAGGTTGAAAATCCTAAAAGGCGACCTAGGCAAAAGTTAAGGTTAATAAAATGAACTACGTGATGACTTGATCCTTTTGCCAAAGAGGTACATAGGCAACCATACATTGGACCAATCAAAACTTCCCCAAACACACCATTTACCCATCAAGCAAAAAAAAAAAAAAAAAATTGTTTCCAAAATTTAACCATTTCATTAAACCATGTCGTTACAAAAACTTTAAAACCCAAGCCCTAAACCACACTCTAAAAAAAAAAAAAAAAAAAAAACAAACCCTAAATATGAAAGTCCTAAATAATTCCTAAAACTGAGAGTTTCACATCAACTTTTAAAATAAACATGTTCAAAGCCAAAAAATAAATGAATCATTTTTTCTTCATTCTTTTATCCTTTGGTTGTTTGTTGGTTCTATCTGTGGTAGGTACTTTGTCATCTTTGTCTCTCCTTTTAAACTCATACCTGTTGTCCTCATGTTTGTCTTGATTATCTTTAAGAAATTGCTTTCTCATAAAAGAGATGTCGGCCTCCTTATTCGCAGTTTTGTTCACCAGCCAGTTAGAATATTCCATGGTCATCTTGTGAAAGTGAACCTTAACAAAAGATTGATCCACTCAGTCAACCATTTCCAAGCCCAACAGTATATTCCTTACAGAATTAGGATTTATGTCCATAGGAGTGAAAGGTTTTCTTTCTCTTCCACCAAGCATTCCCTACTCATATTGGAATTTTCTCAAAAGTCTATCACCCATATAGAAAGCTACCCTTCTTAATCCAACTATAAAGATGTGATTTGATCCCAGGGACTGCAACAGAGGAGGTGGGCACTTCCACCAATAACAATCCCATTGAATTGAGACACTAGATTTCTTATTTAGAAATTTCACCCAGTTGCTATCAGTCTGACACTCAGTTTTGAGAACCCCACTGAGAAAATTGCTAAGGCCATAATTAGCAACAATAGGTGTAGCAATCATGTCTAGTCTTTCCATCAACCATATTTGCATAGTAAAGGGCTCCCAAGAAATTGTTATGACTCTCCACCAAGAAATAAAGAATCCAATCCTAAAAGATTTTCTGCCAAGATAAGAGAAGCAAGATTATCACCATCCTTAACTTGACTTCACAATACCTATGGCTCTAGCATCCACAAAGCCAAGTCTTCCAGAGCAAAGCAAAAAATTCTCCCACAAAGCAAAGAGCTAAGGCAAAAATTTTCTGCTTGTTGTTAGATACACCATAATTACATTTATTAATAAATCTTGTTGCTGAAGATTCACCATGAGTAACAACTGCATGAAGATTCACCATGTGGTCCTCAATCATGTTGCTGGTAATTGAAGTAGAAAGCCCTAGAGCATTAGACAAGATCTCCCTACGTTTAGGATCACAGGAAACTGCTATGGATTTTTTGCCAGGATCATAAGCAAGAATAGCCGAAAATTCTTCGATGGTGGGACAAAGTTCAACAGTTTTAAACCAAAATACATGATCTTCAGTATCCTATAACTTCACAACGGCACGGAGAAAATCCCACTTGATCTTGACATTCCTCAAGGCCTTGATGCCCTCTAGCTTTTAGGCTGTGAAATTGGTCTTGGTGCCAAAACCAAAGCTAGAAACCCATCTATTGATATCATGTATGATTGAATGAAGAAAATTTTGATTGCTAGCCATGAATAATTCTTGTATGTGGTTGCTGTGTCTTGATAATTCTGATGCAAAGATTTGTTTCCAGGTTTAATGCCAAAATAAGCTCCCTCAATCTCTAACTAAGTTTAAATAGGTTTAAAGAGTTTGCAGCTGACTGGAAAAGTGTTTGATAGTCCCAAACAAATCAAAACATTTTTCCAAAAAAAAAAAAAAAAAAAACTCAAAAAGCATAGAAAACACGTTGGAAAAAACACGAGTTGGGAAAACTTAGGTGTGCCTCCCAAAGTACCAATAGGCACTCTCAGAGTGCTGATCTGCACTCCTCAAATGTCGATTGGCACTCTAAGAGTACAAATTGGCACCTAGCCCAACCATGACCTAATTACCTTATTTTGTGTTTTCAGGTACTTCGTGGGCCCATTTTGGCTTTATTTTTAACTTCAAAAAAAAATGGTCATGCAATAAAGTTTCTCAAAAATTCACATGTATTGTCAAACAGGGGCATTTGGCCATGCCTCATCCACGTTTTCATAAGTCATGCATCAATTCGCAAACTAGGGGCATTTAGCCATGCCTCATTCATTTAAAAAAAAGAAAAAAGAAAAGAGATCATCACACTTACTTTTCAAAAAAAAAAAATTCAAGATTTATATAAATAAATAAAACCATGCATCCTTTTCTAAACTAAGGGCATAGGGCCATGCCTCATCCATTTTGAAAAAAGAATTCATCTTTTCCTCAAAAATCAAGATTTTCAAAATCATGCATTTATTTTCTAAACTTGGGGCATTCGGCTATTCCATATCCCTTTTTTTTTTTTTTTTTTGAAATAAATAAAGCCAATCATCCATTTTCAAAAAAAAAAAAAAAAAGGAAAAACCTCTCAGTTGCCCTAGATTTAGACCGAGATAGAGAAAGCTCTCAATCACCCCAGATTCAAACCAAGATAGAGAAACCTTATAGTCGCCTCAAATTCAGACCGAGATAAGAAACCTCTTAGTCGCCTTAGATTCAAACCGAGATAGAGAAAACTCTCTTTTACCTCAAATTCAAACCTAGATAGAGAAACCTCTCAATTGCCCCACATTCAAACCGAGATAAAGAAACCTCTCAGACACACTAGATTCAGACCAAGATAGAGAAACCTTTCAGTCCCCTCAAATTCAGACCAAGATAGAGAAAACTTTCAGCCACAACCGAGCTAGAGAAACCTCTTAGTCGCCTTAGATTCAGACCAAGATAGAGAAACCTCGCAGCCGCCCTAGATTTAGACCAAGATGGAGAAACCTCTTAGTCGCCTCAAATTCAAACCAAGATAGAGGAACCTCTTAGTCACTTCAAATTTAGACCAAGATAGACAAATTTTTGAGCTAAACCAAATTTTTTTTGCATGTTGTCAAATACACCATGAGTATGTTTATTTACAAGTCATGTAACAACTGCATGAAGATTCACCATATGGCCTTCAATCATGTTGCTGGTAATTGAAGCAGAAAGCCCTAGAGCATTAGACAAGATCTCCCTATGTTTTAGATCACAGGAAACTGCTATAGATTTTTTGCTAGGATCATAACCCAGAATAGTTGAAAATTCTTCAACGGTGGGACAAAGTTTAGCAGTTTTAAACCGAAATACATGATCTTTAGTATCCTAGAACTTCACTGTGGCACAGAGAAAATCCCACTTGATCTTGACATTACTCAGGGCCTTGATCCCCTCCAGCTTGTAGGCCGTGAAATTTGTCTTGGTGCCAAAATCAAAGCGACAAACCCATTTGTTGATATCATGTGTAATTGAATGAAGATAATTTTGATTACTAGCCATGAATAATTCTTGTATGTGATTGTTGTGTCTTGATAACTGTGATGCAGAGATTTGTTTGCACGTTCAATGCTAAAATAAGTTCCCTTAGTCTCTAACCAAGTTTAAATAGGTTTAAAGAGTTTGCAACTGACTGGGAAAGTGTTTCAAAGTCCCAAACGAAGAAAATATTTTTCAAAAGTGTTGATTAACACTCCTCAAGTGCCGATTGGCACCTTGTTAGGTTCAAAGGTCTTAGGATTTTATGTATTTAGAACTCTAATTTGTAATGTTGGCAAACCATGATCAAAACATTGTATTTAGTCTTGTTTAGACTTGCTCAAAGTTGGTTTAATATTGTAAAGTTGGAATCGAGTGGCTGCAGAAGTACTTGGGACTTTCGGCCTGGCTCGATCGATCGAAGAATAGACTTGATCGATCGAAAATCGCACAGGTTGAATTTTCTGCAGAATTTCCAACTCAGCCCTACATCATTAAACGTTTAGGGTTTTGTGTTTTTACCCTAGGTATATAAACTAAACCCTAGCCACGTTTTTGGTGGTTGTCTATATTGCTTTGTTGCTCATACATTGCTGTTTTGTGTGAATCTCGTGTGAGATCTTTGAGGAGACTTCCTTTACACAAAACTTAGGGTTTTCAAGGTAGAGATGATTTCAACATCTTGAAGATCATTACAGTTGCAACCATTGGAACTTAAAAGAGAAGCAAGCGGGGAGCTTGTAGCTGATTGAAGAATTCAAGAAAGAAGTAGTCTGTGGATTCGGAGCCTGCGCGTGGTCGTGTCAGGAAGTTTTACTGGTGGGTAGCATTAGGAAGTCGAGCGGGGAGCTTGTAGTCCTTCTGTAAGAACTTCAATTCTTTCATAGTGAATTCTGTTATGCCTTGAGGATCGGTGGGTCAAATCCTCCCCAAGTTTTTACCGAGTGGTTTCCTGGGTGATCATATCTTGTGTTTATTTATTTTCCACTGCTTTATATCTTGATATGATTATTTGATTGCTTTAACCTAGAATTGCATAATTTGACTAAGTAACAACTTGGCTAATTAATCTAGGCTACGCAATCTGTGTGTTTAAGGGGTCTAAATTTTCCATCAAGTGGTATCAGAGCGGGTAGCTCTTTTTCATTGAGATTTCTATCTCTGAGCTGATCCTTGACCCCAGTTGTCATGGAGCATGGACACTCTTTGTTTGTTCCTCCTCACTTTGATGGGAACAACTATGCTTATTGGAAAGTAAGGATGAAAGCATTCCTGAAATCCATTGATGAAAGGGTTTGGAATTCTGTTGAATACGGATGGGAGAAGCCCACTACTCCTGTGAGTGAGTGGCAAACTTCTGAAAAAGAAGCAGCAGGCTTCAATAGCGAAGCTATGAATGCCATCTTCAATGCTGTTTCTATGGAGGAATTTAAGAGGATCTCTAATGTTGAGGTTGCTCATATTGCTTGGAAAATCCTCCAAACTGTGCATGAAGGCACAAAGGCAGTTAAGATTAATAAATTGCAACAATTGACTTCTAGGTTTGAGAGTATTAGGATGTCTGATGATGAATCCTTTGATGAATTTTATGCCAAACTGAATGATATTGTCAATTCTGCTTTTAATTTGGGTGAAATCTATAATCAACCTAAAATTGTTAGGAAGATTCTTAGATCTTTAACTGAAGATTTTAGACCCAAAGTGACTGCCATTACTGAAAGCAAGGATGTGGACTCCATCCCTGTAGATGAACTTGTAGGATCTCTCCAATCCTATGAGTCTGACCTACCTAAAGTAAACAAATCCAAATCAATGGCTCTTAAGTTAGTTGATGATGTTGATGGTGGTGGATTTGATGATGAGCTCACTGCTACATAGATTGCCTATCTTGCCAAAAACTTTAAGAACTTTCTTAGGAATATAAATAGAAAGGCAAGAGGTACCTACACTGCTGAACCTAGAAATTTTAGGAAGAATGATCCCACTAAGGTAAATAATTTTGAAAAACCTAATGAAAGAGTTGGTCAATCTTCAAATAATTTTTTGGGTCCTCAGTGTTTTGGCTGTCAAGGGTATGGTCATATGAAATCTGAATGTCCTACATTCTTGAAGACTAAGGGTAAAGCTATGGCTGTAACCCTTAGTGATAATGAGGTTTCTGATGATGAGTCCGGTGGTGACGAGGATGGAAACTTCATTGCTTTCACAGCTACTGCTATGGTCAGTGAAAGCGTATCTGCTGAAGAGAACCCTTCTAATGGGGAACTCTCTGAAGATGCAGATCTTCAAGAGGCCTATAACAAACTTTGCAAAATTTCTGCAAAGGATGCTATGAAAGTTGATCTTGGCCTAAAGAAAATTGACTCTCTGGAGCTTGAAAAGAAAAATTTGCTTGTTAAACTGTTTGATGCTAATGAGCTTCTGAATAATGTTAAATCTGAGAACATGCTTTTGCTTGATAAAGTTAGAACTTTAGAACATGATTTATCTATTGCTAGATCTGCTAGTTCTAAACTTAATCACATGTTGAATGTTCAAAAGTATCCTGCGGATAAATCTGGTTTGGGATATGTTGAAAGCATCTTTGACTCTACTCCACATTCCACAAATTTTGTTCCTGCTTCTTCTTCTGAACCTTCTGTGAGTGAGGTTGTGAGTGAAACTGTCAAACCACCTGTGAGTGAGGTAGTTAAACCTGTAGAAGTTTCACCACCTAAGAAGATTAGGGTAGACTTAAGAGAATCTAAACCTAAGGAGCCTACCAAATCTAAGGACAAGATACATGGTAAACCTGCTTGGGTTTGTCATTATTGTGGTAAGTCTGGACACATTCGTCCTAATTGTTACAAGCGTCAAGCTGATAAGAGAGCAACTAAACCAAAAGTGCATGTGCCTCAAGCACAAGATCCTATGGCACTAATTGGTGAATTGGTAAAGGTGTTAAACCTTTATTCCAATCCTGAAGTTGGGAATCACTCGAATGTGAATATAAACTCCAATGCTCGTGGTGCATCTAAAAGGTCTTGGATGCAAAAGAATTGAACTAACTGAGTCTTTCTGACATGGTCCTTGTGCTTAATTGCTCTATTCTTTGGTGACCATTGTTCTTTGGTTTTTGTCTTTTTGTTGTTTTTGTTCTAGGACTTGCATTGCATTACATTCATGCATTTCATTCTAGGATGTATCTGTTTTCTCTTTTAATAAAAAAAAAAAAAAAAAAAAAAAAAAGGGGAAAAAGGAGAAAGCAAATATTATGTTAGACACTATTTGTCTTGATTTTGAAAAACAAGGTTGGTCTATCTTTTGACATATATCATGGTCTGTGTACCTTGTTTAACTTTGATGAACTTTTTCATTGCACTTGACTAGTTGAAACTTTGTAGTGCATGTTGTGTGGGAAAGATGTGTATGGTTTTTAATCTCTTTGTCTTAATCATGAAGTCATATGTTATTTAACTGTCGGACTTGATTCTTTTGAGAAATGCATAAATAACCATCTCACCACTGTTCACTAGCCAATCATGAACACCTTAGTGCATATCATAAGATTTTGTGTACTTGTTACACATGCACAAAAAGAACATAAGGTGATGCCTCGAATTAATTGCTTAATACTTAAAACTGGTGTGTACTATTAGGCTTGATGCCAATTCACTTAATTCAAACCGGTGTGTATTATTAGGCTTGATGCCATTTCACATAATATATTTCACATGCTAAGAGGCAAAAATACAAAAAACTTACATGATTGCAAGCTTTTGTTCTAGGAGATGTGGGAGTTATATGATGTAACTCTTTAGGTGATAGTCTCTTTTAAATTCTATGTGATGAATTGTGTAGACTTTATTTTTGATTACTAGTCACATATCACCTCACATGTATCTCAAGTTTTTGCTAGTATCACACACTACACAAGTTACTCTTTGTTAAACACTGTACATACTAGTGTGTGTGTTTATGGTCTGACCAACCAAGTTTGAAAATATCTTGAGATTTGTGCACAACATTTTTGTTGCTTGAGAAAATTCAATGGAAGAATGATTGAAATTTGTTTTTGAGAAAATTGGGTTTCAAATTTTGGGTTTTTGAAAAATCATTCCATCTCATACTCATGCATGTTGTTTTTACAATTTAATGCTTTGAGGAGTTGTTTTAAAAATTTAGGTTTGTGTCTTTCAAAACTGGATTTTTTCTCAAAATTTAGTGAGCCTTTGCCCATTTCGATCGATCCAGCCTGTTTTTCGATCGATCGAAAAAGTGCCTTAGTTTGTTCTAAAATGCCTGTCACATTCGATCGATCGAATGTAATTTTCGATCGATCGAATATCGTGAAAAAGGTTTTTAAAAGGTTCTTTTCTGACTTTTTCAAAGTTCCTATTTAAAAAACTTTTCAAACCTTTTTCCTCTCTCCGTGTTGGCAAGCTCAATTTGTGATTTTTGTCGTTTTCTTCCGAAGTTTTTGCAAAATCTCTCTCTCCTTAAGCCGGTAAGACACTTTTGCCCTTCCTTTTGATTTATTTTTCATCATTTCATGCATAAATTCATGCTTTTAAGGGGCGATTTTTGCACTTTGCATATTTGGATTTTTCTTTTGATTCATGCCATAATTTATGCAATTGATCATTGGGTTTTTGTGGGGACATGCTATAATTTGATCAATTTTGAGTTTGGTGTGAAATTGAAAAATCTAGGGTTTACTAATTGATCCGATTTGGGGATTTTGTTAAATTGAGTAGAATTTGATGAAATTGGCTTGTTGTATTGATGAAATTAAGCATTATAATCTATGTGTTGTGGTTTGTGTTGCTCAATTCATCATTTTGTTTTTACAAATTTTCAGTTGATGTTAAATTTTTGGGGTTTTTGTTAAGAAAATTCCCTGCTCAAGCCAATTTTGACAATTTAATCTCAATTGAACTTAATTGCTCACTGCATTAGTACATGCATCATGGCATTGTATCTGCTCATGCATCATATAGATTTTAATTCTATTGTTTTTTGTGCTAACTTGCAGTCTGCCTTTGGTTTTGTTTTTTCTTGTATTTTCTTTTGGTTTTCTCTTTGTGTCTCTGTCCTTTCCTTAGCATCATGCCTAGGAAAACTAGAGCCCGTAGGTCTATTCATTCTTCTTCTCCATCCCCTCCTTCCTTTAACCGTGAGAAGTTTCCAAGTGAGAAAAACCAAGAGATTTTTGATAAGCTTAACCTTAGGAGACGGATATGGGCTGAGCGTTCTGTGTTGTTAGATGAACTCGATCCTGCCATTAGGGCAAATTTTGAGCGTCGAGGCTGGTTACCTTTGGTGGATGTTTCTGATCCTCCTCCACCTTCTGCCTTGATTAGAGAGTTCTATTCGAACATCTCTATCCGCATCTATGATTCCAACACTTTAGTAAAGAGTTGGATACAAGGCGTAGAGTACTCCATTACTCCTCAGGTAGTGGCTGATGCTCTAGGGGTACCATTGGTCTGGCATCCTATCTATCCATATGCTGAGTCTCCCGAGCTGAGCGATGTTTTGTCTTACATCACTGGTACTACTGTCCAGTGGGGTTCTGATCCTCGGATCACTTCTGCTGAGCTCTCCGGGTTACATTATCTTTTCTTTAGGATAGCTTGCCATTCTATCTGGCCCATTTCTCATGTGCACACCATTCCTCTTGAGAGGTGTGTATTTTTGTATGCCTTAGTTACTGATGCTCCTATCAGTTTTCCCCATCTTTTTCTTCGTTCTTTGAACGATGTTTATAGGAGTTCATCCTCTTCACATGCTCTTGTACATCCTATTTTCATTCATAGGATTCTTCTTTATCTTGATCTTAGTGGCTTTCCTTCCTCTGAGCCTGTTCATGTGATAGCTCCTATAGGTGCGTCTTTTCTTAGACAGAGGGCCGCTCATCTTCGAGCTGGTTCTAAACGCCCTAGGTCTGAGCCCTCTAGTAGCGTACCTCCTCCTCCTTTTTCTTCTGCAGGTCTTGCTGGTGAGGATATTCCTGATCCAATTGGTGATGATGCTGCTGCTACTGATGTTCCTCCACCTCCTTCGGCCGACTTCGATGTTCGTCGTACTTTGGAGACTATCATGACCGTTTAGGCGGCTCATGGTCAGATTTTGGTGGACTTGCTAGACGAGATTCGTGCTCTCCGAGTTGATTTAGCGCGTCTTCATTCACCCTCACCACCTCCTTTTGATGGTGAGTTGTGATTGCTCTTTGGCATTCCGTCACAAAAAGGGGGAGTGGAGTTTTGACTTGTAGGGGAGATTTTGTAGTTAGGGGGAGATTTTTTTAGATTGTATCTAGGTGCTTCACTTTGTATATCATTTTTGGGGATATTCATGTTAGGGGGAGTAACATTTATTTTTTATTGATTCTTGTTGCTTTATGATTCACTGCGTATTGATTTATATTTATGACTTGATCATTCTTATATGTCTTTATTTTGTGTTGTGTGAATCTTACAAGAATGTTATACCTATTGTTTTACTCTTTTCTGTCACACGTGCGTTTATGCGTTTGTTGAGTATTTCAAGAATATACAGGTTGATTCAACTAAGCTGCTGTCTACACTTGCAACTGATGGATAGTAGTTAGGCTGAATTTGATTTTATGAGCATTACCTTTGTAAAGGGCTTTTTATTTGTAAAACTTTGAGCTGTTAATTAGGGTTTTGTCACAGATTTCCAAAGGGGAAGTTTGTTAGGTTCTAAGGTCTTAGGATTTTATGTATTTAGAACTCTAATTTGTAATGTTGGCAAACCATGATCAAATCATTGTATTTAGTCTTGTTTAGACTTGGTCAAAGTTGGTTTAATATTGTAAAGTTGGAATCGAGTGGCTGCAGAAGTACTTGGGACTTTCGGCCTGGCTCGATCAATCGAAGAATAGACTCGATCGATCGAAAATCGCACAAGTTGAATTTTCTGCAGAATTTCCAACTCAGCCCTACTTCATTAAATGTTTAGGGTTTTGTGTTTTCACCCTAGGTATATAAACTAAACCCTAGCCACGTTTTTGGTGGTTGTCCATATTGCTTTGTTGCTCATACATTGCTGTTTTGTGTGAATCTCGTGTGAGATCTTTGAGGAGACTTCCTTTACACAAAACTTAGGGTTTTCAAGGTAGAGATGATTTCAACATCTTGAAGATCATTACAGTTGCAACCATTGGAACTTAAAAGAAAAGCAAGCGGGGAGCTTGTAGCTGATTGAAGAATTCAAGAAAGAAGTAGTCCGTGGATTCGGAGCCTGCGCGTGGTCGTGTCAGGAAGTTTTACTGGTGGGTAGTATTAGGAAGTCGAGCGGGGAGCTTGTAGTCCTTCTGTAAGAACTTCAATTCTTTCATAGTGAATTCTGTTATGCCTTGAGGATCGGTGGGTCAAATCCTCCCCAGGTTTTTACCGAGTGGTTTCCTGGGTGATCATATCTTGTGTTTATTTATTTTCCACTGCTTTATATCTTGATATGATTATTTGATTGCTTTAACCTAGAATTTCATAATTTGACTAAGTAACAACTTGGATAATTAATCTAGGCTACGCAATCTGTGTGTTTAAGGGGTCTAAATTTCCATCAGATTCAGACCAAGATAGAGAAACCTATCAATCTCCTCAGATTTAGACCGAGATAGAGAAAACTCTCAGTCACCTCAAATTCAGACCAAGATAGAGAAAGCTCTCAGCCACCCCAGACTCAGACCGAGATAGAGATAGCTCCCAGTCACCTTAGATCTTCTGGTTCAGCCGAATATAATTCTCAGTCAACATTCCAGATCGAGCGAGCATAGTTCTCAATTGCCTCATCGGCATTTAAGATTTAATTTAGGTTCATCAATTATCAAGTAGATATAGTATTCACAGTTAAAATAATAATAATAACAATAATAACAAAACACTAGTTCTATGTCCAAAGGTTTTAGGTTCTAGGGCTAGTAAATCTTTGAAAAGTCAACCTATTAAATTGTGATCGCTAAAATCAGTATCTTTGTTTTACATTGACATTCGCTTTGCGAGCTCTGTCAATGAGGGCCATTCTGTAAACACTCAATTTTGCACCAATAATTTAATCTTGGAAGATGACGAAAATGACCATTCATATACCCAAAAATCATAGTTGACTTACATGAATTAATTCATTCACTGCATATCATAAAAATGATCTTGAGATTCTGACATTTGCGACAATACACCCGATTCCCAAATCAAACCGTAAGATTGAAAGATATTGCATGATCAAATTTTCGCGGTCTGCATGCATTTTGTTTAGGTGGAACTGATCACATGTGATTAATTTAAATTAATTTTGATTGGTTAAATAATTAAAATTAATTAAATAATTTTATGATTGGTTGTTGATAATTAAATCTTCTTATAATATATATCTTTTAGACAATTATTACTTTAAAGACCTGATTATCAAGATAAAAAATATTAATTTTAGAATATGAGTTAAAAATGCGTTTAGGTGCAATTCCTAACTCAAAAAAAATCCTAAAAATAGACTCCAAATTGAACCAAAATTGGAAGAGGGGCTCAGCATCCAAGAGGGCCAGTCGGCACTCTTGAAGTGCCGATCAGCACATGGCAAGTGCTAATTGGAACAAATTTGAGGACCGGCCTGGGACCCTTTTGATTAAGATAAAACCTATCCTTTTCGAATTTTTGGGGATAACAATGCATTCTAATTCATATCTGATCTTATTTAGCTTATTTTTCAAGCATCCAACCTCTATAAATAGAGGAAAAATATCAGAAATTAGCACTCTATTTTTGACCCTTCTTTTTCTAACTTCTTTACTCCCCTTACATAAAAGATGTTCTAGAAGCCTTGGCTTTAAGAATTTCTTTTTTGTAAGTACAATATTTTAGATTTCAAAGAAGTGAAAAATTCTTTGATTTCTAAAGTATTCTTCCATTGAAGGGTACATTCATGCAAGTAGTATTTAATTTTGTTCTTGTGTTTATTTTATTTTTTTCCTCTTAACTGATATATTTGTGTTGTTCATTGCATATGTTTTTATGAATATGTGTGATGTTATTGTCAATATGATCTTGTTCACAATTTATATATGCCATGTTTGTATGTTTAGTTGGAATTTTCTTTAGTTGATTAACTTGCTTAAGATTTAATTCTTCTTTAATTTCAAATTCTGAAATTAATCATTGCAACCTTTTTTATTAAAACAAACACAAATCCATATTTTTATTAAATATAAATTTGAAATTTTTTCTAAATTTTTTTTAAACAAACACAAATCTGTATTTTCATTAAATACAGATCTGCAAATTTTTCCAAACCAAAAACTAGCCTGTATTTTCATTAAGTACAGATTTGAATTTTTCAAGCATACAAAACTGATCTGTATTTTCAATAAATACAGACCTAAAATTTTTTTAGAATAAAAAATGTTTTTCTTCTTAAATAAAAATTGTAGATTTTGAGTTTTCAAAGAGTGAATTAATTTTGAATTTAGGGATTTTAATATGTCATTGTAATGTCACGCATCTTTTGAAAGGGTATATAATGGTTATGTAGAGTCTAGAAGACTAGACTCCATTTTGGCGGAATGGGTGCCTAACACCTTCCCATTCCGTAACCTAGCCCCCGAACTTAGGTTTTTGGATGATAGACTAGTGTTTTATCTTTTGTTTTGGTAGATTGTAACTAGGATCAAAGCCTTGTAATATTACTCTACCAAGATTATAGGTTGTATTTAAGACCAAAGCCCTGTAATGATTATTTGATTAAGATTGTATTTACACAGTTAATGAAATTTGATGTATTTGATGTAAATTTTATATTTATATATATTTTTTTAACAAAAAATAAGGCGACTCTACACAATTACACAAACGAAAGGTGCCATAAGCACCCAAATCTCTTTTTAAGAGCATCCCTAGGAAGTTTCCCAGTCTCTCACATGGTGCTCTTATTAATCCTCCCCGTTTGCCCTGGTCGGTCTATGCCTGTGGCCTTGACGGCTTTGCTTGGGTGTGTCTTGTTGGGCGCAATACAAATGTCACAGGCTACCCTTTTCCTAAAGTCACACGAGCGGTGAGTTCTCTTTCATCTTTTTTCTCTTTCCTTCCTATTCTTTCATCCTAACACCTGTTCTAACAACATTTTATTCAAAATTCAGCCCACTGTTCAAGAGCGAGAGGAGCTTGTTTGGCTTGCGGGAAACCTCAAGCTAGAGTTGACTGAGTATTCCCAATAGCTATACGATGGCAAGAATGCTAGTGGTGATGATGATGATGGTGATGATGGCGGTGATGGTGGTGAAGGTTCAGAGTCCACTCCAAGCTATCAGCCTAGGAAGAGGCGCTTCCGATGACCTGTAGAAATACAGACATCGCATAGCATAACATACTTTCTCTTTTTATTGCTTTTATCATTTTTCTCTTTTTAGCACACATGCCTGCACTTTAGATTTGGTTCAAGACATTGGGTTGTGTCGAATTGTGAGCTGTGCCATTCCACCTCAAAACAAATTCGTGATAAGGAAGACACACTCAAATCTTTTATGGTTTTCGACATCACACAATGTAGGCCTATTTTTAGAGTGGTTGTTGGGAGTTAAATTGTAGTCCACCCAACAATCCCTTCCTCACAATGACACTCATGTGACTCAAACCTATGACCTTGGCTCTAATACCATTTGTTAGACCGTGAGCTGTGTCATTCCACCTTAAAACCAATTGGTAATGAGGAAGACACACTCTAATCTTTTGTGCCTTTCGACATCACACCACACTAACCTGTTTATAGAGTGGGTATGGGGAGTCAAATTGTGGTCCCCCTAACAAGTTGTATTTAAGAACATCTTTTACATTTATGTTTTTATTTGGGATATGTACTTAACTTACAAACTTCTGGAAACTTTTGCCATTCTGTTATTCTTGGAAATTCTATGCTTCAATAGTGCCTTAACTAGTCTTTTAGGCTATAAACCTTACAAGAGAAGCTTTTGGGAGAGAACATACTTAAAATAGGGAAAACTTGGTTCTGCCTACCTTCCTTCATCTTTCCTAACTCCAAAGACGCTCTCACTCGTTTTAGTTTCCCTTGCATCTTTACTATACCATCAAGTCAAAGTGGGTGAAACTTTTCTCACCATCCCTAATTTTTGCCTAGGTTTTCGACCTAGCGGGATCCCTCTAACTTTTACATAGATTGCCTTTCAGTTTTCAACCTATAGACACCGTATTTTGTCCGCCCCCAATTTTCGTGCCCAACCTCAAAAATTACAAAAATATTATCTTTTCTCCACAAGGCCATGAAAGCATCTAGATTGATGTGGCACAACCCGTTCAGGCATCAAAGCACTCAAAGTGCCATTTTCGATCAAATTGACCAAAATACCCTTGGTCAACCCTAGGTTGACCAAAAGTAAAAGTTGGTCAAAATCAGTCCAAAATGACATTTTTAATATTTCTACATCAAACCCAATCTACTTGGTAATTTTCGTCAACTTTGACCAAGTTTGACTTGAGGTTAACTCTTGAGGGCACCAAAAACCCTAATTTTGATCCAATTGTCAGAATGGCCTAGGACCAATGCCATTATGAAGATTATCAAATTCCCTTTCCAACGACTATTCATGAGCCAAAATCGGAGTTAAAACGGTTGAGATATCTAGAAAATCGTGAAAAGTACGTCAGCATGCTTCCAGAGGCCATAACCTTTAATCTGACCATTGAATTTTCAATTTCCTTAGTGTTCTAAAAACTAGACATACAGAGCTTTCTAGGGACACCAAGATCGAATCAATACGAGCCCAGGAAGACCTTCAAATATGTGTCCAAATTCGAACTGGGAAAAGGCCAAATTGCTGACGTCAGCAGGGTGGCAGTGGCCAGACGACCCTACAAGGTGTGCCGAATGCTGAAGGGTCATTTTTTCAGTATAAATGACCCCAAAGCCCTCATTATGCAAAAATAGAATTTCTGGGCAATTTTTGGGTAGATTCTCTCTCCTCTCTCTCTCTAATTTCTCTCCCAAACACATCCAATCACATTAAAACACCCTCAAACACCTTAGATTCTCATCTTTTCTATACAATCATCAAAGTAGTGTTCTTACACCCAATCTTCCTCTCCTTGGTTCTATACCTTGTATTTAAGGTTTAAGGGTGTGGATGTAGCTTTTTAGCTACAATCCACACCCTTTTCTTTTTATATCTTTTCCTAGCTTTATATTGCATAATAAAATGCTTTACTTCTTTTTCTAGCATGCTCTTGCTTCCTAGCTTGTCTTTATAGTTTTTCTATCATGTTTCCTTGCTTATGCCATGATTTATCACTTTAATGTTGTTGGCCTAGCCTTCTTGGGTTAGGATATGTCTAAATTTAATATTTGTGCTTAGATCCACATGATTTTAGGCTCCTTGCCATGTTTATGCTTAGATCTACATGTTAGTGTTTAGATCTATGTTCCTACGCTTAGATGTATATGTTTATATTCTCCATGCCATGCTTGTGTGCTCAAATCTGTGTTGGTTGCTATGCCATGTGCTACTTTAGCCCTTTTTGTCCCTTGATATCTCTCTTTCTTGTGTTTTGGCCTTCATTGGTGGGGTGTAGATCTAGATCCCGTGGTCTAGGCCTACACCCATACACCTAGGCCTATATTAACTGGTTGGGATCATTAACTTTGCATATCTATGTTTACTTGCTTGCTTCTATACTTTATCTGTCAGCCTCTCTAGATCTGGGTTTTGCCATGCTTTATGCCCTCCATGGGCTTGTGCTTGTATGGTCACACCCGTCCCTCCTAAGGATTGATTGCGTGTCACCACTTGTCAGATACACCTTCGTGGTGTTGGTGTGTTTGATTCACGCCTTTCTCCATATCATGCGATGTTAATATGCTCGCCTTGCTTGCTTTACGCCACCTGTTTCACTTCCTTTGCTTCTTTGTATCTCTCACGATTGCCTATGTTAGGACATATGTGTTTTCACTTATTAAGAACATATGTCACTTGTTTATGTAAATTGGCTAAATCCTTTGACAAAACGCACTCTACTTGTAATTTGGTAGTTCTAGGTGTTTTTAATACTTCAAGAAACAAGGTTTCAAGATCAAGTGTTGAAGTCATCAAGTCTGTCCAAGAAAAATCAAGCTGAAGTGCAAATTCATTAAAGCTCGACACCTGCTTGATAGCTACCTCGACATCTGCTATCTGTCGAGATTTATAAAATCAAATTTTCTGATCTAATTTTCTTGGGATCCGTGAGTATGCTTTTGGGCCTTCTTTTCTTCTAACCCTAAACATATAAAAGGATTGTTTTAAGAGCCATAAAATTGTACACAAGGTGCAAAAGCATTGGGCAATCTCTGGTCAAGCAAATTGTGATCAAAGACGAAATTCTTGACCTAGTTCATCTTCTCTGAGGAAGTTGCTGTGTATTTGCACCAAAAGGTTTTATGACCAAGCACCTTCCTAATCTTCATCGTGTAGGATGAACTTAAGAACTTTGCAGCCAACCTTTCCTCCTTAGTTAGTGTTTTGAAGTCGCGTACTGGGATCCGCGCATTGGTTAGTCACGTACTTGGGAGCCGTGCACCAAAAGGGAAATTGTCACTACAGATCAAGTCCAATTAGGTATTGGGGTAAGGGTTCAACTGTAGGTTGGTAAGGTACTTGGGATTCCTTTACTTATAACCGCTTGATTCGATAATAGTGGAGTTTCAGGAGTGGTGACCTGAAAATTACCCGGTAGGGTTTTTGCCGCAAGGTTTTTCCCCATTCGTAAACAAATCACCGTATCATTTAATTTCCGCTGCATATTTAGTTATTTGGTGATTTGTTTGTGCTTCCACACAATTGCATGATAAATTGATTAATTAATAACTTGGCTAATTAATTAATTGGTTTAATCACAATGGGTCATTCAGTTTGTGGCCTATCAAATGGTATCAGAGCAAGCACATCCTGATTAGGTTTAATCTTTGCTATGTTGATCCATTGACCCCTGTTTGTCATGGATAGAGGACGGTCATTAATCATACTTCCTTTATTTGATAGCACTAACTATGTATACTAGAAAGTACGCATGAGAGTTTTCTTGCAGTCTTTAGATGAGAAGGTGTGGCAAGCTGTAGAAATTGGTTGGACTAAGCCAAAAGAAGAACCGACCGATTGGGATGACGCAAAGATCAAGGCGACTAACTTCAACAGCAGAGTATTAAATGCCCTATTTAGCACAGTCACTAATGAGGAGTTCAAGAAGATATCCTCAACTGAAATTGCTAAAGAGGCTTGGACCATCCTCCAGACAACCTATGAAGGAACAAAGGCTGTCAAAGATTCAAAACTTCAGAGGCTTACTACAAGCTTTGAAGAAGTTAAGATGGAGGAGGATGAGTCGTTTGATGAGTTTTATGCCAAGCTCATGGACATAGTGAACGCAGCCTTCAATTTTGAGGAAACCATCCCTAAACCCAAGGTTATAAGGAAGGTGCTCAGATCTCTACCTGAGAGATTTCATACCAAGATTACGACAATAGAAGAATCAAAAGATATTGACAAAATTCCTTTGACTGAGCTGGTTGGAAAGTTGTAGACCTATGAGCTAGGACTATCTAGGATTGGCAAAACAGGTAAAGCAAGAGCATGGCCTTGAAGGCAAAGAGCAGTGATACAGATGAGTCTTCCGATGATGAAGATTCCAAGATGAAGTCCTACATTACAAGGCAGTTCAAGAAGTTTATGAAGAATGTCAATGGGAGGAACTTCGACAAGGACCGCAAACAATTCAGTTCTTCTCAGTCTAAGAGTCAAGGCAAAGGGAAGAAGGATGCTAAGGCTGGCGGCCAGTACATTGTTCCTATAAGACCAAAGTGTTTTGGATGTCATGGATTCGGTCACATGAAGCATGAATGCCCGACATATCTCAAGAGCATTGAGAAGAGTAAGGCACTTGCTGCAACCTGAGTGACACTGAGCCCGAAGATGATTCTAACAATGACGATGATAGAATCTTAAATGCCTTCACTGCCACAGTCAATCATACTGAAGGGATTATTAAAAAAGTGGATGAAGAAAAAGAACTGGTGGAGTCCAAATTTGAGAAGATGGATGATTAAGATGATATCCATTCAGCCTATAAGAAGCTTTACAAGCTCTCTGAGAAGTATAAGAAATTGTATAGGCTGGCCACCAAGAAGCTCAGTGATGTGGAACTTGATCGTGAAGAGTTATCCACAAAGTTTGATGAAGCAAATCAAACTATTGGAGCACTAAGGTTTGAGAACAACTTTTTGGCTGAGAAGACCAAGAAGTTTGAAGCAGAGCTGTCTCAAGTCAGAGCTCAATTGGAGAGGACTTCAAATGCAAAGCTTGATGAGATGCTTAGCAATCAGAAATCTACTTCGGATCAAACAAGCTTAGGGAATGGTCTTTCTTTCTCTAATACTGCTTCTACTAGTAATACTGTTTTCGTTTCTCCTTCTAATGACACTGAAATTGAGAACACTGATGTTAAAACTAAATTAGCTAGTGAGAACTTAGACAAGGGTAAATCTATCTTAGGAGCACCCCCTAAGTAAGATAAGAAAGATGCTAAAAACCCTAGGGCTAAGAAGGCTAACTCTCAAAAGCCTAAACAAAAGAAGCAGCATCTCTATCATCATTGTGGAGCTATTGGTCATACTTGACCAAATTGCTATAAGTGGCTAGCCAAAATCAGCTTCAATCCTCTCTTGCTCCTATTGGAAATCTTCTGAAAACCCCCATGTTCCTTTCAAACTTGAACGGTTACAATTCTTCCCCATCATCGCCGGTTCAAGGGTTCAATCAAAGGAAAGGTTCTTCCAAGGTGTGGAAGAAAAAGGACTCTAAGTGTTTTCATCACTTTCTTTTCCCTTCTTGTTTTTCTTGTTTGTTGCATTGCTTGTGTGTTTTGCATTTTTGTTGAGTTAGTCTAGTTTTACGCTTTACTTTGTTTAACATGTTTTTGTGTGTTTACTTTCAGTTTTGTTTATTTTGTTTTTAATATAAAAATAAATAAATAATTGAAAAATCAGAAAAATACAAAAACAGTGTGTGTTTTGTGTACTTTGGTGTTAGAATTAGTGCCCTTAAATCCTATTGTATGATGCTATGTATGATATTAAGTTTGACATTGTGTATGACATTATACATGACTTAATATTGTGTTTAATGAATTTGTTTTATTATTATTTGAAATAATGGTAACATGAATATTAGGACATTATCATTTGGCCCATGAGATGCATAGTATGTAATTTACGTGAAAAGTTATAGAAGATATAAATCACAACTTCTTTGTAAACTCAGAATTATAGTTCGTAGTCGGTGATGAAATTGGGCATTTCATCTGCGAAGACTATAACATATCAATCACGATGATTTGTCTTGATCATGGAAGTGGAGACTTCTGGTTGATGTGTTAATATGTTTTAGAGTTAAGACATATTGAACTGGACCGTTGTGAGATTTATTATTTTCCTAATGACTGTCATATGAATAATAAATCTCACGACTTGTGTTTGCATGAACTCTTAATCCTGAGAGAATAATGGACCTGATCATGAGGTGTAGGTTGCTTTGATATATCAGGAGTGAGATCTAAAGTAATGGTCAAAATCTCAGTATGTTGGGCAGCCACATTTAGTGTTGATGGAACATATATTCTCAAGATGAAATTCATAGTCTCTTAACGAAGATATAAAGTATTCCCTTAAGATAAGTTTCATGAGTTTGTTATTCAGAGAGTTAGGCCTAACCACTTTAGTAAGACTAAAGTATATATTTGTAGAATTGGATTTCATAAATATATAATGAATAACATTAAAGGATTAAACCAGGTACTCAAGGATTAAGATGTAGTAATTTACAAAGTGGCAGTCTACATTAATGACTTTGTATAACTACGAATTTTAATGAAGGGGTTGCATGTATAATAAAGTCTTGGGACATAATTTATAGATAAGGCCTAGAGTGCAACTATATTTTTATAGTGGTATTAAATATAGTTAATGGTAACTTTGGACTTGTCAAGAGTTGACAGAAAAGCCCAAGACCCATTGGAGCTAGTGTCTTATTGGTCCCTTTTGGTCCCACTCCAAGCCACACACTTAAGCCCAATTGGAAAGGCCCAAGTAGCCAGCCCAATTAGATAATTGGTTAGATACAAAAGGCAAAAACGTATAGAATTTTCTGTGTGTGAAAAAACAACATTGTAATGGTGGAAGTGAGTATATGTCACTCTCTAATCATCCTTTTGTAACCAATTGAGAGACCACACTTCCTGGGCGTTAGTGGAATTGGAGTGAAGATCAAAAGTATTCCTAAGTGCTTCAATCTTCGGTTTTGAAATTCACCGCTTCAAGGTACACTCTCTTGTTCTCTAATTCTGAAATTTACTTTGTGCATGTTATCAATATTGAATGAACTAGATCCGTTTTAAACTTATTTTTCCGCTGCATTCATCTCTAATTTCCAACATTTGGTACTTGTATACCTTGGATCACCATTGAAACAAATTTTTCTAAACTTTGTATCTCTTGTAGCTTAGATAAGCATCTCTATGCACAACTAAGCAAGTGAGCTTTATGCCTCTTGTTTGTGATGAGTAAGATTAAGTTATCTCTTAAACTTAACACTCATATCACTATTTTTGACTGGTAGGACTAGAAAATCCTAAGAGAAATGCATAAATAACCATCTCACCACTATTGCCCGCCAATCATAATATGACACATGTATGCTTCGACATAGCAAAAGTGCAGTGTCAAAGACATTCGTATGCTTTAGCATAGCAAAAGTGCAATGTCAAATGCTTAACATCTTGAGTATTTATTTTCTCTCTTTTTATGCCCATGTATGATATGCTAAAAATAAAAGAAAATAAAAAGCAAAAAGATAAAAAAAATGCTTTAAATATGGTTGCAAGCGTGTATTCTAAGAGATGTGGGAGTTATAAGATGTACCTCGAAGGTGATAGTCCCATTAAACAGTTATGATTGTGTGTGAGTTAAAGTTATTTTCTCATATCTCAGATCGTCATAACATGTATACACATATGCAATCTTGCGATGTTTTTCACACACAACATGCAATATTCTTTGCTACTATTGATACATGTGCAGGTACAATGTGATTTGGCCATCACAAGTTTTACATGTGCTAATGTATACTTACTAAACTATCTTAACTTGTTTTTGTAAAATAAAATTGGTTAGACTTGTTTTATGTGTGTGTTTTTGAGGATCCATGTGCTTAATTCTTTGTTGAGGGATGATTTTGAGAGCTTTATATGTTGATTGGATCAATGGTTGAGGTGTATGTTGGATTGCATTCATGGCCGTGTTTTTCACTTCTTGAAAAATTGCTTTTAACTGCTGGCTCGACACCTCCTCGACACCTCCTCGATACTTGGTTATCTGCCGAGCTTCTCAAGCCTTTTTCTTATCGCAATCTCGACACCTATCTCGACACCTGATGGATCAATCGAAAAGTCCTTGTCTCCTCGATACCTCTCGATACCTTCAGCTGTCGATGGCCATTTCCTTGACACCTTACTTGACAGCATCCTCGATACCTCTCGACACCTCAACTGTCGAGATTTACCGAGGTGTCTATTTAAGCTCAGTCATGATTTTTCTCTCATTTCACTTGATCTCTCTCGATCTGTCCGAGGTGGTTTCTCTCTTAAACACCCTTTTCTCACTCAAATCTTCAAATCCACTTGATTTTCGATCTTCCCTTGGTTTCAATCACTTGGTAAGATCTTATTTCCCTTCCTTTCTCATGCATTTCATGTTTTGAAACTTAGGTTTTGGGATTTTGGGAAATTTTTAGGGTTTTTCAAAATTAATGAGTTTTTCTTGAAATTTTGGGTTAGGTTTTCACTTAAATGTTTTCAAAATGTCATACATTGCATTTAATGTGCATTAGAATGATATTTACATGCATTTAGATGTGTGCTTTATGTTTGTGTTCTGGTAAGATTGGATTGGGCTGAGCCCATGATGTTTTTCAATTTGCATGTCACATGTTCATGCATTCCTATGCATATGTACTTCTTGTTCAATATATTTGATATATATGAACTGTGTTGGGTCTTTTCTGATTGTCTCCCCCTCTATATCTTTCTCATTCTTTTACGTTAGTAGTGTCTATAGCACCCAAATGTAAATCCACTCCGGCTCAGAACCCTCTGCATTCTAGAGCTTCCTCTTCCTCTGATTCTACTCCTTTTAACCTTCGGTTCCGTGATGGAGATGCCCACAAGGCATTTCGGAGAACTTTTCTCAACAAGGTGTTCATTCAGAATGCCAAGTCATTTTGGCGAACTTCGTCGACACTAACTTTCCCTCTGTCATTCACAGTAGGGGATGGGAGTCACTATGTGACATCCCGGTCACTTGTCCTCTCGTGCTGATTCAGGAGTTTTACTCTAACATGCACGAGATAGATCATTCAGTACCTCTCTTTTTCACTCGCGTTCGAGGTACGCGCATCCCTGTCACACCGCAGTTAGTTACGGATGTGCTTAGGGTTCCTAGGATAGATTTTCCTGACTATCCTTCTTGTGAGCATCTGAGGACTGTGTCCAAAGATGAGCTCATTTTTGCTTTTTATCAGTGCCCAGCTGATTGGGGTGAGCATTAGTACACATCATGTAGGCATTTTGCTAAAGGTCCTAGATTTCTTAACTTGGTGATGACTTTTGTACTCCATCCACTCTCTCACTACAACTCCATCATAGAGCCTCGTGCTCGATTTTTGTTATCTCTTCTTGAGCATCTTACTATAGATTTTCCTTCTCATTTTATCCTTTCTATCATAGATGTTCATTTAGATTCGGCGTCCCGTGATAAGCTTATCTTTCCTTCCGCTATCACGAGGATCTTACGCCATTTCTCTATTCCTTTTCCTGTGTCCGACCATTTCACACACATCTGTGCCATAGATGTCCTACCATAAAACGTTGTGAGACTCAGTTTAGGTCACGATAAACGGATTCCACTCCTCCCTCTCGTTCAGCTCCATCCAGATCTGCTCCACCTACATCTGCTTCTTCTTCCTCTACGGGCGATGTATCTCTTAGAGACATCATGGCGTAGCTGTAGCGCATGGATGCTTGCCTCGATACACTCTCCTCTGAGTTGTATCAGGTGAATGTTCGTGTTGGTCGTATTGCACAACGGCAGGCAACCATGGGTGGTTTTGCTCTAGAGGCTACTCCTTTACCACCTTCTCCAGCGGCTTCAGACTCTGAGGATGATGATAATGGAGATGCTAGCTCTACTGATGAGATGTCTACATGACACTCTATCCTTTGTCACTTGTGACAAAAAGGGAGAGTAGTTTTGAGTTATGAGAGTAGTCATCTTAGGGGGAGAGTTAGTATAAGACATTTATGATAGAGGGAGTGTTGATATTTTTGAGGGATGTGTGAGGTTTTGATGTATATTTTCTTTTCTATTCTTTATAGATACATTGATCTTGTATATGAGGTCTTTGGACTAATTTTACATATATTGTACTTATTTTCTCTATATGTAGATGTATGTTTCTTTCACCTCTCTCTCCATGTGTTGTTTTTTCTCTATCTTTATAGACACGTTCTTTATACTTGTATGCAATCTATTATTTCTATTTCACAAGAAATGCCTTGATCGGTTTTGTTTAAAGTGTTTCAGAAATACAGGTTGTCAAAGTCTACTTGCCATAAAATCGCTTCTTGCAAAATTTTTCAAGAGTTTGTGTTAGGATAGATTTTATTGTATTCAACAAGTGAGTATAAGTTGAGTGATTTATGACTTCTCTCATATGTTCATTTGTTTGTTGTGGTTTTGTCACGTATTGTCAAAGGGAGAAATTGTTAGGACATATGTGTTTTCACTTGTTAAGAACATATGTCACTTATTTATGTAAATTGGCTAAATCCTTTGGCAAAGCACACTCTACTTGTAATTGGGTAGTTCTAGGTGTTTTTAATACTTCAAGAAACAAGGTTTCAAAATCAAGTGTTGAAGTCATTAAGTCTGTCTAAGAAAAATCAAGCTGAAGTGCAAATTCATTAAAGTTCGACACCTTCTCGATAGCTATCCCGACATCTGCTATCTATCGAGATTTAAAAAATCTGATTTTTTGATCTGATTTCCTTGGGATCCATGAATATGCTTTTGGGTCTTCTTTTCTTCTAACCCTAAACATATAAAAGGATTGTTTTAAGAGCCGTCAAATTGTACACAATGTGCAAAAGCATTGAGCAATCTCTGTTCAAGCAAATTGTGATCAAAGACGAAGTTCTTGACCTAGTTCATCTTCTCTGAAGAAGTTGCTGTGTATTTGCACCAAAGGGTTTTGTGACCAAGCACCTTCCTGATCTTCATCGTGTAGGATGAACTGAAGAACTTTGCAGCCAACCTCTCCTCCTTAGTTAGTGTTTTGAAGTCGCATACTGGGATCTGCGCATTGGTTAGTCACGTACTTGAGAGCCATGCATCAAAAGGGAAATTGTCACTACAGATCAAGTCCAATTGGGTATTGGGATAAGGGTTCAACTATAGGTTGGTAAGGTACTTGGGATTCCTTTACTTGTAATCGCTTGATTTGATAATAGTGGAGTTTCGGGAGTGGTGACCTGAAAATCACTCGATGGGGTTTTTACCGCGAGGTTTTTCTCCATTCGTAAACAAATCACCGTGTCATTTAATTTCCGCTGCATATTTAGTTATTTGGTGATTTGTTTGTGCTTCCACGCAATTGCATGATAAATTGATTAATTAATAACTTTGCTAATTAATTAATTGGTTCAATCACAAGGGGTCATTCAATTTGTGGCCTATCAGCCTACATGTTCATGCATGAGTCTATGTGTCATCTATACTCCAATCCAATGGAACTATGGACACTCAATCCAAATCTACGTCTTGTTTGGATTAGTGCCCTTAAATCCTATTGTATGAAGCTATGTATGATATTATATATGACATTATGTATGACATGATGTACGACTTAATATTGTAATTAATAAAATTGTTTTATTATTACCTAAAATAATGGTAACATGAATATTTGGACATTATCATTTAGTCTATGAGATGCATAGTATGTGATTTATGTGATTTAGTCACAGAAGATATAAGTTACAAGTTCTTTGTAAACTCAGAATTTTAGTTCGTAGTCGGTGATAAAATTGGGCATTTCATCTGCGAAGACTATAACATATCAACTCAGATGATTTGTCTTGATCATGGAAGTGGAGACTTTTAGTTAATGTGTTAATATGTTTTAAGAGTTAAGACATATTGAATTGGACCGCTGTGAGATTTATTATTCTCCTAACGACTATCAATTGAATAATAAATTTCACGACTTATATTTGCATGAACTCTTAATCCTGAGAGAATAATGGACCTAATCATGAAGTGTAGGTTGCTTTGATATATCAGGAGTGAGATCTAAAGTAACGGTCAAAACCTCAGTATTTTGGGCAGCCACATTTAGTGTTGATGGAATATATATTCTGAAGATGGAATTCATAGTCTCTTAACGGAGACATCAAATATTCCCTTAAGATAAGTTTAATGGGTTTAGTTATTTAGAGAGTTAGGCCTAACCACCTTGGTAAGAAATTACTAAAGTATATATTTATGAAATTGGATTTCATAAATATATAATGAATAACTTAAAAGAATTAAACTGGGTACTCAAGGTCTAAGATGTAGTTTTTTACAAAGTGGCAGTCTACATTCATAACTTTGTATTACTACGAATATTTTATGAAGGGGTTGCATGTATAATAAAATCTTGGGATATAATTAATTAATAAGGCCTAGATTGCAATTATATTTATATAGTGGTATTAAATATAATTAATGGTAGTTTTGAACTTGTCAAGAGTTGACAGAAAAGCTCAAGGCCCATTAGAGCTACTGTCTTATTGGTCCCTTTTGGTCCCACTCCAAGCCACACACTAAAGCCCAATAAGCCAGCCCAATTAGATAATCAGTTAGTTATAAAAGGGAGAAACATATATAATTTTTTCATTAGAGAAAAAAGTAAGACACCATTGTGAAGTGGTGCGTATGTGCGAGTGAAGCCACTCAATAATTCTCCCTTGGAAACTGATTGAGAGGCCACACTTCTTAGGCGTAAAGTGGAATTGGAGTGAAGATTAAAAGTGTTCCCATGTACTTATAATCTTTTTTTTTTTGAATTTCACCGCACCAAGGTTCGCTATCTTGTTCTTAAATTTTGAAATCTATATAGTGCAAGTTATCAATCATGAATGAAATAGATCCTTGTTTGTTGCTTCCGCTGTGTGTTTTGTATGAAATACAAAACTAGATTTATCAACACGTCTACCTTCCTAGGACACCCTCTTTTGTTGGATAACATGTTTGTTTACCTCTTCATGTGCTTCACATGTTTGTTTGCCCCCGCTTGGCATCTTTTCCTTGCTTGTCTTTAGCATGCTTTTCCTTCCGTTTGTTTCTTTGCTTGTCTATTGACTTGTTTCTTTTTTCTTTGCATATACATGCATGGAGTACAAACATTTGGAGCAAGGGTGCAACCTCCTAAGCACATGCAAAAAGGGCAAGGGTGCAAGCAAAAGGATTCAAGCCCACAAAGGGCATTATTTAGTAGAATAGGGGGCCTAGCCCCTCAAGAGCGGTCTTCTCTTTCTCTCTCTTCAAGCTACTTCTCTAGAGCATGTATTAAGGTTCCCCCTCCATGTACCCCCATTTACTTTTCCTGCTCTTTGCTTGGCCCACGTTCCCTAGGTATGGCAATGTCTATTTTACATTTCCTGTGCCTTGTTAGGCCATACCCTTGGAACATTGGCAATGTTTGATTTACTTTCCCACTTCGTGTGGTTGCATTGTGCATGATGTATGTATATCTATATCTGCTTGTATATGGATGATTGTGCACTTTGTATGATGGACTCTCGTGGCTACGTGAGTGCTCCTCTCTAGTCATGAGAGCTCTTGACCTTGTGGTATAGGTATGTGCTTAAGGCGATTGTTGTAGGCGCATATTCATGCTATTGTGTATGCGTTAATCACGGTGTGATTGTCTTGATCCATGTCACCAAGTGACATTGGTTTCCCCGCGTATGCGATGTCCATCAAGCTGCTTGATACTTTGTAGGGCTTTGGCTCTTCACAGTACAAGCATGTCAAAACATGCTGTATACATAGACGCGAAACCCTGCCGATGCACCATAGCACACCAAATGTGAAACTCTATTGGATTTTCTCCATGAAATAGGGCGTCCCCATTGTTGTATTCTCATGTCAAAAGCTTGGTGATAATAGCATTTTGTGTTCTATGACGCATCTAAGGCGTGCTACCGATTTTCCGCCATGAAAATAAAGCGAAATGCTGCTATATTTTCATCGTGGAAATTCGAAAACAATTCCAAACACACCTAGAAAGCATCAATCAAGACCACACCCATTCCAAAACCAAACCTCAAAGCCCAACACATTTAAAGCCCCGAAAGCTAATGCCGATAGCTTATTTTTAATTGCCAATGTCCTTAAATTACGATATTACTAAAAAAAAGAACTGTCTACAAACAGACATTATGGGGTGCCTAACACCTTCCCCACACGTAACCAGACTTTCGAACTCAAGAATCAAGGTTTTTTTCCCATCCACATTAGATTAGAAAAAATGTCATTTTTCTTAACCTAGGATCGGTAATAAAATCTAATAGAGTCAAGTGCCCAATCACACCTTAGAAACATCCAATGATTGGTGGTGACTTCACTTACCCTTGGCTATTCCCATAAAATTGACTCATATTCTAGCCACCCACCTAAGGTATGACACACCTCCATATCCTTCCTCCACCGAAGGGAGTAGAGATGCGCGAGCATCACCGCGATGGGTGGCTGAGCAGCCATGAGGCATTGACATAACCCATCGAGGCTCTATGTATTGTCTTTGAACTCTTTTTTTTTTTCTCTCTCTCACTCATTCTTTTCCTTCCACTCACGCCTTCTCTCCTACCCTTTACCTCTCCCTGATATGGCCATATGAGAAGTTTTAATTGTTTCATCCAAATTCAAGACATAAGAAATGACTTGGAAGCTGTCATAAAGTGGGTTCACATAACTGAGAAAGCTTACAAAAGTCCAATCAAAAGAAAGATTGACCAACCACCTTGATATGCCTCAAATTTCACTTTTCTGCACTTATGATTCTTATGTCTTTTCTTATGAATTTAATAAAGGATTGGAATGTTCCAAATCCCCTATAGAAAAAACTTGTCATCTTTTAACTTGAGCAATGAGAGAAACACCAATTTATTATCTTTGCTTATTGTCAGCATTTTTCTTTTTTCCATGCCATGTAATTTTTTCCCATGACGTCCTTTGAGGAATTTTTTCCATGCCCATGGTCTTTTCCCTTGTCTTTTGCCTAGATCACCCCTTCAATTTTTCAACCTAGTGGGGTCTTTTTGCCTTAATTTTTGCCTAGGCTGCCTTTTCGGGTTTTCAACCTAGCATGCTTTTTCCTTCTCTTTTTCAACTGTTGTATCTTCAAAGTCTATCCATGTTGATTGGGCAATGCATCTCTTCCCCATCTAAATCTGTAATTCTCTTAGCACCTCCTGACATTATCTTCTTGATAATAGAAGGCATAAACCATCTTGGCTTCATCTTTCCTCTAGGATCAAAGGTAGCACTTGCAGACCTTTTCAGAAGAAGGCCAATGATATGCTTGAAGCCTACTTCCCTGATAAAGGCCCTAGTTTCAAAGACGAGAAGGTTGTACCACTCCACCACCTTATTGGTGTTTCTCCTATTAGTATAAGGGGATGATGACTACAAAAGAAGAAGATGGCATTAGATTCTTAATTCAAGCAAAAATGATGAGAAATGGTGTTTTCGATGCAAGAATAAAGATAAAAAATAAAAATAAAAAATAAAAAAAATAAAAAATAAAAAGGATGTAGTGATGTTCGGATATAAAAATGATAAAAAGGGATGTTAGGATTGCATATAGAAGCGAAACACTTGAAATAGAAGTGAAAAGGGGCAGAGTAAGGCCTTTGCCAGGCATCTCACGTACGCGGGTCAAAGTCCACGTACACAGATAGGACCTCACATACGCAAGCCCACTCTCACCTATGCAGAGTCTCAAGAACAAATATGCATATGTAAGAATAGATCTGTGTATGCATGAATTCAAGCTATGTACACAGGCTCGAGCCCACACACGTAAAAGCACAAACAGGATCAGTCCTTTGACATTTTCTAGCAAATATCACCCCAAATCATTCCTAAACATGTTCTTGCCCCTCCTAATGTGTCAAGTTTTCATCTAAACCCATTCCACAACAAAACCCAAGCATTTACATGCCCAAAAACACATCCAAATGGAAGATCAAAGATAAACTTGAAAAATGAGAAAAGTTGAAAAACTTACAAATTCAACCATGGGAATGTGATTCTCTAGCCAGTATGTCAATGGTGGAGGCCCCATCAATCTCACTACCCTACTCCAACAGGTGAGCTGAAATGCATTTAGAGGAAAGGATGTAGGAGAATTTCTTAGCCTTAGGTGTCATTGGAGAAGATGAAGAGAGTTTAGAGAGAAAATGAGAAAATGAGGGAGTTTGAAAGAATGAGAGAATCAGAAGGTGAAGGGAAAAGAGAGGAAAGGGAGGTTTTATAGAGAGAGGAAAAAAAAAACTTCTCTTTTCTTTCAAAAAAAAAAAGAAACAAACATCTCAAGATTGCCCTAATTGGGCACAAAATCATCAAGGACTCCCCAGTAAGCAATAAAGGATGTAGAAGACTCTTCCCCCCCCCCCCCCCCCTCCCCCTTAAAGTAAGGCATGTGCATCCCAAAATCATTTTCGACAAATCAGATAAAATCAAAAACACTATCCTAGTAAGGAAGAAAAAGATTCTTCCCCAATGGATCAAGCATATCTAGGACATCATCCCCATGGAGGAGGTAAAAGATTATTCCCTGATGGACCCTAGCATACTTAAACAATCCTCAGTAAGGAACTAGAAGATTCTTCCCAGTAGATCAAGTACACCTAAAAGCATCCCTAGTAAGGAAGCAGAAGATTCTTCCATAAAGTCCTCAGCATAGCATTAAGGAAGTAGAAGATTCTTTCCCAGTGGATCACATATCTATAAAGCTACACCACTCCTTACTGAGTCCATTTCTAATACTCCTCAGTGAGTTTCTCATCCCCAAGCAAGAGGCAAAATATTCCTCCCCATACATACCTACTCCTCAATAAGTTGTCACCACCCCTAGTGGGTCCAACAATCAAGACTACTCATGCACATATCTTCCAAGAATTGAACATGCAGGCACGGTAGAAAAAGATAAAAATAGTGACAAAGAAAGGGACCAAGGTCAACCTAACACAAGAGCCTCACCAGAAAAGGTAGAGAAAGAAGCGAAGAAGGCAAGAGGAGCGAGTCACCCAAAGAAGTTTAAGGAAAAAGCCCCGGATGGACACCATAAAGATTGTATCCTTTTATTGTTTATTAGGTTAGCTTATAAAAGTACCTTTGTTTTAGGACATATGTGGTTCACTTGATAAGAACATATGTCATTCTTTTATGTAATTGGCTAATCCTTTGACAAAACGCACTTTACTTGTAATTGGGTAGTTCTAGGTGTTTTTAATACTTCAGGAAACAAGATTTAAAGATCAAGTGTTGAAGTCATCAAGTCTATCCAAGAAACAAGCTGAAGAAGCTTAAGTTCATTAAAGCTCGACAGCTAGCACGACAGCTAGCATGTGTTGAAGTTTAGAAAGCTGCTCAAGCCTGTGTGCTCGACACCTCCTATCTGTTAAGGTTTAAGAAAAACAAATTTTTCTTTTCTATTTTCTTGGGATCCGTGTTTATTTGTTGGGCCTTCTTTTCTCCTAACCCTAGACATATAAAATGATTTTTTTAAGGGCCGTCAATGAGTACACAAGTTGCACAAGCATTGAGCAAAGACTGTTCAAGCAATTTGTGACCAGAGACAAAGTTTTACCCTAGTTCATCTCTTCTGAAGAAGTTGCTATGTATATGCACCTTTGGGTTTTGTAACCAAGTATCTTCTTGATCTTCATCTTGTAAGAACTGAAGAACTTTGCAGCCAACAACTCTTTCTAGTTGGTGATTGAAGTCGCATACTAGGATCTACACATTGGTTAGTCATGTACTTAGGAGCCGTGCATCAAAAGGGGAAATTGCCACTACAAAACAAGTCTAATTGGGTATTGGGGTAAGGGTTTAACTGTAGGTTGGTATAAGGTATTGGGATTCCTTTACTTGTAACCGCTTGTTATGATAATAGTGGAATTTCAGGAGTGGTGACCTGAAAATCACCCAATGAGGTTTTTGCCATCAGGTTTTCCCCATTCGTAAACAAATCACTGTGTTATTTCTTTTCTGCTGCGTAATTAGTTTATTGGTGATTTATTTGTGCTACCACACGTTTGTATGTTAATTTGATTAATTAACTTGGCTAATTAATCAATTAATTTAATCACAAGGGGTCAATACATTTTTGGCCTATCACTTTGTTTGTTTTCTTTTTTCTTTTTAAGTGACTTAAGGATTGTGAGTCACTCACCATTTGCTTGCAAGTGGTAAAACAGATTCTAGGATAGCGAACATGTCGTTGCTCATTTCCCGAACAACAAAGGTGGGACTTCGGACATACAAATCCCACGCAGCTCTCTAAAGTTACACCCCGCCCCATGTATGAGTGATGTGTGTCGTGTGCATGGGTTGGGCCTAAGTTATATGTTTAAACAAAATATTTTGTCTCTTATTCTTCTAATTCCATTAGCAAAGTCATGAATCAAAACAAGGGCATCTATAGACATTGTATTTTGTAACCCTTACGACTCGGGTCCCTGTTCCCCAATGATGCTCGAACTCTAAGGCCTAAGGCTAATTTAGAGCCCAATCAAATATCAAATTGACTTGAGAAGTGTTAACAATGAAAAATATAACTTTTTAAATGAGCAAAAATTTATTTTTAGAAATAAAATGACCAAAGTGGCTCTCAGCCCACATACGTGGGCAACAGCCTGCGTACATGGGCCAAAGTATGCGTATACAGGCACACTCCTGCGTACATAGCTAGGGTTTTAGAAGTATGAAAAAGGCAAGTTTTCTACAGTAATGGCTGAGGTTTGGATTGAATCCCACATCGTCTGGGAGCCATTCCAAACCCCATTTTTTTCCAATATCTAAAGTCTTACAAGGTATATTTTCAAAACACATAAAAATCCCATGAGAAAAGTACAAGATTCACTAGAAAATGGTGAATCAAAAGGGGGTTTTTCACAAAACACACTCAAGTCAATTATTTTTATTGGGACCTTTTCTATCCCCAATCCTTTTAGTTTAGCATTGCTAATCACTTTCTTATTGGTTTGTGAATAAACTTGATTGAGGGCAAAGGTCAAAATCAAGCTTGTAGAGCTTTTCTTTGAGGTATTAGTTCAAACTTTGCTTTTTCCCTTTTCCTTTCTTTTATTCTTTTAATTCTTCTGTTTTTCTTATTTTCCTATTAGAATAAGTTTTAATATGTTTCTCTAGATTAGGTTTAAGTTTTTGTATGCTTAAAATGCATGTTAGGTTGTTAGAATTTTTGTTTTAAAGTTCTGCTCTATTTCTGTGTTGTTAGGTTTTCTAGGCAAGGACTTAGGTGCGCATAATATTGCTTACGCACGTAGGCTTGATTATGCATACATAGACCTATTCTTGTGTGCGTGAGCCGCTGCCCAAAAACCCTAATTTTTATTTATTTGTTTTGCTTCTGGCTTCACATGTTATCCTGTTTAGTTCCTTCTTTGTGTTTTTACACTTCCAAAGTCTCTGTTTCATATGTTAGTTTTTTTATTTGCTATCATATGTTTAGATTAGGATTTCTTAGTTTTAATGCCATGCCATTCATTCACATGTCCATGTATTAATGCCATAGGTACTGTGTTGCTGAAAGGTAAGTAAAGATAAGTCATACATTGGTATGAACATGCATTTGATGATGTACGCCATTTGAATGTTTATTTTATCTCCAATTTTATGCTTTATATTATTTTGTGATTGCCATGATACCTTGCTTCCATAATCAGGTTTCTGCCTTGATTTAGATGTATGATAGGGTTTTCACATGCTAGATGAATGCTAGGGTTTGTATATGTGTGTGGTTTGGCTTCCTTTTGCAATCATATATGTGTGTGTTTTGGGATGATGATTCCATCTTGTATTCTTAGATGTATGCTAGTGTGTGTGTGAGTTAGAAATACAGTATGGAACATATTTTTAATGAATTTAAAATGCAAGACACAATGATGGGAAGCCAACCTTAGGGTTAGGCAATCTTGGGTGCCTAACACCTTCCCAATAGCATACCTAAAATCCAAACCCATATCTCTAGTAATAAGATTAAAAGGTCCTTCCTCGAGAGGATGCAATATATATGGTTCCTAGACCATTACAAAAAGTAGGTGGCGACTCCCCACTCCCCCTTATGCCCACACTATGGCAGAGGTTTATGCTTATCTATTGGAGAAGAAGCTAGTGACTCCAATATTCGTAAGACCTAGAAAAGGCCCTCCTCTACCTGGTTTTGATTGATCTAAGAAATGTGAACACCATTTTGGAACTGAGGGACATACCCTAGAAAAGTGTAGTAATTTGAGATACCGGATCTAGGATCTCATCGACAACAAGTTAGTACAATTTGACAACGCGGCTAAGCCGAATGTCATTACTAACCCTTTGTCTCCTTATTAGGAAGGGTACGTGAATGCTATCTCTGTAGTGGAGGAGAGGATCCTTGATTTCTCATCCCCTTCATTCCCTTGGAAAGCCACGTTGCAGGCCTTAGCCCATGAAAGTCACATCGTTCTCGTGAACATAGGAGCTCTAGGTTTTGACTACGAAGTCTACTCATTCTGTGACAGTGGGGACCAACATGCCCTATTTGATTGCATAATGCTCTAAGCACAAGTTCAGAGTCTAGCCGACTGTGGTATCATCTAGATCAAAAGAGAATCAATGCGCAGGAGTGATTGCATGGCAACCAACCTATGCCCTCCGAGTACCCAAGCGAGAACTAGCCACAATGCTATGTCAATAGGATCAAGGAAGGATTGGGACGAATACTTGCAAAAGCACTTATGTAGGATTCCTCCAGCTCCTCTGACTTCGGTCATTATCAAAGAGATTACAGAATCACCTGTGGATTTAGGGGTGCCAGCTCCAAAGAAAGGACAAATCATGCCAGCCATTAAAGGCTTTACTCCTCTAGTCTTAGCACTACTTACAATTGCAGAGTCATCTCTAGGATTTATCTAGAAGGGAACCCCTGTCATTCCCGAAATTCAAGATTTTGATCCTCTAATTCTTCCAAAGCCTAACCAAGGAATCTCTGGGACTCTTGGCCCAAAAGCTCTAGAAGCTTCTCTGGCCAGCCTAGTTATCATCAGTCCAAAGATGTTCTCCCTATCACCAAATCTACAAACTCAAGAAGGCGTGGTCATCTGTATGTCAAAGCCCTTCCTATACCAAGATAGCCATTATGTCCCATGGAAATATGATGTGACTTTGATTTCCACCCGAACTAGAAAGGAAAAGGTTTGCTCTAATATCTCTTCAAGCCTAGCTAGACTCTCTAGGAGTGATTGATGTTATACTCCTAAGGAACTATAAAAATAAAAAATAAAAAATAAAAGGAGGAAAGTGATTGGCAAAAGCACGGCCAAGCCAGCCAGGAATAGGATCACCACTAAAGAAGCCAAGGAATTCTTGAAAACCATCCGAAAGGCCAATTATAGTGTGATTTAGTAGTTGAACAAATCTCCAGCTCAAATATCTATCTTAGCCCTATTGCCATCTTCCAAGGTCCATCATGAAGCTCTATTGAAGGTGTTAAAGGAAACATATGTTCCTACTGGTATTACAGAATCCTCCTTCAAAGGTATGATATCATTGGTGTTGGCTACCTACAAAGTCTTTTTTCCCAATGATGAGTTGCCTCCAGAAGATAGAAATCATAGCTTGGCCATGCATATCGTAGTCAAATGTGAAGACATGATTGTCACAAGGGTGCTAATCGACAATGGACCAACCTTGAATGTCTACCTAATGGCCACTCTTGAATGCCTAAAGGTGGATATGTCTCTTATCAAGCCTAGCACTATAATCATCAGAGCCTTTGACGGCACGCATTGCAAAGTGCAAGGCAAAATTGAGTTAATGATTAAGATTGGTCCAAGATGAGTGAATGTATGCCCTAGGGTTGGAAACCCTTAGGGACTAAGTATGATCTAATAAGCAAGAAACGCAGTTGCTTTTCCCTAGGGATTTAATCACAAATGCTGCGAAAAAAGGACGGATAGAACCTGGAGTAGGGTATGACTCTTTAATGCAAGCAAAAAGAGCAAACCTGCAAATGAAAATGGACACTTTCCCCTTAACTCATTTAGAAACAATCCTACAAGGATATCCTACTCCAGGCTTGGATGTTCACTCGGTCTTGGCTCTTTCTGGTTCTTGCAGACTTGACATAGTCTAGGCCAACTATATGAGGCACGACTCAACTGGTAAGTTGGTCCTATTCCTAGAGGGGGCCTCAATCATCTAATCTTTCCCTTCATAGAAGTTGTGGGACAGAGCAAATCAAGAGGGCCTTTTCAGCATAATCCTGTCCACCCATAGACCGAAGAAAGGCCTATAATTCGACATCCAATAACTATCTGAGGTATATGTATCTAGCATTAGCCTTTAATGCTGAGTTCGGGTTCGATTTAATATGAGGGGTGATGTCATGCATTTTGAAATGGAAGGAGAAAGACTTTCCAAGCACAACAAATATATGAATAGGTAAAGCTGTAGAAGAAATTAAATCTACTACCCTAGGTTTGTACATGTGAAGGAAAGTTGTAAAGCATGCTTAGGAAAGTAGGAAAGCTTCACATACGAAGATACCTCAAAGCCAGTTTTTCAAAAAACCATTTTGAAAAACATTTTGGAAAATATATTTAAGTTTTGAAAATAGTTTACTAGAATATAGTAAAAGCATTTTCCAAAAGGAAAGCCCAAAAGGCTAATGCCAATTTCAATGTTTTTGAAAGCCAATGTCCAGAGAATATGGTTTTATCAAAAGCTCTAAAGGATAAACTCTCTAAGTGTCCCCAATGGAGTCGCTAGTCTGTCGATGCCTTGCGGATGCTTAACCACCTATCTCGGCAACGCTCGCAGAGAGGGCTTCCTTCGAGAGCCTTTACAGGTGCTCGTGTGAAGGAAGGTCGTTACCTTTAGGTGTGTCACTGGAATCTAAGTCAATTTTTAAGGAATTACCTAGGGTAAGTGAAGTTGCCACCAATCATTGGGTTTTTCTAAGATGTGATTGGTCATTTGACTCTATTTAATTTTATTACTGGTCCTAGGCTAAGAAAAAAGGTCTTTTTCCTAATCTATTATGGATGGATAGAAAATATTGATTCTTGAGTTTGGAAGTCTTTAGGAACCCCACAGTGCCTGTCCAAGGACAGTCTTTTGTTTTGGTAAAACCGTAATTTTTAGACATTGGCAATTGAAAAAAAGCTATTGGCATTAGCTTACAGGGCTTTAAACATGTTAGGCTTTAAGGTTTGATTTTGGAATGGATTTGGTCCCAGTCTATGCTTTCTTAGTGCGTTTGGAATCGAAACCAAATTTCCACAATGAAAATTTCGCAACATTTCGCCTTATTTTTGTGGCAGAAATCCGGCAGTGCTTCACCTTAAGTGTATCATAGCACACAAAATGCTATTCTCACCAAGATTTCACTGTGAGAATATAGCAACAGGGTGTCTCATTTTCACTGTGAAAATTCAAAAGCGCTTCGTGTTTGGTGCGTTATGGTGCACCAACAGGGTTTGGCGTCTATGTATACCGCACATATCGACATGCTTGTATAGAGACGAGCTAAAGCCCTTTAAAGTATCAAGCGTGTTGATGTGTGTCGCATACATGGGGAAACTAGTGTCACTGGGTGACATGGATAAGGACAATCACACTGAGATGATCATGCACACAATAAAGCATGAATATACATCTACGGCAATCGCCTCTAGCACATACCCATACTACAAGGTCAGGAGCTCTCATGACTAAAGAGGGTCACTCACGTAGCCACGAAAGTCCATCATACAAAGTGCACAGTCGCCCATATACAAGCAGATATAGATATATATACATCATGCACAATGTAACCACACAGAGCGGGAAAGTAAATTAGACATTGCCAACGTTCCAAGGGTATGGCCCAACAAGGTATAGGAAATATAAAATAGACATTGCCATACCCAAGGAATGCGCCCCAAGCAAAGAGTAGGAAAAGTAAAATGGGTACATCGAGGGGGACCCTAATGCACGCTCTAAAGAAGAAACTAAAGGAGGGAGATAGAAGGACCTAACCACTCGGGAAGGCTAGGCCTCCAATCTACTGAACATTGCCCTTTTTGGGCTTGCATCTTCTTGCTTGTATCTTTACCCTTTTTGCTCGCACCTAGGAGTTCATGCTCTTTCTCCAAGAGTTCTCGCTCCATGCGTGTACATACAATAAACAAGGAAACAAGCCAGCAGACAAGGAAAGAAAGAAACAAAGGAGAAAGGAAAAGCATGCAAAGAACATACTAACAAAGAGAGCCAAATAAGGGCAAACAAAGAATGCTAAGCATATAAAAGGGCAAACAAGTATGTTATCAAACAAAAGAGGGTGTCCTAAGAGGACAAATGTAGGTTTGGATCGAGTGTCCATAGTTCCATTAGATTGGAGTATGGACGACACATGTGCCATCAAGCAAAATTCCTAGAAGGGACTCAAGGTCTCGTATATCAAAGACGGGTGTGAACCTACACGAGATAGTAGGAATTAGGCTTAATGACAGAAGCAAGCAAAGACTTATGCATGAACATGTAAGCAAGCATGAAAAAAGAATGCATAGAAGCAAAGAAAGCCAAACAAGTGGCACAAAGCAAGCATGGCAAGCAACATCACATAGGGCGAAGAAAAGGTACACATTGAGCAAACTAGCATCACGGGGATGCATCTCACAAGTGGTTACACCCCAATAGGCCACACGAGGGATGGATGTAACCACATAAGAACAAGCCCACTAGGGGGGGGGGGGCACAAAGCATTGCAAAGACTAGATCTTGAGATGCAAGCATAAACATAAAGCATAGAAGCAAGCAACCATACACATGCATATAGGGAAATGATCCAAACCCTTTGATATAGGCCTAGGTATATGAATGTAGGCCTAGACCACAAGATCTAGATCTACACCCTACCAATAAGGGCCAAAACACAAGAACGAGAGATATCAAGGGACAAAAGTGCTATAGAAGCACATGGCATTAGCAACCAACATATAGATCTAAGCACACAAACATGGAACAGACCACATAAACACATAGATCTAAACATAGGCATGACACAGGGCCTAAAGAGACATAAATCTAAACATAGGCACATAGATTTAAGCAAAAACATATAGATCTAAGCATGAACATGGCATGTAGATCTAAGCACAAGCATGGCATAGAAAGCATAAGCATGTAGATCTAAGCATATCTTAGCCCAAGAAGGCTAGGCCAACAACATCAAAGTGATAAATCATGGCAAAAAGCAAGGAAACATGCTAGAAAAAACCATAAAACATGCTAGGAAGCAGAAAAGAAAGAAAAAAATAAAAAAAAAAAAAAAAAAAAAAAAAAAAAAAGGAAGAACTTGCTAGGAAAAGCAATAAAGCAAATTTTGACCAAGAAAAAGCTATGAAAAGAAAAGGTTGTGGATTGTAGCTAAAAAGCCACATCTACACCCCTAAACCTCAAATCCAAGATATGGAACCAAGGAGAGAGATTGAGTGCAAGAACACTACCTTGTGATTTTGGGGAAAAGCGAAGAATCAATGGTGTTTGGATGTGATTGGATATGTTTGGGAGAGAAATTAGAGAGGAATAGAGGGGATCTATCCAAAAACTACCAAAATCTTTTTTCTTTTCTTTTTTTCTTTTTTTTTTTTTTTTTGCAAAATGAAGGGTCTGGGAGTATTATAGCTAAAATCTGACCATTCGGCTTCTGGCAACCCTTGAGTAGCCCCCGGCCATTGCCACCAGCCACACAAAGGCCGCCAGCAACCTCTGCTAACATCAATAGTTTTGGCTTTTTATGGTCCAGCTTTGGATGCGTATTTGAAGGTCTTCCTAGACTCAGATTGAGTTGATATTGGCGTCCCTAGAAAGCTCCTGATTTCTAGTTTCCATAACACTAAAGAAATTGGAAATCTAACAGTTAGATCAAAAGTTATAAGCTCAGGAAGTGCGCCGATGCACTTTGTAGGATTTTTTGGGTATCTCAACCATTTTAACTCCGATTTTGACCCATGAATAGTCGTTGATAGACCAAAAACATATTGACCCATTGTGATGAATTAATTGATTAATTAGTCAAGTTTAATTAATTAATCAAGTTAACATGCAAACGCGTGGTAGCATAAACAAATCACCAATTAAACTAAGTATGCAACGGAAAATAAATTGACATAGTGATTTGTTTACGAATGGGAAAAACCAACACGGCAAAAACCTCATCGGGTGATTTTAAGGTCACCACTCCCGAGAATCCACTATTATCACAACAAGTGGTTAGAAGTAAAAGAATCTCAGCTCCTTATGCCAATCTACAGTTGAACCCTTACCCCAATACCCAATTGGACTTGTTCTGTAATGACAATCTCTCCTTTTAATGCACGACTCCTAGTACATGACTAACCAATTGTGCAGATCCTAGTGTGCAACTTCAATCACCAACTAAAGAAGGTTGTTGGCTGCAAAGTTCTTCAATTCATCCAAACGATGAAGATCAAGAAGATGCTTAGTCACAAAACCCTACGGTGCACAAACACAGCAACTTCTTCACAAGAATGATGAACTAGGGCAAATTTTGTCTCCAATCACAATTTTCTTGAACAAACTTTGCTCAACACGTGTGCAACTTGTGTCCACTTTGACGTCTCTTAGAATAATCCCTTTTTATGTCTAATGTTGTGAGAAAAGAAAGCACAAACACATAATCATGGATTAGAGTTAAAACAAAACTAAAAATGTGTTTTTCTTAAACCTCGACAAATAGTCATCTATCGAGAAGCTGTCGAGTAGCTGTCGAGCCACGGGACTGGAACAGCTCTTTCTTTAAGCTCGATAGATGCTAGCTGTCAAGCTTTAATGATAGGAACTTTTCAGACTTGAATCTTGAACAGACTTGCATGGCTTCAACACTTAATTTTGAAACAAAATTTCTTGAAGTATTAAACACATCCTAGATCAACCTAAATACAAGTAAAGTGTGTTTTGTCAAAGGATTAGCCAATTACGTAAAATAGTGACATATGTTCCTAACAAGTGAATCACATATGTCCTAACAACTCCCTCTTTGTCAATCCGTGACAAAACCACAATGAACAAATGATCATATGAGAGAAGTCATAACTCACTTAACTCATATTCACTTGTTGAATATAATAAAATCTATCCTAACACAAACTCTTGAAAAACTTTGCAAGAAGAGAGTTTATGGCAAGTAGACTTTGACAACCTGTATTTCTGAAACACTTTAAACAAAACTCATCAAGGCATCTTTGTGTGAAACAAAAATAATAGATTGCATACACGTAATAAGAAGCATGTGCACAAAGAGAGAAAAGAAACAACACATGTAAGGGTAGGTGAAAGAAACATACATCAACATATAAAGAAGATAAGTACAATGTATGTCAATAATGATTGCAAGACCTAAGGTACAAGAATAAATGTATCTAAAATAAAGAAAAGAAAAAGATACATATAATCCTCACTACATCCCTCAGATATCCACACTCCCCCTATCAAAATGGTCCTATACTAACTCTCTTCCTAAGTATGACTACTCTCATATACAAAACTACTCCCTCTTTTTGTCACAAGTGACAAAAGGTAAGAGTGTCAAGTAGACATCTCATAAGTACCGGAAGAGTTAGCATCTCCATCACCATCATCCTCAGAAGCAATAGCATCATCATCATCATCCTCAGCATCGGAAGCTTCTAGAGTACGTGGAGGAGAATCAACGAAGACACCTATGACCGCCTGTTGTCGAGCAATACGACCAACACGAATGTTCACCTGATACAACTCAGTAGAGAGTGTATCAAGACGAGCATCCATGCGCTGAAGTTGCATCATAATGTCTCCTAAATTCACATCGCTCGTAGAAGAGGAATGAAAGGATGTGGATGGAGCATATTGAGATGGAGCTAAATGAGAGGGAGGAGCTGCTAACCCAGACTTCCTCAACCTAAACTGCACCTCGCTACATTTAACAGTAGTAGCATCTATGGCACAAATATAGATAAAGTGGTTGGACGTTGGAAAGGGAACAGAAAAATGGCGTAAGATCCTTGTGATAGTGGAAGGGAAGATAAGCTTATCTCGGAACGCTGTATCCTTATGGAAATCTAAGATAGAAAGAATAAAGTGAGAAGGAAAATCTACGGTAAGATGCTCAAGAAGGGACAGCAAAAATCGAGCACAAGGCTCTGTGATAGAGTTATAGTGAGAGAGGGGTAAAGAACAAAAGCCATAACCATGTTCAAAAACTGAGGACCTTTTGTAAAGTCTGAACAGTAAGTGAACTGACGCTCACCCCAGTTAGAAGGGCGCTCACAAAAAGTAGATTTAAGCTCATCTTTGGACACAGTCCTCAGACGCTCACAACCAGGGTAGTCAAGAAACTCTACCCTTGGGACACAAAAAACATCTACAACAAGCTGTAGTGTGACAACAATGCGCATACCTCAAACACGAGTACGAAAGAGAGGTACTAAAAAATCAAATCCATACATGTTAGAGTAAAACTCCTAGATCAGCATGGATGGACAAGTGACCGAGACATCACACAATGACTCCGAACTCCAACTGTGAATGACAGTAGGTAGGTCAGTGTCGGCAAAGTCCGTCAAAATGACTTGGTGTTCAGAATGAATGCCTCGTCGAGAAAAGTTCTCTGAGAAGGCTTTACGGGCATCCTCATCACGGAACCAAATATGTTATGGAGTAGGATCAGAGGAAGTGGATGCCTCGGATCGAAGAAGATTCCAGGACGGAGCAAACTTACGTTTAGGTGCCATTGACACGACTAACACAAACGTAAAAGAGAAAGACAATCAGAAAAGTCCAGCACAGTTCAAATATAGCAATTATATTGAAAAGAAAGGATGTATGCATGGGAAATGCATGAACATGTGACATGCAATATAATAAGCATCGTGGGCTCAGCCCAATCCAATCCTACCAGCAAACAATCAATTTACACACATCTAAATGCATGATAATACTGTTATAATGCTTATGTGATGCAATGTGTGAGATTTTAAACTCATTTAAGCAAAAACCCATCCCAAAATTTCAACAAAAACTCAACAATTTTGAAAAAAACCCCAAATTTTTTCAAAAACCCCAAAACCTAGATCTAAATGCATGAAATGCATGAAGAATGAAAAGAAAAGAGAGCATACCAAGTGATTTGAAGCAAGGAGAGTTCGAAAATTACGTGGGTTGAAGGTTTGGAGAGAGAAAAGAGTGTTTAGGAGGTGAAAAGATGGATCTGTCAAGAGAGACATCGAGAAAAGTAAGAAACGGATTGTGTTGAACATATATATAAGAGTTTAGTAAATCTCGACAAATAGAGGTGTCGAGAGGTGTCGAGATAGGTGTCGAGAAAATAGATGTCGACAGATGCAATGGTCAAGGATCTGTAGAGGAACAATTCAACAAAAAAGATAAGAGAAGCTCAATCGATCCACCAGCTGTCAAGAAGCTATCGAGAGGACAGGAACTTTCTCGATTGATCCACCTAGCTATCAAGAGGTGTCGAGATTGTGATAAGAAATAGCTTAAGGGCTCGACAAATAAGCTAGGTGTCGAGGACGTGTTGAGAAGCTGTCAAGATTGCTTAAAAACAGTTTTTCAAGAAGAGAAAAACACAAATTTGAATGCAATCAAGCATGAAACTCAACCAATGATTTAATTAACATTTTAGACTCTCAAACTGATCTCTCAACAAAAAATTTTAAGCACATGGATCCCAAAAACATGCACATACACTAAACAAGTCTAACCAATTTTATATTTCAAAAACAAGTCAAGATAGTTTAATGAGCATACATTAACACATGTAAACCTTGTGATGGCCAAATCACATTGTATCTGCACATGTATTAAGAGTAGTAAAGAATATTGCATGTTGTGTGTGAAAAACATTGCAAGATTGCATAAGTGTCAACTAGTTATGACGATTTGTGATATGAGAAAATCATTTTAACTCACACACAATCATAACTGTTTGATGAGTACTATCACCTTCAAGGTACATCCTATAACTCCCACATCTCCTAGAATACACGTTTGCAATCATATATAAAAACATTTTGATCTTTTTGCTTTCGATTTTTCTTTGCATATTTTTTTTTTTAAACAAATCATGCATGGCATATAATAGATAGAAAAGAAATACCTAATTATGTGAAGCATTTGACATTCCAATTTTGCTATGACGAAACACACAAATGTCATTCATGATTGGCGGGCAACAGTGGTGAGATGGTTATTCATGCCTTTCTCTTAGGATTTTTTAGTACTTCCTTCAAAAAGAGTGATACGAGCATTAAGTACAAGAGATTACTTAATCTTACCCATCACAAACATGAGCCACAAAGCTCACTTGCTTAATTGTGCATAGAAATACTCATCTAAGCTACAAAAGATACAAATTTTAGAAAACTTTATTTCAATGACCATCCAAAGTACACAAGTACCAATGTACACAAAACACACATTATTTTTGTATTTTTCTGATTTTTCAATTTATTTTTTCATATGAAAAATAAAATAAAACAAAACTGAAAACTAACCAAACAAAAACATGTTAAACAAAACAAAACAATGCATAAAACTAAATGCAAATGCATGAGGAAGAAAGAGGAGAGAAGGAGAACAATCCATGGAGATAACACCAATGTTTTGACGAAGGAATTCAAAACGTTTGCTGTCAAGAGGTTTGGTAAACAAGTCAGCCTTCTGATCATCGGTGTGAATGAACTCAAGAGTGAGAATACCATCTTCGACAAGCTCCCTAATGAAGTGATGTCAAATCTCTATGTGTTTGGTTCGAGAATGTTGAACCGAATTCTTAGAGATGTTGATGGCACTGATATTGTCACAATAGATGGTGAGATGCTCTTAATAAATACCATAATCATGGAGGAGTTTTTGCATCCATAGGAGTTGGGTGCAATAGCTACCGGCAGCGATGTACTCAGCTTCTGCAGTGGATAAAGAGATGGAGTTCTACTTTTTGCTCATCCAGGAGACAAGATTGTTACCCACATAAAAACAACCCCCCGATATGCTCTTTCTATCATTAGCATTTCCAGCCCAATCAGCATCAAAATATCCAACTAAGACAACATTTGTGTCCTTGCTGTACCACACACCGAACTCAGCAGTGGTTTTGACATATTTTATAATTCTTTTTAAAACAGTCATATAAGATTCTTTGGGATTAGCCTGATATCTAGCACACACTCCAACACTGTAACTAATGTCAAGTCTATTAGCAATAAGGTAAAGAAGACTACCTATCATGCTTCTATATAGAGATGAATCTACACTTTTGCCTAACAAGTCCACAATGAGTTTAACATTTGTGCTCATGGGGGTTTTAAAAGAACTAGCAAATTCCAAACCAAAATTTTTCATAAGATTCTAAGAATATTTAGATTGAGATAGGAATATACCTGAATCTTGTTGACGAATCTGCAATCCAAGGAAGTGAGCCAACTCTCCAATCATACTCATCTTAAACTCGGCTTGCATGAGTTTTGAGAAGCCATTAGCAAGTTCATCCTTAGTCAACCCAAAGATGATACAATCAATATAGACTTGAGCAAATATCAACTCGCCATCCGCCTTTTTGATGAAGAGAATTTGATCAGTCTTTCCTCTTATGAACCCATTTGACACCAGATATTGTGTGAGCCTATCATACCAAGCTCTAGGGGCTTGTTTCAACCCATAAAATGTCTTTTTGACGTACAGCACATGATCCAAAATGTGTGGATCAATGAATCCTTTTGGTTGAGCCACATAGACATCTTCTTTAAGTAGCCCATTCAAGAAAGCAGTCTTTACATCCATCTGATAAAGTTTGAACTTCAGATGACATGCTAGGGCAAGGAGAATTCTGATGGACTCCATATAGGCAACTTGGGCAAATGTTTCATCATAGTCTACTCCTTCTATTTGTAAGTATCCTTAAGCTACTAGTACAGACTTGTTGCGGATCACATTGCCTTCCTTATCAGTCTTATTGCGGAATATCCACTTTGTGCCGATGATGTGCTCACCCTCTAGTCTAGGTACTAAAGTCCAAACATCATTCCTCTAAAACTAAAGTAGTTTATCATGCATTGCTTCGACCTAACTTTCATCATGAAGAGCTTCCTCAACTTTTGTGGGTTCAACTTGTGACAAATAACAAGAATAAGACACAAAGTTAGCAACACATTTATCAACTATACGTTTCCTTAATGTGAGTTCATTCATGTTTCCCACAATAACTTCTAGAGGATGATTTAATTTAATCTTGGAGAAAGGTCCCTTCTTTTCATGAGATTCAGAATCTGGTGAAGTAGGTATATCTGCAAAATCTTCAACAACACTGGGAGTATCGGGAGTACTTGGAGATGAACGTTCTTGTTCAAGTCTAGAACTTCCTTAGGCTTAGGAGGAAGAATTTCTTTGGGGGATTCCTCAATACCTTTCTCAAAACCAAAATCTGAAGACTTATCAATAACAACATTCACTGTCTCCATTACCTTCATAATTCTTTTGTTGTATGCCCGATAAGTCTTACTTGTGGAGGAGTAGCCCAGAAATATACCTTCATCGCTCTGGGAGTTATACTTTCCCACATTCTCTCTATCCTTGAGGATGAAACAAGTACTTCCAAAGATTCTGTAATACTTCACATTCGGCTTCCTTCCTTTCCATAACTCATATGGACTCTTCTTGGTACTAGGTCTAAAGTACACCTTATTAATAGTATGACATACAGTATTAACAGCTTCTCCCCACAAGTTTCTAGCCACGTCTTTTTTGTGTAACATCACTCTGGCATCTTCTGAATAACCCTATTCTTTCTTTCTACTACACCATTCTGCTGAGGAGTAATAGGAGTAGAGAATTCTTAAGATATACCTGATCTTGTGCAAAAGGACTCCATATACGAATTCTCGAATTCTTTACCATGGTTACTTTGAATTTGATCAATCTTCTAGCTCTTTTCATTCTGTAATCTTGTACACAAAGTTTCAATGTGCTCAAAAGCATCAGACTTGGATCGTAGGAGAATGACCTAAGTGTACCTAGTGAAGTCATCTACCACAACCATGATGTATCTCTTACCACTAAGAGACTCGGTTCTAGTTGGACCCATAAGATCCAAATGTAAAAGCTCCAATAGCCTAGATGTAGCTGATGTCTGAGGGCACGGATTATTAGCTTTTGTCTGTTTCCCAAGCTGGCCTAGTCCACACACCACATTGCTCTTCTACTAAGCTTTGGTATCCCTTAGACTAATTCATGCTTAGATACAATAGAAATATGTTTGTAACTAGCATGTCCCATCCGTTGATGCCATAGGTCTTCATTTGGCAAACGAATGCTATTGCACACAATATCAGCATCAAGAACCAATCCAAAATAGTTGTCGAGAGTGCAAACACCACTTATGAGTTTCTTTCCAGACTCATCCATGACAAGACACTTTCCCTTTGATCACACATCTAACTTACACCCAATAGGTTCACCCTCAAACCTTCTACATATAGAACACTTGCAATGTCCGGTAGTCTAGGTAGAGAGATGATTCCCTTCCCTTTAATCTGTGATTTGCTCCTATCACCAAAAGTGACATTGCCACTTTTCTTAGACTTAAAAACCTTAAAGAGATATCGGTCTCCAGTCATGTGTCTTGAGCAACCGCTGTCAAGGTACCACAAACACATGTCCATAACTTTAAATGCGAACTTCATCATAAAACACACTTCATGCTTAGATGATAGATCAATGGGAATGGTGCTTTCTTTAATTTTTACTATTCTCAGATGAACTCCTTTGCACATTTTCATTCTGAGACAATCTACTTTCTTCTTAGTCAAACTAAGATCTTTTCCAATAGTCAACATAAGAGAATTCAAATAACTATTAGACTTGTATTTTCTAAGACACTAAAATAAATAGAGATGAGAAAAACAAGATGTATTTGAAAACAAAGATCTCTTCAAGCCGGTTACAGCCATGACAACAAGGGTCAATGGATCACACAGTAAAGATCAACTCTAATCAGAGTGTGTCTGCTCTGACACCACTTGATAGGCCAAAAACATATTGACCCCTTGTGATGAATTAATTGATTAATTAACCAAGTTTAATCAATTAATCAAATTAACATGTAAACGCATGGTAACACAAAAAAATAACCAATTAAACTAAGTACACAGTGGAAAATAAATTGACACGATGATTTGTTTATAAATGGAGAAAACCAACATGGCGAAAACCCCATCGAGTGATTTTAAGGTCACCACTCTCGAGAATCCACTATTATCACAACAAGCAGTTACAACTAAAAAAATCTCAGTACCTTATACCAACCTACAGTTGAACCCTTACCCCAATACCCAATTAGATTTATTCTGTAGTGACAATCTCTCCTTTTAATGCACGACTCTAGTACGTGACTAACCAATTACGCGGATCCCAGTACATCATCAACTAGAGAAGGTTGTTGGCTGCAAAGTTCTTCAATTCATCCAGATGATGAAGATCAAGAAGATGCTTGGTCACAAAACCCTACGATGCACAAACACAGCAACTTCTTCACAAGAATGATCAACTAGGGCAAATTCTGTCACTGGTCACAATTTGCTTGAACAAATTTTGCTCAACACTTGTGCAACTTGTGTCCACTTTGACGGCCCTTAAAATAATTCTTTTATATATCTAAGGTTGTGAAAAAATAAAGCTCAAACACATAATCACGGATTAGAGTTAAAACAGAACTGAAAATCTATTTTTCGTAAACCTCTGTTAGAAATTTAGACCCCTTAAAACACAACCAGATTGAGTAGCCTAGTTTATTAGCCAAATTGTTACTTAGTCAAATTATGCAATTCTAGGTTAAAACAATCAAACAATTATATCAAGAATATAAAGCAGCAGAATAATAAATAACACAAGATATGATCACCCAGGAAAACCAAACCGATAAAAAACCTAGGGAGGATTTTACCCACCGATCCTCAAGGCAAAACAGAATTCACTATGAAAGAATCGAAGTTCATACAAAAGGATTTACAAGCTCCCCACTCGACTTCCTAATGATACCTACCAGTAGAACTTACTAACATGACCCCGTGCAAGCTCTGAATCCACGGACTCCTTCTTTCTTGAATTCTTCAATCAGTTACAAGCACCCGCGCTTGATATTCTTTAAACTTCAATGGTAGCAACCTTGTTGATCATCAAGATGTAGATAATCTCTACCTTGAAAACCCTAAGTTTATGTGAAGGAAAGCTCTTCAATGATCTCACAAGAGATTCACACAAACCGCAATGTATGAGCAACAAAAGCTTAGAGAGGTTTGGGTACAAAACCCTAAAAAATAAAATGAGGCACAAGAGGCACTCTAATCTCTCTCTCTAAAGCTCTAAAAACCCCTCCCAGGGTTAGCTTATAATGTCCTTTAAATACTGGAAAAAACAGCTCGCGATTTGAGCTTCAAACGAATAAGTTATGGCCTTTTTACGTTTGCTGATTTTGCTGATAAGTGACTTTTTATCGATCGAATCTAATTTATGATCGATCAAACCAGGCCGAAAGTCATTAATACTTCTGTAGCCACTCGATTCCAACTTTACATAAAAGACCCAACTTTGAGCAAGCCTAAACAAGACTAAACATATTGTTTTGATCATGGTTTGCCAACATTACACATTAGAGTTTTAAATACATAAAATCCTAAATCTTTAGAACCTAACAAACTCTCCCTTTGTCAATCCGTGACAAAACACAAACACTAAGCTCAAAGTTTACAATTAAAAAGCCCTTTACAAGAATAATGCTCATAACAATAAATCCAACCTAACTACTATACATCAGTTGCAAGTATAGACAGCAGCGTAATTGAATCAACCTGTATATTTCCTGAAACACTCAACAAACGCATAAACGCATGTGTGACAGAAAAACAATAAAACAACAAATATGCAAACTAACTCTCCCCTAAGTTAGATACATCAAGAACAATGTTAACTCCCCCTAAACATAACATTCTTGTATTTTCCACACATATTCCCACATATCAACTATTTCTCCCCCTTTTTGTCACGTATTGTCAAAGACAACTCATACAAAGAGTAAATAGTCAACATACGCAACAAAGGATAAGAGAAAATAGTGAAAGAAGGGGACACAAAACAATTCAACTCTATAGAAAATAGAGACAGCTCCCCCTATGAACAACACAGGTTAAAAAAAACTTTTCTCCCCCTATCAAAAATAGGAAAAACAAAACAAGTTTGGGAAAAACAGTTTTGGGGAAAAATAAAGGAGGTGGGGGAAAATCAACAGCAGCAGCAGCATCACTAACAGGATCAGGTACATCCTCACCAGCAGGACCAAAGTTAAAAACACACAAACCAAAGTTAAAAACTAAGGTGGGGATACACAAGAAGAAAAAAAATATTCTCTTTTTCAATAAATTGCAAAGTTGGCACTATGTGACCTATAAACAGTTGCATAAGTAGAGAAAATATTTGCACATTGATTATCCATCATATCTTTTAAGAAAAAAAAAATGTCTGCAGTTCACACATAAGAAATAGCATATACTAGAATGTACAAAACTCAAAAATTAATCAATCAATTTTTAAATCAAGTTGATTACCCAATGTAGCAAAGTGTATGCATGCTATGTATGAAAACAATGAGAGATATGACTGCAAAACTGCAAGATGGATACAAAAATCAATGTAATGCATGTGAATCCTAAACACAAATGATGCATGGAAAAAATTTTGGTCAAAAACATAGAAACTGAAAATTTTTCAATTTCGATCGATTGATAATCAATCAAACATCAATCGAGTCAGGCAGACTCAAACCAAAAATTTTAATCGCAATTTCGATTGATCGAAAAATATTTTCAATCAATCGAAAGTCTAAAAAAAAATCAGATTTTTGAAAAACGGATCATTTTAATGCAGAAACTCCTCAAAGCACATTGTGTTATAAAAAATGCATGAGTATGAGATGAAAATTTTTTCAAAAACACTTGAATTTAACCCAGATCTTCCAAAATCAAGATTTTCAATCAATTTTTCCTCAAAGCACAAACATTATACACATTTTGCATTAAAATAAAGGAACTTTTAATCTTGGATGGCCACAACAAGATCACACACAATAAAATGTACCAAGTTTAACAAAGAGTAGCTTGTGTAGTGTGTGTAACTAGCAAAAGCTTGAGATAAATGTGAGGTGATATGTGAATAGCAATTAATCACAAAGTCTACAAAATTCATCACATAGAATTTAAAAGAGACTATCACCTAAACAGTTACATCCTATAACTCCCACATCTCCTAGAACATAAGCTTGCAATCATGTAAGTGTCTTGTATTTTTGCCTCATTATTATGTGAATTGGCATCAAGCCTAATAGTACACACCAATTTTAATTATGTGAATTGGCATCAAGCCTAATAGTACACACCAATTTTAAGTATAAAGCAATTAAGTTAAGGCTACACCTTATGCTCTTTTTGTGCATGTGCTACACTTTCTCGAGCACAAAATCTTATGATATGCACTAAGGTGTTCATGATTGGCTAGTGAACAGTGGTGAGATGGTTATTTATGCCTTTCTCAAAAGGATCAAGTCCGACAGTCAAATAACATGTGACTTCAAGATCAAGACAAAATGATTAAAAACCATAAACATCTTTCCCACACAACATGCACTACAAAGCTTCAACTAGTCAAGTGTTATGTAAAGATAATATGGCCAATCCTTGATTATAAACCCATGTCAAATACAAATCACAAAAATCTTTTTGGTTTTAAAAGATATATGACCAAAAAAAGAAACACATATTATGCTAAATGAACAATGCAAATGCAATGCATGACAGTGTTTAACTAAGCTATAGAGGGTACACAAACAAAAAATATCAATTTCTTAATTAACCCATGAGTACATGTACAAACTAGTACATACTCACACAAAATCAGAAATAGCTTAGCACAAACTATTCAAGTTTCTCCACAATGTCAAGCATGTTCTAAATCAAGAGAGAGATATCATAACTCATGTAATCCTCAGGAAAAATAAAACTAGACACAAAATAAAATATTTTTGTCTTTTTGAAAATTTTCAATGTTTTTGGATTTTTTTTTTTTTAAATAAAAAAAAAAACTTAAAAAAACAAAACAACCAAAAACAAAAACAAAACATGTCCACAAATAATTGAAAGAATTAAATCAAGGACAAGTTAGCAACACTCACCTTGGAGAATCTTTTCTCACCCATATAGCATGATTCTTCGGCTTTGTAGGTGAAAATTCATGAGAAGCAGAGTGTATTTGAGGAATTACACCAATCTTCTGAGAGAAACTGAAATCTTGCAAATTCCTTTCACAAGCCAACAAGCTTAAATTTTTCAAAAGCATATGAAATAATTTATTTGGACTTATTGCAGGAAAAAGATCATCACATTTCTTAGATTGACATACAAACTGTTTAAATTTCAATTTATGACAATTAGGACGAATGTGACCATGGACACTACAAAAGTGACAAACAGGAACAAATTTAAGAACATCAGTATTCCTAACAACCAATCTAGTCACAGATTTAGGTTTTTGCCTCAAAAAAGAACAATTTGGTCTAATATGACCAACAACACCACAAAGGTGACAGGTAGGCACAAAAACAAATTTATTATGCTCTCTAACAGTAGGTTTAGATATAGGTTTAGAAATTTCAGCGTCTACATCAGAACTTTTACCTTTGTCTAACCTAGCAAAATAAGCTTTTTCTTTATTATTCCTCTTGAAAGGAGGGATATAAACTTTCTCAGTTTTAGGCTTAAGAGAAACAGAAACACTTCTGTTATCATCAGCAAATTTGGTATTAGACAAATTTTCCAATTTAGCTTCAGCCTCAGCTAACTTTTGTTCCAAACTTTTCATCTTCTCATCTTGAGAGGAAATTTGATGTCTCAAAAATTCATTCTTTTTATTAGATTCATCTAATCTAACAACTAATTCCTCTTTTTCAAGATTAGCCAATTTTAACTCTTCCTTGAATTTCTTAGAAATTTTCAAAGATTTAGATAATTCCTTACGAAGAGTTTCAAAAGCATCAAAAAAATCAACAGAAACAATAGTGTCCTTTTTAGTCAAAACATCACAGGCATCAATAAAATTAGCAGAAGCATGAGCAGAAAGACACTTCAAATTATCCACGACAACAGGGGTCAAAGATCAGCTCTTAGATCAAAAGATCTATAGCAAGAAGAGCTACCTGCTCTGATACCACTTGTTAGAAATTTAGACCCCTTAAAACACAACCAGATTGAGTAGCCTAGTTAATTAGCCAAGTTGTTACTTAGTCAAATTATGCAATTCTAGGTTAAAACAATCAAACAATCGTATCAAGAATATAAAGCAGTGGAATAATAAATAACACAAGATATGATCACCCAGGAAAACCAAACCGATAAAAAACCTAGGGAGGATTTTACCCACCAATCCTCAAGGCAAAACAGAATTTACTATGAAAGAATCGAAGTTCATACAAAAGGACTTACAAGCTCCCCGCTGGACTTCCTAATGCTACCTACCAGTAGAACTTACTGACACGACTCCGTGCAAGCTCCGAATCCACGGACTCCTTCTTTCTTGAATTCTTCAATTAGCTACAAGCACCCACACTTGATATTCTTTAAGCTTCAATGGTAGCAATCTTGTTGATCATCAAGATGTAGATAATCTCTACCTTGAAAACCCTAAGTTTATGTGAAGGAAAACTCCTCAATGATCTCACAAAAGATTCACACAAACTGCAATGTATGAGCAACAAAAGCTTAGAGAGTTTTGGGTGCAAAACCCTAAAAAATAAAAGGAGGCACAAGATGCACTCTAATCTCTCTCTCTCTAAAGCTCTAAAAACCCCTCCTAGGGTTTGCTTATGATGTCCTTTAAATACTGGAAAAAATAGCTCGCAATTTGGGCTTCAAACGAATAAGTTATGGCCTTTTTACGTTTGTTGATTTTGCTGATAAGTGACTTTCGATTGATCAAGTCTAATTTCTGATCGATCGAACCAGGCCAAAAGTCACTAATACTTCTACAGCCACTCGATTCCAACTTTACATAAAAGACCCAACTTTGAGCAAGCCTAAACAAGACTAAACATATTATTTTGATCATGGTTTGCCAACATTACACATTAAAGTTCTAAATACATAAAATCCTAAATCTCTAACAACCTCGACAGAAAGCCATCTATCAAGTAGCTATCGAGCCACGGGGCTGGAACAGCTCTTCAAGCTTGATAGATGCTAGCTGTCGAGCTTTAATGACAGGCACTTTTCAGACTTGAATCTTGGATGGACTTGCATGGCTTCAACACTTGATCTTGAAACAAAGTTTCTTGAAGTATTAAACACATACTAGATCTACCCGAATACAAGTAAAGTGCACTTTGTCAAAGGATTGACCAATTACATAAAATAGTGACATATGTTCTTAACAAGTGAATCACAAATATCCCAACAATTGTTAGAAAGGGAATTTGATAATCTTCACAATACCACTAGTCCCAAGTCATTCTAAAAATCAAATCAAAATTAGGGTTTCTAGTACCCTCGGGAGTCAACGTTGGGTCAAACTTGGATAAAGTTGGTCAAAGTTGACAAAAATCTCCCAGTGGGTCGGGTTTGACGTCAAAGCATGAAAAATGTTGTTTCGGGAGGAGTTTGACCTCGTTTAACTTTCGGTCAGCTCAAGGTTAACTAGGGGCATTTTGGTCAATTGATTGAAAAAGGCACTTCGAGTGCCCTAATGCTTGAACGGGTTGTGCCACGTCAATCTAGATGTTTCCAAGGCCCCATGGAGAAAAAACAATATTTTTGGAATTTTTGGGGTCCAGCACGTAAATCGAGGGCAGGCAAAATATGGTATCTACATATACTTCTTAATCCTCTCGAAGAATTTACTTAAATTAACTATGTGGCCTTCTCTATCTTTGGACTTCATGATCATGTCATCAACATACGCTTCTACCTCATTGTGCACCATGTCATGTAATAAAACCATAGCCATCCTTTGGTAAGCTACACCCACATTCTTAAGCCTAAATGACATCACGGCATAACAATAGATTCCTCTTTTTGTGGTGAAGGTATTCTTAGTCATGTCCTTAGGAGCCATCTTGATTTGGTTATATCCCGAAAATCCATCCATGAAAGACATCAGGGCACTACCAGCGACATTATCCACTAAGACATCTATATGAAAGAGGGGGAAATCATCCTTGGGGCAAGCCTTGTTTAGGTCTCTAAAGTCCACACACATCCTTACCTTTCCATCCTTCTTGCATACAGGCACAACATTGGCTATCCAATAGGCTTGGTGCACAAGTTTGATGAATCCTGCCTATAGACACTCAATTTTGCACCTATAATTTAGTTTTGGAAGATGACTAAAATGACCATTTCAAATACCCAAAAATCATAGTTGCATTTCATGCATTAAATTATTCATTGCATACCGTAAAAATGATCTTGAGATTCTAACGGTCGTGATGGTATACCTGATTCCTACCTAAATCGGACAATTAGATTGAAAGATATCACAAGATCAAATGTTCACAGTCTAGATGCATTGTATGGGGGTGAAGCCGATCACATGTGATTAATTGAAATTAAATTTGATTGGTTAAACAATTAAAATTAATTAAATAATTATTTGATTGGTTGTTGCTTGTTGCTTGTTGGTTTTTGTCAGAAATAAGCTTGGTTGCATAGGAATAAAATGGATAATCAGATAATAAGGGAATTGTTGATAATTAGGTCTTTTTAGAATATTTATCTATCAGATAATTATTGTTTTAAGCACCTGATTATCAAAATAAAAGGAATTTATTTTGGAATACGATTGAAAATATGTCCAGGTGCAATTCCTGACTCAAAAAATCCATAAAAAAGAGTCTAGATCAGTCCGAAGTTAGGAATTAGGATCGGCACTTGAGAGGGCCAATTGGCACTCTTAGAGTGCTGATTGGCACAACTTCAAGGCTTGGCCTAGAAATGTTTTGATCAAAATAAAACGCATCCATTTCTATTTTTTAGGGGTAAGAAATCGACCTAATTCATATCTGATCCAATCCAGCTTATTTTTTAAGCACCAAACCTTTATAAATAGGGAACTAAAATAAAAAATCAGGACCCTTTTTTTCGACTTCTCTCTCCCCTTATGTTAAAGAAGTTCTAGAAGCTTTGCTTTAGGAATTTCTTTTCTATTAAGAGGCTTCACTTAAATCCTTAGAAATTCATTCTCTTTGATCTCTAGGATACTTCCCTACTTGCGGAATACATTCATGTAGGTATGATTCTAACTTTGCTTTCAAAACATGATTTATTTTAATTCCAAGAACATGCTTTCATCTATGCTTTGTTTTCCATGAATGTGATGTTGTTTCTTGTGTTTAAATAGCCATATCTATCATATGTTATTGCATGCTTCCTTCTTGCTTTCAAAAATTTCATATGATTAGTTTATGAACATGCCTAGATCTAGGGTGAAATTCTTCGTGAGATGTTAGATCTGCAATTTTTCTCTATGTTTTTCAAAACCAAAATCGAATTTGCATTTTTCTCTAAGTTTTTCAAAACTAAAATCAAATCTGCATTTTTCTCTATATTTTTCAAACTAAAACTAGATCTGTATTTTATTTATAAAACATGATCTGTATTTTATTTATAAAATCTCATCTGTATTTTTTTTTTTTTATAAAATCTTATCTGTATTTTGTTTACAAAAATCTGGTCTATTTTGAATAAAAAATCTAATCTGTATTTTTCCAACTAAAAATCTGACCCTTTTTCTTTTTTAGAAAAAACCATATCTCATTTTTCATAAGAAAATAAGAGTTATCAAAATAAAAATCTGTTTTTTCCCACATTTAAAAATCCAAACCAGATCTAAATTTTTATGGAAAATTCATTCTCTTTCTTTCACAAAAAAACTCGGATCTAAATTTTTCATCAAACATTCTCACTAAACTTTTTTTCACATAAAATAAAGTGGAAATCTAAGTTTCTTAAATAGCATTTCAACCCTAGGTCTAGGATCTAATATGGCATGTGTTGTACATCATTTGACATTATGAATATGGGTATTTAATGGTCATTTGAAGTCTAGAAAACCAGACTCTGTCTAGGCAAGGTGGGTAGGGGCGATGGCACATTGAGGCTAGGGTGGTCATAGGACCACCCTAACCTAGGAAAAAAAATTATATGTAATTATTTAAAATTTTATATTTGTCTACCCTTAAAACATTTTGTGACCACCCTCAAATTTTTTTTTTTTTTTTTTGTTGCCCAGTAAAAATTAAACTTTGGTCCACTTAACAATATATTAGGTTTTTCAAGCAAAAAGAAAAAGCCCAAAATAAATTTATAATAATAACAAGCCCAATAAAAACCTCAAGAAAAAAAGCCCAAGGTCAGTCCTCACTCACTACTCAAACAAATTTTTATATAAAATAATAATAATAATATTTCTATAAACTAAATACCCAATTAAATTTTAAACCAAAAACATTTCTAACCTAAAAGGGAAATAAGAACCTTAACAATCAACAAGACCCTGTCCCTGAGCATATCAGTGGCGACGGCGAGATTGCCTTGGCCTAAAGCCAGCTGCCGTTAATTTGGTAACCCAGCCTAGCCAGCCTTCATTGCCTCACCTGAGTGGCCTCAAACGCAAGCCCTCAATGTATCTCAGTTCTCTCCCATATCCACTAAGTAGCCTGAACTATGAGTTTGTGACTTAGACCTAGGCTCTTATCTCTTGCCTTTTGTGTAATTGTGTGAGTGTATATAATGTTGTTTTTATTTTTATTTTTTTTAGGAGTGTATGTAATTGTGTTGATTGGCTATTGTCTCTTTGGGGGCGTGGCATTGGATTGGGGTAATGAACTAGGCACGTGGGCATTAAATGTAAGTGAACAAGACAATTAAAAAAAAAAAAATTTATGCAACAATTTCAAAATATGAAAATTTTTTGAAAAAATTGTAAAACTTTATGTATTTGCCTTTTTTTTTTTTTTTTGTTATTTTTGTCAATATATGAATTTCTCTTTTTATTAGATTGTGTAATTTATGCTTCTTAAGGACCACCTTGAAAAACATTCATGGAGCCGCCATTGAGGGTGGGTGCCTATAACCTAGCCCCCAAACGTTAGAATTTCACGTTGGTAGATTTAGTGTCTTATATCTATTTTGGGTAGAATGTAACTAGGAAACAAAGCTTTGTATTTTTCCTTTTTCATTAGATTGTACCTAGGAATCAAAGTAATGTAAAGTTATTTCTACCAAGATGTAATTGTTTCCAATCAATAATAATGCATACTAGTCAAGATATATTGTAAATTGTAAAGTTTTCTTATTTTACTTATAAAATAAGCGGCGACTCCATGGAATCCTAAAAAGGGAAGGTACCAATGCCTACACCCTTTTCTGAGAGCACCCTAATTTTCCCCCCCAAGTCTCTCACAATGGCGACTCCACTAGGGATGTTGAGGGTTAAGCTTCACATTAGACTTTAAATGACCAATTAAATACCCTTGTTTTTGTATGATGTTTTTGTTTGTCTGGTTGCTTATGTCTGTTTATTGTTTAATAGTTTATTTGAAATTGCCATGTTGGTTGTTAAAAGCTTTCCTTAACTATCATAATGTGTGCCATCAAACAACAAATATGAATGTATCCATCTCAACATATGGTGATAGTAACCATGGATCACCGGTCTTCATTAGATTCAGGTACCTAGTGGCGAACTCACCAACTTATAGCCCAAAGTCACTAGATCATTTCTTGTTAACTAAAAAGGATAGATGATGTCATTCGGACCAACGTAATGTTCATTACATTACAAGTTGGGAGGTATAACGTTTTAGCTATGGGAAACAATACAATAAAAAACCCACCATACAATGTAGTGACTTAGAACCTATCCTTAGGCCGGTTAGGTTAAAATTGCATTGCATTATGGTGTGTTGTTTTGGTTGATAGATTGATATAGATAGGGACCTAGCTTTGTTTGACCCAACCAAGCCTTTTCTTAGGGGAGAATTTGGTCAATATCAGAGGGAAGATTCCAAAGAGAATTCGAGAATGATAGCCAAGCCAGCAATTCAAGTTCAAAGGCTATCACGGTATTAAAGCCTTTAAGTATAGAAGGCACCCAATAGTTACAACACCTCAACCTCGTGTTCGACTTGCAAGACAACCCAAGCCATAAGAAATCTGAATACTTTGTCACCATGGCAAAGGAAGAGTAGCACTTAAACACTGAAGAGCCAATGAGCACTTAAAAGCTACTAAATATTATGCGGCAAGCCAAATTCAGTTGAAGGAAGACATGAACCTTATGATACAGAAGTTTTAGAGCCTAAAGGGTAGCCAAGAGGAAAACAAGACTGATCAAACTCCCCCTATCTCGGAGAGTGAGAAGAAGATTAATGAGAAGATAAGTAAGATGGAAGAGATGATCAAAATGGCATGCAAGATGGAAGACCTCATGGATTATGGGTCCCTCTTTCTTTTCCCAGACGAAAGATTGCCCCCAAAGCTCAAGATGCCCATCTTGTACAAGTTCAATGGCACGGGCAACCCCAAATCCCACCTAAAGATGTACATGAAGGGCTATGCAACCTCTAGTAGCTACTGAGGAAATGTTGGCACAAATTTTCCAAAACACCTTAACTGGAGCTACTCTTAGATGGTTCCTCAACATGGAAGACAATAGAGCTAGAAACTAGGAAGACATTTGTAGAAAGTTCCAGAGCCAATACAAGTACAATATAGAAGTGGACACAACAAGAAGAGACTTGGAGACCGTTAAACAAGAGCTGAAGGAGTCATTTTCTGCCTTCATTACCAATTGGAGGTCCAAAGCCACACAAATGATGAATAGGCCGAATGAATAAGAGCAATTGACCACGATTGTAAAAAAGTTGTTACCGATATACCATAAATATTTGTTTGCTCAGTACTTACAAATTTTAAAGCTTTAATTGCTACTGATACTCGGATTAAGGATGAAATAAATGATGGGGCCATAAAGAATGAGGATGTATCTAAATTTAAAATGAATTTTGGGCCTTCTAGCTCCAAAACTGTAGAAGTGTCTATTATATATAAAATTGATCCCTACCAACTTATTACCCTAGTGCAAATATCACAAGGCCCGCCTCCAAGGCCTAGGAGGGAATTTCATGAACTTTATATGCCAATGAGTCAAGTATTTGAAAAGTTGAAAACAAAAGGGTTACTGAAACCCTCAAACCCAAGACCAGTCCCAAACCCATTACCTGCAAAGTTTGATGTGAGTAAAAGGTGTGCCTACCATCATGGCCCAAGCCACGACACTAACAGGTGTTGTAATCTTCGCCATGTAATTCAAGATTTAATAGACACTAAGGTGATGGCATCACCTACAAGGCCTAATATCACTATAAAGTTGTTATTTACAACTATTTGTTGTGTTGGCTTTTATTCCATGCCAAATTTGATTGTAATTTTATTCAATCGTTTGTACCCTGTATTTAATGTAGGATTTCATTATAAGGGTTGTGTGTTAGAAAGAGAGAGAGTGTGAAGACTCAAGCTATTGAAGAATGAAGTATTTTCGCAGGTATCTCGCGACTTAGCATCCCACAAAGTAACTTATGTGCCCTGCACATGCTGGAATGCAAAGAGTCAAGCCAGATGGAGATAACTGTGTCTCACGAGTATCTTGCGGGTAAGGCCTTCCCGCGAGACACCCGTGAGGCATTCTATTCTACCAGCCTGTTCAGTCTGATACACACTTTCTGTGCCTACACTATTTATACCCACATTACCCACAAATGTAAAGGAGAGCTTCTAAGAAAAAACCCTAGCCAAACATCTTAAGAGTTAGAGATTGTTATACCCACAATCCTCTACACATTTGTTTTGAAAATTTCCTCATCTCTTACCTCTTCATTTCCATACTATTGAGACGTTGATAGCTCAAACACTTACCACACCCTTTGAGAGTGTCAAGTGGAGTTTTGGTGTTGTTGGGAAGCATTGGAAGAAGCCTAGAATGGCAGATGCAACATGGAGTTTGTTGAGGGATCCGAAGAACTAGACAAGACATGGTTCCGAGAAGCCTTGTTGGAGTAGGAGCTTGGAGGACTTAGGTACAAAGGAGATTAGGCTTGGAGGGTCTCTTGCTCACCCTTATATCCCAACTGATTGTCAAGTGGATCGATTTCCACTTAGAGGGCGGCAGAGAGGTTTTTCGCCGAGTTCTTCGATTTCCTCTTCAATAACACGTCTTGGTGTTATTTGTATTTGCATTTCTCTTCCCTACTCTTGTTCATTTCATTTTACTACTGTGTTGCTTTAAATATGGATTAGAGTAGCTCTCTTGCTTATACGCTTGTGTTTACACTATTCCGCACTTAGCATTAAGTTAGTGTAAAATCAACCAAGCCGTAACTTTGATTTGAGAGTCTAAACAACTCGTGTGTTTTTCGACACATTTTCGAGCTTTCAATCACCAAAAACCCCTTACCCAACCACAATTTTGAGAGAGGATCAAGGATCAACTATTTGATTTCTGAGGAGGAAGGAGAAGAGGGCCTGTCTAAGTTGATCTACGACCTACCCGAATGGTTTGTGATGACTTGGGAAGAGATAATGGGCATAACATCCTCAGCAGGATATAATATATAGAGTGAGGATACTGTAGAAATTCTAAATTACTTAACATCTATATATGTGGGGAGACATTTTAAACCCCAATCAGGTAACACAACATCCACATAGAGGGGGAGACACTTCAAACCTCAATTAGATAACCTAACATCCATATATGAGAGGAGACACTTCAAACCCCAATTAGGTAACACAACATCCACACATGGGGGGAGACACTTCAAACCCCCACATATGGAGACAAACAACCTAGTCGAGGCCTTAAACTAGGCAACCTAACAAACACCTAATGAAAAGGATGAGGTCCTCAAGCAATTGTAAAAGACGCAAGCCAACATATCCTTATAAGGTTTACTTATGGCCTCATACAAGCACTACCAGAATCTAGTGGACCTTCTCAATCAAATCCAAATCCCTACAACCACTACTTCTCAAGATTTGAATGCTATGATTGGGTCTATAAATAGGGAGCTTACTATTTCCTACTCCGACAAAAATTTAACTAAGGGGAAGCGCCATAATGACCCACATTACTGTAGACGTCAAATGCAAAAGGATACCAGTTATCTTAATTGATGGTAGAAGTGCCTTAAATGTGTGTCCTTTAAAAATTACAAGTTGCCTAGGCTTGAGCATTGTAGATTTTATGTCATCTGATCAGCATGTAAGAGCTTACAACAATAGTAGAAGGGAGGTTTTAAGGACTATGACACTGGAGCTCACCATAGAGCCAATGATCAAAAAAGTGGAATTTCAAGTATTGAACATGGCTTCATGCTTCAACATGCTCCTTGGGCAACCATGGATTCAAGATACAGAGGTTGTGCCTTCATCCCTGTACCAAAAGGTTTGGTTTCCACATGAAGGAGCTATAGTTACTATATATGGTGAAATTTTAACCATACCAAAGCCCTTTTTTGGTATTGAGTCTGAGAAGGAACCAATAACCTTAGATGGCTTTGAGATTGAGAAGCTTGGTTTTGAAAGAGAGGAAGAAGAGGTTGAAAAGATCCCTATGGACTTCAATCCCTACAGCAATAACAATGTGGTAGCAATGATGAGGAAGATGAGTTATTTTCCAGGGATGAACCTAGGGAAGACCATGAAAGAAGCAGCTGTACGAGTTTTGACAATTCCTACAGCCACACCACCTTTTGGGTTAGTTATAAACCTACGAATGGTGACTTGTTAGAGATGGAAGTGAAGAGGATGGCCCGCACAAAGGTCAAAGCAAAGGGACTTCCTAGTCCCCCAGAACCCTTAAATCCTTACACACCTATACTAAATAGGAAGTTTGTCAAAGCTGTGGATAGTCAGCATTACTAGGGATTTCCTAAACCAAGATATGATCTTGAGTCGAAAACAATGGTACCTGTATTTGAATTATTCCTTGATTGTGACAATAAGATTCCAGAACTAAATGAGGAAATAAAAATTGGGTCCTAACTGATTGGGTAGAGTACATGGATCCTGATGCAATGACTACCATGTTGGGAGATGCTATCTTCAATATAGAAGAGGAAAAATACTGAGAGGCCTACCAACATGCATTGAAGAACCCATATGAAGCAAGAACGGATGATGAAAGTAATGAAGGGGGAGAAGCCCCTAGTGATGACGATAAAGGTAGTGGCAGTGAGGATGACAATAGTGGTGACAACAATAGTGATGATAGTGGACAGTGACAGCAGAGACAATAGTAGTGATGATAGTGATAGTGAAAGAAGTAATGGTGAAGAATATGATAGATGAGATAGTAGTAATGATAGGAGTGAACCCCCTAGCGATAGAAAGGATGAAGATGTGAGAGCCTTCTATGAAGACGATTTTGATGACGATGTGGATTACTACAATGGAGACATTGAAGATGATGTAGAAGTTATAGGTGGAGACTATGATGAATACCCTTATGGGTGACCTTCGAATTGGAGTTACATTACATATGTCAGCTCAAAGTCAGGCCCTCGAGCTTCAGATTGGTAGGGAGATTCTTGAGCTCGGTTCATTTCATAATTCATAGTTTCACTCATTGACGGCATATACTAATGAAGAAGATGACATAGGAGCAAGATTGGCGACACTTGATAGAAATCTAATGATCCACAGCTTCAGAAACTTAACTTTAGAGGATTTTGAAGATGAAGCTGAGAGAATGGTAGGGAGCAAATTGAATACTTCCCCCAATACGTCCGCCCAAGCAACAAAGGGAAGCAAGATTTACTTGGGGGGTGGATGGACAGTATAAAACGCCTGGATGACTATGCATTCGACAAACCTGCAAATATGGAAGTTGATAGTGAAAGCACAGATTATATAGATGAAGACCCTAAAGTGTTGATGCTAAAGGAAGAAGGAACTCACTGGGAGCCAGCTACCGTCGTTGAAGCCACGACTGAGTTGAAGAACTGGGCATAGAAAAGAGCTGCCCACACCATGGAAGACCCTCTAGAGAAGGTCAAGACAATCAAGCCACTCACATCTGCCAAAAACACTGTTTCTATCCCCATTAAGTCTATCTCTACTAGTATTGTTATCCCTGCTGAGTCTGTTTGTGATCATGTTTCAATTCCTATAGAGTCCATTCATGTTGAGTCTGTTAATAACTGTACTCCTTATAATATGATTTCTGATTCTGCTTATTTGTTAGCTTTGAATGTTTTTATTTCAAAAATTAGTAAAGAAACATTTAATAATAAGTAATTAAAACAAGGACAGGTAGGACCCATAAAAGAAGAAACCCAATCTGTTAACTTGGGAACTGATGATGAACCTAAGATGGTCCAAATTGGTGACACCTTAGCCTCCTCTAAGTAAGATGCATTAGTCATAATACTAAAGGAGTTCAAAGAGATGTTTGTATGGTCATATGAGGATATGCCCGAGATTGATATAAATATAGTGCAACATTCCATTCCAACAGACCCAGCCATGAAGCCAGTGAAGCAAAAACTGAAAATGATGAAGTCAAAGTGGACTCTCAAGATCAAAAAAAGAAGTGGAGAAACAGTACAATGTGGGATTCTTGAGGATGGTTAACTACGCAAAATGGTTGGCTAATGTGGTTCCAATACTGAAGAAGAATGGGAAAGTGAGAATGTGTGTAGACTTCAAAGACCTTAATAAGGCCAACCTAAAGGATGATTTTCCTTTGCCTTACTATCATTCATGCATTACTGGTTGGACCTTATATGGTGGGACATGCATTACTGTCATTCATGGATGGCTTTACAAGATACAATTAGAAAAAGATGGCTCTAGAAGATATGGAGAATACATTCTTCATTACTTCATGGGGGGACATATTTCTACAAGGTCACCACCAAGGATACAGTAATGGGGGGTTTACTTGCAAAATATCTAGAGGGGTCCAAAAAGGAAAATGCAATTTATTATACTAGCAAGAAGATGTTCGTTTATGAAGAGAAGTACACAGCACTTGAGAAGACATGCATAGCACTTGTATAGGCTACCCAAAAACTCAGACATTACATGCTTGCTTTTAAGGTTTTGTTGATTGCAAGAATGGATCCTTTCAAATATCTAATGGAGAATCTGGTGCAAGATGGGAAGACAACTAAATGGGTTCTGCTTTTGTCAAAATTTGATATCAAATATGTGACTTAAAAGGTTGTAAAGGGAAGAGCAATTGCCAATCACTTAGCCAATTGTTCACCCGAAGAAGCTGAAGAAATCCAAAGGGACTTTCCGAATGAGGATATCATAGGGATAGAGTTAGAACCATGGAAGATGTATTTTGATGGAGTAACTAATCAAAATGGAAGTGGCATTGGAGTTCTCCTAATTTCTACAAATGGGACAAACATCCCATTCTTTGATAGGCTCAACTTTCCTGCCATTAATAATTCCACAGTGTATGAAGCACACATTATAGGGTTACAAGCAGCCTTAGGTCTTGGAGTGAAAGAGTTGGAAGTATATGGTGACTCAGCTTTGATAATTTCTCAGATAGAGAACAGATGGAAGATTAAGGAAGAGAAGTTATTGCCTTATCATGAATGTCTTCAAAAATTGGCATCGAAGTTTGAAAAGATTCAATACCAGTATGTGCCAAGAATGCAGAATCAGATTGCAAATACTTTAGCAACAATGGCATCCATGATGGGTGGCCCTAAGGAAGACCAAGCTCGGCCGATAGTGGTGGAACAAAAAGAAGAGCCAGCCTATTGTATGTCAATAGAAGGAGACAAGGAAATAAATGAGGAAGGTGAATGGTATTCAAACATTTTACAGTATCTCAAAGATGGGACATACCCGAAGTCTACGGATAAGAATGATCAATTAACTATTAGAAGGTTATCCACTAATTACATTATTTATTGTGAAAGGTTGTACAGAAGATCGTATGATGGAATTCATCTCCTTTGCATGACTACTAATGAAGCAGAGCAAATAATTGAGGAGGTCCATGATTCAAGTTATGGGCCACATATGAATGCACACATGCTGTCACATAAGATAATGAAACAGGGTTATTACTGTTCTACTATGGAAGCAGACTGTGCAACTCATGTTCAAAAATGTCATCAGTGCAAAGTCTATGGAGATCTGAAACACATGCCACCAACGCCATTACATACCATGACTTCACCCTGGCCATTCTCTACGTAGGGAATAAATATTATTGGTAAGATTCACTTAATGGCATCAAATGGTCATTAATTCATACTGGTAGCTATTGATTACTTCACTAAATGACTGGAAGGTGCCTCGTATAGGGTGTTGAACTTGAAGAAAGTTGCTTAGTTTATTCAGACTAATAACATCTGTAGATATGTGGTACTGCATGAAATTATCTGAGATAACTGGCTGCACTTCAAGGGAGAAATGGAGAAGCTACTTCAACAGTTCAATATTCAACACTAAAAATCCTCACCCTACCGTCCTCATACAAATGGCGCATTTGAGGCTACAAACAAGAACATAGGGCAATTCTTGAAGAAGAGCACAAAAAACTACAAGGATTGGCATCTACAATTACCCTATGCACTTTGGGGGTATAGGCAATCAATTCAATCATCCACAAGAGCCACTCCTTATTCATTGGTGAATGGGATGGAGGCAATCCTTCCCATTGAAATGGGTGTTCATTCATTAAGAACAGTATTGGAGAGTGAAATCCCCGAAGTAGGTTGGTTGTAGAGTAGGTATGACCAGTTATGCATGATGGATGAGAAAAGGCTCAAGGCCTTGTATCACATTCAAGGTTACCAAAGGAGACTTAGAAAAGCCTTTGACAAGAAAGTAAGAGTTAGAGATTTGAAGACAGGAGATTTAGTGCTTAAGGAGATTCGAGCCCTGATTCAGGAAACAAATGGGAAACTCAAGCAGAATTCGGTAGGTCCATATATCATAAAGCAGATAAGTTCTAGGGAAGCATTAAGGTTGATGGACTTAGATTCAAACCCTTTCATTAAGCCAACTAATATGGATCAATTGAAGAAATACCACATTTGAGATGATAGTCTAAGAAATGGCCACGTCTGAAGTGGTTGTAAATTATGTCATTTTCTTTCCTAGGTTTGGACAAAAAAACAAAACACAAAAACAAAAAACAAAAAAAAAAAAAAAAAAAAAAAAAAAAAAAAAAGGCCTACTAGGTTGAAAACTAGAAAAGGCAGCCTAGGCAAAAATTAAGGCTAAAAATGGTAGGTTGAAAACCCGAAAGGATGATCTACACAAAAGGAGAGTCAAAAAAAGAGAGTGAGAGAGCTTGCTAGGTTAAAAACCCGAAAAGGCAGCCTAGGCAAATAAAATTAACTACGTGATAACCTGATCCTTCTACCAAGGAGGTACATAGGCAACCATATATTGGTCCAATCACAACTTACCCAAACCCACCATTTACCCATCAAGTACAAAAGAGGAAAAAAAAATTTGCCAAGATTTAACCATTCCATCAACACAAACCATGCCATTACATAAACCATAAAACCCAAACATAAACCAAACCCTAAACAAACCAAATCCTAAACAAGCCAAACTCTAAACAAAACCCTAAAACTGAAAGTCCTAAATAATTCCTAAAACTAAAAGTTTCAAACTAACTTTTTAAATAAACATGTTCAAAACTAAAAAAAAATAAAATAATCAAGTATTCTTCAGCTTTTTCTTCTTTGATTGTTCATTGGTTCCATCTGTAGTAAGTACCTTGTCATCTTTGTCTCTCCTTTTGAACTCATAGTTGTTGTCCCCTTGCCTGCCTTGGTTATCTTCAAGAAACTGTTTTTTCATTGAAGCCATCTCAGTCTCCTTATCCCTAATCTTGCTCACTAGCCAGTTAGAGTATTCCATGGTCATCCTGTGGAAGTAAACCTTAACAAAAGATTGATCCACTCGGTTAGCCATGTCCAAGCTCAACAGCATGTTCCTTACAGAAGTAGGAGTTGTGTCCACAAGAAGAAAAGGTTTTCTTTCTCTACCACCAAGCATCCCTTACTCATACTGGAATTTTCCCAAGAGTTTATCACCTTATAGAAAGTCGCCCTCCTTAAACTAATCAGGGAGGTATGATCTAATCCAGAGATCACAACAAAGGAGGTGGGCACTTCCACCAGTAACAATCCCATCGAATTAAGATATTAGATTTCTTGTCCAAAAATTTCACCCAATGACTTTCAGTCTGACACTTGGTCTTGAGGACAGCCCTACTAGGGAAATTGCTAGGACCATAGTTGGCAACAATGGATGTAGCTATCATGTCCAGTCTTTCCATCAACCATATCTACAAAGTCAAGGGACTCCTAAGGAATTGTTATGATTCTCCACCAAGAAATACAGAGTCTAGCCCTAAAAAAGTTCCTACCAAAATCAAAGAAGTAGGATTATCACCATCTCCAACTTGACTCACAATACCTATGGCTCGAGCATCTACAAAGCCAGATCTTCCAAAGCAAAGCAAGAATTCTCCCATGAATCAAAGAGCTAAGCCAAAAAAAAAATTTGCATGTTGTTAAACAGACCATGAGTACGCTTATTAATAAGCCTCGTAACAACTGCATGAAGATTCACCATGTGGACTTCAATCATGCCACTGGTAACTGAAGTAAAAAGGCCTAGGACATCAAATAAAATCTCCCTATGCTTGGGATCATAGGTAGCTACTATAGATTTTTTGCCAAGCTCATAATCCAGAATAGTTGAAAATTCTTCAATGGTAGGACAAAGTTCAGTAGTGTTAAAGAGGAATACATGGTCTTTAGCATCCCATAACTTCACGGCAGCACAGAGAAAATCCCACTTGATCGTGATATTCCTTAGAGCCTTGATCCCCTCTAGCTTGTAGGCAGTGAAATTGGTCTTGCTGGCAAAATCAAAGCTATGAACCTATCTATTGGCCATGAATGATTGTTGTATATGATTACTATTTTTTTGATAGCTTTGATGCAGAGATTTATTTACAGATTTAATGCTAAGGTAGGTTCTCCTAGTCTCTAATCATGTTTAAATAAGTTTAGAGAATTTGAAGCTGACTGGGAACGTGTTTCATAGTCCAGAAAGGACAAAAAAATATTTTTCAAAGAACAAAAAATAAGGAAAACGAATCCAAAAAGGTGAAAAGTCAGGGCCAAATTGGGTGTGCCAATCGGCACTCCAAGACTATCGATCGGCACTTCTTAAGTGTCGATTGGCACTCTTGGAGTGCCAAATGGCACCTATTCCCCCCGAGGGCACTCTGACTTATTTAGTGTTTTTGGGCACTTCTTTGGTCCGTTTTGGCCCCATTCTTCATTCCAAAAAGTAATTATGCCATAAAATTTCTTAAAAATTCACATTGATTGTCAAACTAGGGAATTTGGCCATGCCTTGTCCATTTTTCAAAAAATCATCATCTTCATCATTTGTTTCAAAAAGAAAAAAGAGGAAATTACCCAACTCAAAATTTTTTTAAGTTGTGCATTCATTTTCTAAACTAGGGGCATTCGACCATGCCTTATCCCCTTTGTTAAAACAAACCAATTCAATCATCTCTTTTCCCCAAAAAAAAACAAAGAAAAAAAAAAAGAAACTTTTTTCAAAAAGAAAAAAAAAAATCATCATCATGCATAAGCTTTCAACTAAGAGCATTCAGTTATGCCTCATTCAGGTAAGTACAAATCACATCAGAAGTGGTCAAATACGTTCAAATTGTACACTTCAAAGCTTCATTAGGTGAATTCTAAATTTTAGCAAGGCTAAAAGTCATCCAAGGACAAGGAGCTAAAAGTGGAAATTAATACAAATTGTCTAACTAAGGAATATTTAGTCTTTTGCAGGGAAATTAAAATACAAGTCATGCATCATTCGAACTTCAAGTCTACCTTTGGGAAGATTTTCTAGACCCACCCCTAGAGCAACAACCCTTTGTGTCTCCTTCTTAACTTGCATAAAACCGAGATTCTTGTTACTTGTTCTAAAATTCAAGGTTTCCGATTCTCTCTTCCAAGGATCTTGTGTTGGCCTCAGTAGTTTCCATTCAATTGCTCTGCAAAGTCGCCAGAGACAAGTGTTAAGTTCATTACCATGAATTTCAAGTAAAAATGATTAAGGGAGTGTCATCCTTTACCCAATTCACTTCATTAAGCACATATTAGGAAGATTGCGTGCATGCCACCAGCAACAAGCCTCCAATCATCCGCATGCTTTCTTCCACAGGATCAACACCCCACCAAGAGCATAAGGCCACAAGTTCAAAAATAACTCAATGGACAAAAATGATACAAGAGACTAAAGGATTTGGAAATGTACCGAGTCAATCCAAGGGACATTTGAGGTATACTCCAGCCGGTCTAGATCCACAGAGCTAAAAGATCCATCAAGATTCATTACTTCATATTGCCATGCTGGAAAATAGGGATATGTCTCCATAAAAGAACTAGAAGGACCACTAGCATTGCTAGGAGGAGGACTCTCATCTCTAGAAAATGAAGCCTAAAAATGCAACATTCAGACATTTTCACAAAGGGAATAACAAAGAAAATGAAAGATGATAATGTAAGTCATGATGCAAATTGATTTGGAAAAGAAAGAAGCTTACAGAGGCTTCAGAGATGTCAGCTAAGCAACCCTGCAAGTGAACCTGAACAAATTCAAGATAGTCTCCTGGTGTCCCAGGAACAGTACGGCCAATCCAAGCACAAGCAATTTCTTCATTAGTCAGAAGGTCTACCAACTGGATAGAATGACAAGGATGGGTAGGAATCATTTCAGGAGGGTGCATGTGTTGAACCTGAGCTAGTACCCAGTCACCAAGATACCAATATCTCCTATGGCCACATTCAAACAACACCTAATGACCATTCAACTCTTGAGCCCATGAACACTCCTCATGCTCCTCACATCCAAGCCAAGGAGTTAAGGATATTTGAACACCATAAAGAACCTAGAATTAAAAGAAGCCATACCCATACACATAAACAAACAAACAAAAACTCACCTCATCGGCAGCAAAGCCGTCAATCACCATACGCCAAGCCTGCATAGAACACTTGGGAGGCGCTAACAAATGATACTTAGGCAGCCCACAAAGAAACCTTGGAAACATATCATCCACAACTTCCAAAAATTGTGGACTAAGACCAAAATATTCATACATCCAGACCTAAAAAATCATCACACATCAACATTAACAATACACAAATAACCTTTGCAAAATACACCCAACCAAGAATTTAAATTTCACCTGCCAAACAAATGGCACGCCTCCTAAGCTTGAAAGACTATGTCGAGAAAGCTGAGTCATGAAGTGCAAGAGAGTCGCATGAGCCATGCCGCCACAATCATAATTTTTTATCCAATCAATGTCCCTCAAACTCCACAAGTAACGTGAACTCACAGTGCTTCCCAAGTCAGGACATAAGAGAGTTCCAATGAAGAGAAGCATAAACATCCAGGTGCCAGTTGCTACAGTCTCACATTTGTCAATATTGGTATATAGCCACATCAAAGGCACATTCTTACTCTTAACTCGTGGAAGAATCACACCCAGAAGACTTCTAATCTCCACTGGTGAAATGGAATCATTACCCTCAATTCTATCACCACAAAATTTTAAGCCAGTAATGGCTGAAAAGTCATAAAGTGTCAACATCACCTCGCCAATGCCTGAAAAATTAAAGGTACAAGTGGTATCCCAAAATCGCTCAAACAATGCGACAAGCAGTTGAAGATCCTTATACTCAGTGGTGTTGTGGTACAAGAGAGCTCAGAAAAAGATTCGGAAGCCGGTTTCATTAATGACATTTTTAAGGTCTAGGGATAACATGACCCACCTGTGCTTCAGCAACTAAAGACTACCCCGACTCTTAAGATTCTATAATTAACAAGAATACCCCACATGAGAAACATAAACAAAAAAACCAAACAAAGACAAAACAAAGTTTAGCCAATCATCATGAAATTCACAAAATGCCCTATTCCAAAAATATTTACTCTAAAATCCAAACCAACAAACTAAAGATACCCCTCATGAAAAAATTAGCCAAACCCAAATGCCATTTCCCAAATTTGAGTTCTATGACATCCTAACAATATCCCAATCAACCCAAAAATCCTTCATCTCCATAAGTTTATTCAACAATAACCCAAACATATGTCCAACCCAAAGAAAAATTTTCTTTCCAAACCCATGCCCACAGAAAACTTTCATACCCATAAAAAATAATGCCCAAACATTCAAACAAAATTTCCACACCCATCAAAATTGAGTTTACTCAATCATGTCTACACATCAAATTCTCATGATTTCATACCTATTGAAAAAATCAAGTCAAAATTCATCTAACAATGCCTAAAGCTACATACAATGAAAAGCTCCACCAATCATCAATATTATCCAAACATGACAATATCAAATAGCTCAACAATTCAAAAATGCCCAAAAATTAAATTTTTTTTTTAAATCAACATGACCACACAATGATTTCCATCCAATTCATACAATATCCAAAAATTCCTAAGACAGCAAACAACAACAAAATGACAATGCCCACTGTTGGAAAATTTAGACCCCAGTTGATAGAATTAACAAGTTTTAAACCCAAGTTGTTAATTAGATTTATTATGAATAAAACTTGTTAAAAACAAAAAAAAACATCAATATCAGGTCAAAATCATGCAGCGGAAATAATAAATAAGACAAGAAATGATGACCTAGGAAAACCAATGAAACAAACTAGATTCACAGTAAAAAACCTTGGAGGAAACCTTCACGAAAAGCAATCCACTATAGTAAAGAGAAGTTTCAGATCTAGTACAAAACCTTTGTCCCTAGACTCTACAATCCCCGTAGATGAACTCACAGCAGAAACCTTTTACCGCTTCAGAACCTTTGAACTCTTCAATATATGAACGCCACCCTTTGATGCACGAATCCCAGTACGTGACTAACCAATTGCGCGGATCCCAGTACGCGATTTAATCACCAACTAAAAGAAGATTGTTGGCTATAAAGTTCTTCACTTCATCAACAATGAAGATCAAGAAGCACTTAGTTATAAAACCCTAAGGCGCAAAGACACAGTAGCTTCTTTCAGAGAGAATAAGGCACCGGTCACCTTTTACATATGTTCTCCTTGTATTCTTTTATGTGACGGCCTCTAAAATAAACCTTATATAGGTCTAGGGTTGTGAGAAAAGAAACCCTACACAAATACAAAATCCTGACCCAAAAATCAGATTTGAAAATTCTGATTTTCATCATCTCAATAGATAGTATCTGTCGAGCCTCATTAAACCTCGATAGATAGCTAGGTATTAAGGAGGTGTCGAGAAGCTATCGAGGGGACAAGAGCTTTCTTGATCGATCCACCAACTATCGAGAAGGTGTCAAGATTGTGATAACAAACACCTTAAGAGCTCGATAGATGGCCTAGCTGGTGAGAGGTGTCGAGAAGCTGTCGAGCTATCTGTCTGCAGGTGTCGAGCTATCTGTCCAGCTTTAATGAACAGCTTTTCTTCACTTGTTTCTTGGTCCAATCTTCATGGCTTTAATACTAGACTTGAACACCATGTTTCTTGAAGTATTAAACACATCCTAGATTTACCCAAATACAAGTAATGTGTGTTTTGTCAAAGAATTAGCCAATTACATAAAAGCATGACATATGTTCTTAACATGTGAACCACATATGTCCTAACACCTACCATAAAGTTCTCAAAAAAACATGAAATCAACAAATTTACCAACATAAAATAATTAAAAACAAAAAAACAAAAAAACAAAAAATGAGCTCACCTTGAAATCTTTCTTGGATGAGTGTGGAGCATGGGTGCTTGGGTCTTGAAGGATTCCCTCTTCATCATTCCATTCCATGGATGGGTGATACTTCTTCCCATTGAATTTAAGAAAGTAAGGTGGTCCACGAGGAGATGCTATGGAGATGCAAAGATGCATGTTTGAAAATGGGTTTTTCAAAGATGCTCAAAAACTTGAGGATTTGAAGAAATATTCAAAGGTTTGGAAGAAATCAAGTTTAGAAGCTTGGAGAAGTGATTTTCTAAGCAATAAATGGTGTGGGAAACGAGAAAATGCAAGAACAATGGAGCTTGGAATAGTAGCAATGGAGGAAGATTCGCAAATTTTCTCCATGTTTTTCAAAATCAAAATTAGATCTACAATTTCTCCTCTCTTTTTTTTTTTTTTTTTTATAACCAAAATTAGATCTGCAATTTTTCTCTATGTTTTTCAAAACCAAAATCAAATCTGCACTTTTCTCTATTTTTTTTTTAACTAAAATTTGATCTATATTTTATTTATAAAATCTAATCTGTATATTTTTTATAAAATCTTATCTGTATTTTGTTAATAAAATCTTATCTGTATTTTGTTTACAAGAATCTGGTCTGCTTTTAATAAAAAAAATCTTATCTGCATTTTTCCCAAAAAAAAAAAATCTGGCCCTTTTTTTAAGAAAAGAACTAGATCTCATTTTTCATAAGAAAATTGGTGTTTACAAAATAAAAATCTTTTTTTTCCCCACATTTAAAAATCCAAACCATATCTAAATTTTTATTAAAAATTTGTTCTCTTTCTTTCACAAAAAAAACTCAGATCTAAATTTTTCATCAAACATTCTCACTAAACTTTTTTTCACACAAAATAAAGTGCAGATCTAGGGTTCTTAAATAGCATTTTAACCCTAGGTCTAGGATCTGATATGGCATGTGTTGTACATCATTGGAAAATATGAATATGGGTATTTAATGGTCATTTAAAGTCTATAAAACCAGACTCTATCTAGGTAGGGTGGATGCCAAACACCTTTCCGTCCTGTAACCTAGCCCCCAAACCTTAGAATTTTAGGTTGGTAGTTTAGTGTCTTATTTTTATTTTTGGTAGAATGTAACTAGGAAACAAAGTTTTGTATTGTTTCCTTTTTTATTAGATTGTACTTAGGGATCAAAGCAATGTAAAGTTCTTTCTACCAAGATGTAATTGTTTCCAATCAATAAAGATGCATACTATTCAAGATATATTGTAAATTTTAAAGTTTTCTTATTTTACTTATAAAATAAGTGGTGACTCCACAGAATCCTAAAAGGGAAGGTGCCGATATCTATACCCTTTTCTAAGAGCACCCTAATATTTCCCCTCAAGTCTCTCACACTACCTCCAACTGTTTTGTGACCTCTTCCTTGATCTTTAGAAGCCATTCAATTCTCATACGCCTCAAATTCTGCTTGACAAGTACCATGTGAGCATAAGTATTAGTGAGGTGTTGGGTTATCTCAAGATCAATGCCAGGCATATCTTCATAAGACCATGTGAATACTTCTTGGGATTCTGTGAGAAGCTCTTTGAGATCTTTCTTTCTTTTTCATTTAAGGTTGAGAAAATTTTAATTAAGGAGTTACTAAAGTATATATTTATGAAATTGGATTTCATAAATATATGATGAATAACTTAAAGGATTAAACTGGGTACTCAAGGATTAAAATGTAGTAATCTTCAAAGTGACAATCAACATTCATGACTTTGTATTACTACGAATATTTTAATGAAGGGGTTAAATGTATAATAAAGTCTTGGAATATAATTTATTAATAAGGCCTAGAGTGCAATTATATTTAGATAGTAGTATTAAATATAATTAATGGTAATTTGGGCTTGTCAAGAGTTGACAAAAAATCCCAAAACCTAATGGAGTTAGTGTCTTATTTGTTCCCTTTTGGTCCCATTCCAAGCCACACACTAAAGCCCAATTGGAATGGCCCAAAAGGTTAGTCCAATTATATAATCAGTTATAAGGAGAGAAACATACAAAATTTTGTAAGAGAATGAAATGGTGTGTATGTGAGTGTAAGCCACTCTATTATTCTCCCTTAAACACATACATATAAACTGATTGAGAGACCACACTTCTTGGGCACAAGTGGAATTGGATGAAGATTAAAAGTGTTCCCAGGTACTTCTAATCTTTGGTTTTGAAATTCACTACACCAAGGTACACTATCTTGTTCTTATATTCTAAAAGTTACATAATACATGTTATCAATTGCGAATGAAGTAGATCCGTTAATTTTCCGCTGCGTATGTTTTGTATGCGATACAAACATGTGTTTTTCCAACATAGGTTTCTCCTTGAAAGTGAGCTTCTCATTGAAGAATATCTCCCAGCAGAGATTCACTTTTCCGTCCTTATCCACCCAAAGCTTGGGAAAGCCACAAAAAGGGAAATTGCCTCCTTCCTTCACAAAGTTCGCATTTACAATACTAAGGTTTTTTTTTATTCCATTAAAGCCTTCAAAGAATCCTAAACCTTTTTTGGTCAGTTAAGTCTTGAAGTTGCGGAATTCAGCCACCCTTCTTCCTTCCTTTCCAAGACCCATACCAGGCATATACCCCATCTTTTTCATCATCATAATCACCTTATGGCTACAATGTGGAAGCAAATCCATAGTATACCTTTCATCCTTCAATCCATAGTCAACCATGTTTACAAACTTAAAGCCACTCATTTAAAGCTCACTTTCTCCCTCCTCAAGTCCACAAACGAGAGCTAGGATCTCACCATCACCAAGCACCACAGCAATTCCCCATTTCCATGGGATCTTCATCTTTCGATGTAGAGTGGAAGGGACAACTCCAATGGGATGAAGCCATGCCCTTCCCAAAAGAAAGTTTTAGTTAGGAGTGATGTCCATCACGCAAAATTCCACAATTGTTTCCAACAGACCAATCTTGCAAGGAGTTTTGAAAGTTCCCATAACCTTCCTCAAAGTATTGTCATATGCCCTAATAGTCAAAGAAGAGGGGGATAACTATCTCCACATCTAGCCCAATGGTGTAAGCGGTCCTAAAAAGGCACACATTTAATATGTATCCATTATCAATAAGTACCATTGGAACCTTGGCACCAATGCACTCGATGGTGATTTGTAAAGGTCTAGTGTGAGTGACCCCTTTCAAAGGAAGTTCTCAATCGAAAAGGTGAGGCAAGGATAAAATGGAGCCTCAACCCTCATGAGAGATAGTACTTCTTGCGGAGCATTTTCGATGGGCACTTCTTTCCCATTCAAATCATCCAAGAGAGCACTATGATGCTTGTGAGAAGCCATTAGCAAGCCCCACATAGATATTTAAGCTTGAGTCTTCTTCAATTAGGTCAAGACCCTATCCTCTTCCTCTTTCCCTTCTTTAACTTTAAGATCTGTGGGCTTGGATCCTTCTCCTATGTTCTTACTGTTAGGATTAGTGCCCTTAAATCCTATTGTATGATGCTATGTATGATATTAAGTTTGACATTATGTATGACTTAATATTGTGTTTAATGAATTTGTTTTATTATTATCTGAAATAATGGTAACATGAATATTAGGACATTATCACATAGTTCATGAGATGCATAGTATGTGATTTATGTGAAGATTCACAGAAGATATAAATCACAAGTTCTTTGTAAACTCAGAATTATAGTTCGTAGTCGGTGATGAAATTAGGCATTTCATCTGCGAAGATTATAACATATCAACTACGATGATTTGTCTTGATCATGGAAGTGGAGACTTCTAGTTGATGTGTTAATATGTTTTAAGAGTTAAGACATATTGAACTGGACTACTATGAGATTTATTATTCTCCTAAAGATTGTCAAATGAATAATAAATCTCACGACTTACATTTGCATGAACTCTTAATCCTGAGAGAATAATGGACCTGATCATAAGGTGTAGGTTGCTTTGATATATCAGGAGTGAGATCTAAAGTAACGGTCAAAACCTCAGTATATTGGGCAGCCACATTTAGTGTTGATGGAACATATATTCTCAAGATGGAATTCATAGTCTCTTAACGGAGATATAAAATATTCCCTTGAGATAAGTTTAATGGGTTTGTTATTCAGAGAGTTAGGCCTAACCACTTTAGTAAGTAGTTACTAAAGTATATATTTATGAAATTAGTTTTCATAAATATGATGAATAACTTAAAGGATTAAACCGGGTACTCAAGGATCAAGATGTAGTAATTTACAAAGTGGCAGTCTACATTAATGACTTTGTACTACTACGAATATTTTATGAAGGGGTTGCATGTATAATAAAGTCTTGGGATATAATTTATAGATAAAACCTAGAGTGCAACTATATTTATATAGTGGTATTAAATATAGTTAATGGTAACTTTGGACTTGTCAAAAGTTAACAGAAAAGCCCAAGGCCCATTGGAGCTAGTGTCTTATTGGTCCCTTTTGGTCCCACTCCAAGCCACACACTTAAGCCCAATTGGTAAGGCCCAAAAGGCCAGCCCAATTAGATGAATTGGTTAGATACAAAGGGAAAAACGTTCAGATTTTCATATGAAAGAAACACCATTGTGAAATGGTGTGCATGTGAGTTTTTGTCACTCACTAGTCATCCCTTTGTTACCAATTGAGAGACCACACATCTTGGGCGTCAGTGGAATTGGAGTGAAGATTAAAAGTAGTCTCAAGTGCTTCAATCTTTGTTTTGAAATTCACCGCTTCAAGGTACGATCTCTTGTTCTCAAATTCTGAAATTTACTCAGTACGTGTTATCAATATCGAATGAAGTAGATCCGTTTAAAACTTATTTTCCGCTGCATTTATCTTTATTTCCATCACTTACCTCTAAAAAGGATGGCTTTTAGTGTTTGCCACTCCTAGTAATGTTTGCTACATTGTCCTCAAGGACTCTTTTCTTCAACTCTATCATTCCTTTGGGGAGTATCCCCCATACAACCACCGCACTCTTCAAAATCTCATCTTATTCATCCCATATTTCTTGGACTTCTACCACATTAACTTCTATAGTTTCTATCAACTTTGAACAATCCCAATTAACTTCTTCTATTTGCACCCAATTTTGATATGGAAGAGGAGCTCAATGATAATCAGGCAAAGGATTCTTCCTAGTGTTGGGCTTGGTGATGATGTTTGGATTTTGGAGGGTTCCATTGTCTATGAGGCCTTGTATTTCATGCCTGAAGTAGAAGCACTTGTCAATTTTATGGCCAAGTTATTGATGGAAGTGGCAATATTCATTGAGGTTCCAAATAGAAGGTACAAGATTAGGCATAGGTGTGGGATCTAAGGGTTTGATGAATCCTTTGGAAGTTAATTTCTCATATGCTTGGGAAAGGATCATTCCTAGGTCGGAAAATTCTCAGCGGGCTTTCTTTGTGAAGCTTAGGTAGGCTAAAGTTTGATAAGGCATGATGGCACTCACAATTATTGATAATATCTTCAATCCTAGTTCCACAATCACACAACTCTCGAAAAGAACTAATAGGCAATGGCAGGAGCCTACTATTATATGCTAGAAGCAAATTCTTGATGATCATGTCGATTTGGTCTTTCTCATTTGTCCTATTAACCACTCTAGATGCCTTCCCTTTCCACCTTGTCATGTATTCAGAAAATGTCTCCCCTATTCCTTGCTTGGTAGTCTCCAAATCCCTTAGAGTCACATCAATCATAGTATTGAAGATGAATTGATCCACAAACAACTCTACTAGTTCATTCCACACCTTGGGCTTAGTTGGGTCCAAGCTATAGTACCACCTCGATACACCTCCAGTAAGTGAGAGAGGGAAAGTGTGCAAAGCTTGCTTCTCATCCAATCCTTTCATTTCAGCAATGCTTAGACATCTTCTAACATGTTGCTTTGGGTCTCCAATCTCGTCAAACTTTTCTACATCAAAAATTTTGAACTTTGAAGGCAATGCAATGGGAGTCTTGGAACTTATGCCACCCATATTGTAGAGACAATCATCCATTCCTCAAGCCTTGCGAAAGGCTAGTTGCATCTTGTCCATCATTTCCTTCATGGCCACGGTATCTGCGGTGAGCTTCTCAAATTGCTTGTTTCTTTTATATTCGGCCTTATCCCTTTCATCCCAATCTTCCCCTTCCTCTTCATCATGTATGGTTTTCTTGAGCTTGCTCTCCTTTAGCTTGGTGAGACGACCCCCCATCTTGTTAAGAGTGTCGCTTTGTTCTTCTATTTCATTGAATATCTTTTGTGTGGTTGTGTCATCAATTGGAGCAACCATTACTTCTTGAGATGCTTACCCTTGCAATGTCCCTTCTTGAAATACTTCTTCTTGATATGTTTCCTCAATTTTGACCAAATGCATTCCGTTCTTTTCTGGGATCCAAATTGGAGTGAGGACGTGCTTTCTTGATATTGGTGGTGCAATGGTGCCTAAAAAAGAAGTCTCATTTTATTAAGCCCATGTCCCAATTAAAAGGTTCTTTTATTAGATGTTCTTAGAAAAAATATTTAAGTCCATTTTAATGAAGGCTCAATTACAAAATCACTCATTTCCCTCTCATGAACCTTGCCCCTTGTTTCATTAGGCTCTAGTCCATTTGCAATAAATCTCTCATCTTACTCTCGTGGGCTTTCATTAGAATGTGCTTAGAGATTTCAACCCTTTGTCTCAAATATGGGCTAACAATGTATCCATCACCTTTGGGCTCTTCTTCTTTCCATTCATTATCATCATTTTTTTTAAGTAGCCCTCTAGTTAGAATATATTATAGCCTTCCTTTTGAAGTCCATGAATTTCTCATTATTTTAGGCCTAAGCATGCAACGAGGAGGCCCAACATTAGGGAATTTCATATTGTCTTTGTAGGATGTTGGATGCTAAATTTATAGCATATTTGTTACCCTAGGCCCAAGGTTCTTTTTCAAGAGGCCTCTTGATTTGGGCTTGTGATAGCAATTAGGCTATGGTCTTTTAAACCTTTCAAGTTAAGATATGCCTTTGGATTTTGGGATAAGCCTCTTATTTGTGAGAACTTCTTTTGTTTTATCCCAATATCTTAAGGTATGCCATAACATTTGGGTCATCCTTAAATATTTACATCTTTATTTTTTCCTTTAGAATTAGGTGAACACAAGATATATGGTTGAACAAACAAGAGATACAAAAAAGGGTACCCTTTCATGGATAAGATATAGGATCTCTCTAAGTGTGGGTAGACTCTCTAGAGCTAAAAGGACAGATCAGTAGGTTACTCACAAATAGATGGGTCGTGATTCCAACCGAGGGCCTAAGTGGACCTTTGTGGATTGGTGGCAAACTGTTAACATGCTCAAAGCCCATCAATGGCAATGGCACAGATTGTAAGTTGGTGGGATGAACTTCGAAAGACTTTGGCCCGAATTGAGCATACTCATCTTCCCACTCATCATCAACCGGGGTAAAATGGACAAAAGAACCAAGTGAAGTGTGTGCAAACAAGTATTGAACTAGCCTTTATTAAGATTAAGAAATAGGACACATTGGAATCAAACTCTCTATCCCCAGTGGAGTCGCCACTATGGGTGCAATGTGTTTGAAGGGGAGTACACCTCGCCAAAGTGGACCAGGGTGGAGAAAATATAATAGAGCTGCCACCTAGTCTAGGTCTAGGAACCATATATATAACGCTCTTACATGGAAGGACTGATCTTACTACCAAAGTATGAGTTTAGAGTTTAGGTATGGGGATGGGAAGGTGTTAGGCACCCAACCCCACCTAACCCGTAGATCAGTTTCCACTCATTGTATCTCACGTCTTAATCTTATTAAAGGCATATTCAATATTTCATCTTAAACTCACACACACTAACATTCATCTAACGATCAACATGGCATCCATCATCCCAAAACCCTAAAATACATCTATTATGGCAACTCACATCAAGCCTAGCATACATCTATCATGATATCATCACATCACAAACCCTAGCATAGTCCTATCAAGAAATCTCATCCCATATTTCATCCAAGGCAGCAAACAAGCAAGCATACATCACAAAGGTAGTAACATAAGCATGTGGAGATCAAGTGATCATGTTATCACATCCAAGACAAACTTTGGTTACACATCCAATGTATACCATATTCATCATATCCACAACCAAACACATATTTATGTGAATGCATGACTTACCTTACTTACATTATTACATCTCAGCACCTATGCATCAATGCATGGACATATCAATGTGTGTTCATGGCAAAGCAAAGAAAACATAAAAAGGGAAACCCTAATCTAACATATTAAAGGCAAACAAACAAATAAACATAGAAACAGAAATATATACATGTGAAAATATGCTAGAACAGAGACATATTAGAAATATAAAATAAAGAAACGAAAGCAGAGAAGGTTGAATTAAGGTTTCTGGGAGTAAGTACGTGTACGCATACATAGGGCCTATGTATGCAGCCCAAGTGCTGTATGCGTATGCATACTTCGAGTATGCGTATGCATGCAAGAAGCATGCACATGCATACACGTCTAAAACCCTAACCCAGAAACAGCAAGAACAAAAATAGAGCAGAAACTTAAAATAATAAATCTAACAACTTAACATGATTTAAACGATAAAACAAAGAAAAAATAAGCTAAGCAAACATATTATAACTTAAATAAACTAGAAAAACAAAGGAAAAAAAATATTAAAACAAGAAAAGGCAAAGAAATGAAAAAGGAAGATTAGAACTTATACCTCAAAAACAAAAAAGCTCTTTGGATTGATTTTGACCGTAACCCTTAGTCAAACTATTCACAACCAAACAAAATTGATTAGTAAACTTCAAAATTCTCAATTATAAAAAAATTGACTTAAAGATGTTTTGTGAAAAACGCCTTCTTTGATTCACTATTTCTAGTGAATCTTAGGTTCTCCCTTAGGTTTTCCTGTGTGTTTTGAAAAGGTACTATGTATGGCTTTTTATATTAAGAAAATTGGGGTTTGGAACGGCTCCCAGACGATGTGGGATTCATTCCAAACCTCACTTTAATGCAAAAACTTGCTTTAAATAGTTTCTAGAACCACAACGTGTGTACGAATGCCAATGTATGCGCACGTGCGCATGAAACACGCATACGTGGGTTCGGAGCATGCATACGCATATGCATGTCTGCATACGCAAGTCCTAGGATTTCCATGGCCTTTATTTTCCAAAAATAGTTTTATTCATCGCATAAAAGAGTTATATTTTACATAAAAACCTTCCTCAAGTCAATTTAAGTTTAATTGGGCCCTAAACCAACCTTGGGCTTTAGAATTTTACCATCATTAGGGACCGAGTGCCCGAGTCGTAAAGGGTATAAAATAAGGTGTCTACATTGTTTTCTGAGTTCATGTCACACATTGGGTGCTTGGAGACGTGGCTCATTGTGTGCATTTTGTTTATAGGGTGAAGTGTGTGTGTGTGTGTGTGTGTGTGTGTGTGTGTGTGTGTGTGTGTGTGTTTTTATTTTTATTTTTTATTTTTTGGAGTCACCATCAACCATTGATTTAATTTGTGATTGGTCACCTATTTCTAACTTGTTTTACCTAGTTAACTAAAAAAAAATATGTTTAAGGGTCTTTAGATTAATTAAGGCAAACTAGTCTCTTCGAACCAAAGATTCTTGGACACAGAAGCTCAATAACGAGTGTAGAATGTATTAGGCACAACACACCACCTATCCAAATGATGGTACCTGTAAGGACACAAAAATCAAACAGCCCAAGCCCACTTAGAACAGTGAGGATTGTGTAGCTCAACTAAGCCCAAATCAATAGATATTTGTAAGAGAGTGGGTTAAACAAAAAATGAGGGGGCTTAGCCCAAGGACAAAAATAGGGAAGGCCTCACCACAAATCAAAGTTTAAGTATATATAAGGCTTATCACAAGCTTGCTTGAGGAGGTAATTCTTACACAAAATGATACACTATTCCTTTTCTTCTCTCAATACTCTTATTCTAGTTTCTCTCTCTTTCCTTTCTTTTTTCTTGATCTCTTTCACCTGGAAGTTCCTCTACCTTATATACTTCTTAGCCGTTTACATCTTGGCCCTCCATCTCCACCTACCTAAGATCTCACTATGACACTTGTCCCTTTAAACTTCTGTTGAAGGTGGTAGAAGGAGCTGCTTAGCTATGAACTCCACTGTTCAGGTTACTTCCTCATCAATGCAACTGATAAAGCTGTTGTCATTCATTTAGTATAGAGGCAGTAGGATAACTTTCAATGGAGACTTCCCCTACTTTCCATGATTCTCTCTCTACACCTCATTCTACTCATCTGGACTTCCCAAAAGTCTATTGTCTCTTCCCCTCCCATCCTTGGGTGGATCCCCTCTTTGGGCTTATGATGCCTTAATAATGATGATAACAGCTTATCAAACCTTTCCTCGGTCCTCAGGCCCCCACAATAGCCCCCTAAAACCTTGCTATTAACCCTGAGGTATAAAGTAAGGTTTTAGTCCTACCTTTTCCATGCGATTCGTGTTAAACGCATTCCCACATGAAAACGTCTCTTCAGATGTCTCTGGCATGCCCTTAACACTTCAGAATCTACGATCTCGTATTTATTGTGTCAGGCGACTGCTTGTCCCCCTATGTTCTACAGCGCTATAATGATCCTACGGTCCTCACTTACTCGTATTTATGAGTGGGAACTTTACCGCTCATTTTTTACCTCTATATAAGGAGAGGGTGAGGCTAAATCTTCTCCATTTACTCATTTAGCCACTTTTTGTTGAAGCAGTAGTCTGAGGAGAGATTCTTTCATTGCTTATAAGTGCGTCTAAATTTATTTTTCTCTTATACTTAGACTCCTTCTTGCCTATACCATAAGTTTCCATGGGTAGATTTGCTAGGTTAGTGGATACCGCCGAAGGCATAATCGCTTTTAGGTCTTAATATAGGATCCCTAACAGTATTGAACTCCAACACTATGAATTGGGTGAGTGGTTGGTCTTGAATAAACCTCCCGGCTCAGTAGTGATTCCAATGATCACCTATATAGAAGGCGGGATGGAAATCTCCATGGGTAGGGTTACTAAAGACTTCCTTATAAAATATAGGTTGTCTCCTACCCAATGCACCCCCAATGTTTTTAGGATCCTCAGTAGTGTAGATATGATAAACCGTAAAATAGGGATCAACCTTACATGGCATGATGTAAACTGGGTATACAATTGCCAAAAAGGGAAGGAAACAAATTACTATATTAAATGTAGGGTACCTTCTGTTAGGCTAATCTCTTGTATGCTTAAGTCCAACAAGGGCATGGACAAGGACTTCATCATCGTCTCAGGAGATTGGCACGATGGTTTGCATTGTCCCACCCAAGAGGGGGAACCAGGTAGGGTTCCCATTAAAATTAGATGTGTGTAGGGTTTTTCTTACTTACATCAATAAAATTTCTGTGAAGGTTTTTTTTTATCTATGACTTATGTTGTTAGTTCACTTACAGAAAAACATCACACTACCCCAAACAAGAACTTCATAAACTTTCACAAACTCAACCGAATCCTAAGATTAGAAATATTCCTTCATAAGGACGGTTAGCTTCGGGTGGTACACGAGATCCTCGATTTTAACCCTATTTCCAAATGTTTCCAAAGTCCCAAGCATGTGATTAGAGCTAAAGACTCCAAGCTAGCGTTGATCGATGTAGCAATCCTGGGTTTTCTATTAACCTAACCTCCTCTAGCTGGAACCCAAGACGCTCAACTCCCAACCCCACTTGTAACCAAACTCCTCTACTCCCAAGAGCCTCCCATTCCTTCAGACAACGAAGTTTAGAAGCCCATTCCTAAATCCATCCAAGAAGTGACAGATAGGGACTTTGAAATCTTCTACCAATAAAAGGACTCCGAACACCTTTCTAATACCTCCTAATGCCGCTTACTCCCTGCTCAACTAAGCACCATCCAAGAGGAAGCCAACATACATGAAAGGATGGTGCTTGAGGAAAATACCCCACATTTGCTAGTATTGCTCACTACTCATGCTAGGGGTGCCCAACCACCAACTCCTACCCCCACGCGTGCATCCTTTGGTGATGCCACGAATAAAAAGAAGAAAATAGTACAATGAGGTAAAGGCCTTAAGGATGCTAAAGAGGGGGAAGTTACACGCTTTTCCCAGCAGCCCACAAATAAGGAAGCCCAAACTACTAGGGCTCAGCAAAAGAAAAGTGTTCCTTCTGGTGCCTCCCAAGGAACTAAAGGGCAACAACAGCCAAAGGCCTCTACCTAGAGGCCTTCTTTCGTGCTAAGTTCAGGGAACCCTATCATGGATGATGCCAACCTCAGGGATACCCAGAAGAGGAGGTTGGGCATCCTAGCTTAATGCCTCGAAAAGGCCCTCCTTTTACCCCGAGGACATGCAAGAGTTCCGGTCCTTCCGAAAGCGCAAGGTCTTCCTGTCATTAAAACGAGATCAAATCCTGATCCTTAGTAATTTTGCAATCCGTGCAAGCAGCCTTTATGGCTGAAGAATGGGTGGACCACACTCTTGGACAAGCTCGCTAGGCTGAAGGCAAGCTAGGAGCAACTAAAAGGGCCCACGAAGAGACTAATAAGGAGCTCAAAGAGACCCTCTCCCAACTGACCATGACTAAGACTACCCAAAGTCTAACTACCTAACTCAAGGACGTCACTCGAGCCTTTTTCCTTGAGGTATGGGGTCAAGCCCTCACTGCAGCTGGGGTTAGCACTGTGTCAGAGCTTAGAGCCCCTGATAGAGTGTATTACCCCCCCCCCCCCCAGCCCTGCGCTTGGTCTCCAGCCTCTCTCAGTCTTCAACTGATCCTAGCTTAGCCTCTGCCTCTGACCCAGTCAGCCCGCTACTACTCCAGCTGCCACACCTACTACAGAGAAAGGGCAAGAGCAGCCACCTCCACTAGCTGTTGTGGACATGGAGATAAAAGAAGCAGCTAAAGTGGGACAGCTGAAGAGGAAGAAGAGGGACAAGGAGAAAGTAAAAGAATGAGGGAAAGAGAAAGAAACATTAACATAATTGAGTCCTAGGTTAAGATTCAATTAGTCAATTTTGTACTTAGGCTTAAGTTTAGTTGATGCCCCTTTTCCTTCTATTGTAATCCCACTCCTAAACTTTAATGAAAACACCCAACTTTTATTTTATAAATTTTCATCCATCTAAGTTTAATCTATCTGAGTATATCTCCAGCTTTTTTTTTTTTTTTTTTTTAGTAACATACTAACTTTTGATTAACCTAATTAATTACCCTCACTATCCTATTCAACATGAAATGAACTTTGAGGAAGTTACTAAACTAACACTTAGGGTGATTTGTAACCATATTTTGACACTTGGTAAAAATTTCAAACAACACTTACCTTACCTTGGACTTAAAATGCTAAAAGACCAATCTGTCTTGTGCTAGTAATCCTAGGAAGCAAGCAAGACTTATGGTTCTATCTGATACTTAGAAAATTCCATGTAATTGCTAACTTGTCCAAGGTTTGTGACCCAAGGAGCCAAATAAGACCAAGATTCCGTTTAACACTTAGAAACTTTTTTCCACAAAGGTTAATTTACCCAAGGTTTATGACCCGAGGAGTCAAACAAGACCGAGGTTCTATTTAACACTTAGAAACTTTTTTCCACAAAGGTTAATTACTCCCTTGTCATACCCTTACTTAAGCCCTTGCTGATAATGTGATATCTTTACTGCAGCCACCTCCCTTCTTTCCTCAACCACATCTAAGCTATATGAGTGCAAGTGGTTATTTTCCTCAACACTAAACTAATCTATCATTAGGGTCAGGAGCCTTGACTCAATAGGGATTACTACTTTTGCCCCATAAGTCATTGAAAAATGAGTCTCTCCAGTTGATCTTCGGGGCGTGGTGCGATAAGTCCACATCACGTGGGGCAACTCATCCACCCGCTTTCCCTTTGCATCATCCAACCTTTTCTTTAACCTAGATACTATGACCTTATTAGTAGCCTCAACCTGACCATTCCCTTGCGGATAAGCAAGAGGAAAATACCTATTCCTAATCCCCAACTCCCTATAATATCTTCGAAAGGCTTTACTATCGAACTAAAGACCATTGTCAGAGATCAATGTGTGTAGGACTCCAAACCTGGTGACAATATTCCTCCAAATAAACCTCTTAGCATCCATGTCCCTAATATTAGCCAAAGGCTCAGCTTCTACCCACTTAGTAAAATAATCTGTCCCAACGAAGAGCCACTTTTGGTTTCCTATGGCTCAGGGAAATGATCCTATAATATCTAAGCCCCACTAGACAAATGGCCAAAGACTGGAAAGTAGGTTCAGAAGCCCTCCAAGTTGGTGTATATTCGAAGCGTACCTCTAACACTGATCACACTTCCTTACATAATCTTGAGAAGCTTTTTACATGCTCAGCCACCAATATCCTTGATTAAAGGTCCTATGGGCCAAAGACCTCCCTCCCGTATGACTTCCACAAATTCCCTTATGCAACTCCTCTAACAAGGGCTCTACTTCCTCAAGATGCACACATAATAGATAAGGTCCTGAATGAGAGCGCCTATACAACTTATGCTCTTCGGATAACCAATAGCGAGGTGTCTTCCTACGTATTTTCTCTACCTTGCCTTTATCCTCGGGTAACAAACCTTGCGCCAAGAAAGTAACCAATGGGTCCACCTAGCTTGGCCCCGCCTAGATACTGTGCACACCAAGCAAAGGCTTCTTAACAAGACTAGAATCAGCCATATCTTCAACAATAACAATTCAAGGTAAATTTGACCCTAGGGACGTTGTCAGTATAGCCAAAGATTCTGGATGAGAGTTCTGTCCTCTCAAAATTTGCTTTAGAGCAAAGTTCTTAAAATGGGCCTGAGCCAGTCTAACTTTAGCAAGATATCCCTGCATTCACTCATCCCAAGCCTCAAACTCCTCGTTGACTTGGCCCACCACCGACCAGAAATCTGAATATAGCTCTATGACCTAGCCTCTCAATTGATTAACCATGGCCATTCCAGCTACAAAACCTTGTACTCGACTTCATTGTTCGTAGCTAGGAAACCCAACTGCAATGACTTTTCCATCACCAGCTTCTCGGGAGTTATTAATACAACTCCTACCCCTGCTCATTTTCGGTTGGTTGCTCCATCAGTGTACACCTCCCAAGTGGGGACAACGGAGAATGAGATTGTCATAGTCTCCACTATTCCTTTTCCCTCATCGTCTACACTTTTTGTAAACTCCACCATGAAATCTGCTAAGATTGCAATACGAGGCATATATCTAACATCATAAGCACCCAACATGGTTCCCCATTTAGCAATTCTGCCCATGTAATCCAATTTTTGAAAGAGTGCTTGCAAGGGAAGCTGGGTGAGCACCACCACAGTATGCGCCTGAAAATAATGTGGGAGCTTCCTCGTGGCATGTATAATGGCCAACACTGCCTTCTCCAGGGGTAAATAGCATGTCTCAGCTTCATGTAAGGACTTGCTAACATAGTAGACAGGTCTTTGCACCCCACTCTCATTTCTGACCAGAACTAGACTAACTGCATAATCTGTGACTACCAAGTACGCATACAAAACTTCCTTTTTCTTGGGTCTAAAAAGGACTGGGGGGCGCAACAAATATTGCTTGAGCACCTCAAAGTCCAACACACACTCCTTAGTCCATTGAAAGTCTTTCTAAGAGCTAGAAAAATGAACGACACCTATCTGCTAATCGGGAGATAAACCTATTCAAAGCTGCTACCATCCTCGTTAATTTCTGTACCTCCTTAGGATTCCGAGGAGGATGCAAGCTATTAATGGCCTTAATCTGATCGGGATTTACCTCAATTCCTTAGTGTGTAATCATATAGCCTAGAAACTTTCCTGAGCTGACCCCAAAAGAACAAGTAGATGTATTTAAGTGCAGATTATGTTCCCTCAACACCTAGAACACCTCCCCTAAATCTGCTAACTGCTCTACAACCTGCCTACTCTTTACCACTATATCATCAATATAGGCCTTAACATTCCTCCCAATCTGTGACTCAAACATCTGTGTCACCATTCTTTGATATGTGGATCCCGCATTCTTAAGGCCGAAAGGCACAACCCGATAATGGTAATTTCCATTGGGTGCACGAAGAGCAGTTTTTTCTTGATCAACTAATACTAAAGGTATCTGGTAGTACCATTGGAAGACATCCAAGAAACTCAACCGAGGATGTCCTACTATTGCATCCGCTAGTTGATCAATCCAAGGAACGGGGAAAGGATCTTTCAGGCAAACTTTATTTAAATCTGTGAAGTCCACACACACATGCCACTTCCCATTTTTCTTCTTTACTACCACAGTATTAGCCAACCACTCAAGGTAAAAGACCTATTTCACTGCCTCTGCTCGCTTAAGTTTGTTTACTTCTACCTTTACTGCCATAGTATGCTTTTTTGACGAACTCCTAGGTGGCTGCCTTAGTAGGGTTGCCTCTGGATTCACATTCAGTTGATAACATATAAACTCGAGGTCTATCCCAGGTATGTCATAGGTACTCCAGGCAAACACATCCATGTTGTCCTCCAAGAACTTCACCAAGGCTGCCTTTTCCAAGGACAGCAACTGAGACCCCACTTAAAAGAACTTTTCTTCATTCTATCCAATCATAATCTTTTCCAACTCCTCGGACAACAATGAAACTGACTTGCACTTCCTCGTCCCCAGCCTGCACAGGTAACGTTATCATCCTGCGGGGGACTACCATCCTCCCATTAAAGCCTATCAATGGCAAGTCATACCTCTCCAAGTCCTCGGGCTTTAAATTCAACCCTTTATACAGGTCAGGGATGATCTCCGCTCTACTCCCCTAGTTTACCAAGAACCTTTTTACATCATAGCCACCAATCCTAATGGTTACTACCAAGGCATCATCGTGTGGTTGGAATGTTCCCTCCTTATCCTCCTTTGAAAAACCCAAAATGGGTGTGGCCATCACCTTCGTCTTTTTCAATGTCCAATCCCTATCTCCTAAATCAGGGCCCACAGCCATAAACATGTCCCCTGAACAAGTCCCAACATCACCCCTGGGCTTAGCGAAAATCATATTAATTGTGCCCAATGCTGGCCAAGGAGCTCCATCCCTCTAATACCCAGCTCCTGAATGTCCGAATTGACCTACAGGCTGATGCAAGAACTGACTTAGCTTCCCTACCATCACTAGTTGACCTAAGTGATCCCGTAAAGTCCTGCAGTCCTCTGTGGTGTGCCCTTTTTCTTGATGATAATGGCAATAAAGGCTCTGGTTCCTTTTGGAAAGATCCTCACCCATCTTATTGGACCACCTAAAATATGGTTCATTCTTTATCTTTTCTAGTATATGATAGACTGGCTCTTTAAATAATGAATTAATCACTTGAGCCCCTGTAGATGATGTCTGATTGGAGAAGTCTCTCCTAGGGCGGTTATTATGATACCCTCTTCCCCGAGGATCCCTTTTCTCTGGGAAAACCTTAGCTTTGCCCTTTCCCTGGGTCTGATCTTCCTCTACTCTCTTATACTTACCAATGTGATCCATAAGCTAGCGCATACTAAGGGCAGGCTTCATTGTCAATGATTTTCGCAATTCATGTTCCATTAAGAGCCCCACTTTAAATGTTCTCACTGCTACATCTTCAAAATCTCCATCTATTTCATTGTATGTTTCCCAATACCTATTTGAGTAAGTCTTAAGAGTCACACCCTCCCTCATGGCCATGGACAAAAAAGAGTCGAAAGGCTTAAAGACTCTACTGCATGTTACAAATCTTGCTCCAAATGCCCTTATTAGCTCCTCAAAAGAGTTTATTGGCCCCTCCTCTAAAACATCAAACCACCGCATAGCCATATGCTTGAGGCTGGAGGGAAAAACCTTGCACATGAGCGCTTCATTACTAGAATGAACTACCATCTTCTAATTGAAATAACTCACATGCTCCATAAGGTCAAACCTTCTGTTGTAAATGGTAAAGGTTGGTTGTTAAAACCGGTGGGGAAGCCTAGCCATATTGATTCTTCTAACAAAGGGTGATTTAGAAATTTGCAAAAGTGCTTTACTCATCGCGTCATTCCCCGTGCTATGGTGCGATGACCATTGCCCGCGCTTGTACTTGCCCTTTTATCCTAGCATGACGATGCAGAGAAGGACTCACTAGATGGAGTTCTTAACCTATGGTGATATAAGCAATCCCTACTTCCCCTTAATCCATCACTTGATGGGGGTGATCCATCACTTTATGGGGGTGAAGAACTCCTTCTATCATGCTCCTTTCACCATAGTTTCCTGCACAAGCTATTTATCTCAAGTTGCACTTCTGAGTCTCCTAATCATGCGAAATATGATTTATTGTCCTTGAGTGACTCCTTTTTGTATGTTCAATGTGATAAGACTCTACCATGACACTTGGTGTATGGTGCCTGTCTGTCCTTCACTCCAACTTTACAAATTGATTTTCCCTTTATGAACCAACAGACTCCTCTCTATCTTGCCCCAAGTTATCCATGACTACTCAGGATAAACCTATAACAACACTTCTTCGCACAGATGGCACCAATTGTAAGGACACAAAAATCAAACAGCCTAAGCCCACTTAGAATAGTGAGGATTGTGCAGCTCAACTAGGCCCAAATCAATAGATATTTGTAAGAGAGTGGGTTAAACAAAAAAGGAGGGGGCTTAGCCCGAGGACAAAAATAGGGAGGGCTTTACCAAAAATCAAAGTTTAAGTATATATAAGGCTTATCATAAGCTTGCCCAAGGAGGTAATTCTTACACAGAATGATACATTGTTCACTTTCTTCTCTCAATACTCTTGTTCTGGTTTCTCTCTCTTTCTCTTCTTTTTTCTCGATCTCTTTCACCTAGAAGTTCCTTTACCTTATATACTTATCAGCCCTATACATCTTAGCCCTCCATTTCCACCTACCCAAGCTCTCACTATGACACTTATACCCTTAAACTTCTGTTGAAGGTGGTAGAAGGAGCTGCTTAGCTGTGAACGCCACTGTTCAGGTCACTTCCTCATTAATGCAGCTGATAAAGCTGTTGCCAGTCATTTAATGCGGAGGTAGTAGGATAACTCTCACTGGACACTTCTCCTACTTTCCATGATTCTCTCTACACCTCATTCTACTCGTCTAGACTTCCTAGAAGTCTCTTGTCTCTTCCCCTCCCATCCTCGAGTGGATCCCCTTTTCGGACTTATGGTGCCTTAATAATGACAATAACAACTCATCAAACCCTTCATCGGTCCTCATGCCCCCACAGTACCTTTTTTAATTTAATTTTAACATTAACATTCTAGGGGGAAAAACAAATTAAATACTTGACATTTAATTTTGCATTTTTTTTTTTTACAAACAATATATAGCATGTGAAAGAATATACTACGTTGCAAAAAAAAAAAAATACATATAGTTTAACATGTGAGTATTTATTTATTATGTATCTTACAAGTGAATATATACATAAAATGGAAAGAGGGGAGAGGAAAGATATCACCTTTTAGCACTTTATTCTCCAAATTTCCATTCTCATGCACAAACACAATGAACCAAAACATTAGTGCAAAGGTGAGGGGGAGTATATTAGCTTGATAGGGGTCTATTGGTTCAATGGAAATGAACCATAGACACAAACCAAAAAAAAAAAAAAAAATGCATTTTTAAAAAGTTCAAAAATAATGGGTATGAAAGAGGCCTTATATATTAACTTTGGAAAGATGAGCAATTTCTTTTAGGAAAACTAGTGACTTTTTAGGAAAAAGGTTATTTTGAAACTAAGGCTTAAACTTTGTTGGGAAAAGACCTAAAAAAGGCTTATCTTGGTCTTACATGAAAATGGTTTTTCTTTAATGAGAAAACATAAAGAATGTGCTAATTTAAGAAGGTGAATTTTGGAAAGTAAAATCATTTTTATGAACAAAACAAATTTTAAGGTTTAAAAACCTTTTTGGAAACTTGCCTTTTTAAGAAGAAAAATTCTCAAACCTTTTAGAAAGAACATACCCAACACTAGATTTTAGGCCATTTGAAAAATAAATAAATAAATAAAAAAGGTTGCTTTCGAAAATGGGCTTTCATAAAAGTGAGAATCCAGACTTATTTTAGGAAAAGAATTTATAGATTCCCAAATTGCAACCAAAGTCATTTATGAAAAAGATTTTTTTTTTTTTTTTTTTTTTTTTAAGAATAGGATTTCCATGGTTTTAGTGAAAACCATGGTTTTTATTCTTTTATGTAAGGTAGAAAAGATTGGTTTTTAGAAAAATATTTTTGAAAGAATTAAAAATTTTAAGATTGAAGCTACATTATTAGAAAAAGGGAATTCCCAAGCGTTTAAAAAATGGAAGCCCAAAACTTGAGTAGAAATCATTTTAAAGCAAAGAATGGTTTTAAGAAAAGTGTTTCCATGGTTTTGAAAAAAAAAAAACCATGGTTTTTCATCTTTTTAGGGTAGAACACTTAAATTCCTTGGTTTGAAAGAAGGAAGGTTTTGAAAATGGTGGGTTTGAAAAATGCCCATTTAGAAGGCATTTAAGAAATTAAAGGGAAACTTTCTTTGAAAAAGATTCATTTTAAAAAAAAAAAAAAAAAGTGATGTCCATTGGAGCCTTTTTTATCTTTTGAAATCACATTTTTAGAGGTTTATTTACCCAAACTATTTCTATTTTGGTAATTTAGGGTTTATAGTGCTACTTAAAAGAGCTAGCACCCTTAAACACTTTTACACATGAGAAAGGAAATATGGAAAATAAAGTAGGCTCAAAGGTAAAAGTCTTAAGTTAAAGCAAAGGAGAAAAATATTTAAAAGACTTGTGTTGTGACTTAAATAATGCTCCCCAGTGCAGGATCGTCACAAAGTAATAACTCAGAAAGTTCGAGGTCAAATCCACAGGGAAAAGGGAATTAATTAGCAAACCACAACAAAATAAAATTAAAATAATAAAGTTTAAGTGAAGAGATTTTTGATAGTTTAGTAAAGGCAATTTAAATTGAGAGAAAATAATAATATATTAAGGCGCTAAGGTTTAGGGATCCACACACAACACATCTATTGGTAGTCTTAACAATATCTATTTTATAACTCAACTAAAATTCATACGAAGGATGATCTTAGTCGGATGATTTAACAATAAAAACTCAAGAATTAATTGTCTAAGGTAGTGTTATGCAATTGATTGATTTTAGGCAAAACATAACTAGTGAATTAGTTCACACGAAATACAAAGCATTTAACATGCCCGGAGTCTACGTTAAATCAAAGGATTATATAGAACTAAACACTTTTCTAGATAAGTAAAACAATCAAAAACATAAAAATATAAGCATTAAAACCAATAAATAATTGTTAAGAACATACCAATAAACAGTTGGGTTTCACCCCTTGCCTTAGCAAGGCGTCTAGCGAGCCATAACACAAATAGAATTCTAAAAACTGTAAAGAAACTTTAAGAAAACCTAAATTATGTTCTACAGCATCTCCCCTCTGAATTTTTCCCTAAAGAGCCTTTAAATAGGTCAAGGAATCCTATTACAAGTTGAATTCCCGTTTGGAGAAAATTCCAGGCTTTTAGGCTTCACTTTACCAACGTTTTTGGCCCCTTTAACTTCAGAATTTAGACTTTTGGTAAACTACAAAGTTGTAGCCCTTTAAGTTAGCTTTCTAGCACAACTTGAATAATCTCGATTGGATATCTGTGCCAAAAGTTATGTTCCAAATAATAACTGGTGTGCAAGCTGGAATCCTAATCCGAATTGGACTTGGATTAGGTGCAAATTTCCTTTGATTCCTTCCTCCAACTGGACTTGAATTTAATTGGGTTGGCCTTCTTTGACTTCATCATGGCCCTTGTAAAATTAAAGTCCATTAGCTTTCTTCTTTGCACCAATCCACTTATTTAATTTCATTATCCTACAAAAGACAAATTCACGCATTAAAATTCAATTAAGCACAAAATTGATTATTTAGCATTATTCCAAAATCAACTATAAAATGCATGAATTAACTCAAAATAAGTATGATAATGCTTTTCTAATAATGATATAAATATGAAAAATTAAGCTATTATCAACTTGAAAATAAAGGAATGTAAAGCAAAGGCATAATTTAAAGACTTGAATATAAAGGAATTTAAGAGAAAGACATATTTTAAAGACTTGAATGTAAAGCAATTTAAAAGCAAACACATAATTGAAAGACTTGAATGTAAAGGAATTTAAAACGAAAGACATAATTTAAAGGGTAGTGTTAAAATTATTTTTTAGAAAATTTCTCTTAAATAAACCCTAACTCTTGTCACATCCAAGCTTATGGATTCTCTTCTGTGTTGGAAAAATGGAGACTTGGGGACCTCTACCATTTTCCCAGAAGCATAAACATATTGTGCTTAGGAATAAGTTTAAGATCCATTTAAGAGAAACCCATCCATGGTAAATCTTCATTTTTCCAATAAGGCTGGCCGTGCACGGGACTATTCCTCCACGACCCTTCTAGTTAGGAAGATGAAGACTTATCAAAGATGTTGAATTTTTTTCTCTTTAAACCCAAGCGATTTAAAGAGAGAAGACAACAAAGAAAAATGGTAGAAAACATTTTTGGCAAATATAAAGTTGTTTAAAGAGTAATATGCATAAACAATAAATATACACAAATAGAGAGATATAGAACAATATGTAAAATAAATAAAGAAGAAAATGAACAAGATAAAAGAGCATTGTAATGTATTAAACAATGTATTTTACACACACGCAGAGAGAGAGAGAGAGAGAGAGAGAGAGAGAGAGAGAGAATGGTGTAGCTATGGAAGAAGTTTCACCATCTCTCTTTTACCTATGAACTTTTGAGGTGTGAACATGGAGGAAAAAGGGTGTAGAGTTTTTGTTTAGGGGGGGGGGGGGTTTCCAAGAGGAAAAGAAAGAGAAATTCCTAGAGAGAGAGAGGGGAATATTTCGGATTTTTGTGCATGAATTTCCAAGAGGGGGAGGGGGTTTATTTACAGGGATTAGGAGATGTTTTGGGAACATATCCCCCTAGCCGCCCCTTGCAATGGGCTGCTGGGGTGAGATGTTTCCGAAACATCTCACCAATCTTGCCCATTTGCTCACTCAATTTCAATTTTTAGCTTTTTCCTCTTTTCAACCTTATTTTTTGGGCTCCTATTTGGAGGTCTTCAAGAGCTTATTTCTTCAAACCTGGTGTCCTTAAAAAGGTATGGATGTGTAGTTTCCATTGGTTCTAACCTCACATAATTTGGAGTTATGATTGTTGAGATATTGCATCTAAAAGGGAGGTGACACAATGGAGGAAATTTAATAGCACTATTCTCCAATCTGGAGAATATATCGTGAAGCCCTTTTTATGGAAGGAAGCAAACCCATCATGCTTCAATATGGTTTAGGAAGTTTACACCATTTGTGGCTGGATTGGTATAGTTTATTACGTGAAAATGCCCCTAAAAAACAACCTTTTTACCTAAAAAATAATACATTTAATTAGGGTTTTGGTATTTTATTGATATTTCATCCATCTTAACTCCGATTTTGACCCCTGAAGTGTCATTTTGAAGGAAATTTCATGATCTTTAAGATTGTTATTGTTAGAATATGTGCCCTTTAAATCCTATTGTATGATTCTATGTATGACATTATGTTGTGATTAATAAAGTTGTTTTATTATTATCTAAAATAATGGTAACATGAATATTTGGACATTATCATATAATTCATGAGATGCATAGTATGTGATTTATGTGATTTAGTCACAGAAGATATAAATCACAAGTTTTTTATAAACTCATAATTTTAGTTCATAGTCGATGATGAAATTGGGCATTTCATCTGTGAAGACTATAACATATCAATAAGATGATTTGTCTTGATCATAGAAGTAGAGATTTCTAGTTGATATGTTTTAAGTGTTAAGACATATTGAACAGGACCATTGTAAGATTTATTATTCTACTAACGACTACCAAATAAATAATAAATCTTACGATTTCTATTTACATCAACTCTTAATACTAAAAGAATAATGAACATGATCATGAAATGTGAGTTACTTTGATATATCAGGAGTGAGATCTAAAGTCACAATCAAAACCTCAGTATGTTAAGCAACCATATTTAGTGTTGAAGGAACATATATTCTCAAGATAGAATTCATAATCTCTTAACGGAGATATAAAATATTCCCTTGAGATAAGTTTGATGGGTTTGGTTATTTAAGAGTGTTAGGCCTAACCACTTTAGTAAGGAGTTACTAAAGTATATATTTATGAAATTGTATTTCATAAATATATGATGAATAATTTAAAGGATTAAACCGGGTACTCAAGGATTAAAATATAGTAATCTTCAAAGTGGCAGTCAACATTCATAACTTTGTATTACTATGAATATTTTAATGAAGGGGTTCAATGTATAATAAAGTCTTGGGATATAATTTATTCATAAGACCTAGAGTGCAATTATATTTATATAGTAGTATCAAATATAATTAATGGTAATTTTAGGCTTGTTAAGAGTTGACAGAAAGGCCCAAAACTCATTGGAGCTAGTGTCTTATTTGCCCCTTTTGGTCCCACTCCAAGCCATATACTAAAGCCTAATTGGAATGGCCTAAAAGGCTAGCCCAATTAGATAATTAGTTATATATAAGAAGAGAAATATACAGAATTTTATGATGGATGAAATGGTGTGTATGTGAGTGTAAGCCACTCTCTTATTCTCCCTTGAACACATACATATAAACTGATTGAAATACCACACTTCTTGGGCATTAGTGGAATTAGAGTGAAGATTAAAAGTGTTTTCAAGTACTTCTAATCTTTGGTTTTGAAATTCACTGCACTAAGGTACACTCTCTTATTCTTAAATTTTGAAATTTACATAGTACATGTTATCAATTGCGAATGAAGTAGATCCATTAATTTTTCACTAAGTATGTTTTGTATGCGATACAAATATGTGTTTTTTCGATAGTTATAACTTTATCTCAATTGGACTTTTAGATCAAAAAGTCAACATTTTGACCAATTCCAATTAAGGTTTAGTCATCATTGGTCAAACTTTACAAAAACAAAAAGTTTGAATTTTGTAAAATCTTGGATGGTTTGTTCCGTCATCTAGTCTGGTTAAATAGGATTTTTTTTTTTTTTTTTTAAATCTTGGATAGTTTGTTCCCAACCTTTGGTTTTCAAAACATGATTTTCACCCTTTTTTAAGATTTAAATCACTATATTTGGGTACGTTTACCGGGGCAAAAAATAATACGATATCAACCGGTTCTATACACGATACTGATCATTTTGGTAATAAATTGATTTCTCATCATTGAGACTGAGGACCTCGAGTATATGTCGAAACAAAATGGGGTGTATACATATGTTGGCCTTATTTGTTGGTTATTTTGCTAAGTTTTGACATATGAGTTGAAGAACTTTGAATAGTTTTGCCTTAGGAGCTTTCTCCCTTGGGCTTTATGTGTGATGTAGATCCTTTGGGCCTATACACATAAAAAATAAAATAATAATAAATTTAAGTGTTAGTAAATAGGATTTTGGTAAAATAGAGATAATTTTCATGGGTTTTAATGAAATAAATTTCCATGGGCTTTTTGATAGATAATTTGCCATAAATGATTTTGTCATGGGCTTTATAATAATAGTGCCATGATCTTTGAATCTTGGGGTTAATAATAATAGTGTGTCATGATCATTGAGTTTTGTGTTCTATAGTGTGCCATGATCTTTAAGTCATGAGCTTTATAACGATGTTGTGCCATGATCTTTGAGTCATGGGCTTTATAACGATGTTGTTCCACGATCCTTGAGGGATGGGTCTTATAATAATAATGTGCCATGATTTTTGAGTCATGGGTTTTATAGTAATAGTGTGTCATAATCTTTGAGTCATGGACTTTATAATAATTATGTGCCATAATTTTTGAGTCATGGGCTTTACAATGTGCCATGATCTTTCAGCATGGACTTTGTAACAATAGTGTGCCATGATCTATGAGTCATGGACTTTTGAATGGAATGGTGTATATTGGGCTTATATGGCCAGTTTTGGGATTTTTATAGTGGATCGTTTTCCTTATGACCCAATTTGGTAATGGAATGAGAAATAACTATTGAGGCTCAAAATAAATTATAAAGGTCATTTAGATATTTTTGGATGAGCAAGTAAGTGAGATTAAGTGGAATTGGAACATGTGGCATGCGGAAAAAATTGTCCCTCAATAGGCTCTAATACAACTATTGGTTCCAAATGTGGATGGTAATCACATTAGGGTGGTGATCACAAACTTAGTCTTGTGTTTGTTTAAGAAAGTTAATTTTGTAATGATCCAATGATTGACTAGCGCTCCTTTTGTTTTAAAGTAAAATATTTTCCAAAAACTATTTTCCCATTTTCAGGTGTTTATGTGTAGGTCAAATATAGTTAAACTTGTAAAATCTTTTCTGTTGAACGTAAAATCATTTATAAAAAGTTGTAAAATGTTTTAACTTTGAAAATTTGGTAAAACATTTCCCAATATCACACAATAGCTTCCCCTCACCTATCTAGTCACTAGGTCGATGGTCAAAGACACCACTCCGGCGACTAATTTCGACCGTCCGCTGGCCAAAGACTCTGCTCCAATGACTGATGACAGCAGTCCAATGGCCAGTGACTTCGCTCTAGCGACCGGTGATGGCAATCTGTTGGCTAGAGACTTCGTTCCAGTGACTAATGCGGTCGGTCCAATATCTGGAGATTCCACTCCAGCGACCAGTGCCTACAATCTGATAGCCGACGACTCTACTCGTGATCAGTGTTAGTGGTCTGGTGTTCTGAGACTCCACTCTAGCGGTCTGGTGCCAAGAGATGCCTAACCAATGATTAGTGTCAACGATTTAATGGTCGAAGTTGTTGCACTAGCAACCGGTGTCAAAGGTCTGATGGCCAAACTGCATTGCAACCGGTGTCGAAGGTCCAATAACCGAAGACATCGTTTTGACAACCAGTGTTGGTGGTCGAGTTACTGGAGATACTGCTCTGAAGTTGATCGTTGGCAGTTTAGTCACCAAAGCCACCTTTCACTACCACTCTAGCACTAACTGCTTTAGGGTGTGTTTGTTTGGAAGTAAAATAAGGTGGATGGAAAACTTTGGAGAAAAAATGGGAAGGAAAAAAAAATTTTGAGTGTGTTTGGTTGGGTAGGGTGGAAGGGAAATAAATGGTAGTCCCAAATGTTTTCTCTTCGAGCCCACCAAAAAGTTTTTTCTTCAAAATGGAAAGAAAACTGAGAGGGGGAAGCTTACCCCTCACATTGGACTTCACCTCCAACATGTTGGCTTTCTTTTTTCTTTTTCTTTTTTAGTTTTTTGTTTCTCTACCAATGCGTTGCCTTTTCTTTTCTTTTCTTTTTTCTTTGATTTTTTTCTTTCTCTGTTAACGTGTTGCCTTCTTCTTCTTCTTCTTCTTCTTCTTCTTCTTTTTTTAAGATCTTTTCTTTCTCTGCTAATGTGTTGACTTTTTTTTTTCTTTGATTTTGTCTGGACATATTGACTTCTTCTTTTTTTTTTTTTTTTTTCCTTTTTTTTTTAGAAAACATTTTTGGGTTAATTTCTTATGCTATTTTTTTTTTTTTTAACTTTAATGAAGTGTCTATCTATACATAATTTTTTTAAAAGTATAATGTGTTACTTTTTGTCTTATTTAATATGAACATAATGGTAAATTTATAAAAACTTTATTTTCAACCAAATAAAAAATTTTTACATTCCTCCACTTTTCCACCCTCCCGTCCAAACACAAATAAAGGAAACTAAAATCTTTTCTATCTTCCTACTTTTCCATCATCTCTCAATTTTCTATCCTCTCACTTTTCTATCCTCCCAACCAAATGGACCCTTAGTGTTGAGCCATTAGTTTTGGTAGTTTACTTGAAAAAATTTACTTATTATATCAGATATCTAAAAACATTTTACTTCAAAACAAACGAATTGTAGGGGTGTTTATATGCAAGCATTTAACCTTTGAGAAGAGACGCAATTGTATAAAAAGATATAACAACCCCAAGAGTCACAAGCTTACTCAAAATACTAGTTATTCTCTACTGCCATGGTCTTTGAACGATCACCCATCACAAGCAGAAACTAACATGTGGATGTTTTGGGTGGTAGATGTAATGTTTTGAACAGTGAAAATGAGAATGAATATTTTAATAGAATGGAGAGGATATAGAACAAGACTTAGAGTTTATTTTAAAAGTGTGTAAAATCTCTGATTAATATCATAGTCTAATGATAAATAACTATCATCAAGTGCGAACGTCATAGGTTTAAACTTTCTATATATTACCTCTTAATTTGGTTTTTTTTTGGGAGGGTGGGGATTGGATGTGAGCATTCCAATAAAAATGCCTCACGTCGGATTCTCAAATTGTTGCAAAACACCGTAGTGTTCAACAAATTTGGAGAGCGTTGTGTTTTGTAAAGTTTTTTTCTTCTATTATTCAAACTTTCTATCTCTCCTCTCTGTATTAAAAAAATAAAAAATAAAAATAAAAATAATTATGATGAATATTTTTTTAATGGATACAGCTTGTCCAGTGCTTTTTTGCACTGGACACAAGCTTTATCCTTTTTTTAATTAAATGTATTTACAAATAAATTTGGATACTGGTATATTTGAAAGTAGTTAGATGGAAATTGTAGTTTTGAAAATGTGGTTTTTTAGTATAAACAAATAAATTTGGGTGTGGCCTTGGGTTTGGGTGTCCGTAATCGGATTGTTTGTAAATCCAGAAATGGACGCTCTAAAAACCACTATAGGTTTTGTCAAGTATGTCGTTGTGGCATTATTATGAATTTAATGATTAAAAATAAAGAATAAAAAAGGGCATTTCCCTATAAAATGTGAAAGGCAAATGCAAAAAATAAAAAATAATATATATATATATATATATATCTTTTTAATTTCGTTTGGAGTACTTTTGTCTAAGAAATGAGCATGGAGCCCACCACAAGTTAACCTTGAATGTTTGACCCCCATCCTTTCTTATTAATTTCGTTTGGAGTACTTTTGTCTAAGAAATGAGCATGGAGCCCACCACAAGTTAACCTTGAATGTTTGACCCCCATCCTTTCTTATTGTAGAGAGAGAGAGAGAGAGAGAGAGAGGGAGAGTTTTGTAACAAGAATAGATAAAAGACAAGAATAATATTAATTCATACATGAATTAAGAGAAGTCCATGAACAGAAGTCAATACCCGAACCATACTTTTTTCTTGGGGTGTTGTACAGTGACAAAGAAGAGAGATGGGAATGCAAAGGAAAAAAAAGGGTAAAAGGTGAGAGAAAAAGCAACAGGAAATACAAGTATGGTGCGTTCTTGACTCCCTCTTTTAAGACTACTCTTCCAGGGTAAATATAGCAAAACAAACAACCGAAAAAAAGAAGCAAAAAGCCTTGCCCAAAAAACTAAAAATTGTAGTTGGTGTAAAATGTAATGCACCTTGGCAGCAAAACACAGCAGCAGTAAATAATCAGCTTCAGCTCTTGATGAGAGGGCATTCAAATTCCCAACTAACCCCATATACTTTTCCAGCATTGAATACCCTCCAGCACAAAGAGACTGAGAACCTGACTGATCAGTATATTTAAGGATGGTAGAGCCAAAAACAGTTGGTGTAGCAGATGAAGCAGAGTCATTAGGAACTAGGACAATTCAAGGCAGCCTTAATTTGCTGGACAGTGGTGCCGATAAGGTTATTAACAGTCGTCACCGACTCCAAGTTAAGCTTAGCTGATGGCAGGCTGCTCACAAGTATCTGAAATGCTACTGTAATTAATGAACCACCTGACCTCCCGTGCCCGTGCGTGCTAGAGCTCGTCGATGCACCATCTCCCTGCTCGGCTCGACCGTCTGGTGATATGGTGAACCCCGATGGTAGTAGAGGAATGTAGGAAGGATCTTCACCGCTCATTGCTATGTTTATAGCTGGTAGATCAACCGGGCAGTACACAATAAGTGAACCTGACGAATCCATGCAGCTCTCTTGAAGTATCAACATATTGTTCTGGCCATTGTTTAAAGCCTGCTCATGGAATTTCATAGCGTAACAAAATTAATGGACTACATTTTAATTCCTCCCAAAAAGAAAATGAGAAATGAAACCAAAACCCAATTCAAAGTTCAAACACCTACTCTAAGAACAGATATGCAGTTTCCAGGATGTGACCCGTTTGCTATATGAGCAACCTCCTGCACCGCATTGCCATTGGAGAGAACATCCCACTATATGGAAAAGAAATTAATTTCATTGATATGCTTAATAATTTCACACTTATTGATCATATAACAGATTGACATCCAACATTTAATTATACACGTACCTGTGGTCTAGTTCTTTCATCCTTGAAGAAATTGAAGACATTTTGGGGGGAAATTGGAAGCCAAATAGTAGTAGCTGCACTAAGAACCACACCATTGGGTTGGCCAGGATCCGTGCTCTTATGAACAGTCACTCGAACTCCTACCTCATTCAACCCAGAAAGTGTGGTCCACCGGTGGCCGTTTGATGTGCTAATGCTTGAACAGAAATTGTTTATCATTCTTTGCGCAAGTTTCATCATGCTTCTTTTGCCATCGGCTGATGGAATTACTGGAAGTAGAACATACACAATGTAACAGGTTCAAAACAAGGCTACAAAATTAAGCATTTATTCAGAATATGTTGCTGAAATTACCTCCTTCAAGATCCCGAGTAGTAGAAGTGCCCGTCACCATAAGACAAGCAAACCTTTCACACATCCTCTTAAGAGTAGCAAGCCATCTTTGAGCTCCAAATGCCAACCCACTATGAATAAGATCTCGGTAGAACCGATGAGTTGGAGCTTTGTCTTCAATTTCCACATGTTCCACCCAAGTAACCTATATTCCCACATTTGAGATGAGGGTATGAGTAAATTACACTAATGCTTATGGAACTACCTGAGGAGTAAACACATTTGATTACTAATTTGACAACCTTGGAATACCCATTGGGCATGTCCTGAATCAAGCATCCAGATGGAAGCCGGTGAGATCGATATTGAGAAGCAAATTGATTATCACGAGAGATATCATAAGAGACATCTACAATTGCCCACGACCCTTGCTCAATTTGCTGACAGTAACGGAGGAAATAGAACTCCCTAGTAGGTACAAGCGGTGAAAGCACCTGCAACTCTTCATACATCTGCAATCAATAACAACTTTCATGTGAGTAAATCTTCAAACATGATTGTACCATATATAATTAGTATTGAAACCAGGAAAGAAAGTTCCTAGTACCAGTTGCAAAGAGCCACTATGACTACCCATCATTCCGGATGATATCACTTCTAAAGTCCTTGCCATTGAGACAATTGTGGGGAATAGCTCCACCCACTTGTTCTGCAAACTCAAACAAGTTATAACTTATTAGATACAGTCCTAAAAGGTCAAAGCTTTGGGGATTCCAATTAATACTTACTAGTTTGTTTGTGTGTACTGACAAGGATAGAAGGAACTTACTGAGTCCATAAACATATCAACCAATGCTAAACCATTCATGATAACAACGCATGAATCCCTGGAAGCCTCAATCCGCACGTGGGGGTTTTTCAAGTTAGTATTACCCCTTGGAAAAATCCTTTCATAGCTTTCAAGATCAAGAACATCCATCCCATCAGTCGGGGACTTCATCCACAAGGGATCGTTGGTTTGAAGAAGCCTTAGTAATTCCTCCATGGCAGTGGCAGCAATATCTGTCATGAGGGACTTGTCCATGTCCGAAAGGCAAGCGGGCTGAAAAGGCGGCAAACTTGGTAGAGTCGATGAACTCCCCGGAAGAAGATCAAGATCAAGAGAAGGTCCACTAATCCCTTGGCCTCCAAAACTTCCCATTGATAAGTCCAATGAAGAAATAGGGATGGGCTGTACCGGTGGGAGTTGAGAAATTGGCCTCCCTATGTACTTGGCCGCAATGCTTGATACTCTATCAAGCTGCAAAATAATATACCAAAGAAAAAACTAAGACACAATCAAGTAGATGAACAAAATAATTGAAATAAATACCATAAAAATAAAAATTAAAGAGAGAGAGAGAGAGAGAGAAAGAGTAATGAAATAATACACAAGTTGAAGTAGATTACCTCTTCTTTCAATTGGGCATTCTCTATTCGGAGTTTTTGTTCATCAAAGTAGGAATCTTCGGTAACCGGAGGGCCCCCGCAAGAGGGGCAGATGACATTTCTGAGTGCCTCTCGGATTGCTATGTTCTCACAACGGATCTTATCGTTCTCTGCCCGAAGGGCACAGTTATCAGCTCTCTCATGTTGAGCCTGAATAGCAATGGCAGCCAATAAGGCATGCATATACTACATAAAAAAAATACTAAAATCTATTGGAAAGTGAGAAAAAGAGAGAGTATTAGCAATATCTCTATACCTTCATCTGGGTCCTCCTGTTTTGGAACCAAAATTTGATCTGGCGAGGAGCCAAGCCTAACTCCCTACTTAACTGTAACCTTTGCTTCTCATCTGGGTGAGGGCATTCCTTGAACATCCTTCATTCCAAAAATCACAAAAATAGACTCAGAAAGTAGCAAGAAACCCCATCATCATTCAATAAACCAAAAACAAAAACAAACAAAGCCAAGGCAACCACAACCCAAAAAAAAAAAAAAAAAGCAATCAAACAAAGAATGTTATAGAAAGCTATAATGCAAGAGCGCTATGAAGATAAGAACTTCAAGGTTTACCCTTCGAGTCTCTGAATCTGGTGAGCAGTGTGACGATGGTAGCGCTTCTTCCTTCGACCTTCGGAGGAGGCATCGTGGTGGTCCCCATCGCCTCCTCCTCCGCCGAACTCCATATCTATATCTATATATATGTATATAAATGTATAGTATAGATATATTCTTTGCTAGGGCTAACAAGCTCTCTCACTACAAGTACAACAACACACACTCCCACTCTCAAAGTGTGTGTGAATTAGCTATTCTCCCCCATTAAACAAAAAAGACAGCAAGCAAACAAAGAAAGAAAGACAAAGAATTTTGGGCGGTGCTTCGTTTATAAGGAAACGAAGACACAGAGACGGCATATAATAAGAGAAGTCAAATAATACTCAAAACACTTTCAAAAATCACAAAACCCATGAACCGTTTCGTTTTTTTTTTATATTTATAATTTGATGATGAAAACTTGAAAAAAAGAAACGGCTAAAAGGAATATATAATAGTATCAAAGATTATATATCGGCATGATTTTGGAGAGTGAGTTAAGGTACACACCCTCTCTCTCCCTCCCTCTCTCTCTCTCTCTCACAAATAACACAACAGACAAAATCTTGGGGGCGTAATTAAGTAAGAAAAAAAGCAAAGAAAGAGAGAGAGAGATAGTGTATAGACCCAGTAGTAGTGTAGTAGAGTGTAGACCTGACCAGCCACCCTCTCTCTCTCTCTCTCTCTCTCTGTCTCACCTCTCCTTACTCCTTACGCAGTAGTGCCAACTATAAGTCTATATAAGTAGCATATAATGTCTATCTATCTCAAAAAAAAAAAAAAAAAAAAATGTAACTGATGGATTTTAAAAGCATTGCCACTGATAACACGGAGTCTGGGCTTTTAAATTCTCACACAAACAGTCTCTCTCTCTCTCTCTCTCTCTCTAAAGAGAGTAGAGTAAAGAGTGGGTACACTCACGGCCAGGTGTGCACCAATACATCATTTATTATGAGGACGAGGTCGCCGGCGACCGTTTCTGACATTCCCCGGCGGAATTTCGTGTTATGACAAAACTATCCTTTTTTTCTTTTCTCTTTTTTCCGTTTGGTTTCCTCTTAATACTTCCTTGTCTCACTCCCTCTGGCCCCTGCTTTCCTTTTATTTTTTATTTTTTTTACTCTTCTCTCTCATCATTCTATTCTTGTCTTGGTTTGGTTCCTTTACACACTCAACAAGGTAAAAAGATTTGCCCAAAAGTCAAACTTAAACTCTACCATTTCAAGTGGGACCCCGATCTTCTGAATTTAGCTATTTATCCTGCACACCTACAATGACTATTTAGCTTTCGATTATAGCATCGGGACCCACATTCTTAATCAGATATTTTTACATGTGCAAACAAATATTAATTATTAAAACTTATTAAAATTTAATGTACTAGAATCATATTTAGATCCTTTATTTTTTTCTTTTTTCGAAGAGAGTAATCATTCTCTCTCATTAAAAAATATACACACACATATATATATATATATATATATATATAATTTTTTTTAAATCGTTTTTTGAGACCATTTGTAAAGGAAAATAATTTTACATTACTAATTGAGAAGATGAATTTTGATAGTTATAGTTTGAATAAAACATGAATCTGAATTTTATGGAATTTGATTTTTTTTTCTCACTTTTAAATTTTTATTATTTGATATTTTATTTTGAAAATGTGGTTTCTTTATATTTAATTTATCTTATCATTAAATAAATTTTAATTTGACAACAAGATTATTTTTATAAATACAAAAATTGAAAATAATAAGTCCTCTATATAATTTTTTTATTGATACAATAAAATTTTAACTTATAGTGTTTCAATTTATGATAATTGATATTTATCAAGGCAAGACATCAATCAGTACTTCATGTAAATAGATTCTTAATCACAAATATAATATCTCTTATTTGATGATAAAAAAATTTACAAATTAAATTAACTGGAATCCACAATATTTTTTTAAGTAAATAGACATGAAATTCAATATCATAAATAATCCAATAACCACTAGATTATCACTTACCCCTAATTATATGTACATTGAAATTTATAAAAAGAAAAAAGAGAGATTAATAATTATGGTTAACTTTTGTCCAAGTCAACTTGAACTTTGGTCAGGCTCATAATCTTTTGATTTGTCATACTGTATCATATTGTATTGTATCAAAAAAGTTGTGATTAGAAGTCGTGACTACGCTAAGTGGCTTTATCAAATTGTAGTAAAGACTTAGAAGCCATGGTTACACCAAATGCCTTCACCAAATTGTAGTAACTTTTTATATATATAGAAACAACAGTTTATCAATTCTTATCAACTTCTCAATTACTGCTTTATCAGTTTTTTGGATAAACATAAAGCTCAATTGTTGATATAAAGAAATCATTTTTTGATTAGAAGAATGTCATTATTTTCTTTTCCTCATTGTACAACGTGATTTTGTATAAATAAAGTCTACTATCGTTTCTACCTAAAAAAAGATTATTGATGTTAAAAAAAATTTCTCTCATAACATATAAATACAATTTTTAATGGCATAGCTTTGTAAACATCCTAAGCTACTTTTAAATAAATAAATAAATATTCTTTTGTTTCCTTATTTATTTTTTGAGCCTACATTTTGTGTGTTTTCTTCTATATATTTCAACGCATAGCTTCTTTTTTATTTTCTTTTTTATATATAGAAACACTATATATTGTTCTAATCAATTTTTTCTCTTCCCCATTATCAATAATTCTCTTTCTCTTATAATTTCTATGTTGATTATAAATCTAACTCTCCTTTTGTTTTGTTTTGTTTTTTCTTATTACCTATGTAATTCGAATTTTGTGAAATTCATGGTAGAATGTTTTATCAACCTACTCTCCCATCCACGCCATTACAAGTATGTATTTCTCATAAAAGGCAATTTTAAATCCATGAAATTCATTATATAAACGTCTATAATTGTTATGCTTTATCTATTTATTATTTAAGAATTATCAAATTTTGTATTCCTTCCTACAACAAGGGTTTCATCTTTTTATTTCTAGGTTGTATTTGTGTTATGTTTATATGTACTTTATTAGATTATATTAATTTCATTGAATAGTAAAATTTAATCTCTTATAATATTTGGTAGGTATTTCTTTCTCGGGCATGCCAACAAACAGTAGTTCAAATCATTTTCAACTATCAAATACAGGTAGAAGTAAAAAGTAAATAAATAAAAATGATTTGTGTAATTGAATTTTTTTTTTTTTTTTAATATCTAACATTTGATCTTGAGTTAATTTGAATGTAGAACCCATTTTCCTATTGAATCAATGCTTCTCCAAATATTTTATTTTTGTTGTTAGTAATATTATATGTGTGTGGAAAAGATTTTCTAATATTATGAACATGTAATTTTTTTTTTTTAATTCCACTGTAATTAATGTATTTATGGGTTTTAAAAATATCAATATTTATACCTATATTAAGCACCCACAAGACGTTTGAATAATATTCATGGAAAACAAATCTAAAACATAGCATTTTATGAATAATATTACTAGTATATAATATATTACAGTATTATTAATTTATCATTCAATATTCATATACGTTGGAGTGCAAGATAGGGATCCGCACTTCTTCGGATACAAGTACAACAACAAAACTTTTCTTCAGGTTTTTTTTTTTTTTTTTTTTTTTTTGCATGAAACAAAACCTTTATCTTAACTCTTAGGCCTCATTTGGGAGGAATGAATGGAATAAAATGAAAAGGAATAAAAAGAATCATTTTAGAATACTCTTTCATTCTCTTGTTTGGGAGTTTTAATAGAAGAAATAAAAAGTCTATTCCTTCATTTAGGAGTTTAAGTGGGAGGGAATGAATAATAAATTACAGTATATAATATTACTAGTATATAATATATTACAATATTATTAATTTATCATTCAATATTCATACACGTTGGAGTGCAAGGTAGGGATCCGCACTTCTTCGGATACAAGTACAACAACAAAACTCTTCTCCCTTTTTTTTTTTTTTTTTTTTGCATGAAACAAAACCTTTCTCTTAACTTTGGGCCTCATTTGGGAGGAAAGAATGGAATAGAATGAAAAGTAATAAAAAGAATCATTTTAGAATATTCTTTTATTCTCTTGTTTAGGAGTTTTAATGGAGGAAATGGAAAGTTTATTCCCTTATTTAAGAGTTTAAGTGGGGGAGGAAATGGAATGGGTAGGAGGGAACACTCATTCCTCTCTATTCCCTTAGAATCTCAAATTTTCATTTTCTCCGAAATTGGGAGAAATAGGAGGGAATGAAATTATATTTAATGATTTTTTTACTAAAACTTCCAAAATACCCCTATATATTCAACTCTTTATTTTAAAATATGGGTCTAATAGTAATATTGTCATAAAATGATTTCATTACATTCCTTCCATGTTGCTCCCAAACAAGATTACTTACATTCCGTTTATTTTCATTCCATTCCATTCATTCATTTCCATTCCTTTATTTTAAAACATCCAATCAAGGTTACTTAATTACATTCCATTCCATTCTTCTCCATTCATTTCCCTTACTTAAATACATTCCATTTCATTCTATTCCTTTTCATTCCCTTATGATCATTCCATTCCATTTCCTTATGAACTCCTAAACGGAGCCCAAGTTCCTTGTTATTTTTAATTCTTTCTTTTTCTTCTTCTTATTTATAGGAAAGTTTAGAATAATTTTGGTAGCGTAATTTAAAAACAGTTTTCAATTTTTGAAAACAAAAAATGTGAGACTCACCATGTTTTACTTGTTTTCCGCTTTGTTTCAAACATTTTTTTTAAACCATTCTTGTTTCCAGTTTTTGTTTTGGATGGCATTTTTATAATAAATATTTGAATGGGTGGTTTTTGTTTTAGTTATATTGAGAATATTTTTTTTTTCCAAACCTTCCCTCTCTCTCTCTTTCTGTCACTCTAGTGTTCCTTTCTCTCTCCCTCTTTTTCATTCGCCTTTCCCTACCAACTACAACCAAACCATGGTGAGACTAAGACCAACTGAGCACCACCAGATCCACTGCAATGAAATTTATGCTCCATTTGTTTTGAAATAAAATATTTTCAAAGGTAAAAAATTTTCAAGTGTTTGATATGATAAGTAAAATGTTTTAAGCAAACTACCAAAATCGATGGCTCAGCCACTAGAGCCATTAGTGATGGAGGTCCAATAACCAAACCTCCAGAATCGACAACCGAAATGGGGGCTTTGGCGATTGCCGTCGGAACAGCAACTCCAATGACCTAACTGCCAACACCAATGGCCATAATGGTGTCTTTGGCCACTAGTCTATAGCACCAATGACTAGAACTATGGCTTCAATTATTAGACCTCCAACACCAAATGCTTGAATGATGTCTTTAGAGACCAGACCCTCAATGCCTGTCACTGGAGTGGTAATTCCAGCCATCAGATCCGCCAACATCGGTAATCAAAATGGTGGCTCCAGTGACTAGACCACCATCATCAGTCGCTCAAGTGGAAACTTTGGCCACCAAATTGCTAGCTTTGGCTATCCAACCCACCAGATTGGTGACCTAGTTGCTAGACGAGGAGAGGGGAAGTCACAGTGTATTTTTGTAAAAATATTTACCAAAATTTTAAAAGTAAAATATTTTTCAACTTTTTATAAAAAAAAATTTACAGTCAACAGAAAATATTTTACAAGTTTGACCACATTTTAATTGCAATTAAATACCTGCAAATGGGAAAACAAATTTCAAAAAAAAAAAATTTACTTCAAAACAAACAGAACTTTGTTGTTGGAAGAGGAGTGGGTAAAAATAAAAAATAAGTGACAAATAGATTTTGAGGTTGAAAAGCACTCCAAAAACTATTTTTAAGAGCAAATTCTCAAAACAACTAAGAAACAAGTTTGGATTTTTTTTTTTTTTTTTAATGCATCTATCATTTTTTTTTTCTTTAAAAACTCTTAGATCCCCATTATCATGTTTTCCAGCAAGAGAGAGAGAGAGAGAGAGAGAGAGAGAGAGAGAGAGAGAAACCTTTACTTTTTTCTTTTATTATTATTATTATTGTTATTATTATTATTATTATTGCTAGGAAAATGAAAGACCTATACTTGATTATCTATATCTGTTTTTTTAATTGACTAAGACTTATCTTAATTAGCAAATATTCTTCTTCGTTGAGTAAACCTTTATGCTATGTTAGGTTGGGGTGAAAAGGGGAATGACGAAATCGAGGGAGGAAAATAGGTGTTTTTCGTTGTTTGGTGGATAAGAGAAAATAAAGGAGATGAAAAATCGGTCGGTAATTTTCCACCCAGTCCCACAAAATGGAGAGAAAAGAGAGAGAAAAAGTAGATGTAAAGTTATAAAGACTTAATCTACCCTTATTAGGGCATCTTCAACAGCTTTTCCATATTTTTGTACTGTTTGGACAGTGAACAAAGACATTTAACTTTTATCTACCTAATTTTTCAAATATATCTTCCAACAGATTCCCTATTCTTTCTCTATTTCATTTAAATATTATTTCTTTTTTCATTACTTATTCTTTTTTTAACAACTATATTTTTCAATGAGAAGTGTTATGTCCACAATATTTTTCGCAATACTTTCATAACAAAATTCATGTTAGAAAATTGTTACTAGTTCTAATTTGAACCCACCACTCAAATTATTTTTTTACTCACTAATATTAACTAATAACAATCTATTATTTAAAATTTATTGTGAAAATATTGTGGTAACATTTCTCAATTAGGATTTTTTATTCTTTATATTATTTTTCCTTTCTTTCATTTCATTTTCATCCATATATTTTATTTCTTTCTTTCTTTTCTTTCTTTTCTTTTCTTTCCCCCCTCCCCCTTTCTTCTTTTTTCTTTTTCTCCCTCATTCAAGAACATTCCAGCGAATCTAGTTCTCATTCTCTCTTTCTTTCTCCAGCTCTCTCTTTTCTTTTCTTTTTTACTTCATTCCAGAACATTCACTAGCTCTCTCTGCGATAAGAAAAGAAAGAAAAGAGGCATAGAGAGAAAGAACAAGAGAGATGGGTCACTATGCCATCACTTATCTTCGTCCCCAATGCAGTCCAAATGGGTCAAATGGCTTCTGTCTTCTATCTTTTTTTTCTTTTTCTTTTTTTTTTTAAATGATTTGATTAATTTTAAAATTGTGTTTTTGAGTTTGTATTCTGATAATCTGATTATGCTTAAGTTTAGAGATGTTTGAGGGAAAGATTGTTGTGTTTGTAGCTGTGCGAGGAGAGAGAGAATTTTTTTTTTTTTTTTAATTGAGATGTATGAATTTTTTTAAGTAGAAAAATTCATTTGGAGTTGCTATAGTGTTCTCTAGATCAAGAGAACAACTGTAGCAACTTCAAAAAAATTTTGGAAAAGTTTTGCATATAGAGAATTGGTTGGAGCTAGTTTTTTGGGCTTACTCTCCAAAATATAGATTTAGCTAATCTATTGGAGATGCTCATACCCTATTATTTTAAACTATAATAAGGGTATAATAGTAATTTAATTTCTATCATACAACTTCTCATATCTTCTATGTGTCAAACACACATGGTGGAAAATTTTTTTTAAAAAAATTATATCCTTCCATTTTTCTATCATCTCACTTTTCTATCATTCCAACCAAATAGAACCTTAATTTCCTCTTAGTTTTGCTTCAGAGGCACACTCCTTTTTGCATGAAGCTTTTACTCATATATTTTTTTGCTTAAAAAGAAAATTCAATAAAACAAAGGAGGACAACAAAGATCAATATTGAGATAATGGAGGGTCATGGTCCCTAACCCCACCAAATTTTTAGTTATTTGTGTTATTTTTCAAAACAATTTTTTTTTTTAATTATGATTAGCCCCCTAAAAAAAACCTAGGCTTTTAATGAACTTAAAAAAATAAAAAAATAAAAAATAACAACAACAACAACAACTTTAAAACATTGTACTATCTCATAAAAAAAATGGCAACATTGCAAATAGATTATACAAGTTTAATAAAAGTCCCGCTCAAATTCAATTTTTTTTTTTGGTAAAAATAATAAATGAAAACTCTTTAGTAGTTCTAACAAAATTATATTTAAGACATGTAGCTAAAGAAATTTCCTTCTCAAATCCAAAATAAATACTTGTTTGGTATGTGTAATAAAATATTGTCCAAACAGTTTTAGGTTTTTTCAACCTAGTTCCAAAATGCACTTTTTGGACTAAGTGTTCAATATTCTGATTTTTTGTAATTTTCTTAAATACTCAATTTTTTTTTCAATTTATTGTTATTTTAAAAAAAATTAGAGATTAATTAGAACGATAGTTTCCTAAAAAGAGAGAATTTATTTTGTTATTTGGGTTACAAATAATTGTTATATATGCTCAGATTTTGATATATTCCACAAGTTTGTTAGCATTGTGAATGGTAAGTAAAGTTATTTTTCGAAATAAAATCTCAAAAGTTTATTTTAAGAAGTTAAAAGTTTCAATAGAGTAAAAATTATTTCCTAACACGTGAATAAAGCTAAGAATGTATTAGACTTTTCTATATAAATACTTGATTTAAATTCAATTCTTTATATAAAACTTATAGATCTTCTGCTTAATCAATATTGTATGATATATTTAATTTTATAGAAAAGACTATATCTAAACAAGATGCATGATATCAGAAAATCTAAAAAGAAATCAAAAATTTTACTACAATTTTATAGTTTAGTTATTTCTAACAAATAAGAAAAAATTCACTCACAATTTCAAGTTAATAGCAAATATTTACATAACTCCGTATGAGCTTGCATGTATGTGAATGTGAGTATGTCTATCTTTATAATGGAAAATTCTTGTATGAGACTATCTCATACAATACTTAGAATGTGTTTCGATACTACTTATTTTGCTGAAACTAAAAAATTATTACTTAAAGTACTGTAAATAAAGGTAAAAGTTAATTGAAATAGTACAGTGGGACCCATGAATAGTATTAAAAAATGCAGTGGAACCCATAAATAATAGTAAAAATAAGATAAATAGTAAAATAATTTTCATTTTTCATTCTAATCCAAACGCACACTTACTCCTTTATAATTTGGGTTTTGTAAAGTTTTACTTTGGTAGGGACCCTTGGGCAAGGCAACATAGGCCATTGCCTAGGGCCCAATAGAAAATAGGTCCAAAATTTTAAATTAATAATTAATTTTTTATAATAATAACAATAATAATAATAATAATAGATGAGCTCCCTCACTTAAGGCCTAATTTGTGAGATAATAGAAATCCAACTCATTTGAAATCTGAAATTGTTTAATAAAAAAAAAAATTATATGTTTGAATTATTAGTCATCCAATTTCACGTGGTCATATACCAAATAATATTTTTCTCTCTCTTTACAAAAAAAATCAAATTTTAAAATTAGATTTCAATTTTCTTACTCAAGGTTAATTAAAACTCATTTTATTATATAAATAAATATTTTTTTTTCTATTTTTTGTTAAATTTTATACAAGAGCTATGATACTTGAATCTCTATGTAAATTTAATCTTGATTTGGTTAGTATTAATTCATCAAGTCATGTATTAAATTGGTGGTCTTCTTGCTAAATTGAGATTGTTAGATGATTAAGTTAGTAAATGAATTTGTAGTGGTGTCTTTGATAATTTTGATTATATACTAGAAATATATTCTAGAAATATTCTACCCCACCACACACACACATATATATATGAAATAAAAACCTCACAAATTAACAAGAATTTATCAAAACAGAATTAGAATATAATGAAATAATACAATGAAAAAATAACAATGAGAATAATCATAGTGATATTCGAACTTGTAATAAAATTAATATTGATTATATAAAAATACTAAATTCTTTTTCAAATGCATGTATTATAGAATTTGTTACCAATACTTGTTAATTTTTTTATTCAACAAAAGAAGTTTTTTAAAACTAAAATTGAAAAATAGTACTAAGTGTAAATTTATAATACATTCATTCATATTTCTAGTCTACAAAACATGTCATTTTATTTATATAACTAGCATTGGCTGCACGTGCAAGGCATGTGCTGCCCTAGGAGTGAGAAAATTAATATAGATTTTATGTGTAAAATCGTGAATTTTAGCTCACTCAATTTGATTATATTAAAAAAGAAGTTTAATGTAGCTCACCCAATAAACCAAAAGCACTGTAGCTCCAATGCTATCCATCAATAATAGCCTACTTATGATTTGTTGTGAAATTAATGTTAAAATGTTGTGGATTTAACATTTTTTATTTGATATATAAGAAACTAAGATTTCAACAATTGTGAAAATATTGTGATAACAATAAATGTTGTAACATTTTTTTAAAACATTTATTTTCAGTTGTAGTTGGCTACAGCCTCATATTTTATTATTTTATTTTGACTTGTAAGAAATTGACACATCAATAATTGTGGAAATATAGTAAAATTTGTTGTGTCAGTATAACAATATAAATGTCAGCTTACATCAATATTTAAAAGAAAAAAAAAAAAAAAAAAAAAAAGACAAAATCCCATTACTGAAAAAAAAAAAAAAAAAAAAAATGACTAACTAAACCAAAGCATTGTTCTAGCTACAGTGCTACACAATGCAAAAACACTGGATGTATAGTGCTAAGACACTATGTGCGCATTCGCGCTTTTATTATAAACATTTATTTTTAGTTGTAGTTGGTCACAGTCTCATATTTTATTATTTTATTTTGATTTGTAAGAAATTAGCACGTCAATAATTGTGAAAATATTGTAAAATTTGTTGTGTTAGTATAACAATATATAGCAGCTTATATAAATATTTAAAAGGAAAAAAAACACAAACAAATTACTAAAAAAAAAAAAATTAAGCACAATAGCTACAGTGCCTCTTAGTACTGTAGCTATCATGCAAAAATACTGTATTAATAAGTGTCACAACATTTTTACAAAACATTTATTTTCAGTTGTGGTTGGTCACAATTTCATATTTTATTATTTTATTTTGACTTATAAGAAATTAACACCTCAATAATTGTGAAAATATTATAAAATTTGTTGTGTCAGTATAACAATATATAAAAAAAAAAATTATAAATAGAAGACTTAAAAAAAAAAAAATGTAACTACTGTAGCTACAGTGCCGCTTGGCATTGTAGCTACTATGCAAAACTTAAACAAAAGGATTAAAAAAAAAAAAAGAAAAAAAGACTCACGAAACCAAAGCATTGTTGCAACTACAGTGCTGCACAGTGAAATGCGTTGGGTGCATAGTGCCGAAGCATTGTAGCGAGCATAGCCACTTTTATATATTTGTAAGAAATTGACATAACAATAATTATAAAAATATTGTAAAATTTGTTATGTCAGTATAACAATATATATACCAGCTTACATAAATATTTAAAAGGAAAAAAAAAAAACAAACAAATAGATTACTTAAAAAAAAAAAAAATAGCCACTGTAGCTACATGCCGCTTGGTACTATAGCTACAGTGCAAAAATACTGTACTAATAAGTGTCACAACATTTTCACAAAATATTTATTTTCAATTGTGGTTGGTCACAGTTTCATATTTTATTATTCTATTTTGACTTATAAGAAATTAATACCTCAATAATTGTGAAAATATTGTGAAATTTGTTGGGCCAGTATAATAATATATATATATACACACAAACGGGAGTCTTTTGGCTAAATATTGCCAAAATTAAAACATTTTTGCATTATAGGTACTGTTTGAAGTTTTTTGGCAAAATGAGGAGAGAGGTTGAATTTCGGCAACAGCGTTGCCGAAATTCAAGAAAAATGAGGAAAGAGAATGAGAAAATTGGAGGAGAGAGAAAAACTTGAATTACGGCAATGGTATTGCCGTAATTCCTCTGCCCAATCTGCCCGGGTTTGTGCGTGTAAGGAGTGCAATGTGTGAGTGCCCAAAAAAAAAAAAAATCCCACAATTTCGGCAATACCATTGCCGAAATTGTGGGGAAATTTTTTTTTTTTTTTTTAATTTATGGCAATGGTATTTCGGCAATACCATTGCCACAATTGTGGGGAATTTTTTTTTTTTTTAATTTGTGGCAATGGTATTTCGGCAATACCATTGCCACAATTGTGGGGAAATTTTTTTTTTTTTTTTTAATTTGTGGCAATGGTATTTCAGCAATACCATTGCCACAATTGTGGGGAAATTTTTTTTTTTTTTTTCAATTGTGGGTTTTTTTTTTTTTTTTTTCAATTGTGGCAATCGCATTGCCGAAATTGTTTCAATTGCCACAATTGAAAAAAAAAAATAAATAAATTTTTTTTTTCCAAACGGTATTAGGGAAATTTTTTTTTTTTCAAATGGGACAATGACATTGCTAAAAGAAAAAAAAAAAAAACCATTGCCACAATTGAAAAAAAAAAAAAAATTTCTCCACAATTGTGGCAATGGTATTGCCGAAATACCATTGCCACAAATTAAAAAAAAAAAAAAAAAAAATTTCCCCACAATTGTGGCAATGGTATTGCCGAAATACCATTGCCATAAATAAAATAAAAAAAAAATTTCCCCACAATTTCGGCAATGGTATTGCCGAAATTGTGGGATTTTTTTTTTTTTTTTTGCATTCACACATTGCACTCCTCACACGCACAAACCCGGGGAGATTGGGCAGAGGAATTACGGCAATACCATTGCCGTAATTCAAGTTTTTCTCTCTCCTCTAATTTTCTCATTCTCTCTCCTCCTTTTTCTTGAATTTCGGCAACGCTGTTGCCGAAATTCAACCTCTCTCCTCATTTTGCCAAAAAACTTCAAACAGTACCTATAATGCAAAAATGTTTTAATTTTGGCAATATTTAGCCAAAAGACTCCACAAACGGAAGACTTTAAAAAATGAAACTACTATACTTGGCACTGTAGCTACTATGCAAAACTTGAGCAAAAGGGTTGAAAAAAAAAAAAAAAAGATAAGTGCCTCACAAAAAGCACTATTGCTGCTACAGTGCGTGCATAGTGCCAAAGCACTGTAGTAGGCATAGGCGCTTTTATATATAAGACTAGCCTTGGCTACACGTGCAAGGCACGTGCTGCCCCCAGTAGTGAGAAAATTAATATAGATTTTGTGAAAAAAAATTGTGAATTTTGGCTCACTTAATTTGATTACATTAAAAAAGAAGTCTAAGAATATAACAAAATATCACAATATTTTCACAATATTGGCATTTTTAGTATCTGAATAGATATTTTTTTTATTTTATTTTAGAGAAATACTATATTCATAACATTTTTAGAACAAATTCTAAATGACAAGTTATTATCGGTTTTAAGTTGATAACATTGTTATTGTTATTCTCAAAACATTTATTTTCAGTTGTGATTGATTACAGTCTCATATTTTACTATTTTATTTCGACTTGTAAGAAATTGATACTTCAATATTTGTAAAAATATTGTGAAATTTGTTATATTGGTATAACAATATATGTGCCAGCTTACATAAATATTTAAAAGAAAAAAAAAAAAAAACACAAACCAATTACTCGGAAAAAAAAAAAATTTAGGCACGGTATAAATTAATGTTAAAATTTTGTGGACTTAGCATTTTTTTTATTTGATCTATAAGAAACTAAGATCTCAACAATAGTGGAAATTTTGTGATAATAATAAGTGTTGTAATGTTTTCTCAAAACATTTATTTTCAGTTGTGGTTAGTCACAATCTCATATTTTATTATTTTATTTCTACTTGTAAGAAATTTGCATATCAATAATTGTGAAAATATTGTGAAATTTGTTGTATCAGTATAATAATATATATGCTAACTTACATAAATATTTCAAAAAAAAAAACACAAACCAATTACTGGAAGAAAAAAAAAAAAAAAAACTTTAGGCATTGTAGCTACAATGCCAATATAATAAACCAAAAGCACTGTAGCTTCAGTGTTATCCATCAATAATAGCTTACCTATGATTTGTTGTGAAATTAATGTTAAAATGTTGTGGATTTAGCATTTTTTTATTTGATAAATAAAAAACTGAGATTTCAACAATTGTGAAAATATTGTAATAATAATAAGTGTTGTAAAATTTTTTTAAAATATTTATTTTCAGTTGTGGGTGGCTATAGTCTCATATTTTATTATTTTATTTCGACTTGTAAGAAATTGACACGTTAATAATTGTGAAAATATTGTGAAATTTGTTGTGTCAGTATAACAATATAAATGTCAGCTTACATCAATATTTAAAAGAAAAAAAAAATACAAATCGATTTCTAAAAAAAAAACTTTAGGCATTGTAACTAACAAAAGGTTGAAAAAAAAAAGGGACTCACAAAACCAAAACACTATTGCAGCTATAGTGCTAGACAGTGCCAACACTCTAGATGCACAGTGCTGAAGCACTGTATAGTGACATAGCCGCTTTGTTGTGTCAGTATAATAATATATATGCCAGCTTACATAAATATTTCAAAGAAAAAAAAACACAAACCGATTACTAAAAAAAAAAAACTTTAGGCACTGTAGCCAATAATAGCTTACCTGTGATTTGCTGTGAAATTAATGTTAAAATGTTGCGGATTTAGCATTTTTTTTATTTGATATATAAGAAATTGAGATTTCAATAATTGTGAAAATATTGTGATAACAATAAGTGTTGTAATATTTTTTTTTAAAACATTTATTTTCAGTTGTGGTTGGCTACAATCTCATATTTTATTATTTTATTTCGACTTATAAGAAATTGACACGTCAATAATTGTGAAAATATTGTGAAATTTATTGTGTCAATATAACAATATAAATGTCAACTTACATCAATATTTAAGAGACAAAAAAAAAAACACAAACTAATTACTGAAAAAAAAAATTAGGCATTTTAGCTATAGTGCCAATTGAATAAACCAAAAGCACTGTAGCTCCAGTGCTATCTATCAATAATAGTTTACCTATGATTTGTTGTGAAATTAATGTTAAAATGTTGTGGATTTAGCATTTTTTTTATTTGATATATAAGAAATTGAGATTTCCACAATTGTGAAAATATTGTGATAACAATAAGTGTTGTAACATTTTTTTTAAACATTTATTTTCAGTTGTGGTTGGCTATAGTCTCATATTTTATTATTTTATTTCAACTTGTAAGAAATTGACACGTTAATAATTGTGAAAATATTGTGAAATTTGTTGTGTCAGGATAACAATATAAACATCAGTTTACATCAATATTTAAAAGAAAAACAAAAACACAAATCGATTACTAAAAATAAAAACTTTAGGCACTGTAACTAACAAAAGGTTAAAAAAAAAAAGAAAAAGGGACTCACGAAACCAAAGCACTATTGCAGCTACAGTTCTGCACAGTGCCAACACTCTGGATGCACTATGTCGAAGCACTGTAGCGACATAGCCGCTTTGTTGTGTCAGTATAACAATATATATGCCAGCTTACATAAATATTTCAAAGAAAAAAAAAAAACACAAACCGATTATTAAAAAAAAAAAAAAACCTTTAGGCACTGTAGCTAATAATAGCTTTACCTATGATTTGTTGTGAAATTAATGTTAAAATGTTGTGGATTTAGCATTTTTTTTATTTGATATATAAGAAATTGAGATTTCAATAATTGTGAAAATATTGTGATAACAATAAGTGTTGTAACATTTTTTTTAAAACATTTATTTTCAGTTGTGGTTGGCTATAGTCTCATATTTTATTATTTTATTTCGACTTGTAAGAAATTGACACGTCAATAATTGTGAAAATATTGTGAAATTTCATTGTGCCAGTATAATAATATAAATGTCAGCTTACATCAATATTTAAGAGAAAAAAAAAAAAAAACACAAACTGATTACTGAAAAAAAAAAAAAAAAATGCATTGTAGCTATAATGCCAGTTGAATAAACCAAAACCACTGTAGCTCTAGTGCTATCCATTTACTTATGATTTGTTGTGAAATTAAAGTTAAAATGTTGTGGATTTAACATTTTTTTTATTTGATATATAAGAAACTGAGATTTCCATAATTGTAAAAATATTGTGATAACAATAAGTGTTGTAACATTTTTTTAAAACATTTATTTTCAGTTATGGTTGGCTATAGTCTCATATTTTATTTCGATTTGTAAGAAATTGACACGTCAATAATTATGAAAATATTGTGAAATTTGTTGTGTCAGTATAACAATATAAATGTCAGCTGAAAGAAAAGACAAAAAAAAAACAAAAACAAAAGGCACAAACAAACTAAAAAAAAAAACTCATGAAACCAAAGCACTATTTCCACTACAGTGCTTGCACAGTGCAAACACATTGAGTGCACAGTGCCGAAGCACTATAGCGGCATAGCTGCTTTTTATATATAAATTTATTTTGACTTATAAGAAATTGACACCTCAATAATTATGAAAATATTGTGAAATTTATTGTGTCAGTATAAAATATATATATATATATATATAAATACAGATGAAAGACTGAAAAAAAAAAATGTGCCTCACCAAAGCACTGTAGCGGCATAGCCGCAAAAGTGTTGCAAAAAATATTTTGGATGTAGCACCTTTTTTTTTTTTTTTTTCATAATACCTTTAGTTTTTGTTCTGGATGATTTTAGTATGATATTTTATGGACAAAGTTTAGCTACAAAATCGATTGTAGTCTTAGGCTACAAACTCACTTAATAAAATAAATATTACTGCATATTTTGAAAATCTAACCGTTGAATTACATGTTCTTTACGCTTTTAATGCACATGTCAATTTTTATGTCAATCGGATATCATTTATTATATAATCTATAATTTTATATTTTATGCATAATTTTAAATTACAAAAACTTGCAATTTAAAAATTTATTGATGACATAGCTATTGATCTTTAATTTTCTTAAAATTTTGCAAACATGGAATATATTAGAAGAAGATGTGATCCAATGGTGGATTTGTCAAAATTCACCTTCAATAAAAAGATATTGAGTGAGTTTGTAACTTAAGGCTACAACCAATTTTGTAGCTAAACTTTGTCCATATTTTATTTTAACCTATAAAATAAATTAACATATCAAAGATTGCAAAAATATTGTGACAGTTTATTGTGTTCATAAAAAAAAAAAAGAGAGGACAGGATATTACCCCATAAAAAAATAAAAAAAAAAAAGCAGAAAAAAGAAAAAAGAAAAGAATGCAGTGAAAAAAAAAAAATACTCACCAAAGCACTATTGCCGCTACAGTGCTTGCACAGTGAAAAACGTTATTTCCACAGTGCCGAAGCACAGTAGCGGCATAGCCGCTTTTTATATATAAGATAATACCTTTAATTTTAGTTGCAGATGATTTTAGTATGATATTTTATTTTAACTTATAAGAAATTAACATATCAAAGATTGCAAAAATATTGTGACAATTTATGGTGTTCATAAAAAAGAAAAGAGCGGACAGGATATTACCCCCCCCAAAAAAAAGCAGAAAAAAGAAAAAAGAAAATAAAGCAGTGAAAAAAAAGGACTCACCAAAGCACTGTTGCCGCTACAGTGCTTGCACAGTGAAAAACGTTATTTGCACAATGCCGAAGAACTGTAGCAGCGTAGCTGCTTTTTATATATACTAGCATTGGCTACACGTGCAAGACACATGCTGTCCCAGTAGTGAGAAAATTAATATTGATTTTATGTGTAAAATCGTGAATTTTGGCTCACTCAATTTGATTATACTAAAAAAGAAGTTTAATGTAGCTCACCCAATAAACCAAAAGCAATGTAACTCCAATGCTATCTATCAATAATAGTTTACTTATGATTTATTGTGAAAGTAATGTTAAAATGTTGTGGATTTAACATTTTTTATTTGATATATAAGAAACTAAGATTTCAACAATTGTGAAAATATTGTGATAACAATAAGTATTGTAACATTTTTTTAAACATTTATTTTTAGTTGTAGTTTGCTACAGCCTCATATTTTATTATTTTATTTCGACTTGTAAGAAATTGATACATCAATAATTGTGGAAATGTTGTAAAATTTGTTGTGTCAGTATAACAATATAAATGTCAGCTTACATCAATATTTAAAAGAAAAAAAAAAAAAAAAAACACAAACCCATTACTTAAAAAAAAAAAAAAAAAAAAAAGACTAACTAAACCAAAGCACTGTTCTAGCTACAGTGCTACACAATGCAAAAACACTGGATGTAAATTACTAAGACACTGTACGCGCATTCGCGCTTTTATTATAAACATTTATTTTTAGTTGTGGTTGGTCACAGTCTCATATTTTATCATTTTATTTCGATTTGTAAAAATTGACACGTCAATAATTGTGAAAATATTGTAAAATTTGTTGTGTCAGTATAACAATATATATATATATATATATATCAGCTTATATATATATATATATATATATATATTTAAAAGAAAAAAAAAAACACAAACAAATTACTAAAAAAAAAAAGAAATTAGGCACAGTAGCTACATGCCTCTTGGTACTGTAGCTACCATGCAAAAATACTGTATTAATAAGTGTCGCAACATTTTCACAAAACGTTTATTTTCAATTGTGGTTGGTCACAGTTTTATATTTTATTAATTTATTTAGACTTATAAGAAACTAACACCGCAATAATTGTGAGAATATTGTGAAATTTGTTGTGTCAGTATAGCAATATATATAAAAAAAAAAGTACAAACAGAATACTTAAAAAAAAATGTAACTACTGTAGCTACAGTGCCGCTTGGCACTGTAGCTACTGTGCCGCTTGGCACTGTAGCTACTGTGCAAAACTTAAACAAAAAGGTTAAAAAAAAAAGACTCACGAAATGAAAGCACTGTTGCAGCTACAGTGCTGCACAGTGAAATACGTTGGGTGCACAATGCCGAAGCATTGTAGCAAGCATAACCGCTTTTATATATCTGTAAGAAATTGACATGACAATAATTATGAAAATATTGTAAAATTTGTTGTGTCAGTATAATAATATATATACGAGCTTACATAAATATTTAAAAGGAAAAAAAATAGATTACTTAAAAAAAAAAAAAAGGCACTGTAGCTACATGCCGCTTGGTACTGTAGCTACAGTGCAAAAATACTGTACTAATAAGTGTCACAACATTTTCACAAAATATTTATTTTTAGTTGTGGTTGATCACAATTTCATATTTTATTATTTTATTTTGACTTATAAGAAATTAATATTTCTATAATTGTGAAACTATTGTGAAATTTGTTGGGCCAGTATAACAATATATAAAAATAAAAAATAAAAAATAAAGTACAAACGAAAGACCTAAAAAAATGTAACTACTATAGCTACAGTGCCACTTAGCACTGTGGCTACTGTGCAAAACTTAAACAAAAGGGTTAAAAAAAAAATGAAAAAAAAAAAAGAAAAAAGATAAAGATAAGTGCCTTACAAAAAGCACTGTTGTCACTACAGTGCGTGCACAGTGCAATTCACTATTTGCACAATGCCGAAGCACTGTAGTGGGCATAGGCGCTTTTATATATATATATACTAGCGTTGGCTGCACATGCAAGGCACGTGCTGCCCCATTAGTGTGAAAATTAATATAAATATTATGTGTGAAATCGTGAATTTTGACTCACTAAATTAGATTATATTAAAAAAAGAAGTTTAATGTAGCTCACCTAATTTTAGCTCACCTAATAAACCAAAAGCAAAGTAGCTCCAGTGTTATCCATTAATAACAGCTTACTTATGATTTGTTGTGAGATTAATGTGAAAATGTTGTGGATTTAACATTTTTTATTTGATATATAAGAAATTGAGATTTCAACAATTGTGAAAATATTGTGATAACAATAAGTGTTGTAACATTTTTTTTAAACATTTATTTTCAGTTGTAGTTGGCTACGGCCTCATATTTTATTATTTTATTTTGACTTGAAAGAAATTGACACATCAATAATTGTAAAAATATTATAAAATTTGTTGTGTCAGTATAACAATATAAATGTCAGCTTACATCAATATTTAAAAGAAAAAAAAAAAAAACACAAACCCATTATTGAAAAAAAAAAATGACTAACTAAACCAAAGCATTGTTCTAGCTAGAGTGCTGCATAATGCAAAAACACTGGATGTACAATGTCAAGACATTGTGCGCACATTCGCGCTTTTATTATAAACATTTATTTTTAGTTGTGGTTGGTCATAGTCTCATATTTTATTATTTTATTTCGGTTTATAAGAAATTGACAAGTTAATAATTATAAAAATATTGTAAAATTTGTTGTGTCAGTATAACAATATATATATCAGCTTACATAAATATTTAAAAGGAAAAAAAAAACACAAACAACTTACTAAAAAAAAATAAAAATTAGGCACGGTAGCTAAAGTGCCTCTTGGTACTATAGCTACTGTGCAAAAATATTGTATTAATAAGTGTCACAACATTTTCACTAAACATTTATTTTTAGTTGTGGTTGGTCATAGTTTCATGTCTTATTATTTTATTTTGACTTATAAGAAATTAACACGTCAATAATTGTGAAAATATTGTGAAATTTTTTGTGTCAGTATAACAATATATATATATATATATAAGTACAAACGGAAGACTTAAAAAAAAAATGTAACTACTGTAGCTACAGTGCTGCTTGGCACTGTAGCTACTTTTTAAAACTTAAACAAAACGGTTAAAAAAAAAAAAAAAAAAAAAAAGACACATGAAACCAAAGCACTGTTGCAGATACATTGCTGCACAGCGAAATACGTTGGGTGCACAGTGCCGAAGCACTATAGCGGGCATAGCCGTTTTTATATATTTGTAAGAAATTGACATGACAATAATTATAAAAATATTGTAAAATTTATTGTGTTAGTATAAGAATATATATACGAGCTTACATAAATATTTAAAAGAAAAAAAAAAAAACAAATAGATTACCTACAAAAAAAAAAAAAAATTAGGTACTATTGCTACATGTCGCTTGATACTGTAGCTACAGTGCAAAAATACTATACTAATAAGTGTCACAACATTTCTACAAAATATTTATTATCAGTTGTGGTTAGTCACAGTTTCATATTTTATTATTTTATTTTGACTTATTAGAAATTAACATCTCAATAATTATGAAAATACTGTGAAATTTGTTGGGTTAATATAACAATATATAAAAAAAAAAAATACAAACGGAAGACTTAAAAAAAATGTAACTACTATAGCTACAGTGTTGCTTGGCACTATAGCTACTGTGCAAAACTTAAACACAACGGGTGAAAAAAAAAAAGAAAACAAAAAGGTGCCTCATGAAAAGCACTGTTGCCGCTACAGTGCGCACACAGTGCAATACGTTATTTGCACAATGCCGAAGCATTGTAGTGGCTTAGTCGCTTTTTATATATACTAGTATTGGCTGCACGTGCAAGACACGTGCTACCCTAGTAGTGAGAAAATTAATATACATTTTATGTGTGAAATCGTGAATTTTGGCTCATTCAATTTGATTATATTAAAAAATAATTTTAATGTAGCTCATCCAATTTTGGCTCACCCAATAAACCAAAAGCACTGTAGCTCCAATGCTATCCATCAATAATAGCTTACTTATGATTTGTTATGAAATTAATGTTCAATTGTTGTGGATTTAACATTTTTTATTTGATATATAAGAAACTGAGATTTCAACAATTGTAAAAATATTATGATAACAATAAGTGTTGTAACATTTTTTTTAAATATTTATTTTTAGTTATAGTTAGCTACAGTCTCATATTTTATTATTTTATTTCGACTTATAAGAAATTGACGCATCAATAATTGTGAAAATATTGTGAAATTTGTTGTGTCAGTATAACAATATAAATGTCAGCTTACATCAATATTTAAAAGAAAAAAGAAAAAAAAACACAAACCCATTACTGAAAAAAGAAATGACTAACTAAACCAAAGCACTGTTAGTGGTGAGGTGTACTCACAAATGTAAGGTGATTCCCACGCAGTGGTATAGAAGGGCCTCCGAGATCGGGCTACCCCGACTGAGGCCATTGACTCCCTGCTCAGGAGTGTAATATGACCATGAAAACCCCCTTTTTTTATTCTAAAAAAAAAAAAAAATACAAACAAACAAACCAAGGCACTGTTCTAGCTACAGTGCTGCACAATGCAAAAACACTAGATGTACAGTGCCAAGACACTATGCATGCATTCGTGCTTTTATTATAAACATTTATTTTTAGTTGTGATTGGTCATAGTCTCATATTTTATTATTTTATTTCGATTTGTAAGAAATTGACACGTTAATAATTGTGGAAATATTGTAAAATTTGTTGTCTCAGTATAACAATATATATACCAGCTTTCATAAATATTTAAAAGGAAAAAAAAAAAAAAAAACTCAAACAAATTACTAAAAAAAAAAAATTAGGCACAGTAGCGACAGTGCCTCTTGGTACTGTAGCTACCGTGCAGAAATACTATATTAATAAGTGTCACAACATTTTCACAAAACATTTATTTTTAGTTGTGGTTGGTCACAGATTCGTATTTTATTATTTTATTTTGACTTATAAGAAATTAACACCTCAATAATTGTGAAAATATTGTAAAATTTGTTGTATCAATATAATAATATATAAAAAAAAGTACAAACGGAAGACTTAAAAAAACATGTAACTTCTGTAGCTACAGTGCCGCTTGGCACTGTAGCTACTGTGAAAAACTTAAACAAAAGGATTAAAAAAAAAAAAAAAAAAAAAGACTTACGAAACCAAAGCACTGTTGCAGCTACAGTGATGCACAGTGAAATACGTTGGGTGTACAATGCCGAAGCATTGTAGCGGGCATAGCCGCTTTTATATATTTGTAAGAAATTGACAATAATTATGAAAATATTGTAAAATTTGTTGTGTCAGTATAACAATATATATACCAGCTTACATAAATATTTAAAAAAAAAAAAAAACAAACAAATAGATTATTTAAAAAAAAAAAAAAAATAGGCACTGTAGCTACATGCCGCTTGGTACTGTAGCTACCGTGCAAAAATATTGTACTAATAAATGTCACAACATTTTTACAAAATATTTATTTTCAGTTATGGTTGGTCACAGTTTCATATTTTATTATTTTATTTTGACTTATAAGAAATTAACACCTCAATAATTGTGAAAATATTGTAAAATTTGTTGGGCCAGTATAACAATATATATATATATATATATATATATATATATAAAATACAAACGAAAGATTTAAAAAAATGTAACTACTGTAGCTACAGTGCCGCTTGGCACTGTAGGTATTGTGCAAAACTTAAACAAAAGGGTTGAAAAAAAAAAATGAAGATAAGTGCCTCACGAAAAGCACTGTTGCCTTTACAGTACGTGCACAGTGCAATACGTCATTTGCATAGTGCCAAAGCACTGTAGCGAGCATAGGCGCTTGTAAAATTTGTTATGTCAGTATAACAATATATATACCAACTTACATAAATATTTAAAAGGAAAAAAAAACAAATAGATTACTTAAAAATACAAAAATTAGGCACTGTAGCTACATGCCACTTGGTACTATAGCTACTGTGCAAAAATACTGTACTAATAAGTGTCACAACATTTTTACAAAATATTTATTTTCAGTTGTGGTTGGTTACAGTTTCATATTTTATTATTTTATTTTGACTTATAAGAAATTAACACTTTAATAATTGTAAAAATATTGTAAAATTTGTTGGGCTAGTATAACAATATATATATATATATATATAAAATACAAACGGAAGACTTCAAAAAATGTAACTACTGTAGCTACAATGCCGCTTGGCAGTGTAGGTACTGTGCAAAACTTAAACAAAAGGGTTGGGGAAAAAAAAAATGAAGATAAGTGCCTCTCGAAAAGCACTGTTGCCGCTACAATATATGCACAGTGTAATACGTTATTTGCACAGTGCCAAAGTACTATAGTGCGCATAGGCGCTTTTATATATAAGAAGGTAAGACATGTATTTTTTTTTTCTCTCTTTGCTTTTTTTGGCAGGACCATAAAACATATCACCAGAGTAAAATTGGATTGGTGGACCCCTAAAAAATTATTGTTCTCCCAAAATTCCAACCAGTTCGCTCTCTATCTCTCTCTCTCTCTCGAAGCACATTAATTATCGGCTGGCCTGTTAATAAACCATGCAACAGCAGCAGCCATATAATACAGTGGTGTAAGGCTGAACAACTTTAGCTAGTAGGTAAGGTTTATGTACAATACAATTGTCTAGCCGTATTTTAGGTGGGAAGTCAATGATGGCCGTTGTTAGAGAAATAGTGATGCTTCGGCTAGCAATACTATCCATGTACTATGTAGTCGTGTTGGTTAAGATAATGTCAAAATACTTAATTTTCCCTTTTCTTTTATTTCAAATTAAAATTTTACTTACAATATTTGTGAAACTTTTATTTTATGGCATATTTAGACCAATATAGTATGTTTATACCCTTTTACACTATTTGTAAATAAATTTTGATGGTTACAAGGAATGTCAAGACTTATAACAATATGGAGCCCTTTTAATAAGATAAATACATTTTCTTCTTTTATTCTTAATATTTGCAAAATTTCAAAATGATTTAGAATCAATAATTATCACATCTATAAAAAGTGTAAATTTTACCTTTTGTATTTTAAAATTATGCATTAAATATGAGTTATGGATTGAATAGTAAACAATATTTGATTCATACAAAATTTGTTATGAGTGTTAAAAACATAAAGGACATATAATTTAATATTGTGATTTTTAAAATATTAAAGTAAATACAAAATTATTAAGTGGTATAGTATTATTTAGAGTTATACTAAGCTTAACTTGGTCATACATAAATCTGATTACTTTAAAATGGATCAAAATTTTAAGAATCTCACTATTGGATTATATGTTTTCTATGTTCTTAAAACCATGCCAAATTTTGTACCAATTGCATACTATTTTACTATTTGATTTAGAAATTTAGGGGGTGTTTGGATTTCTAGTTTTCATAACTCATAACTCTGTTTCCATAACTCATAACTCAAAAATGGTGGGACCCATGACTCAAAAGCTTGTTTGGATTTCAATAACTCTGTTTCCAGTTTTTGTTTCCATCACTCAATTCTTTAATTTTTGAGTGATGAGTTATGGAAACTGAAAACACATTTTAGCTGTTTTCAGTTTCTATAACTCTATTTTCAATGGCATTTTTGTAATTAAATATACATGGAGGGACCCACTGTCTGGGTCAATCACAACTTTTGACCTTTTTTTTTTTCTTCTCCACTTTTCTTTCTTCTCCATTGTCTCCGTTGGCTGGGTTCTTTCTTTCTTTTCTTTTTTTCTTCTTCTTTCACCGGTCTCCGTTGGCTGGGTTCTTTCTTTTTTTTCTTTCTTTTTTTTTCTTTTTTTTTTCTTGGTGAGTTTGGGTACTGGGGGTTAAAGAAAAAGAAAAAGAAAAAAAAAAAAAGGCTGCACCAAGTTACAGGAATGGGGCCCACAAATAGTTGAAAAATATTGAGTAATGACAAGTAAATGATGTGCCAAACACGGCGGGGTGTTTTAAGTGATGAGTGACTAAAATTGAGTGAGGAGTGATGAGTGATTAAAAAAAAAAAAAAAAAAAAAAAAAAACCAAACAAGGCCTTATATTTTATGCAAAATTTTAAATTACAAAAACTTAAAGTTGTAAACATTTGATTGATGATATAGGTATTGATATTAGATCATTTTAAAATTTTGCTAGTATTTAAAGTATGAGAAAAAAATATAATCTAGCGGTAGAATTCTCAAAATTCACATTCAATAAAAACTCTCTCTCTCTCTCTCAATTGTTTTTTTGATATAAGATAGAATTCTACTTTAACCTAATCTAAGTGTATATGTGTGTGAGGTTCTCTCCTGAAGTCTTAAACCCCGGCCCTTGCCCCCACACCCATCAAACGTTTATACTTGTAGAGTGACTATCGCACTAAAGGTGTGCGGTGGTCTCTCTCTCAATTGTAATACTTGATGGTATTTGAACTCGTGTATGTTATAAAGGAAATAACTTCGGGCCAAACGAGACTAGTAAGGATTAGTTGATGGGTTTGAGACAACTTTAATGAGCTACATCGTGCAATTTAAAACGCTATTCATGCATTTTCGTTCGTGTAAGCAATAAAAGAAGGGAAATGTGACTCTTATTTTGATGCTGGTTTTATTATTTAGGTAAACAATCCTCGTCCAGTTTTTTGGTGGAAAAAAAAAGCTCATACTCTTGTTTAAGATTTTTTTTTTTATTATTATTTTATTTTTATTTGAGGTAAGTTTGTACAAACATTTCAAAATAAATCTCCCCTATTGGTATAGAGTAAGAGACTCCTGTAATTCTTTTTCGCGTTTTGGTATGGTGGCGAGTGGCGACCACAATTTGGTGAAATCAATACCAGCTTGGTTGTTCACTTGTCGTTTTGTTATACATGAGTTAGTGTACTCCAAAAATTAATCTTCAAATAAAGAGTATTAACTTTGTCAAAAACAGGATTTGCTTTTGGAATCAAAATTAAAGAACGTGTGACCAATTGGACACTGATAGCATATTAATTCCATGAAATTAGTGTCTGCCCCATTAAAAACATTAAGAACCAAACCATAGCACCCTTGAGCTTAACTTTCATACAATATACTAGCTTGTTGTAATAAGTACTCAATGATTTGATGGAGGGTTGACACTTGACACCCAGTTTTTAATGTGCTTCATTTAGTAGACCCATAGGACTCAAAATCAATTTTATTTCACGAAATGAGACCCATGAAAGCAAATTTAGCGTACAATGAAATTGCACGCAATTGCTTTGAATGAAAGACATTGGTGATATCATTATCATACTGTTAATATTAATGAACTCTAATATGCTCAATTAGAAGGAAACTCAAATCTTTCCAAATGTTGAAATGCATATTTTGATTACCCACTTAAAAGTCATTTCAAAATGCTAATGAAAACCTTCTACGATTACCTAGAACCGTAGGCTTAATTAACAGGTAAGCTCATCTATAATTTAAAAAAAAAAAAAAATCATCTAAGCTACATCCTATGGTATTTAAGAAGAAACTTAAGTCCTATCGATGGATTGGTATTGATGTTAAATCTATAAGAAAAAAAAAATGTCTGCTGAATCTGCATGTGTTCCAAGGAAGGAGGCTTAGGATTAAAGAAATTAGAAGGATGGAACAAAACTACAATCATATGGCATCTTTGGAATTTTTATTTTTATTTTTTTTATTTGTTTTGTTTTGGATGGATAGCTTGGTGAAAATACGTCTTAATTAAGGAGTAGAGCCTTTTAGACTATTTCAAGTCGTAATAAGGCCTCGATTTAATATCAATTCCATGATCTTTCTTAAAGCACAATATGAGACAAATAAATGAAGAATACTATTTTTATTTGACATAGCATTTAGCAACCTAAGGAGCCAGCCATTAATTCGGAAATTTGGTTATAGAATAGTGTACGATTTTGTAAATATAGGAGTTGCTAGGGTTTCTAATATTTTGAACACTGGTGAATAACAACTCTGATAAGTGTTGGGGTCCAAATAATATTATCACCAAAATTACTAATCAAAAGCACTCACACATAAGAACACAAATATTTACATTAAAAACCCTTTCTCTTTCAAGGGAAAAACTATGAGACAAACTTCAAATAATTTTATTATTATCAAATTAATTGTAATAATAATTCTCAAGTTTATGCCTAACTTGAAATTTACCAAATACAATAATAAATCATTTTGTGTATGTCTCACAACTAAAAAAAATCACATTGTTTTCTTTTCTCTTACACGCACTAATTATTTCTCTTAAATATGACAATATTTTGCTCTCTCCTCTCTAGATTTATTCTCTTCTTCTTTCTCTTTTTAACGTAGCTTTCCTTGGTTGTTTCCCACTCTATGCAACACACCCACTCCTTGCTTTTATAAGCAAGTTAACTGTCTCACACTTCTTTTTCCCAGTAGCATATGGATTCCTAATACAACTTGAGTTAGGACTCTTCTTAAGCTTGGACAACATGCTCATTGATTGAGCTTTCACATGGGCTAGACTTTGTGCATGTGGTGCACCCAAAAATCTCCCCCTCTAGCCCACCGATGGGAGGAGATCTTTAATCTAACTCTTCAATTATGATCCATGTCAATCAAGCCACACCAGACATGACCTTCTTCATTATCTTCACTAGCACTAAGAATACATCATCAATGTCAATACCTTTCATTCTTAAATAATTAATCTCATCTTGGATTTCCGTAATCCAATCCTTTGGCTCCCTCTCATCAGATCTCAAATATTTTCAAAACTAACAATTCGATGTTCTCTAATAGTCCTCTTCTCACGAGGTTCAACAATTTCTAGTGGAGGATATTGCTCCTCCTGCTCAAGACCTCCAAGATCCATCACTTCAGGCAATTACCTAAATTTATTATTAAAAAAAAAAAATCATGCCCAGAAAAAAAAAAAAAAAAAAAAAAAAAAAAAAAAAAAAAAAAATTCACATCTGGTTAACCCCCCCCCCCCACCCCCCCCCCCCCCCCCCCCCAAAAAAAAGACCTGTATACATGCTAAGGATGCACAAGAAAATTATTGCAAAACAAAAAAGGTCTAGCATGTAAAATAAAAGAAAAATAAATAAATAAATACTAACAAGTCTAGCACGTAAAATGGAGGAAGGGTAGTTCAGTTATTGACTGCAACTATTCCTCACTTCTCAATTTTCTCTTCAAAATGGGGAGATAGAATTTTGGTGGACTCGAGGAGAAAATACCTAGACCTCACCAATTTTCTATCCTCCCTCATTTCTAACCAAACATCCATCAAATCAGTTTTCTCTTCACTTTTTTTTTATTCTATTTTCTATCCTCACAATTTCACCCTAACCACACGAACCCTTGCTGAGATGCTCTAAAGGCTAATCCTCTTTGGTTCCAAAAAGTGGTACATTCACTTTTCATTCTCTCTTTTCTATATTTAAATCCTAAAATTGAATATAGAAAAAAGAACCCATTTTCTTTATTCTATTTTCTATCCTCACAATTTCAACCCAACCACATGAACCCTTGTTGAGATGCTCTAAAGGCTAATTCTGTTTGGTTCCAAAAAGTGGTGTATTCACTTTTCATTTTCTCTTTTTTATATTCAAATTCTAAAATTGAATATAGAAAAAATGACTCATTTTCACATTTAAGGGTGTTAGTTGTTTTGAATTCATAATTTGGGTATAAAATACAACATAATCGAGTTTGGCATTGTTTTCTATTTCAAAAAAAAAAAAAAAAAAAAAAAAAACTTTTTTCACTTACACACACTCACATCAATGTGACCCATTGTGTTTTTACAATATTTACAAAATTGCCATGGTATTTATTTTCTATGAGAATTAATACGCTAAAAAGATATTTTCATTTTTTGTATCCAAATCTTTAGGATCCTGAAAATGAAAATTGAGGAAAAATTCTTACATCCAACAGATTTTTTTGTGATAAGTCCCACAAAAAATTGAAAATAAATTAAAAAAAATATTATTTTTTTCAGCTAATTACCAAATAGCCTCTAATCTTCATTAGTACATTTGCTTCCGCCAAATTCAAAGGTGTACGGTGCCACTGCCAAGTGCCAACCAATGATATGACTAAAAATGAAATCACGTGTTTTGGGTTTACTATTCCAGTCCATCCTACAACAGTCGAACTTTTGTTGCTTCTGGTCTGAGCTTCATTAGTCTAATTATCGTGAGAATCACTGCTCTCAATTGTTTCATTTACTACCCCTTTTAGGAGCAAAGTTTTTTAATTATGATGGAAAGTCAAACTTTTGGCAAAAAGGGAAAAAATTGCAAGTTACTCTACTTAATTTAAGCTTATTCAATGAGATTTTTTCCAATGAGATACGTTCTCTCTCTATCTCTCTCTCGGTTGAATTCTGCGATATGTTAAAGTCCCTTTTGGATGGGGTGATATATTATTATTAAGTTGTGGATGGAGGATGCTCTCTTACAGTTCTTTTCTTTTGTTTCTGTATACTCTAATATTTTCTTTGAATAAAAGGCACTTCTTTGATTCTCAAAAAAAAAAAAAAAAAAAAAAAGTCGCACACAAGATACAGTAATCAACTAATTCTATGATAAGATTGGTTCAGGAATGCCAAGCTTTACAATCATGTTCAAGATAGAGCATGTGCTTCCACCTTGATGATCATCTGAAATTCATGTTGAAATTTAAGACAAGTGGATCCTAAGTTTCAAGATTCCTACCTGAGCAAAATGACACTCTTCTTGATGCTTATAGACAAATGACTCTGTTTTGCTATTTGTATAAATTAGTAAAATTTGGAATATAATGGGTATGAACTTATTTATTACTTTAACCTTTTTTTTCTTTTCTTTTTTTCTTTTTTTGAGGAAACCTCCTACGTAAATTTTATTAAAAAACTGGAAAATGAACACTTAAACACATGAAATATATTTGGAAGAACAGATTCCATCTACACATCAAGGAGAAAAGAAAGTCTAATTCTCCTAGTTAAGGCATATACTATAGCATTATCTTACCTACCAAAACCTTAAAGATGCGTGTCATTTTATGAAATTTGGAAATGAGGGTCATTTTACCAAATCTCAAGGATTTTTTTTTTTTTTTTTTGAATTCAAGGAGATTTGATATACTTTACCCTTAAAAGTTTCTATATGAATAAAAAGGTAATGCTAAATATACTTAAACACTACCATATCATACCATCACTACCATACCGTTTAAGGCTAATTGTGATTGATGAACATATCATACCATCACTACCATACCATTTAAGACTAATTGTGATTGATGAACATATCATACCATCACTACCATACCATTTAAGGCATTTTTTTAGCTGGTGCTCTTAAACACCCGTTAAGATTGTGCTAAATATACTTAAATACCTTTTCTTTTAACGAGATCGAGCAAAAAAGAGTTGCAAGTTCATTTCTATGTCATAAAAGTATAGAAAAGAGATTGAAACAAGATTGCAACAAATAGCATTAAATGCTTCCTTATTGAATGGCCTAAGGCGTCCATTAATCAGACTCAACTTGTAAATCTCAATCACAACTTACCACTATAAGCAAAGTCAAGTGATTGAGGGTGGGCGTAGCATGAAAATCAAAGCTAATAGTTTGAGTTTCAACTATGCCCCCCTCTCCAAACTACAACTAATTATACTTTTGTTTTATTTTGTCAATTTCCTTTTTATATATTTCTTGGTAATATACTTCTTTTATACCCTTTTACAAATAATACACTATTAATTCTTTTATATATTGAAATTCATTCAAAAAAATAGAAAGAAAATATTTCCTATTTATTAATATCTTTTAAGATTCAAAATTTATACAAGGAAAATGAAGGTAAAGAAAAGAAAAAGGAAATTGCTTCAAAAAAAGAAAAAAAAAAAAAAAAAAAAAAGAAGAAGAAGGAAATAAATAAATTAGGGAGGAGGGAAAAAAAAGAACATTATTTTTTACATTTCAAAATAATATTTGAAAGATGCTATAGCAACCCTAGCAAAATATTTAGACCCTTTATTCAAAATATTACGGCTTGAACACTTAAAACTAAACTAAAAACTTAGTCCAATATATGTGTTTAGCCAAGTTTCATATTGCAAGAATGTTCAAGAATAAACTGAAGCATGCAAATAGCAATATGTAAATGCAGAAAATAAATCAAACCATACGAAAACACCAAGACATATTTTTGAAGAGGAAAACCCAATCATCTAGGTGGAAAAACCTCTCCATCGACCACCTGTCGGAAAACTCCACTAGCATGAATAGTTGTAGTACATGGATGACTATTAAACCTCCAAGCTTATATCTCCATGTGTACATGAGCCCTCTAAGCTCTTGGTAGCAACCAACTTCTCCAAAAACAAGTTGCCTGAGGTCGAGAGATGACTCTAAATGCAGCTTTCATAAAATGCAGAGGGGTTCAAGTACTTTCTAGCCCAAATACAATTAAGCCCATAAAGATACATTATGAAAGCTCGGATTTGTGTGAAACACTAGAGCTTGTTTAGACCCCAATTTTAAAATTACGGCTTAATTGTTTTTACTCTAACTTATCTAAGTGTAAAACAAGAGTAAATGATGTGCAATTACCGGATCTACTCTCTAAGCCATAAGCAAGCAAGCAACAATAAATATAAAACTTAAAGAGTAAGGGAAGAGAGATACAAATACAAGATAACACTAAGACATGTTATTGAAGAGGAAACCGAAAAATTCGGCGAAAAACCTCTCGGCGACCCTCCAAGTCAAAATAGATCTACTAGTGAATAAGTTGAAGTACACGAATAACAAAAGATCCTCCAAGCTTAGTCTACCCAATGTACTTGAGCCCTTCAAGCTCCTACTACTAACGAACTTCTCGGAGTCTTGTTTTCACTAACTTTCTGAATCCTGCAATATCGCCCAATTGCATCCGCCAAGCCTCACCTGCTTCTTTTGGAAAATCTCCAAAGCTTTCCAAACTCCAAAATACTCTCTACACTCTAAATATGTGTGAGTTGTATTTAGGTACAAATCTCCTCTCAAGGTATGACAATGGGAGAGGGAAAGGAAAAGAAACTATAATGATTTCTCTTTAAAGATGAGTAGCTCTCTCTCTAAAAGGTGGGTGTATTATGTTGTGTTGTAGAAACCTATCTAGGGTTTTCTCTCTGAATACCCTCTTTTATTTTTGTGGGTAATGAGGGTATATATAGTATGGGTAAAGGGAAAGAGAGTTATACTTAAAATTCTCTAAGTAGAGAGTTTCGCAAGTACCTCACGAGATGGTCTGTCTCGCGAAATACAGCTTGACACTTGACTCTTCAACTTCCAGCATGTGCTTCTCACATGACCTTTTCGCTAGAACCTTTACTTGTGAACTTCTTGCAAACTAGTCATGAAATTGCACTGATTTTCATTGTATGCTTGATTCTTCACCAACTTAATACTAAACCCAATATAATAAAATCCCACAAAATACAGAGAAATAAATTAATACAATTACAACACTTTTTGTCATGAAATAAAGCTAACATAAAACATAATTGTAAATCACAACTTTACACATTAAATTGAGAGAATAATTATAAACAATTTTGGTATGGAATTAAGCCAACAAAAACATGAATTTTATAATATTTAAAAATAATAATATGACCTCAAGTTCTTTATGTAATAATTTATTCTCATTCATAACAAAATTGTGTGTAAGCACTATATTTGGGAATAATTACATATACTATAAATTTATGTAAGTTTTACATAGTTTTTATGTAATTATTAAAGACCTTTTCATTTATTAAGTGAAATTTCAACTTTGAAAAAAAATTGAAAACTGCTTATTAATGCAAAAAAACTGTTAGATACACAAGATATACGCATTCTTAGTGATATATTAATGATTCATATACAATAAATCATTAATATATCACTAAAAAATTCGTATGAATGACTTTTTTATATTTTATATTTTATATTTGTTTAATGTTTAACACATGAGAGTAATATGAAATCAAATTATGGTCATAAGCATTCAGATCTAGGTTTGTATAGCAATTGCTATTTTATTATCTAAAAAGTTATATTTTATCTATCATACAAACTCACTTTACAATATACCTAACATTTCAATTTGTTTTTTTTTTTTACTATTTCATTTAAATATTATTTTTTTAATTCTTTATTTACTCTTTCTTCATTCATTCTTTATTAATTGATTCTGTTAGGTTCTAAGTACTTAGGAACTTATGTATTAGAACTCTAATATGTATTGTTAGCAAACCATGATCAAAACAGGTTGTTTAGTCTTATTTAGACTTGCTTAAAGTTGTGTTTTTTATGTAAAGTTGGAATTGAACTGATGTAGAATTTACTATGCATTTCAGCTTGGCTCAATTGATCGAAGCATAGACTCAATCAATCGAATATTGGGTAAAATGTTTTTTTTCTGCAGAATTTCAACTCAGTCCAAACTCTACTTTAACGTCTTAGGGTTCAAGTAAAACACTCCTATATATAAGGGAAACCCTAAAACGTTTTTGAGAGCTTTTAGAGAGATTAAAGTGTCTTGTGTGCCTCTTTTTATTTTTAGGGTTTTTTACCCAAAGGCTCTCTAAAGGTTACTGCTCATATTGCTATTCATGTGAATCTCTTGTGAGATCTGAGATGAGCTTTCCTTCACACAAGCTTAGGATTATCAAAGAGGAGATTTCTTCAAGAACTTGATGATCATTCAGTTGCTGTCATAAGAGCTTAAAGATACATAAACAGGAGTGCCTATACTTGCCGGAGAATCTTAGAAAGAAGGAGTCCGTGGTCTCGGAGCTTGCACGTGGTCATATCAGTAAGTTTCTACTGGTGTGTAGCAATAGAATGTTAGTGGTCTAAATTCTATTGTAAAACTTCGATTCTTTCTATAGTGAATTCAAGTTTACCTTGAGGATAGTTAGGTTAAATCCTCCCCAGGTTTTTTACCGATTTGGTTTTCCTGGGTGATCAGATCTTTGTGTTATTTATTTTTCCGCTGCTATACATGATATGATTGTTTGATTGTGATAACCTAGATCTGAAATTTGGACTAAGTAATAACTTGGTTAATTAACTAGGTTAATTCAATTGTGTTTTAAGAGGTCTAAAAACAAACAGATTCCAATAATTATGATTGAAGAGAGAGAAAGAGGAGATACTTGTTAATAAAATACTAATATATTTGGTTTCATGTACATGTCTACAGTGGTTGGTATATACGAGAATTCATTATTTACAATTTCTAGAAAAATTTAACAATACATACCCGAATAAAGCTAATTTTGAGCGTACGTTGGTAAAATAGCCATTTGGATAATGATTTATCTCTTTTTACAGTCACTAGTTGTATACCAAACAAAAGAATTTAATTGTTCACATCCAATTCCCACTTATTTTTCTTTTTCCTTGTCTCCTTCGAATCCTGCCAAAACCCCACTGCTCTAACAGTATCTAATTATTTTGCACACGTATGATTCCATCTCTGTTAAAACAGTGAACTTGCACAAAACCACAAACATGTTTTTATAATCCGACAGAGTTTTGAAAATGTCCTTTTTTTTTTTGTTTGATAGTTCGAAAAAAGAAGAAGAAGCACGATTAACTCGTATTTTTTATAATTGAGTGTTAGTAGTAATATTTCTTATTTTGATGCATCATTTTTAGTTTGATATTTCTCTTCATTTGAGAGTTCGATTGCATTGGAGCTTTCTTCTTCATGAGCCATGCATGATGCATCACCAATATATTACTTGAACTCCATATGCTGATTATATGTTCAACAAAATATTAAAACTTATGATTCTCACGGAAGCCACGAGTCATTATATTTGCATTTGCATGGTACTAAAATTGCCCTCCATTTGTGCTCAATAGTCTAACATTTTGGTTTTGCATGTGTACTTGGTGTATGTTTGGATTGCACTGAAAAGAGGGGACTTGCGCGTCTGTATTTTTTTGTGTGGGTCTCTGCACTGTTCATGGGACCGCAAGTACGGATTTCAACAAATTTTTTATTAAAATTGGATCCCACGATACTATTTACACATTTAAAATTTATTTTGTTACAGTGTTTTCAATTTTAAGTAATAAACGATATCCAAATAGACCCTTTAGTGAATGTTTGGATAGCGGCAAGTGTCCAGTGTTTGCGTGTACAGTGTTTTGCGCGTGGGTCTTGTGCACTGTTCACAGGACCCACAAACCTCTTTTTTAGCAAACCTTTCATTAAAACAGGGTTTTACGGCACTATTCACACATTTAAAAATTATTTTACTATAATGTTTTCAATTTTCAACAATAAGCGGTATCCAAACATACTCTTAATGTTTTTTTTTTTTTTTTTGGGAGGAATCGATAAGGATGTACAAGAATCTGGTTCTCCATGTGTACTGACCGGATGGAACTTGACTGAACTAATATTGTCAAAATTGGTAGAAAACCAATTAATCACGGACCAATGACTACTATATATGGACAGGAAAGCTTGACTTCTTGAACCAGATCCTCTTGTGTTGTATCTAATGTAACTCTTGCCTCATAAATGAAATATGTATCATTATATATATATATATATATATATAATGATACATACATATATATATATATATATATATATATTTATATATAAAGATATTAATTGTTTAAATTAAATCTTGAGGGACCAGATGTATAATAATATGGAAGTTAGAGGAACTAAAATGTATTTTAGTGCGAATTGGACAAACCAAAAATAATATAGCAAATCTACTGCAACTTTACATATTCACCAAAAATAAAAATAAAAAAAAGCTACCAGCAAAATAGTGAAAATTGAACAACCACAACCACTGTAGCAAACCTTCTATAGCTTTTCCCATTCACACATTTTAGATATAGATTTACTTCTTTTTTTTTTTTTTTTTTTTTTTGTACATATGTATAATATTTGTCACTTTTTACATGTCTACAACATAAGCTTACAAAGTAAACATACAAAGATTAAAAAAAACAAACACACACACAAAAGCAAAAACAAAGCTCAAAAAACTGACATACTTAAAGGGAAAAAAAGAAAAGAAAAAAGAAGCATGACGATTGAATAAACTAAAGACACTATTCATGAGCTATTGACTCCTTTTATATAGTTAATAGATATCAATGCAATCAAATCATTTTTAAATTAAAGCTTAAACTTTAGGCATTCATCCAGCGCGCGCTAATATCGATTTACGTATTGTGTTACGAGAATCATATATCCACTTGAAAACCATTACTACACAATGCGGAATGCCCCCATTTTGGAAAGAGATGTATTATGTTCATAATATTTTTATAACAAATTATAGGTAGTTGGTTGTTATTGGTTCAAATTTGAATCTAATACTAAGATTACTTTTTTTTCTATAATAATAACAACCAGTAACAATGATTTGTTGTAAAAATATTGTGAAAATATTGTATACATATCATTTCTCTTTTGGAAAATCATTAGGTAATTTTATCACTTCGTGTTAGTTTGGATAGCAACGCATTTGCGTTTGTGTTGATGTTTGCATTTTTTGGTTGGGTCCCGTGCACTATTCATGAGACCTGCAAGTACAAAAAAATGTAAATCTAACTTTAAACTGGGTCCTACGGCATTATTCACACATTTAAAAATTATTTTGCTATAGTATTTTCAGTTTTCAACAATAAGCAGAATCCAAACAAACCCTTATTAGTAACACTGCAGTACATTTCGTGGCCCATGCTGACGTTGACATAGTGGCGGTGCAAAATTTTTGGAAAGTGGATCTCAAAATTATTAGTACCATGCAGAAATTTCGTCGCCACCTTTGTTATCAATTATCATCAACATCGTATCTTCATTGGGATTGACAAAAATGTGAGTTCCATAACAAAATAGTATACACAACCACAACTTTTTCTCAGGATTGACCACTGATAAGTAAAATTATAGCACGCAAGGCGCTTTGGATTTAGCCCGTCGACTTTGATCATAGAATAGGTCCTGTGGCTTAAGCTGACGAGGTAAAATATGAAAGAAGCTGAAGATTCAAGAAACTGACGGACAGTGACCTGACAGGGAGAAAGTAAGCTCACTCAGGAGGTAACGCCATCAAGAAGCTGACGCTGTTATGGTTGAAGGGAATAAGGAAAGCTGACGATCCTGAAGCTGACGGTCTTAGTGAAACTTTGGCTTGTATCCCACGCTTAATGTTAGTGTCCTACAAGGAAATGATTCTGTAATATATGCTCATTAGGATTCCTATAAGAAAAGAACTTCTAGCCCATGGAAGAGATGGTCAACCCTCTATTACTATAAAAGCCTAATACCCTCACAAATAAAGGTACGCATAATTGACCATTCTCTAACACCCTAGAGTTGAAAAAGGTTTAACTTGACCTTCGGAGAGTATTTGGCTAGCACTACACCGGTGCTTTCTGTTAGGTCTTCTCTTTTCTTTGTGCAGGTGGCGTTTCGAGTGTGCAAGTATTGTGTAACTCATTGGTGATATTTTTAGCATCATCAGTTGGCGTCGTTTGTGAGAGATTATATTTCACTTAAGCTTACATAAGCCACACTACAGTTTCTCGGACAAAAGAGTTGCATGGTGCTTACCCGCTCAATGGCAACCACAAACGATGTTCGAAAAGAGGAACCACCCACGACTGCCCTCGAGAGACAAGTTCAAACTCTCGTCGCTGCCGTGGAATGCCACACCAAGCAAAACCATGACCTGGAGGAATAGCTGCGGCAGAAGAATGCACCACCGAACAACCAAAGAGATGATTAAGAAGGAACCAACGCCGAGAGAAGGAACCAGGAGGTACCCGAAGGCTGTAATGTTCCGAACCAGCAGGAACGACAGGAGACCAGCTGTCCCTTCGGTTTTGATGTAGCCCCACCTTACATGGTCGCGAAGATGCAATTGATGAAGGAAAGGATGGACCTTATGATGAATGCCCTTCAGGGGCAAGTATCTAGCGACCTCGATGATTTGGTTCACCGAACTGATTCGTCGTTCACTACCTCTGTTAACTCCTTCCCCCTGCCCCAGAAGTTTGGCATGTCGTAGATTGAGAGCTACGATGGAGCTAAGGATCCACTCGATCACCTGGAGACTTTCAAGACCTTGATGCATCTTTAAGGAGTAGCGGACGAGATCATGTGTAGGGCCTTCCCTACGATGCTGAAGGGCCCTGCGAGAATTTGGTTCAGTCAGCTGACACCCAACTCCATCAGCACCTTTAAAGAGCTGAGCGCCTAATTCACTTCGTACTTTATTGGAGGGCATCAGTACAAGAGGTCTACCGCATGCCTAATGAGTATCAAACAACGGGAGGATGAAACGCTTCGATCTTACATAGCCCACTTTAATAAGGAAGCGCTCTCGATTGACGAAGCCAACGACAAAATACTCGTGGCAGCTTTTACAAATGGTTTGAAGAAGGGTAAATTCTTATTTTCACTATATAAGAATGACTCGAAAACTATGTTGGATGTGCTTTACAGGACCACCAAGTACATGAATCCCGAAGACGCTTTACTAGCTCACGAAGAAAAACCCAAGAAGAGAGAGAGGCAGGAAGATACCCGGCAAGAAAGAGGACGGAAGATGGCAAGAACCGAAGAGCGAAGGGAGGATAGGCGGTCTAAGCCCCTTACGGGGAGATTCACAAACTTCACCCCATTAACCACCCCAATCGACCAAGTCCTTATGCAAATCAAGGACGAGGGGACATTAACTTTCTCGGGAAAGCTGAAGGAAGATCCTAACAAGCAGTCTCGAGATAAATACTGCCGCTTCCATCGCGACCACGGACATGATACGGCTGACTGTTACGACTTGAAACAGCAAATTGAAGCCCTCATTCAGCAAGGGAAATTGCAGAAGTTCGTTAGTAAGGAAAAGGCAGATCTGCTCCCTCAAGAGCAAGCCCTCCGACGAGACAACAAACGTCCAAGACAGCCTTTAAGAGACATAAGGATGATCGTAGGAGGCGCAGCAGCCAACGTCCCATCAAAAAGGGTTCGAAAGACTTATCTTAGAATGGTCCAGAACGTTCAGCTCACTGGCATCATTCCAAAGATGCCACGAGTCGACAATCCCCTCATTGGCTTTTCAGAAGAGGATGCCCGACGCCTCCACCATTCGCATGACAATGCACTCGTTGTCAGCATCCAGGTAGGGGACTATAACATGTATCGGGTCTTAGTCGACAACGGGAGCTCCACGGATATTCTCTACTACCCTGCATTCCAACAGATGCAGATCAACAGAGAGCAACTAACCCCAGCCAACGCTCTACTCGTCGGGTTCGGGGAAACTAAAGTGTACCCCTTAAGTGCGGTCACATTGTTGGTTACCATTGGAGATTACCCCTAACAAATCACTAGGGACGTTACATTCCTTGTAGTCGATTGCTTCTCTGCCTACAATGCCATTATAGGACGACCTACCCTTAACTCCTGAAAGGTTGTAGTTTCGACCTATCACCTGATGATTAAATTTCCCACTAAACACGAAGTAGGAGAATTGCAAGGGGACCAGATAGCCGCGCGTGAGTGCTACATTGCAATGCTGGAGATGGATAACCATTTGCAAACCATAAGCATAGAAGAACAACGAACGAGGGCAGAACCCATAAAGAGGCTCGAGGAGATATCCCTTGACAGCCCCAGGACAGACAAGACCACCAGGCTCGGTACTTTCACCAGCCCGATGATTCGCTCAACACTCATTACTTTCCTTAAGGAAAATCAAGACGTGTTCGCCTGGAGCCATGAGGACATGCCTAGAATTGACCCTTCAATCATAGTGCATAGGTTGAATGTGTCGCCATTCTGTCCCTCTGTCTGACAAAAGAAGCGGGCCTTCGCCCAAGAACGAGACCAAGCAATAGCTGAAGAAGTCGACAAACTACAAGAGGCAAGCTTCATTAGGGAAGTGTACTATTCCAACTGGTTAGCAAACGTTGTAATGGTTAAGAAAGCCAACGAAAAATGGAGGATGTACGTGGATTTCATCGACCTGAATAATGCTTGCCCCAAAGACAGCTATCCCCTCCCACGAGTCAACATTCTAGTAGACTCTACGACCTAGCACAAGCTGTTAAGCTTCATGGACGCGTTCTCTGGTTACAATCAAATTCGAATGCATAAAGTCGATTAGGAGAAAACTTCGTTCGTAATTAGTTAAGAACTCTTCTGTTATAAGGTGATGCCGTTTGGCTTAAAAAATGCAGGCGCAACGTATCAAAGGCTTATGAACAAGATGTTCGTGCAGCAGATTGGGAGAAATGTCCAAGTCTACGTTGACGATATGCTGGTGAAAAGCCGAAGGGAGGAGGATTACTTGGAAGACCTCAAGGAAATGTTCGACACTCTTTGCTCTTACAACATAAAGCTTAATCCAGCAAAATGCACCTTCGGAGTAACAGCAGGAAAATTCCTGGGATTCATGGTGTCGTAGAAAGGCATCAAGGCCAACCCAGACAAGATCCGAGCTATAATGGAGATGGCACCACCAAAGAATGTGAAGGAAGTACAAAGTCTCAACGGCAAAATAACTGCACTAAGTAGATTTGTATCAAGGGCAACGGACAAATGCTTACCCTTCTTTCGTACACTGAAGAAATCTTTCGAATGGACTGCCGAGTGTCAGCAAGCATTTGAGGAATTAAAAGCCTACCTTTCTTCCCCACCATTACTAAGTCCTTCGCAGCCCGGTGAGGAGCTTTTACTCTATCTGGTCGTCTCCCCTACTACCATCAGCGTCGCCTTGGCCAGAGAAGAAGAAAAAGTGTAGAAGCCCATGTACTACGCTAATCGGGCACTTCGCGGTGCTGAAGAAAGATACCTGCCCATGGAGAAACTCGCCTTCGCACTAGTTACGACAACACGCAAACTCAAGCCGTATTTTCAAGTCCACACGGTAATCGTCCTAATCGACAAGCCCTTGCAGCGGGCGATGAGCAGCCCTAAAGCTGCTGGCAGATTGGCATTATGGGCCATAGAATTGAGCGAGTTTGACATCCAGTATCGCCCATAAACCGCCATTAAAGGACAGATTGTCACAGATTTCATAGCAGAGTTCACGAATGACGAGGACAAGGAGCAGAAGAGTCTCCTTAGTAGAGTATACATGTTGATGGATCATCTAACAGACAGGCTGGAGGAGCCGACATAGTATTACTATCACCCGAGAGGGACTCGATCGAATGTATAGTCCGCCTCAATTTCCCTACTACCAATAATGAAGTGAAGTATGAGGCTTTAATAGCAGGGCCTGATCTTGCCAAAGCTGCAGGAGCCTTAAATGTGGTCATTTACTGTGATTTTCAGGTCGTTACCAACCAGATAAATGGGGACTACAAGTGTCGGGGTGAAAGAATGAAGAAGTATCTAGACCAGGCAAAGAAGTGGGCGAACGAGTTGAAGGCCAAAATCATACAAATCCCCCAAGGAGAAAACGAGCAAGCAGACCGCTTGGCCAAGGTCGCCTCAGCCGAACATATGACCGCCATGGATAATGCATTCTCCTTTATTCAGCTCTCTCCACTGATAGATTCCATTGATATGCAGGAAATAGGCTCCGGAAGCGATTGGACCACGCCGTCAGACGGAAAGGAAGCTGTAAGAAAGCTGAAGGTCCAAGCAGTAAGAAAGCTGAAGGTCCAAGCAGCAAGATTTGTCCTGATAAGAGACATCTTATACAAAAGAGGTTTCTCCCGACCGTACCTAAGATGCTTCGGTCCTGAAGAAGCAGACTACGTGATGAGAGAGGGAGTCTGCGAAAACCACTCAAGGTCGAGATCATTAGTGCACAAATTAGTGCGAGCAGGGTACTTTTGGCCTACCATGTAGAAGGATGCCGAGGCTTATGTCAAGACCTGCGATAAGTGCCAGAGGTTCAACAATATCAGTAGGCAACCAACTAAGTAGTTAACCTTAATAACGACTCCGTGGCCGTTTGCTCAATGGGGGCTAGACATTATGAGACCATTCCCTACCACGGTATGATAGCTGAAGTTCCTAGTAATCGGCATCGACTACTTTACAAAATGGGTGGAAGCTGAAGCCTTGGCCACCATTACGGAGAAAAACGTACGGAGTTTTGTTTGGAAAAACATCATATGTAGGTTTGGCATCCCTAGGGTTTTGGTCTCAAACAACGGGAAGCAATTTGACAATGACTCCTTCCGGGACTTTTGCTCGTAGTTGGGGATACGAAACCACTACTCCTCCCCCACCCACCTTCAAGCTAATAGACAGGTTGAGATCACGAACCGATCCTTGCTCAAGATTCTCAAGACTCGGCTCAAGGGGGCAAAGGGCATATGGCCTGAAGAGTTACCAAGCATACTCTGGGCATACAGGACAGCAGTGAGGACGCCCATAGGAGAGACACCATTCCGGCTAACATACGGGAATGAAGCGGTCATCCCAGCCGAAGTTGGACTCATAAGCTACAGGGTGCACAACCATGACGAGAGCAAAAATGAAGAAGCTATACGTCTACAGCTCGATCTAATAGACGAAGTTAGAGCGACGGCGTAACAAAGGCTCGCATGGTACTAGGACTGCGTGGCTAAGCACTACAATTCCCGGGTCAGACATAAAGACTTCCAAGTTGGAGACCTCGTTCTAAGGAAAGTCATAGATGCAGCAAGGGACCCGACCTAAGGAAAGCTAGGTCCAAATTGGGAAGGGCTTTACCGAGTCACGGTGTGGCAGAGAAAAGGAACCTACCACTTAGAGACACTAGATGAACAGAAGCTGCCACATCCTTGGAATGCTAAACACTTGCAGAAATACTACTAGTAGAGATAACGGCATGAAGAACAACACCCCTTTTTTATTTTATAGTTTACCGCAGCAAAATTTAGTTATACTCAAATTTATCGTTTTAGTTTCTGCTACAATAAGCCCAAAGGGCAAGTTTTTACTTTGTTTTTGCTACAATAAGCCCAAAGGGCAGGTTTTCTTTTTCTAGAACTACTTTTTTCTATAAATGCATGGCAATAAGAGGAGTTTATCTAGAACGGATAATGTTTTTATTTACAAGTTCGCAAAAAGGTAAACGACCTCAAGTCCATAAGAAGTAGAAAAATTCCGAGTCCCTAAGAATAGACGACCTTAAAAATGCATAAGTACGCGACTACAAGCCTATGAGGCAGACGGAGCATGGCCGATGTCGTTAAATGGGCAAGAAACCAAGTCCAAAGGGATGAAAAAATGACAGCCAGAATAAGCTGATGAGCTCCTCAAAGTGACGAAGCCTATATTATGGTTATAAAAACAAAGTCCCAAAAAGGTGACGGTCCCAAGCCCAAAGTGATGGAAAAATGATGGCCAGAATAAGCTGACGAGCTCGTCAAAGTGACGAAGCCTATATTATGGTTATAAAAACCAAGTCCCATAAAGGTGACGGTCCCATCAAAAGAATGGGATTGCAAAAGGGATAAGAAGCCTACAGGCAACTTCACCTCTAGTGAAAGACAATGAAAATCCCTTAAAAACAAAGCCAGCTTCTCCAAGCTGACGGCTTCACTAGAATACAACAGGCAAATAAGCCAAAGTCGACGGCTTTACTAAGCTGACGACTCTACAAGAATACTCAATTCAAAAACGATAGTCAAAACTGACGGCCTCATTAAGATGACGGCATGAAAATGGACGGGTCCATAATCATTCTTAAAGATAGCAAACCAGTGCCATAAAATCATAACTCCCGGTTAGGCTGACGACCCCAGCCTACGACTAAGAAATAGACTTAAAGTCTACAAAACAAGAAAACGAAGCACACGGACAAGTAGCCATACATGCATGTTCAAAAGCAACGGGTGCTAAGTATCACAAACAAAAATAAAGTACTTACAAATAACAACCCAAGAAACTAAGGGGCACTTGAAACATTGTTTGTAAATGGAAAAAAATACAATAGTTACAAAAAATTAAACTATGGCTGGGCAGAAGGAGCGTCACTCGAAGACTTTTTACTTTTAAGAGGGTCTTCAATGCCCAACCTCCATGGAAAGGTTGGAAGCAGTGACGGGAAGGTTCGCAGCAGGCTGGGCCAAAACAACGCCAATATCATTAGGAGGAGAGGCATCCTCAAGGTTGTCACCTTCAACCACGACGGTATCATTTGCAGGCATCACTGATGGGGCATCATCTATAGAAATCCTGGACAGATCCAACTCAGGAAAAACTGACGCTACCTACTTAAGGCAGTCATCAAACCCTGTGCTGTAGTATGCACCACAGGAGTCAATGAAGGAATCTGACGCTTTGAATTTCTAGACCGCGTCAACCCCTACCTGCTCCACTTGCTCACGAAGAGCTGTCAACTCTTGCTCTAAACCTTCCTTTCGACGACCTGCCTCTTCCAGCTTCTCCCTACACTCCTTCAACTCTACATTCAGGAGATGGACGACCTCCTTGTACTGACTTTGTTGGTTCAACAAATTGACGTTGTGCTTCCTGACGCAAGTGACGACACCCTCCTTGGCCACACACCAATCTTGGAGCGCCTTCACACGTACCAAGGCCTAAGAAGAGAACAACCGTTAGTTAATAAATGCGAAAAAGACAAGAAAGAAAATTAGCTAGGAGAAAGCTTACCCGCGTTAAATCAAAGATGGCTGACGCTCCCAAATCCTCCATCCCCAACTAAGCACAAGGGTCTATGCTCATCGGTTTTATGAGCGATTCTACTCCTTCAACGGCATAATCCTTGTGCGTAAGTAGGCAACGGAGCCCCTCAAGGACCGGCCCAGAAGGAGTCATCACCCCATTTCCAGCCCCATGGCCTGATTTGGAGGGTGACTTCTCTAGGGGCTCTTCCTCAGGAGTGACGACCACCTTCTTGTGCAGATGGGCATCTTTCCCGTCGGTCTTCCTCTTTGACGAGCCTTTAGTGATGGCTTTAGGAGCTGACAAAGATGTCAACTCCCCCTTGGCCCTCTTCTCCTCCTTTTGACGGGCAGCAGCTGCCCTTATCTATTGCTTAGTTGACTCCATCTCTGTAAAGGTAACAAACATGTGTAGAAAGTGACGGCTGGAGCTAAAAGTGATAGGGCTACATATATCAAGAAAAAATATATACTCACGATGGCGAGAAAATTATTCTAACTTGCGGGCTTCTGGCGTTGGTTCAGGACACCCACAATATGCGTGAAGAGTGTTGAGAGTTATTAAGTCCTGGCACTTTCACTCCCCCAACGAAATCTCTAAAACCCAATGGATGAAATCCTTTTGCTCCTCAGTGATAAGTGGGCAAGTATTGGCTAAAGAAAAAACAAGTTGACGACGTCAAGACACCAAAATAATAAAAATAAACATATGTAAATACCGACGGGGTTAAAAATAGATGGCTAGAATCTGAATCTCTGACAAAAGCCCAAGTGTTATCAAAATAACCATGGGGCATCATCTCCCACTCTTCCTGACGGCACACCCAGTCCATTCCTTTAACAAAAAAGAACCTACTTTTCCAGTTTCTATTTGAATCTAGCATCTCAGACACTAATCTCAACTTCCTCTCCCTGACAGCAAAATGGTACATCCCTTTGGAAGAAGCAAGGTGCTGGGGTCTATAGCAATAGAAGAATTCATCTAAAGAAAGTTGACGGTGTCCTCCGCTCAGACAACCCCATAAGACCTTAGCACTTATAAAGATCCTCCATGAATTTGAAGCAATCTGACTAATGGACAACCCTAGGAAATCAGCAAGCTGACAGTGTAAGGCCATTAGGGGTAGTCTGAGCCCTACGGCAAACATGGCATCATACATACCAATGTCCGCGGTTCTCCTTGTATAGCACTTTTCATTTTCCCTGGGGAGACGGATAGGGATATGGTCTGGGATTTGGAAACAAATGTGCAACTCTTTGAAAACCTTATCACTCATTTTTGGTAAAAATTTATTAACGGCCCATTCCTCGAGAAGGATAAAGGGACAGTTACCTCCAGGACTTCCTGAAGTTCCCTCACAGGACTCCTCATCACTTCATCTCCGTCACTATCCCTCTCTTCCCCCACCTCAACTTCACCCTCCTCACCTGTTACCCCTTCCTGACCTTCGTCTCTGTGACTCCCTACCTCCTCGTTAGGAGATTGGGCTGACGTCCCTCTCTCTGATGACCAGGAAAAGCTCTTAGACTCACCACCTGAACCAAATGCCTCGTCGTAGCCCGCTCAATCACAGACCAACGTCTGATCACTCGATACGTCACTTGACATCTGACTACTTACAAGTGACGGATTTATTCTAAGCACCTAGGATAACGACCTCGTTATAGAAAAAGTTAATTGAAATAAAGCATGTACAAAGAAGGAAAAGGACTTACGAGCTTTTTAAGGCGGGTGACAGTTTTGGAAACGACAGCAGCAACGTAGGCGACGATGTAGGAGAATTGATGGAGTAAAGGCGACGAGCTTTCCTTTCAGGAATCAATGAAAATGAAATAGCAAAAATAAGGGGAAAAGGTGGGTTATATATAATGGGGAAAATGCACAGAAGACGAAGTGACACCCTCGTCCAGAAGCAGAGCCAACCAGAATGTGCCACGTGTCTGAACATTTGATACTGACTGCTACAGGAATCGCCCTTAAATTATTTCCTTAATCCTGGCCAAGGTGAAAGTTAGCTACAAAAAATAACTCCATAACCTGTCAGTTTAAACTGATGGTGATATGGAGTGGGGGGCAACTGATAAGTAAAATTATAGCACGCAAGGTGCTCTGAATTTAGCCTGTCGGCTTTGATCATAGAATAGGTCCTACGACTTAAGCTGACGGGGTAAAATATGAAAGAAGCTGAAGATTCAAGAAACTGACGGACAGTGACCTAACAAGGAGAAAGTAAGCTCACTTAGGAGGTAACGCCATCAAGAAGCTGACGCCGTTATGGCTGAAGGGAATAAGGAAAACTGACGATCCTGAAGCTGACGGTCTTAGTGAAACTTTGACTTGTATCCCATGCTTAATGTTAGTGTTCTACAAGGAAAGGATTCCGTAATATACGCTCATTAGGATTCCTATAAGGAAATAACTTCTAGCCTAAGGAAGAGATGGTCAACCCTCTACTACTATAAAAGCTCCAATACCCTCACAAATCAAGGTACGCATAATTGACCCCTCTCTAGTACCCTAGAGTTGAAAAATGTTCTAACTTGACCTTCGGAGGGTATTTGGCCGACACTACACCGGTGCTCTTTGTTAGATCTTCTCTTTTCTTTATGCAAGTGGCGTTTCAAGTGTGCGAGTATTGTGTGGCTCATTAGTGATATTTTCAGTATCATCAACCACCAACATCAAACAATAGTTCTCTACATCTACACTATAGATCTATGTCGATCAATATGGTAAAATGAACACTGCACTAAAGTGAAGAGTCTAAAGAAATGCCAAAGTCCGTATATCCTAGAAGGAAGGAGATTACGAGAACCTCATGAAAGTTTTGAAAAGAGGCTACATCTCACTATCTATGTTTGACTTTGGCCGTATTGCAAATGATGCGCAGTACTTTGCCTCTGGTTTTACAACTTCACCTTTTTTTCTTATGTATCTATTGTAATTCTGTTGCTCATTTACTTGCAAGGCGAACAGTTTTTTTTTTTTTTTTTTTTTTTGGATGGTAGATGTGCCGACGGACGTTTAATTTGTATTTCAGGCTAATTTGAACAACCCCCTTAATAATATGGACTAAACTTCTTCTCAAAAAATAAATAAAGACATGCCAAGCCGAACGAGAAAGCCACAGAATTTTGCTAGTCTAGCTGACCTTAATTGGTTCGCAATACGGCAATTTCGGAATGAAGCCAATGTGAAAACTACAAACCAATTGGAAGGTTTTCTTTTTCTTTAAATATATGTGAAATAAATAGTATATTTTAATGCTAATATTTTATTTATCACTAATAATATACACATATGATGTATGGATTAAGTAAAATTATACGTTATAATAAAAAAAGAAAAGTAAAATTATATGTTATTAGCAACAATAAAATAAAATTATATGTAAAATAAAAAATATTAATTATAAATAAATAAATAAAAATGCTAAACCACAAATTGCACTTTCTCACTTTGACTAAAATTTAATTTAGTCCTCTAATTTTACTTTTTTTCAATTAAGTCCTTCAACTTTCAAATTTATTCAATTCAGATCATTTGTTAGTCTTCATTAAAAAAATAAAAATAAATAAAGATGTTTTGTTCTGCCAAATTTATGCTTTAGAGTATATTTTAATATTTTAAAATAAAAATAAATAGTATATTATAATTTTTTTTATTTTAATGATAGAATATTTTTTTTATTTCTAATATAATATACCAGCACGATGTATGGATTCAGTAAAATTATATGTAAATAAAAATGCATTAATCATATATAAATGAAATATTTTATAAACATTGTCAAAATTATTTTAATAATTAGCGAGTATTCATATGTAAAAAAATATATTAATTTTACGACATGTAATACATACATATATTGGGGGACAAAACTTAGGTACAGTATCTTAAATATTATTCCTTAGGTTCCCCCCCTTAATTAAAAAAATACACTCCCATCTCATAAGAAAAAATTCACATGGCAGAATCATAAAATGGGAACTAAGGAACAACATCTAAGTATTGTACCTAAGTCTTGCCCTATATTGGGCTACTTGGTAAAAGCATAGTGAGTAAATTTTAATATTTTAAAACATAAATTATGATTATAATTAAATTAATTAAAGTGAAATTGAAATATGCTAAACTCACCCTAGCAAATGTTTAGAACCTTAAAGCAAGCTTTTTATGGCTAAATCAATTTTAACCTAAACTAATCAAGTTAGTCCAAGTGTAAGTGACTTAACCAATTTCCAAACAAACTACACTACACTACACAAGACATGGCAATATAGTAGAGTAGAGGAAATAAAAGGAAAAGCAAGCAAACCACACTAAACACCAAAACGTGTTTAGGAAGAGGAAAACCTGAGCCCCGAGCATAAAAACCTCCAACCACCCGTTATAAATCTCCACTAGAATGAATAATTACAGTACATGGATGAACATAAACCCTCCAAGCCTATTTCTCTTAGAGTACTTGAGCCCTTGAAGCTCTAGCTAGCTAGCAACTAACTTCACCCAAGCCTTTTCTTCATCTAGCTTACCAGAAAACCTCCATTGAAGCACCAATGGAAACTCCACCAATAGAGATTGGATTTGAATGTGGCTTCTCAAGTTTCCATAAGCTTTCTCTCACTCACAAGGTCTGTGATTATGAGTGAGGAAAGGGTTTACAAAACCTCAATCAATACAATGAAAAAGATGGAAAAGAGAGGATGGATTGTGTTTTTCTCAAAACAAAGGTTCTTTCTTTTCATACACTTAATGTGGCTTCTCTTGGATATCTCTCTTATAATTTCTAGGGTTTGTATCACCATTATCCGAAGCCTTTGCCATGCATCACAGTTGTGTGTGTGTGTGTGTGTGTGTGCTAGCAATTATGCATTGGACAGGTGCAGTCCAGAATACAGAGTATAGAGATTGTGCAACTCGAGACTTGGTCGAACCCTAAGGTCGCGTGGTGGTTGCAAGGTGCATGTTAGCACTCTCATCCAGACCACCTGCAACGTGGATTTCATGAGCTAGCTTGGTTGTCTCCTAGTCGCCTCTAGGTGGCAAAATCTCTATCCATGTAGATTTCCAAAATTGAGGGAGAGGTTCAAGTACATCTACCCCAAATTATATTAAAGCCTCAGAAAGACACATTAAAAAGAAAATACAATTCAAACAACTTTTTTCACTGAATTAAGCCAACAATAAAATGACTTCTTAGAGTTTAAGTTGATGTAAATTTTTATATTTTTTAAAACTTAGGTAATAGAGTTTAAACGAGGAAGCGAAGACAATTTTCTAATCAAATCAATGCAAAAGATAGCCATTTATCGCAAAAAAGAAGATAGTCATTTGACACAATCAAGATTTCTAGAATCCAAATTTTATTATATAGCATATGATATTAAATAGAGATGAGTTCAAGTTACAATTAGTGTAACTTTACAAGACAAGAGTTTTTTTTTTTTTTTTTTTTTTTTTTTAACAGTAGATTTTATAAATTTTTTAAAAAGTTGTACCAAATTTTCTAAATATTTTTTATATACCAAACCCTATTAAATTTTAGAAATTGCATCCTAAGTCCAACCAATTTATATTTGAAAGATCTACACCCATCTATATATCTTACCATGAGTAAAGTCAAATGGGTCAAATCAAGATAGATTAACCTAAAATTGAGCATTTAAAATTATATTTAACAAAATTGAAGTAAGTACTTTTACACTAAGGCTATGTTTGTTTCAGCATTTGTGGGTGTTTGGGGCAATTGAAATTGTTGGTTATTTGGAAAATTTTTTTTTTCAATTGACTGTAAAATAAAGGCACTTCTAGAAATAAAGGTACTTTTGGTGGAAAATGTTTTACACTTTTATTAGTGATCCTTTCATTTTTGGCCTTACCCAAAACTCATCAATTGAACCTCCAACTCCTTTCCTCACTATTAGCTAGCCAACTACTACCAGTTGGCCTAAACCCTAATCCTTTATAGACCTAGCTGAAATAAGCTTGAATATGATCATTTTAACAATATCTTGGCAGTTTTAAACACACAAAAAAGCCTAATAACAAACCAATTTGATCTAAAATTTGGAAAATAAAATAAAAATAGAAAACTAACAACAAAAGTAATTTCTCAAAAAAAAAAAAAAAAAAACAACAACAACAACAATAGCAACAAAAGTAGAAATTTGTTAATATTAAACCTTAGAAAAAGTCCATTTTGATCTCAAAAATATGAAATAAATCAATCAAATGGGAGATCAGTGGATGAATGATTATTTGGCTATGTATATTGAAAGAGATGTATCTCGTAGGATTGATAATGAAGATATCATGCAACGATTTCAATCTATGAAACCTCTTAGAAGGCTACTTTTTTTTTTTTGTGTTTGCCGATATATTCAAGTTCTCTTTTATTTTTTATTTTATATAATTTATGTTTCTTATTTGTTAGGACATATGTGGAACATGTTAAGAACATATGTCATTTAAAATTGGCTAATCCTTTGATAAAACGCACTTTACTTGTAATTAGGTAGATCTATGATGTGTTTAATACTTCAAAGAATAAGAGTTCAAGTCCAAGTATAGAAACAATGAAAATTTGTCTAAGAATCAAGTGAAAAAGTGTTGTGTTTTAAAATCTCGACAAATGTATCTATCAAGATTTAAAATGTGAAGCTCGATAGTTGTATCTATCGAGAATTATGAAAATTAGTTTTTCAGAACTGTTTTTCACACATATCCAAGTTATGTGTTTAGGTTTTCTTTTCTCACAACCCTAGACATATATAAGGATTATTTTAAGGGCCATCATGAGATTGTTGCACTTGTAGTTGCAAGCATATTGTGACTAGAGACAATTTGCCCTAGTTCATTTTTCTCTTGAAGAAGTTGCTGTGTTTGTACGCCGTAGGGTTTTTTGACCAATGAGCTCCTTGATCTTCATCGTATAGATAAACTGAAGAACTTTACAGCCAACATCTTTCTCAAGTTGGTGTGTTAGTCATGTACTATGATCCGTGTATCAATTGGTTAGTCACGTACTTGGAGCTGTGCATTGAAAGGAGATATTGTCACTACATTACAAGTCCAATTATGTGTTGAGGTAAGAGTTCAAGTGTAGGTTGGTATAAGGTACTGAGATTCCTTTACTTGTAATAATTTGTTTTGATAATAGTGAATTCTTGGAAGTGGTGACCTTAAATTCATCCAGTTGGGTTTTGACTCGGTAGTTTTCTCCATTCGTAAATAAATCATCTTTGTCAAATTTAATTTATACTACATCTAGTTTAATTGGTGATTTGTTTGTGCTACCACACTTATTGCATGTTAATTGACTTAATTAATTTACTTGGCTAATTAATTGGTTAATTTACCATAAGGGGTCAATACATTCCTGACCTATCATTATTAACCCCCTAGAAAATAATTATGGAGCCCCCACTGTTTATTTTGTTCTTTGACCTAATCCATTACCATCCCTACAATCTCTATTTTTTTCTCTCATACTTTCAATTCGCAGCATTATTCGTTAGTAACACACACCCATGGTTTTAAAAACCGAACTGGTCATCAAACCGTTTTTAAAAAAATTCCCGGTTCAACCCCGGTTCTCGCTTGGTTTTTGACTGATTTTCCGGTTTTTGACTGGTTGTTGACTGGTTTTAGGGGTTTTAATCGGACCGGATTGGCTTCCGGTTCCCAATTGGACTGGCCGGTCCGGTACGGTTTTTAAAACAGTGCACACACCAAACCACCCAATCTAAGTTTTATTTGGATATAAGAGAATATGTAATTATTTATGCCAAAATAAATTAGTGGTTGCCGTTGTGAAGTTTAGATCCCGATTGATAGAATTAATCAGTTTTAAGGCTGAGTTATTAATTAGATCTATTATAAAAGCCTTAGGTTAATCAAACAAACATCAATACCATGCACAACGGAATAGTAACATAGACAAGATATGATAACCCAAGAAAACTAATAAAACAAACTAATTTCACAGTAAAAAACCTAGGGGAAACCTTCCCAAAAGACAATTCACATAGTAAAAGGAACTTTAAGATCTAGTGCAAAACTTGTCCTTAGACTCTACAATCCAAGTAGATGAACATATAGTAAAGACCTTCTACAACTTCAGAATCTCTGAATTCTTTAATATATGAACGCCTTCACAAATGATGCACTCGCAATCACAATTGAAACTTCCAACTGAGTCTAAGAACTTCTTAAAGGTTTTCTTCAAACAACGTTTGTGGTGGTTGCTATGGCTTCAGCTTCTTCACCAATCAAACTTCAAATTTACTTAAAACTCTCTAATATGGTGAAATTAAGAGAATTTGGTTACAAAATCCTAACCGCACAAGCCAAGTTTTTCTCTCCCTAAAAAGCCTTCTAATAGATGGCTTATAATGTCTTTTAAATTCCAGTTTAAACAGATCTAGAATTAGGCTTGAAATAAATAAGTTATGTACTTTTTAGCTTTGCTGTTTTTTGCTGAAATGTGAAACTTGATCTATCGAGAGGTATCAAAGAGGTATCAAGATTGCTATTAGTATTGAGCCTGCTATTGTGGAGACAGAAATTGGCCTAGAAGGGACTCGAGGTATTGAGAAGGTATCAAGACACATGCTTAAAATGCACTTTTCTTGGGCTGTTCTTAAACAAACTTTGTATTTTCAACTTAATCTTCAATTATCACTTCAGAACATATTAAAATTCAATAAGAGACATGTAATTTGACATGATTTAACAATACCAAAATATATGGACCTTACAGTTGCTTTGGTACAATAAGACAATGAAGCCAATCTCTTCTCACTTTAACCAATTTAGTTTACTTCTAAACTTAGCAAAAAACTTGAAGTGTTTTTTTTTTTTTTGGGTAACATTTAGATATAATTTCTTAAATGATATTTGATTCTCTAATTAAATTCAACATGGAGTTGTATTAGGATAGTAGCCAACAAGTAATAACTTAGTTAAATTTGATTATCCTTTTGAAAGATAATATTGTTTACATTACATTGGTTAATAATAGTCACATAAACTAATTTAATTGTTGGATGTGGAAGTCCTTATAAGAACTATACTTAAGATTTATCATTTTGGGAGTTCTGTTATATATACACGTATTTGCTTTAAGTAAAAGTGGCCTGCAGCACGAAACATTTACATTAAGCAAATTTTTTGATCAGGTTGTACTTGTATTCGGCATCACCTTAAATTGAATTCTAATTATTGTCTAATTTTGAGTTACGTGTCCTATTTAAGTTTTTTTTTTTCTTTTTTTTTCTAAGTGAGTTAATGCTATTCAAAAATCAAGAGTTTATATAAATAAACCATACAAAAAACCCAATATTTTAAGCTATATATATAACTTAAAAAATGTGTAACTTTTATACTAAATATAATTTAAACTCATATATATTTAATTGTGATTATTTTTAATTATACTGTGCATATAACCCTAGTTGGTACTAATATATATATATATATATGAAAGATGAGCTTCTGGATACTTAAAATAGACGCTCTAAAAATTTCAATGTATATAGTATCTATGTTAGGTACTCTATATCACTATTTCACATCAAGGACTTGCGGTGGAATTGATTAATGCATCATCAACACCAAGGTCTGCTGCAGTAAATTAATTAATGCTTGGGATAACAAATTGGTTCAAGCGAAAATTAATTAGTTTCTTTTCTTCTCATTCATTCAAACGTCAGAAAGAATTACCCGAATGTTTTTTTATGTGATTCATGAATATGGTATTGGTGGGCTTAATCACATATATTGTCTGATTTGATTGCGGTCAACTTCTCAACGCCAATAGCTTCCACACTTCTAAATTCTGATTATTATTCACTTATCATTAAAACAACAATGTAGGTTCTACTACTTGTATTTATACCCCCGTTCCATTAAAGTGGTTTACGATTACATTTACATCTTAGTTTTGAAGAAACAGGTTGGTCACAAGTCTAGTATTTGCTCTGTACACTTTGATGTGGAAGATTTTATTACAATTTACGCAGAGAAATTAAAGTACTACAATGTCCAATAACTTTTTAAATCTTTGATCACATTAAATTCTTTAAATATTTGGGTTAATAATCTCTATTCTCTCTTGAACAGTTTCCAGCATTCAAAAAATATTCATTGAAGCAATGCTTGGTTCTTCGAGAAACTCTAGTTATGATATCAATTTTATCGGTGAATGGCTTTTGTCCTTTACATTTTCTTTACAATACTTCAGGCTCTTTTCGCTTTTTGTGAATAAAACCAAATGAACAAAAAAAAAAATTATCAAATCATGCTAACTTTCGATTACTTACTTCTTAAATAAAGACTAATATTAAGTATTAAAACTTTATCATATTACAGATAATATGTGTCGATATAATGGCAGAAGAAAGTGTGGTCAATAAATAGCAAAGATCACATGTGTTATCCAATATGATCACTTGTTGCTATTAGTCATGGTTATTAAATTATGCAGGTTTATTTATTTATTTATTTATAGGACAATGACGAATAATTGTGTAAGTGAAGAGGGTGAGAGAATCATTTTTTGTGTGTGTTGTGTGTGAAAGAGAGTACGTAATTGTTCGTTAAATAGCTTCAAACATTAGGGTTAATGCACCCTACGCTTTTTCCTCAACAGTCCTTCACCTGAATTCAAGACATGCATTAATTATTGATAATCAAACAATGCTCGGTTCTCTGGGGAACTTTTAAGATATCACACGACATCTCTAGCTATGAGATCAATTTTATCAATGGATGTCTTTTATCCTTTATATTCCCATACAAATTTTCACAACAGTTTAGAACCATTTCACTATTTTTTTAGAATAAAACCGAACGAGAAAATTAACAAACCATGTTGACTTTTGACTTCTTACACTTCTTTAATAAAATCATTAATTACGGGAACTTAATCACAAGCTACATGTCAATATAATAGCAGAAAAAAATGGTTAATAAATAGATAATATTGGTTGATAAATCCTTTCAAAATGACTTCTCATATATACTTAGTCATAGTGATTAAATTATGCAAGTTTTGTCTATATGATAGTGATGAATAACTGAGAGAGAGAGAGAGACCCTAGCAATAACTAATAATTGCATCAACCAATAAACAACTTTAGTTAGTTTTATTGGAAATAATTACCAATAAATCGAAAAGAAGTACTATTAGGAAATTTCGTGCGATATTCATCACAACCTGAACAATTTATATAATTTTCATAATTCTTTTTCTTTTTTAACAATTCTATGATATACATTAAAAACCAATTGTTTTTTGTTCGTATAAAAAAAAAAAAATTATGGCATTCTTAAGCACCATTTTCAATGTTTGTTGATAAAATAAGCAAGCATACCGATAGTTAGAGAAAGATATGGTGTAATAAAATAAATGGTGGATTATCTTTCTTTTTTTTGAGAAACAAACATACACACACAAGGGAGAAAGAAATGAGTTTTAACACAAAAGTACACCACAACTCCACTCAAAAGTCATAGTAACTTTTAAGAAAGTGTGGGGTAAGCTATACTACACACAACATACTCTCTTAAGTAATGCGAGACAATTACCCTTTTTTTTTTTTTTTTTTGAGAAACAAACACACACACACAAGGGAGAGAGAAAGTGGTTCTAACACAAAGGTACACCACAACTCCACTCAAAAGTGGATTATCTAATTTACAATTTTAACATATTTTGGAGATACATGCAACCGATGGTTGTTTAATATAAAATCATATGAGTATTTCTTTATTCATTAATGCGTAGCAATTTTGGACATAAAACTTAATTTGAAAGTGTATAATAAAATTGTGAGGTCCAAACCACTAGAGGCCTCTACCAACCATAACATAATCAATAGAAACATCTATATTTTTTTGCATAATAATATATAAAATAAATTGATGCAAAATCACATATCAATTCAATATCTTGATCTATCAAAGGTTATAACAAAAAATATTTAAATCATTCCTTAACATATAACTTCAATAGTAATCATCAGAAAAAGATATCATAAATTGAAACTCTCTCTCAAAAAAATAAATAAAATAAAATAAAAAACTTCAATTGTAATATTTGATCATTGTAACGGTATCTTCATGTATCATTTATGATTGACCACAATAAATTTGATAATATGAAACACCAAAATTGTTTAACTCATTAATTAATTGCAATTCTTTCCCCATAAACGACGTATATATCACATTATATAGCCTATTTTGCAATTTTATTGAGGGAGAGTATGTGATGGGTCTTGGACTCTTGGTTGGAGAAGTGAAATGAATAAAAAAAACACATTCATATAAACGGATCCTATTATGGTAATAGGAAATGGAATGAAGAGATAAGAAGAAGAGACATACATGTCATTATTTATTAACTAATCACAATTAAATTTGGAATTGAAGAGAGAATACTAAAAAGATTCTACCTTGAAATGAGAAAGTTGTGGTTCCTCATTCTTAAGGATTTTATTTTAGAAAGTTTCAACCTATAGCGTCTGTAGGGACACGGTTTATCCAATATGTATGGGATGGTGGGTTGATGAGCCCAGTACAATAAATTTGTAGAGAGTGAGTTAAAGAACTAGGCCCTAATGAACCTAACAACGGTTATGATAGGTTTGAATGACCGTCATGCAAGAACAAAACACGAACAGTTAGTTGAATGTATTGTCCGAAGAGGTAAATATTCTTATAGACCAATGAAGCTGATTACAAGTGCAATTCTGGTTACTACAGTGTTTTTCTCTCTTTTCTCCAGTCCCCTTTCCTTCAGGGGTCTCTTATATTATATACTTCCTTACTGGTGATCTTGGCCCTCCATTTGTCAACCGTCCCAGCCACCACTAGAGTACCCGTCCCATCAGACACTCCTTCTAGCTCTCTATGAGTCGCGGTGGCCAAGAAAACATTATTCAGGAATCTTCTTCACATAAATGCGGCCAGAAAAGTAGCTGTAGTGCATTTAATGTGGAAGTGGCACATTTTCCTTAGATATTTTTGGATTTCCTTCTTTCTCATGTGTTTACGAGACATGTTTATGACACTGGTGCCTCCATTGAGGTCGTTTCCGTCGCTGGAACACGTATCGGAGCAATGTTCGTCATGGCCGAAGAGGTATCCCTCCTCGGACTGCCTGCCTCCCATTTATTACTCGCGAGGTGCTGAGTTGGAATCCCTCAACTATTTGTCTCTCCTTGGACATGCCAACGTCCTCAAATAAGGCCCAAGGCCCAATATACCATTTTGGGCCTTGTCCCCACAACGTCCGTTATTGATGATAACTCTTTATCATCAAACTAAGATACCAATCATTTTTTAGTGTAGGCAGGGATTGAACCTTAGATCTTTTGTTCAATCATAAAAAACTTTACCAATTGAACTAAACTGGAACCCACATCCCTCATTCTCAAGTGATGATGAATTCAAACCTAAAATAATAGCATGCAAATCAAATGTGAATCTTAAGGAAAAGAATTACTAAAAAATTTGAAGAGAGAATGCTAATCAATTAAAACTAATATAATTGAAAACTAATATCATAGATTACCTTAGGTAGATTGTTAAAACGTTTTGGTTAATAGAAAATGTAATTTAGTTAATAATGAATAAAAAATAGTATAACCGAAAGAAATTTATTTTAGGAAGATTGATATAAACTTCTTTGTAAACAATGCTTTTTTGTGTACCCTTATCATAGTTTTGTGTACCCTTACCATAGTTTTTTGAACTTATTTTGAGATGAAGGAGATGCCCTAGCCAATTTGGATCTGTAAGATTATGAAGATAAGTTAGTAGGTAATTGAGTTTAGTAAAGAATAATTAAAAAATAATATAATTGATGACCTTAGGAAGATTAATAAATACTTTTTTGTTAATAGCAAATGCAATTTAGTTAATAATGAATAAAAAATATTAAAATTGAAAGAAATTTACCTTCGGAAGAATGCTATAAAGTGTACTCTTGTGGTTCTCCATCTTTATGCTGTATCAACTCGTTTAGTCCTTCAGTAGATGTTACTTGTGATAAAGCTACATAGAACTCTATCAACACTTTCTTAGATTTTTTCCTGCTGAAAATGGAATCCAATGTGTAATTGGTAATATATATGTGCAAGCATTATTTGCTAATCAAAGAAAGTTCTTATTTGTTAATATTATTTAATTAGTTGTGTTTTTTTAAGAAAATGAAGAGACATGGATCACAAGAGATGTGTAGTGTATTAAGTGTGTAAGACCATAGGATGTTTGAGTGTTACAATGACTAAATTGAAAAAGATAAAAAGATTGGATAATACGTGAGTCAAATTGTGGTTATTAATTGAAGAATATAAAAAGAAAGAAACTGCAGATTGTGGGGAACTTACGGCTAGGATGAAAAAAAAATTAAAAAGAGTTATTGTTTTAGAGTAATGCTAGAGATATATGCTTTTATATATATAAAAAAAATATATACCTAATATGGTGAGTGGATATTAGTAAATGAAAAAGTTACGTTAATGGTAGACATAAATGAAACGAATAAGAAGTTAAATACGTTAACAGTTTGTAAAATAGTTTGTGGCTGTAAAATTACTCATTGTTTTATGCATTAGCAAAGTGACACATGTCACCTTTTTGTGCATCCACCAGTTTTAGAGATCTAACTTTTATAATATATTATAAATAGGAAGTTCACAAAATTCGACAACTAATTTTGATAGTATCTAGTTTATTAATAACTTAAAATTTGCAAATTATTGCATTATTAGAATTTAGAACAAGAAGTCTTTTATTTTTTATTTTTAAATTTTAGTTGGAAAACCAAATTCATACTTACTTTTTCAATTGATATTTTTTTTTTTAGAGATAGTTACAACATGCTACTAACCCTACAGCTCGAACCATTTTCGCCCTAGACACCCAAACACTTTGTGCATGGGGATGTGTCAATTCAACTACAAGGACTTTTTTTAATTGATATTGATTACATTAATTGGCTTACACAATATAAATGTTATATATGTTTTTGAATTATATACGAATTGTTAATAAGTTTTTGTGCATTCCAAACAACAAAAAATATTTTCCAGCAAATTTTCAAGGTCTTATTCACACTCAAAAACACACTCACAATAGTTTTTCAAAAAATATTTTTTGGAAAAAGTCTCATTTTCTAGAAAAAGTTAATATCAAAACAACGGAACGTTAATATACCATATATTGAGTCAGTGATTCAATAAATATCATAAACATGTTGGTCTTGGAATTGATCTAGAACTACTCCTAATGGCGCGTGTAGTCATACATCCTATTTAAGAACAATTTTTGTTGTTTTTAGTGAATAAAATCAAACAAGTACAATATCAAATCATGCTGACTTTTGATTACTTCACTGCTTAAACAAAAATTTTAGCACCACAAATTAACCAACAACTATTTATGTGCCTTATTGTAAATCGCGAAAAAAAAGTTTTGTATTTATATGAAAATGATAGACTCTCAATTACAGTCTTCTACATAGATATATAATTGTGTAAAAAATTGTGGGTGAGTTTGTGGTCTTATACCTACTTTTTAATTAAAAAAAAAAATTTGGGAGGTAAAAGATAGAAAACAACTTCTTAAATAATGACTTAAGTATGGAATTTTATCTTTTGAAAGATAAACTACGTGTCAACACAATGACTTGAAAAAATGGAGAAATTATCAGAACTTACGGGAGGACTGCTGACTTGGTCCTCCCAAGCCCTACCAACCAATAGAAACATGACAACTATATATATATATATATATAGAGAGAGAGAGAGAGAGAGAGAGAGAGAGAGAGAGAGAGAGTTGTATTGAATTAATTTATAGAAAATTTTTCTAGTAAAATTGAAAGAATTATTATAAGGTTGAAATTTATCAACCATCTTGTTGACTTTATTCCGTGCTAATTTGCTTGTAATTTAAGCACTTAGTAACCCTGTATTTAGGTAGGATTATTGTAAGGGTAGTGTGTGAGAAGATGTGAAGAAAAGCTCAAGTATGTGCAAGAAGGCAGAGTTTCGCGGCTAGGACTTGCGGCTTGCAAGCCGCCAAATGCTGGCACGTGAGATGCACACAGGGAAGCTGAAGGGTCGCGCCAACTGTCACACTACAGGACAAAAGTTCTAAGCTGGCCAGGCCGTTACGTCGCGACTTGAACTCGCGACTTGGACAAGCAGCGAAGTCAAGCCTCCAATCAACCCTATTTGGCAAAAACTGACTCTTCGTATTCCAAACACACACCACTATATATAGACCCTTATACCCACTAAATTGACAGAGCTTCCAGAGAGAATTTTGTGAGAGAAACCCTAGAGAAAAACAAGATTGCCTCATCCCCAATCTTTACCTTAGAGACTCTACAAATTCCTCTATTATCTTCTTCTCCATTTTCACATCCTTGAGAGGTCATTGACCAAATCCTTATCTCACCATATCTACGTCTGTGAGAAGGTTCATTTGGTGCTAAGGGAAGCAGTTTGGAAGGAACTAATATACATTGGTTGATGCTATGGTCTAGTAACGGAATCCGGGAAGTTAAAGAAGAAATAGGTTCGGCATAACCTTGTTGGAGTAAGAAACTTAGAAGGTTTAGGTACTTGGGTAGATTAGGCTTGGAGGGTCTTTTACTGTTCATGTATCCCAACTACATTCTTTAGTGGATTATTTGACTGTTTGGAAGGCGGCGAAGAGGTTTTACGCCGAGGACTTCGGTTTCCTCTTCAATAACACATCGTGTGTTGTCCGTGTGTTTGCATCTTCCTTTCCTTTATCTTTACCTTATATTTACTGTTGTGGATGTGTTTATATTTGGCATAGATTAGTTATCAATTCTGTGATTGGCTTATGTTCATGTTCCGCACATTAATTGTTTGATTATAAGCTTGAATTGATATTTTATAATTTGGCGTCTAAACGTTCAAGGGTGTTTTGACACATATTGAACTTTCAATTGGTATCAGAGCGAATACACTTGTTGTGGTTTAATCACCTAAGTGTGATCCTTGACCCCTTGTATTTATTTGCCATAGATTGTGCTATGTATGCCTCTTTGTATGATTTGGTTGGTGATAAATATAGCATGCTACGTGTTTGTGAAAATGCCTCTATGAGTGATAATTCTCATGATTGTGATGCTATGTTACATGAATCTTTGGATGTTGTTGATATTCTTAACATCAAACTCTTGAAGAAAATTGCTAAGAAGTTTTAAAAAAATTAGAGCAAGTTATTTTGTGAAAATGATGATTTGATTGCTAAGCTCAATGAAGCAAACAAATTGATTGAAAAATATAAGAAACTTGCTGAAAATTATCTTGAAAAGCTAAAAGAGTTTGAATGTTTGAATATAGACTTGGATGCTAAACTTGTTTTGTCTAACAAACTTATTGATGAGCTAAAATGTGAAAATGAATCTCTTAAGATGCATGCCAAGTGTTTGATTGCTAAATCTATTATTAAAAGGGATGAAATTATTTATTGCAATCATGTTGTGGTACCCGATTTTGTGCCTATTGTGTGTTCTACCCCAAAGGACAAATCAATGTACATTCCTCCACATAAAAGGAATCAAAAGGTGGAGGGAAAGGCTGTTAAGTCAAAGCCTCTGTTTAGGTCTCAACCTAAGGCTTTGGATGGATCTAATTTTGTTCCAACTTGCCACCATTGTGGTGTGATTAGTCATATAAGACCTCAATGTTATAAGTTGAAGAGAGAACAAAACCATGTTGTTAGATCCCTTCCCAAAAAGTCTAGTGGACCTAAACACATTGTTTGTCACCATTGTGATGCCTTTGGTCATCTAAGACCTCAATGTTCTAAGTTTTATGCTTTTAAAAGAATCAAAAGAAAAGAGAAACTTGAGCTACTTGGAAGTTATGCTAAAAGGAGTAAACTAGATTTGAGTGAAAATAGCATGTTGTTAAAGAAAGTGTTTAATGCTCTTAACTCCTTGACTATGTGCATCTCCGGTTCTCATTCTTCTAACCCTCGTCTCACTTCTCATGAGACACTCATTCCAAACAATCGTTCCGTTTGGATGAGGAATGATTCCTATGGTTGAGCTTTTGCTCTTTTGGTCCTTGATCTAATTCTTTCGATCTTTGTGGGACCCTTCATGCATTGCATGTTATATCTTTATGCATTTTGTGCATCTTGCATTTATTCATATGCATTGTTTTTGTTTTGATCTTACTTTTTGTCTTAATTTTGTGTGAGTAAAAAATCCAAAACCACATAAAAAGTAAAAAAAATTCAAAAAGTTTGATCGTATATGTTTGAGCATATATCTCATGTTAGTTTTGCCTTGTACCTTCGTACAAATGGCTTTGTCCATTTACGACCTTAGCTTGTTCTTTATACACCTATATCTTTGTGGGAAAAATCTTGACATCTTTGTGTGATTGTTGTAAATCGATATTCAAGCTTGTCATGAATGATTAGTCAATAGTCTTGTTAGTTTTGAGACATGCATAGATTTGTGCCTATATATTTTCCCACTCTTTATTTTGTTGTTTTTGCTTAAAGAGCTCACCAAATGTAAATCTCAAAATGAAAAGAGATATTGAGCTGCAAAAGCCTGTCGCACATACTAGTATTTGACTAGGAAAAAGGAAAAGCGACCAAAATAAAATGTATAATGCCCAAAAGGCCAAAGGTTTATTCACCAAATTGAAATATCAAAAATTTTAGGCATCGATATCTAAAATGAGATGTATTGATTCAAAAAGATCAATTGATATGAATTGGAAAGAAGCCAAATGAAAAGTTTCAAAGATATGTAATCATTTTCTTGTGAGAGGTCATATATGTTCATTTCTATAATTGAGATAGACCACTTGACTAAGTACTAGTTGTGTATGACTTGATTGAATTGATCATTGAAATTTCACTCTAGACTATGGACTATTGCACACTTGATACGCATACACAACACACATGCCTAATGTTCAATGAATGCCTTATTCATTTGTTCGATTGTATTTGTTTAAATGTGATGTGTGTGTGCTCAACTTTATATGGATCAATCCAAAAACATTTTTGATCATTTTATATGCTTTTGGAAGTGATTTTTATCACTCTTTATGTTCATGTTTAGTGCATACATTGTTTTTCAGTGTTTAAACATATTCTGGGTTGAAAAACAAGTGTCAGAATTTTTGACCACTTATTTTGGCGACTTGCAACCAGCCAAACACTGTAGCGAGTTCACACAGAAGGTTTGGTGACTTACTGGCGACTCACTGGCGACTCGCCCAGTCACCAAATGCCCAGAATCAGTCTTTTTAAGAGCTTTTTTGTGGGAAACTTGTTTTAAACCTCTCTCATCCTCTCTTAAACTCTTATTTCAATATTTTTACATCAAAACCCAACCAATTTGAATGGTTTTTCATTCCATTAACATCTCTAAGGTAATTTTAAACTTTTTTCATTGATTTGAATCCTTGAATTATACTTTGGTGAGTTTTGTGCTCTTGGTTGGGATTTTCATCATAAAGATTGGGAAAAATTAATTTTTTTCTCAAAATTTTTGTATGGGATTGGTTTCTTTTGTTGATTTGTTTTGGATGTTAGCCCCTTATAGCAAAAAGAACATGTATTAAGGTGATTTTCATGATGTTCATGCATTGTTTCACTTTGCTCTTCATTATGTGCATGTTAGGTGTTTGATAAAATGCTTCTTACGCATTTTCTCACTTGTTTGGACTCCAATGAGTGTCAAACTTTAGGGTTTCTCATGTTTCCTCATTAGGAACATGTTTGGTTCATTGGTTGTGTATTTAACACACCTTGCCCCACATGTGCATTTTTCATGCATTGGTCATGCATTGCACTTAGCCACCTCTTGCACACAACTTTGCTACCCTTGTCATGCATTGGTTTATACCTTATTTCTTCATCTTAGCATGTCATGTTTACCTTATACTTTGTAGCATTTTGTTTCATCTTAGGTTTGAGCTTCATTTTCTCATGCATCATTGCACCCCCCATGCATCATTGCACCCCCCATGCATCATTGTCATTGTTCATGCCTTCATCTCTTACTCTCATTTCTTCTTGACCCTTTGTCTATTCCTAACAAAAAGGGGAAGAGTATACTTTAGGGAGTATACCAGAGAGTTTTTGTCAATTCTATATGACCCTTGTGCACATTCTTAGGGGGAGAAATTCTATTTCTCGTACACACTTGTAGGGGGAGAGATATTCCATAGGGGAGATGCATGTACCAAGGGAGAGAAGACATTGAGCTAATAAAAAATACTTTGTCTTGGTGCTTGGTGTTTGATCAAGTTGCTCACATGTTTCACATCATGTTTACTTGATTGCAATTTATTTTTTACATTATACTTGTCCGTTTATTACTTGCATTACCTTGAGGGTCTAATGTGTTTTGTGCAAATGTTTCAGGTTACAAGTATATATGTTCGAAGTTCATCACAGCTCCTATGATTCATAATAGGGGGAGTGATATGATAAGGGAAGTACTATTTACTGTTTGTACCCGCTACCTTTGTAGGTTTTTAAGGTTTATGTTTTTTGATTTGTACCCATATTGCTTATGTAAGCTTTAAGGGTTTGTTTATGCACTCCTGTAGGCCTTTGTAGTTTGTGCTATGCTTTATGCAGCCTTTGTGCTTTGTTAAATCAGTACTTCTAACCTAATGCTATGCATTCCTTTTTAAGTACTGTCACTCTTGTGCCTATGTAGGATTTTTCCTAGATGCACATACTTTCTGATTTGTGTATTGGTTGAGTGTTGGTCATTCAAGTGATTTGCCTTGAGTTAGTCAACTTGAATGTCCGGATGTTCATTCCAAGTGTGAATAAGCATTGTGATCACTTGGTTATAGTGATTGCATGTTTTGGTCTTGCCATGGTTTATTGCTTTACTCCATTGTGCTTGATCACATTATGCTTGCTCCATTTATATTACAAGTTTTTCTGCATACAATGAACTTATTGTGTTGTTATGTTTCAGGAGTTCTTGTTCTTATGGTTCTAAAACTTCACAGATTCTAGAGTTAGGTGTGAGTGAGTTTTCCAACTGTTTCCAAATCACGCGTTAAGTCTAGAGTTTGTTTTACGGTTTTGTCATGGAATAGCCAAATGGGGAGATTGTAAGGTTGAAATTTATCAACCATCTTGTTGGCTTTATTCCGTGCCAACTTGCTTGTAATTTAATCACTTAGTAACCCTGTATTTAGGAGAGATCATTGTAAGGGTAGTGTGTGAGAAGATGTGAAAAAAAGTTCAAGTATGTCCAAGAAGACAGAGTTTCGCGGCTAGGACTTGCGGCTTGCAAGCCGCCAAATGCTGGCACGTGAGATGCACACAGGAAGTTAAAGGGTCGCGCCAGCTGTCGCACTATAGGACAAAAGTTCCAAGCTGGCCAGGCCGTTACGTCGCGACTTGAACTCACGACTTGGACAAGCCACAAAGTCAAGCCGCCAATCAGCCCTGTTTGGCAAAAACTAACTCTTCGTATTCCAAACACACACCACTATATATAGACCCTTATAGCCACTAAAAGTGACAGAACTTCTAGAGAGAATTTTGTAAGAGAAACCCTAGAGAAAAACAAGATTGCCTCATCCCTAATCTTTACCTTAGAGACTCTACAAATTCCTCTATTCTCTTCTTCTCCATTGTCACATCCTTGAGAGGTCATTGACCAAATCTTTATCTCACCACACCTACGTCTGTGAGAAGATTCATTTGGTGCTAAGGAAAACAGTTTGGAAGGAACCAATATACATTGGTTGATGCTATGGTCTAGTAGCGGAATCCGAGAAGTTAAAGAAGAAATAGGTTCGGCATAACCTCGTTGGAGCAAGAAGTTTGGAGGACTTAGATACTTGGGTAGATTAGGCTAAGAGGGTCTTCTACTGTTCATGTATCCCAACTACATTCTTTAGTGGATTATTTGACCGCTTGGAGGGCGGCGGAGAGGTTTTATGCCGAAAATTTCGGTTTACTCTTCGATAACATATCATGTGTTGTCCGTGTGTTTGCATCTTCCTTCTCTTTATCTTTGCTTTATATTTACTGCTGTGGATGTGTTTATATTTGGCATAAATTAGTTATCAATTCTGTGATTGGCTTATGTTCATATTCCGTACATTAATTGTTTGATTATAAACTTGAATTGATATTTTATAATTTGGAATCTAAACGTTTAAAGGTGTTTTAGACACATATTGAACTTTCAATTATAAAATTTTCAAAATAATAATTGGAACATCACAAATAGAGCCCTTGCAAGTGCAATTCCCATCAAAGGAGCAATTCCCCAGCTCGGAGTTACTTTAGTATGCTCCCAATCAATGGCTCAATAAACACTACACCATTTTGACTTGACTAGATTAAGAACTATTTTTAATGGTTTGTGCTGTCATAAATCCTATTTAATAACCATTTTGTTGTTTTTAGTGAATAAAACCAAGCGAGAAAATTATCAAGTCATGATTACTTCACTTCTAAGATAAAGACAAATAAGTATCGGAACTTTATCTTTTAACAGACAAACTAAGGTGTTCATAAATGAGCTAAAAAAAATGGTTAATAACAATGAGAAATGTTAACGGGTGTTTGTTAATTAATTATTTTAAGAAAATTTTTATAGAAAAAAAAATGTAATTAATATTTTGACAAATTTTTCAATTTTTTATGAAAAAGATATAAAAACATTCTAAAAATGATTTACATATTAATGAATGAGTGAATCGTTCATCTTCAAAAAAGAAAAAATTGTCTTTAAGTACACCCATTAACATGATTCAATAATAATAGTAATGAAAAGATTGCTTCAACAATCGTGTGATGGCGAAGCATTTGTACATGACTTTGCAGTTAGTCATGCATGGCTATTAATAAATTGTGCAATGCTTAGTGTGATAAGGAAGAATTATTGGTGTAGTGGTATCGGGTCTTGGGTTATTTAAAGATATCAATAAACATCTCTACTTGAAGTTTTGACAAAAGCAACCAAATAAGTATATTTTCACTATATAGACATTACAACTTGCACTTAGAATTGATTAGCTTATATAAGGATGAACCATGATCTCTTATGAGTTATGACGATCCTAGCTACCCGGAAATGACTAATGAGTTGGTAGAGGAGATTTTCAACATAAAAGGTATGCGTTGTCGATTTAGAAAGTAGTGCTTATCTATACACTAGTAATTTATGTAGCTGTTAAATTGTTTAGACTTGTTCTTTATTATCATGTCTCTTTATCTTCCCTTTCTACCTATTTTTTCCTTTACTCTTAAAAGGTATTCATTGTTAACATTAACTTGTATGTCCTTTTGCGTCATTATGAACCATTTAGTTTGGAGAATTGGTTTCGAAAGTTGTGAATAACCAAACACATTTTCTCAATTTTTTAGCCAAGCTTCTACTAACTAAAGCCACTGCCCTTTTGATTTTTTTTTTTTTTTTTTTTTTTTTTTGGTGACTAGCTATTCACCCCATGGGTTGCACAATTTTTTTTTAAATAAAGTTTTTGTAATAACTAAAACAAATTATAGTGTCTATTTAAAAAAATTATATTAAAACAAAGCAAAACGGTTGTTTCTTTTTACGTCAAAGATATTCAATTCCTTTTATATTTCTTTTTCATTTAATAAAATCTTTCCCAATTAATCATAGATTTGTTATCAATCTAATATGGGAAGTTTTGAATTGAAAAAAAAAAATGACAATGAAAATAGAGTTACTTCCTTATTATAAAAATTAAAAAAAAAAAAAAAAAGGTTAATGGTGCTTATTTTTAAAGAAAAAAAAAATCTTTCTAAAAATATGGAAAGAAAAAAAATAAATATAATACACCACCACTGATTAAACTACTTTTTGATATACCACCACCGATTATAATGCTTACTGATATATTGAAACTTAAAAATAAAGGTAAACAAAAATTTAACAATTATTGTCACTCTTCTAATACACCACCATTGATTATATCACTTTCTGATAATAAATAAAAACCCACGAACCAAAAATCATAACCATCAATTGGAATAATCTAGATGTACTCGATGAACTTTTTTCCCAATGTCAAGGTTGATGATGTCAATCTTATTTAAAGGTATAATAATTCATCAAGAAACAAAACATAAAACATGTTATGAGAAGATCACCACGTAGCTTTAATATTTGAACTAACAATAGAAAAGTCAATGATTCCTTAATATATACACACACACAAAAGTCAAGGTAGAAATTGCATTGCAAACTAAATTGAAAGGAGACTGGTCTGTTCATTTGCCTTCAAGTTTTCTATGCACCGACACAAATAAGAAATTTAGAAAAAGAAAAGTCCACGTCTAAAGTTAAGTGTGCAAAAAAAAAAGAAAAAAAAAAGGATCAATATAATTTTGAGAGCGGGTAAAAGTGGATTTATAAGATAATTTGGATTTGAGCTACTACAATCTTGGAAAAACAAAGACTTGGATTTCTTTATATTAAATAATTGAAGAAATTGATTTGCATTTAAATATTAAGAAGTTAATTGTAATACATTAATAATCGAATAGCTGGAAGGAGAATAGTTAGGAAAATTATTCAGCAAATGGAAAATTAATAATTAATGGTCACAAATAAGAATTAAAACATGAACATAAATAGCATAGTAAAGAATTCATTTACTTAATTCAAAATCTCAAGTTATATGACACGTGTCTAGTATTATGACATGTTCAAATAATTTTATGACACATTCCATAATTTTTATTGTCTAGCCTTATCATACCAATTAAATATAGAAACTTGTCACATGTCATTGTAGTATTCTTTGCAAACAAATAAGTGTCATCGTGGCATGCATTCACCAGATTTAGGATCCAACTTTTATATTATATTATAAATAGATAGATAAGGTGAAATCTTATTTTTGAAAATTAGTTAAAGGCATACCCTAAGGACATTGATTTAGAAGGTATTTTTAGAATTTTTTTTTATTGGAGAATAAAAAAGTAATTGATTTTTTAAATAAATTTTTATATTTTCTCATAAAAGTAATATTAAAATTTTTATAAAATAGTTCATTATTAAATTCTCTAAAGTTATTCTTAGAAGTTAGAAGAAGTGAAATTTTGAAATGACATAATATTGTGAATGGTAACCCTGTTAAGGTGGGAATCACCAATGTAACAATTAAAGTAATATCTAATGTATAAAATGAACGAGTAATCTTAGTATTTATGGACTCGTACACGCATCTTTGATAAAAGACATGTCTCTTCGTGAACATGTTAGTTTATCCAAAATGTACTAATATTATTGGGTGATCACCCATCATTTTTACATACTTATAATAGGTAATCAAATAAAGTAAAAAATTAAAAGAAAAATACGTTACCAAACAAACACCAATATATACATACACACACATATACATAGAGAGAGAGAGAGAGAGAGAGAGAGAGAGAGAGAGGTTAAAAGTAAGATCTTTAAGAATTAACAAGATAGCAAGTTAAAATCCAAAGTTGAGAGAATGAAAATAAAGTAGGGGGTGTCCATGTCTCATTGCTTAACCTAGCTAGCCATATCAACCTAAGTAGGAAAAGGAGGATGAGGCAGGTGGCGGTAACCGTGTGGTTTTAATAAGGTTACTTAAAAACCAAAACAAGTTTTGATGGTCCAACTATATGGTATAGCAGTTTTAAATGCCTCAGTTGGTGACCATATATATTTTGGCGGTTGACTTAGATTAATTCTGCCAACATTGCCTTACCTAAGTACAAAAATATTAATTCTCTTGCTACCTCTTTGGCAGTCACGTTTAGCATGCACTTATGTGAAGTTGCATATTACTTCTTACCCACCAGGTGAACCTACATACATATATATAATAATAATTTAGTTAGCTAGGGATATGAATATTCACACCAAGTGAATTCAATTTTTAACAATGGCGTATGTGAATTGAGAGAATACTAACTCATTCAGTTATTACACATAGAAGAAGTAGAAGTGCTAGTACAATTTTGAGCGTTTCTTTAGGCTATAGGTAGGAGTAGGACCATTTTGCAAAGTTTGTATAGTACCACATGCTCGGCTGGCTACCTCTGTAGCTTTTAGCTGGAGGAATATGTTAAAAGGAAGGATCATTTTGCGTGTTGCTTGTTTTATTATTATTGAATTATTGGTGATGAAAGAAAATGAATTGCGAATTGGAAATAAAAAAAAAATTGTAGTTTAATTAGAAACAATGTTGAAATATGAAATTAATGGGTTTTTCATTTTTTACAAATTCTTTTTATTAGAGTAAGTTTTTATGACTTAATAGTAATAATTTGAAAGGACAACCTAAGAAAAAACATTTAACTTCCCATAAGGTGAATATAAGGAGCAAGATTTTATTTATTTATTTATTTTTTTGGTAATTCATAAATCATAATTTTGAAAATTATAAAACAAATTAATATAGAAGAGCAAGATTCATATAACTAATAAATATAACAATTTTATAAAATAATTAAACCATAACAATAATTAAACTATATTGAATTTTGTTAAACTTATAAAATAATTAAACTATAACAATTTTATAACAGTTTTAAATCATATAGTGCTCATTTGGGCGTATGAAATCATAGAGTTTAATTGGAAGAAAAAATAAATTTATTATATATTTATTTCCAAATTTTACTATTTATATAAAATTTATGAAAAATAATATGTTAATACATAAGAATTTAAAGTCTAAACACTTTTGAAAAATAACAATACTTTTTGTAGTTAAATTGACATTTCCTCATACACAAAGTGTTTTAGGGTTTAGGGGAGAAAGAGTTCAGCTGCAGGGTTAACAACATTTTGTAATTATCTCTAAAAAAAAAGAAAAACTTTTTTTTCTTTTTTCCCTTTCTTTTTATAACGTTTGAACCCTAAAAAACATTGATATAACGCTCTTGTGTAGTTACCAGGTGCATTAAATAATTTCACAGTTCATTAAAGTAATAGTCAATAGCTAGATACTTTGGCTGTGGTAACATTAAATCATTGACCATTCTAATGGTAACTGTGGAAATGACCGAAACATTGGCGATAATTATGGAGTTGGTAATGAGAACGATAACACAGTGGCAGTTGATTTACAATGATATTGCTTGTTTTGTTCATGTCAAAGGAGGAGGAAAGAAGGATAAGAGAGTTCATACTTCATAGTACAGTGATCTCAAAAACACCCCATTTAGCATTCACGAGAATGTTGTTGTTGATGACTGAATATATTAAGTGATTTTCACTAACTAATTGCTTAGTTATCATGCATTATCGAATACTTTTTTCTTTCTTTTTTTTTTCTTTTTTTGGTTGAGAAAAATGCATTATCCAATACTGAAAGAAAAGATTGAGTCCTATAATTGAAAATGTTATTGAATGAACTTAAATAATTTCATCTCCTATACTTAATTGGACCAATAACGCATTTTAATAATGTGAGAGTAAATTCCAATAAAGGATATAGAATATATGTACGCGTAGAAAAGAGAAATGGCGAGGGATTTTGATGGACTGGCCACATTGACAAGTGGGGATGAGATTTTCATTTCATATACTTGAATTTAACCATGAATACTTGATTTTTATTTTTTGTTTTTGGGTGTAGACCAAAAAAGAAAAGGACATTTAATAAATTCTGGGTTTCAGAAAGATTCTTATTTCCCACTTTTTTGTCATTGCAAATAGATGTCTTTACAAAAGTTGATGAATCGAGCTACACGACTTGATGGGGTTTTCAGTGGCCCATATAGTTCTTCAGTCACTTTTATATTAAAGTATTAAATGAATTCAAGTTGTTGTTAGGCCTCAAGAATCAACTCTTAGAATCATAAGAAGCTTTATTTTGCATGTAATGTAATTTAATCTGTAATATGCGAGATACAAGTTTACAGGACTAACATTCCCATTTGTCTAATGGAAATTGTTAAGCATATAGAGAAGCATTTAAAGGCTTTCTTGTGGTTAGTAGAGGTTCTGGATTCGAAGACAGAATGATCTGTTTATAATAAATAAATAAAGAAGGCCTTTTAGAATTTTGGTATATTTCAATGATTTGTTATGAGAGAATATATAGGAGTTCGTACAAGAGTATGAAATAGTTCTAGTGACAAATCAATAACAAACTATCACAAGTGAACAATTTAGGAAAAAGTCTTGGGATGGAAGACGAGGTTTGATTTAGTGGTACAGATTGTTTTTTCTTTTTTTTCTGCTGAATTATTTGTGATTATTTCTAGTTGTTAGGGTGTTGAAGTTGAACTATAAACTATAGCAATTCGAATTCACGATGGGAGGATGAAGATTGAAGGAATAGACCATTGACAATACAAAGCGGTAAGATATCAACCATCCCAACCAGTAAAATCTTGTCATGGAAAAGTCTTAAAGATCAAATCTTGTGCTGACAGACAAGCTCACTAAAACTGATGTAGCACAGCACTTGAGGATTTTGGAGGAAAACAAAAAGAAGCGATGTAAATAAACACAAGGACTGAAAGGGTAGAATGCAAAAACTCAAACCATAGATCACGCATATCCAAACAACGTGCAACCTTACCAATAAAACAAAATGCCTATGACCCACCAAATGTGTCGATTTGCATGTTCCAGAAGACCAATCCCTTCCCAACAAATAATGAATTGTTGCAAAGATCACCTTCTTAGCATTAGTAGCCAAATATCTACTTTCCAAAGTTGGACATGCTTAATTGGCAACATTACTACACACATACACCATGACCAAGTCATTACAAGACTGCAATAGTAAATCAAAATTTATAGTTTCATATGATGGTCAGGATCTACAAGGAGTCACATAAAACCGTGCATATACATGATATAATAGTTGGAATCAAACTCTTGATGAATTATTAGAATGAGCAGTATCGGCACGATTTAGACGTTTCTTTCTGTATCTCCATGCTACCTGTATGCGGATTGCTGCAAGGGATCTCCAGTAGGGTGATTCATACCTACAATAAAGCAAATTTCACATTATTATAGGAGGCATTTAAAAAGAAACCCAAACGAACTTTCTTATCTACATGACTAAGAAAATCACTTGCTTTTACAATATCTGTGTTATTCATCCTAGAAATCCAAAAGAAAAGACGTTCTATCTAAGAAATCATGTTTCCAAATACAACGTGAATTATTTAGGCTCAGTCAGTTTGGGAGGACAGCAGTTTTTTAATATATGAGAAGCTGTATTTATCAAAGTACTCTTCTGAATCAAGCTTTCAGATAAAAGTTGACAGCAAAAAACCTTATGGCCCCATTAACACGTGGATTCCGCAAGAATCTTGCAAAAAGACTGGTGACTTCCTCAAGGTCTGCAGCTCGGAGTGAAAATGCTTCAATATTTGTTAAGCATGTTACCGTCCTATTGCTAAGCAATCTCTGTCCAGGAATCCTTATTTTTCTTCCATCTGCAATAGAAACATGTTGGCAAAATATGGTGCTATCTTTTAGATACAGTTATTTGAAGATTATACAGTTAGTTAATGATTAACCTTATACCTTTGCTTATTGAAGAATGCTCGAGACACCATGTAAGAAGTTCCTCACCACAAACATCCCCTTCAGACAAGGGAACTACAATACCATCTTCTCCTTTGCTCTCTGCTTTTCCGCGTACAATGAAAACCATCTTCTCAACCAGGCCACCATGATACAAAATTCTGCTTCCTTTGATGTATATCTTTTGTCTTAGTCTCTCACAAATGGCATCTAGGATAGGATCATCCATCAGGGCAAATATCCGAACCTGCAGTATATTTTTAAATCCTCACAACGTGCATAGAAACAGGTTTAACTTAAGCATGTATTAGTTTGATGGGCTCAACTTAAACATGTTAGTCTGTGAAGACAGATTTTCTCTAAGCAGCAAATCAAGGAAAAAAATAAAAATAAATATCAATACATGAGCCCAAAAAGCCAAAAATAACCAAAAAAGAACTAGGAAGTAATAAAGGTGGCAAAATTGAACACGACCCGCAAACCCGACTCCACACGACACGAAATTAATAGATTACGGGTTGAGCCTTAATGGGTTCGTGTCATATTCAGGTTAACATGACTAACCCGTTTAATAAATAGGTTGGGTTAGTGTTCAACATATGGAACCCATTTGACCTGTTTAATTAAATGACATTTTATTAATATACCCTTCATACCCTAAGTATATAAACTTATTAGTTGTTTTAATTTATTTTCTTTGATATACTGTGATTGATTATTTGTGATATTGAAATATGATTTAGTTTTAAATGATTATTTGTGATGCAATTACTCGTTAGTTTTGAATTTTATATTAAAAATATTTATTTGCTGTTTTTTCATAATTTTTTTTTTTTTTTCATTTTGATAAAATCTGATAAACAGGTTGACACGATTAACCTGTTTAATATGTGTTAGGGTTGAGGAATCTTGACCTATTTAATAAACATGTCGGGTTAGTGTAGACCCATATAGTCGGATACTTATGAATTAACACGACACAAACTCGACACGCGAACATAAATTACCACCCCTAGAAAGTAACAAATTAGAAGTGGGAAATTAGGGTACTTATGCAAGAACCCTCTTGCCTCTTCTTATGCTAATAGATTTTTTGGCCATTTTTCTTTAGGGTTGTGGTTATTTTAATTCTGTCCACATGACAATTCTAATGAGGTCAAAGTTTTAGGGTTTAATATTAGAAAGCACAAAATTGAGGGTTTCTCTAAATCTTTAAGTATTTTTTTGGGTTTTCCTCTTTCTAAAGCTTCGAACTTTTTGAAGCTTGAACATGCAAGACAAATCTTTCCTGGATTGAGTAGAAGAGTAAGTCTGGTACCACAATCATTTCCACAACTTTGCCACAACTTATTCACGTGGCGATTTATGAGTAGTGGAATTATAGACCCACTGTTATTTTTCCACGTCTAACAACTCGCCATGTAGGCAAGTTGTGGAAATTATTGTGGTAGTAGACTTACTCTTGAGTACAAAGGATGAGAAATGATTTTCAGAATAACAACTAAACTAAAAGGGGACAATTGGTTAGTGGAGCCATAAAATTCAATCCCAAGGAGACTTCAAGTAGTGGTCACACAACAGGTATGCAGCAAGAAGCATACAAACAAACTGCTCCTAATGGTCCATATGGTGTTGGCTTGTGGAAATATATGAGTAGGGGATGGCCTTTTTCTCGCCACATTCTATATGATATTGGGGATGAGTCCAGGTTGAAATTTTGGCAAGACCATTGGTGTGGTCAGACTTCTCTTGCAGTCAGCTATCCTGAATTGTTTAGAGTTTGCCTAGACAAGGAGGTTAGTGTGGCTAAGCTATTGAAGCTTGATAATGGAGTCCTTTTTTGGGATGTAAGTTTCTTTAGAGGTGTGCATGCTCAGGAATTAGAGGCAGTGGCTGGTTTCATGGATACCATTTATGGTGCTTCAGTGAAAGGGTTTGGTGAGGATAAGAAGTGCTGGAAACTTGATAGAGAGAAGGGCTTCCTGGTTAAAGACTATTATAGTCTCTTAGTGGGCTCTAATGACTATTGCTTTCTTTGGAAAAGTATTTGGCAACAAAAGATTCCTTCTCGAGTAGCTTTCTTTATTTGGACTGCTGCTTTGGGAAAGTGCTTAACGATTGACAATTTATGAAAAAGGAATGTTTGGATATTGGATTGGTGCTAAATGTGCAAGTGTAATGGTGAATCGGTTGATCATCTTTTTCTTCATTTTCCGGTTGCAATGGATATATGGGCTACGGTGTTCGGATTGTTTAGAGTGAGCTAGGTTATGCCGCAATCTGTAGTGGGGCTTTTAGCATGTTGGCAAGGCAAATTTGGTTGTCATTGAAATGGGTATATATGGTTGATTGTTCCCCATTGCTTATTGTGGTGTCTTTGGAGAGAGAGAAATAGTAGGTGCTTTGAAGATAAGGAGAGATCAATATCAGACTTGAAGCTATTTTTCTTTAGAACTTTAATGGATTGGTTTGCTGCATTGTGGAACCAATCATTTTTATCTTTTCTTGATTTCCTAGATTCTTATTACTTTTGTTCTTGATTGTTTGACCCCTTGTACACTCCCTATGTACTAGGGTGCTCCCCTTTTTGATATCAATAAACTTATTACTTATCAAAAAAAGTTTTAATACTGTCATTTGGACTGACCACTTATAATTCATCTTGAAAACTGATAATTTGAAAGAAAAGGAATACCGAAAAGAAAAATATATATAATATATGAATTGAACAAAACGAGGAAGCCATTAAAATTTTTTGATTTTCTAGTATAGATTTTCTCATGGTTAACCTTACTTTTCTTTGGATTGTCAAGAAAGCTCTGAGAATATTGGATTTCACGACAAGCATGAATCAATGGTTAAAGCTAGAGGACCCCATGTGTGTGTGTGTGTTTTTTTTTTTTTTGGGGGGGGGGGGGGGCTGTGGGGGGGTTTGTTTTAATGTAGATATGGTTTTGACTTTTGGCAAGAACTGGGTGCAGTTCAAATTAACTTTAATAGTTTATCATATGAAAAGATTCCAATAATAGAGAGGGAAGTTTTGATTGATGATGTGGGGTCAAGTACTTCTTAGAATTGACCAAAAGACATTTGGACTTCGTGCTATGAAGTTGGTAGAGCGGGCCCTTTCAAAATATTCAAGATAATGGGAAATAGAATCACTGGGTCATTATGGACTAGGTTGGTGGTGTTGAATTGTATCGTTAATGATCACATAAAAGAAGTGAAAACCAATCAAGCAACTTAAGTTGATTGAGATGCGATTCTCAAAAAAAAAAAAAAAAAGTTGATTGAGATGTTTTCTAGACCAAGAGAATGGCAGAATGAGGAAAAAGTTTGGCTCCAAACCAATTTGGAGCTATCTTGCTTTAATCTATTATGTGACAATTGAAAAGATCATCCATGTGTAATTTTTGTCACGTCTTTTTTAATGAGTCATGTGACTTATTTAAATAGTACACATGGACAATCTTATAATTTGACACATAATGGGCTAGAAAAAATAGTTTCAAACAAGTTTAAAGCCAAACTTTGTCTGAAGAGAGTTCAATGTAATTTAATAATTTTAGGAGAAACTAATTATGAGCTGGACTTCAATTTAAAATGATGCATACAACAATTGGTACAAGTCAAATAAGCCCAAAATCATAATATGGTGGATTCCAGTTGACACAAAGAGGACCCAGGGCAGAAAGCCCATAACTCTAATGGGCATAATCAAATGGAACTCCAGTTAAGTGACCAAACTAAAGCTCTCATGACATGAGACAAACAACGTTGTCTTACGTATGTATACCCAATATTATTATTTTTGAATGCATAAGATTACATAAGACTCAATTCGGCAAACTCTAGAGATTGGATTGAGCTTGAGCAAAGACAGATGATAGTACTAGACTAAGAGGAACCAGATGAAACAACTAATGCAAATCTATACTGAAAGTGCTGGAAATTCAATATGCATGCCCAAACATATTCCCTAATGATGCATGGCCAATTATATGATGCAATGGGCGTCAAAGGTTGAACTCAACAGGAGTACAAACTTGCGCAATACCAAGCGAAGTGTAAGAAAAGAGGCAGTCTAGCCCGATGGACAAACTCTGGCTAGCTTCTAGTCCATTGAGAGCTAATGACACTCTTGGATGAAATTGAACTCCAATTGGTGCTTAGGAAAGACCAAGGTGATAGCTATGCTAATAGTGATGAGGAGCCAATTTTCAGAAAGAAAGGGATTATGATTGTAGTCACATTGTAAGCAAGCACATCACAATAATTGACAATGCAAGAGAGGGAAGATATGGGAGGTTTCAGCAAGAAAGATATGTTAAATTCAAGGGTCCAAAGAATCGTAGAGAGTTTTGACAAAGGACTTTAAGGATCAAAAGTTATACATTTGTTCGTGAGTAACTATTTAGAACAGATGGTGAGAAGTGCTCAAGCTCTTCAGTAAAAGGTGTGACGGAGATTAAGAACCTAGTCTTCAATTAATTATGATGCAACGAGAAAAGAGGCTAGTAAGCAACTGAAATAAAAGATTGTTGTAGCTTGTAGGGCTAACAAACCCCATAAATAAGGGAAGTTATCAAAATTGTTTGCATGGTTGGAAGGTTGTGTGTATTCAAAGGTTGAATCTATGATTCGTGGAATTTTTAAGAGCATTCGGCTAGGTCCCTATGTGTAGTGGGAGGTTCTTCAAGTTGTGCAATTGGCAAGGGGATATGGTTGATGTGAGACAAGAGAGTAGTGGAAAAGTAGATTGCTACATTAGGTTTTATTCAGTATCATGCCTCATTTGAAGCTTAGAAGAACATTTCGAATGAACGTTCTCTGGGGGTCTATCAACCAAATGACAATAGGGAGCGAGGGAATATGTGATTTGAATTGAAAGAAGGGCATAAGCTATACTTGAGGAAATCTAGAAGCTCAAGGAGATTGCTAGGCCCTTCATTAGATTTGATGTGTGTTCAAGTAGGAATATCCATTTTTGGCATGATTGGTGGCATCCAGATGGTGTCTGGTCCTTGAAATATGGCCACAAAATAATGTATGATGCAGTCAGCTCTCCTAATGCTCTTTTGTACAGTGTGTTGCAAGAGGGTAACTGGATTTGGTCACCAGCTAGATCCTATAACCTATTCTCTATCCAAAGCAAAAGGGTAATTGGATTTGGTCACCAGCTAGATCCTATAACCTAGTCTCAATCCAAAGCAAACTGAGACTTGTTGATTTCGTTGTGGAAGATAGACCAATTTGGATCCCTTCCAAATCCGGCTCTTACTCTTGTGCAGAATCTTTGGAGGCCATTACAGAGAAAAAAAGCTGAGGTTAGCTGGTGGAGATTGAAAATTCAAGAGCCATACCCAAGCATGCCTTTATTGGTTGGTTGGACGTGTTGAATAGATTGTCAACCAAGGAAAGAATGCTTAAACAAGGCTTTAATGGAGATACTAAATGGGTACCATGAAGAAATAAAATTGAAAATAGGGAGCACCTCTTCTTTGAATTCTCTTTCTCTAGGAGATTATGGAGGACTCTCATGAGTTGGAGATTGGTGAAGCATCCAAGCTTTTGTTGGGATGAGATCATGGCTTGGGGTGAAATACATGCCAAAGGTAAGAGCCTTAGATTCAACGTATTCCGCTTAGCCTTATGGTCTACTGTACATCACGTGGTAGCAGAGAAATGGTGCGTTACATCAAGGGAGAATTTATGTTGAAGAACAAGATACCATTCAAATATCAACCCTACCATTCACCACAGCCACTCAAACAATCCATACCAACACCAATTTACCCAATCCACCACTAGATATCAACCAAACACAGTTCCAGCACAACAAATCAACTCAAGGCTGCCCAATCAGGAAATAGAAACAAACTAAACTAAGAAAATCATAACAATTCAAACCATAACAATGAGTGGATGAAACCCTAGACTGAAAATCCGGCGACGACGCAAGAGTAGGTGTGTTGGCTCAAGGGCTATGATGGGTCTCAGGAGGAGGAAGACTAGAATCATTATGGAATTGTAGTCAAGCAATGTCAATCTAGCGTAGTGAGGCCCAAAATTCAGTCACCAGCGCTAGGCAATGCCTCCGGCCAGCAAATCTTGGCTTGTTAGGGTTGTCAGAGCTCAAATCAGTGAAGGAAGTCAACGATTCCGGTCGCAGGCTGTGGAATAGTGATGGGTTGGGGTCGGTGGGGTTAATGGCAAGGGGTTGGGTGATACCATGTTATCTGAGTAAAAGTGTTTAGGGTTGATTAGTTAACTCTAAGACATAAAATATTATTTATATATAAAGGGAGCACAATGATATTACTGTTTTACCCTGTGCTTTATACCCATTAACAATTACAAACATTCATCAAATCATAAATTAAATAAATAGAGTAGCTTCCTATGATAGACATCCAATTAGATAGTGTTCTAAAAAAAAACAGTTTTAGATCAACTACTGTCCTTTCATAATCCTCAAAGCACCGATTGTTTTTCTCTCACCAAATGCACCACATCAAGCAATGAGGGACAGCCATATAGATGACACCATTGCAATGACGACCAAAATCTTCTTGACAGCATGCTAGAATCTCAACCACAGTCTTTGGCATTACCCAATAGATAACAAACAAGGTGATCCCCATAGACCATAGCTCAAATGCAATATGACAGTAAAAGATGCTCTACTATTTCCCCACTACTTTTACACATGTAACACCAATATAGAAACCACACTTTCTTCTTATGTAAATTATCCATAGTCAAAATTTTCCCTTTTGAGTGTATAATTTTAACTTGCATATTATTATCTAAGTATAATAAAACAAACGTTAGGGTAAACCATATTAACTTGAACACAGTTTTTTTTTTTTCCTTCTAAAATTTAAAATCTTCTAGAAACTTTATCTGGGACTCTATTTGCTCCTATTCTTTCTCCTTTTTTCTAATAGCTGGGAGAATAGACAAATGTCTTTGACTATGATAGCAATCGTTCCCAATTCCCCATTGATCATTTGAATTTTCCCTTGCAATTCTCCAATGAAATTATCAAGGCTTGAAATTTTTTGAGAGATGATTCTGTGCTCTTGCATTTTCAACCTCAGTTTAATGCAGCTTTTGCAGCATGAATCAATTTGGATATTTGTGGATGGATTTTTTTTATCTTTCAAGCATGCTTACTTTGTTGTTCAAGATTATCAGAATCATGGCGTGGGCGAAATTAAGTGTATAGCTTGGAGATCAGGTTGAACATTTTAAGTTTCCATTGCTTTGGAATCTTTGACAAGGTCTGATTAAAATGTTTAAAGGTAGTAAGGTTAGAGAAATGGGTTTGTCCAGTGGTTGTTGACGAATTTGATGTTTTGGGGAGATTTTGAGATGAGGGTTTTGTTGTTATGGTCTCGTGATTTTTTTTTTGTCCACATAAAGAACATAATAATCAATTTTTCTAGAAGATCCTCCAAGGAAACTAATTTTTAATAATCAAACATAGGATTAAGGATCAAAGCTACAAGATTTATTCTAAGATTAATTAATAAACATACAATATTAGAAAATTCATGTAATGAAGCTCAGACATTTTGAAGCTTACTTTCTTAACAAATTTGCAGAGATGGCGTCTTATATCTCTCTGAAGGTCTTCGGGCAAATTCTCCAAAAGCATTTCTTCATTTACACCTCTAGTAGCAGCCCAATTATACCGTTCAGCATGCCGTACTTGCCTACATTAAGCCAATTATATGGGTAAGATTGCCAATAAATCCTGCATCAAAAGGCAATTTGGGAATGTGAAATCCTTCATGCACATGTTATCTGCATTGGCTTCAAATATTTGAACATACCTACATGTATAGACACACACAAACACTTAGGAGTGGTTCAATACACACTTTAAGCATTCAAACTAGCATCTCAATCAATCAAAACTATTTTATTATCCAAAAGGAAGGAAGCTAATAAGCTCAAGCTCAAATAGCGTTTCCTTTCCTTCTAAGAACAAGATGGAGATGAAGTCAAGAGTTCTAAATTCACTTGAGTGGGCGTGTAACTTACCAAACTGAAGAGACAGAGAACCCACAATGAACAGAGTACAGACAAAAGAAATTCACATAATTTTCCTTTTCCAGCTCTCAGAAAATACCTGATCAAAATAAGGGTAATAATATCTTTTGATGCCTGAACCTATCCACCCATCACCCTGAAAAATCTAGCCTACCTATCCATCTCCCTCAAAAAAGAAAAATAAAAAATGAGTAACCTTAATGGTGAGTAAGCTTTTGACTGATACAAAAACCAAATTGCCAACATCATTCATGCTGGTAACAGTGAGCAACCTTTGACTGATACAGAGCTTGAATTCTCACTATCTCTCCTTCATGATTTATTATTTGACCATCTCATCTTCAATGAAGGTGCTACGCTAGGCAATAAAAATTTCATATATGCTTTTGGTGTGAACTTGTGTGCATCAACTTCAAATGCATGGTATCCAGATTTTAATTTGGTAACTGGATGATTCTTGGCCTACAGATTTGAGCTGTTTGAGACATGACTAACAGAAGAATAAGTATAAAAAACAATTAATTTTCTTTGACTATAGTGAATCCTTAATATAAGAAGATCCAAGGGAAGGGCTGTGATGAGAGTTGGGCTTGTGCAAATGATGGCCATTTTCCTTCAGTTTTTCCTCATAATATATTTTCCAAGTCAGCCTGGTTTAGCAAAAAACTATCAAATAAGTTAGGTCTCTTTCTCAATTTAATTTGCTTATGTTCCTATTAAGTAAACTTGAGATACTCATCTTGCAATATTTATCACTATTTTAATGGTTTCCATGGATGTACTATAACAGAGATCAAGAGAAAGAAGGGGAAGAAATGGCCCTTTTTAACACTTGCTCATCATTACAAAAATACTAAAATGCCTTTAGTTTTAGAGAAAACATGGGTGTTTCTGATCCAATATAAGTATTCTTATGATACATATACTACCCTCTTGGCACGCACCTAACATGTATCACAAGCTCTCTTGATATAGATCATAAATTAGAGAGAGCATGGATAGAGAGGAAAAGAGAGAGAGAGAGAGAGAGAGAGAGAGTATGAATAAAAGAGAGAAGACTGGACAACAGGAAAGAAAAGAATGGAGCCAGTGAAATGGCTATGCTAATGACATCCTTGGTCATTTTAAACCTAAATCACTTTCCCATCCTCTCTTAAAATGTGAAGTTTTGGAGCAAGACTAAAGCATGAGAAATTTTTGACAAAATTTGAGATTGAAAACTACTAGAAAGATTACTCTGTACAAAGAGTATTTATGTAAATCCCTGGCAATGGCCTACCACAAAAACTTTTGAAAGGTAATTAAAAGTTTCAGAGATCCATACTGTCAAGAATCAAGATATGTCTGACAGAATTAGTCCAAGTCATAGGGCACTCAAATATTTAATTTAACAATGAGAAAACAAAAACATCAAATAATTGTATTCCATTTGACATGAGCTTGGACTAACACCATAAGCTTCATTCACTTATCTCCTTCTTCACTTAGTATTAAAAAAATAAATAAATAAATAAATAAACCTATACAAAATGCCAACAAGAATGTAAACAAATGACGGGAATGGAATACCTTCTTAGTTCTTCTGGCAAGCGTCGATGGCTCATCCACTGCTCAACATCACGACGTCTCAAAGACATTTCTAACCTCCTAGGGGAAAACCACCAAATGAAATAAATAAATGAAACCAATCAAAAAAGTTCAAAACTTTTTTGATAAATTCCAAAAGTAAATCAATGAATTATTATCTATTTTTTGATTTCAGTTGGATTTATTGAAAATTATAAATGAGATCCTAAACATAGATGTCTATAATTGAAAGAATTTGGATTATTTACTGGGTGACAGCTATTATCCGTTTATTGCATGTAAATTCAACTCTAGAACATAGAAACAAATGGAAGAATGTATGTCCTGTTTGAGCATCTGAGAAAGTGTATTGTGTGCTTTAATCACTTGCAAAACTATAAACCTGATGCAATGAGATGGATAGTCCAGCAGTCAGGACATTATAGAAATATAAAACTGATTGTTTCTAACTGTTAGAATTATGGTTAAATGATTAAATTCACAATTTTCCAACAGTTTAAGCTTTTGGGACAATAGGTAATTTATGATGGTATTAGAGCAGGAGGTCTTGAATTTGATCCATGTCTCCACTCTACCTTCCATTTAAAATGCTAAAAACCTCACGTGTTAGGTGTCACTTATTGAGAGGAGTTTGGGCCCACACGTGAGTTAAAATGTTAAAATTATGGTTAAATGATAAATTCACCATTTCCTAATAGTTTAAACTTTTGAGACAATCGATAATTTATCACTAACAATAATTTACTGATGGATTTAAGGAATTTACCAATTCATAACCAGCAGGGTAGAGAAAAGGTTGCCGGTAATCAAAAGAAGGAAATGAAGAAATTAATCAGAATCGAAACCTAAGTACAATTTTATTCCCTTTGGAGGTCTTCACACCTTAAGATAGGTATCCTCATAGACCCAAAAAGTGAAAGAAACATAATCATAAAAATGATCAAACTTGTGCACACAAAGTCATGATCTTTGGATATTGCTGCAACGGCTAAAGTACAACCCATTAAACTCTAGCTGTAGTTATACTAGCAGACTTACTGAAAATTGGGAGAACAAGGTTTTAACTTTTTTAGCTTAAAATTATTATTGTAATAACCATTCACAAACCCACGCAGTGCGTGGGAATATTATTAATGATCATTTTATGGTTAAACTTATTTGAAAGTAAAATTTTATAACAATAATTTGTTCAGGATCATTTTGTGAATAAACTACCACATAAGTTAATAAACTACCATTACTAAAAAACAAATAACCAAAGATATATAACATAACTTATCAAATTATTTTAACAAAATTTTGTTAATAAATCATTTAAATCAACCATCAAATAAATGACATACCCTAGAAACTTCATAATTAAATATAGTGTAGAGTAAATATGGTTTTTACAAAAATAATGAATTCAAATTGATAATAATAAAGTAGAAAAATGAAAAGAAGACAAACCTAAATGTAAATTTTTGTGCGGTTGAATGTAACTATTATTTGAATGATTAACATGATCTATTGATAATAATTAATAAAAAATGATAAAAACCTAAAGAGTCTTTTTTCTAATACAATGGAGGACTTTTTTTTTTTTTTTTTATTTGATAGGAAATGGAGGAGGAAATTGATTGTCATTTAAAGTTGTTAAATTACCGATTGTCCCAAAAACTTTAACTATTAAGAAATAATGAATTTAATCATTTAACCATAAGTCAAATACTCCCTCTCACTTGTGGGCCTAAACTTTCCTTTAATAAGTAGAGACCCAACAAGTGGGAATTTAACATTTTTAATGGGAGATAGAGTAAAACCAGGGATTGAACTTAGGATCTCCTACTCTGATACCATGTTAAATTACCAATTGTCCCAAAAACTTAAACTATTAAGAAATGATAAATTTAATCATTTAACCATAAGTCTAACAAAAGTAATCAAAACAATAGAGAACATATTCATATAGTCATATATTTCTATTACCTATAGGCAAACAAAAATCAAATAGTCATTCTTATAGTGTTTGATGACTTATATATTCAGTGAACAATTTTAGAAAGGACTTTGATTATTACGTATTAGAGTCACAATTTTTAGATAATTTATTCTATTTTGGCAAAGATAACATGGATAATGAAAATAAAGATTATTTATAATATAAGAGTACTAGAACCAAGTGTGCTAAATGCTAACTTTTTAGCATTTAGCATACCAAACACCAAAAAACAAGCTATATGAGATGTTTTAAACGCCAAAATTTTTAGCATCCCAAATGCTAAAACTAATAATGTTTTTTTTCCCTCCTCTCTCTCTCTCTCTCAAACCAAACTCTCAAACATTTTTTCTCTCTTTCTAAAGTCTCAAAATCTCAAATCCCAAATACACTTGCTCCCAATTCTTCTGTCCCACTATCTTCATCTTAGAAATAGGACATGAAATTAGAACATGTGATGTAATTTGTGTTGTCAAATGCTATATTAAAGTAGCAAAACTAATTTTTGATGTGTTACAATAGAATTTTTTTTGCAACAGTTGATATTGATGCTCTAAGTATGTTATATGTCTTGTCATTTTTTGGTGCAATGCATCCCAATATGAAGTATACATTATGCAAATCTTTGCTCTTTATATCAACTTTTGAAATCCAAGTGGTAAAGGAAGAAAGAAGAAAAGAAAAAAAAAAAAACCACAATTGATAGAACATTTGAATTTTCGATCAAAGATTGGTTCTTTGCTTTCTTTTCATTGGAGCTAATTGGAGAAGAATTTGGGCTCAGTTTTGGAGATAATGCAATCTTTTTATGGAACCGGATGTTTAGGATGTCAATGGTTGCAAAAGTGAGGTACCAACATGTTAATGGAGCAAAGGATGGTAAATCAAAATTACCGTTGCCAAATATTCTTTTTACTGCCTTCATTGCTGCAATAAATCCAATGAAACACATCTTATGATTTTTATTCTGAGTGTTGAAAACCCATTTATGAATGAAGTTTACTAATATAATAGTATTTTTTTAATAGTTGTTCTTCCTATTTGTTCTTCTACACAAACATGACCATTTTTTTTTTTAACCTTCTTATAGTCATTTTATCAAAAACATGAAAACATAGAACTGCAAATATAGGGATTACCTTCAGCATCAAAACAAAGAGCAAACCACTTTGCTTGGCAACAATTCATTGTAAAAGAGACATAAAAACAAAACAAAAAAAACACATAATACTCCAATATATAAAACACGCTTGACATACCATATGGTTTTAAGAAACAAAGCAATATCCCCATTCAAGAATATAGGCTTGCTGCTCTAAAAGGAGCTCGTTTCTGGCAAGAGTTAAATCCAAAACTATTCCCCTTTTGGTTAACAGAGACAGAGGACGTCTAATGGTTTATATATCATCTCTTTGATTTTATAGGGGTGGAGGGGTGGTGGCAACTAAACAGGTATGAACTAGTTGGGTTCAATGAGAAGAGGAAGAGGCAAGGAGGGGAGGGAGAGTCTGAGGCATTAAAGAGCTTACATGGAAAGTTGAAAACAATGAAGATAGAGAGTCATAGGTGTTATAAAAGCTGAAGTGAAAACTGTTAAAACGTTAAAATACTAATAGAAAAAGAATGGAAGTAAAATAATTTTGTTTATTAATGGAAAGAAAATAATGACATGGATGCTAATGTGGCTCAATAGAAGCTTAACAACAATAAATACTATACTTCAGCTTTTATATATATATATATATATATATATTTCATATCTGGAGAATAAGCCAATAAGCCCTAAACCTATTTTCTAATCTTTCTTTCCTTTCATTCTTCTCTCTCTTCTCACCTAACCCTAATATTTCAAAGTTTACTACTAAACTTGGCATTAGAGCAACCGATCCAACCTAGAATTCCCTATAAAAAACTTTTGGAGCTCATTGTCAAATGAAAGAGGGTGCTGAAATATGGTCACCAAAGTCCGACGATTACATGGATTGACTCTCCTCTCTCCTAATTATTGTGGTGATTGTTTTGTAATTTTTTGAAGCCATGACAACGCCCAAACTTAAAGGGTGTACTTCAGGTTTTGCCTAAGTTATAAGAGTCTCTGACTAGAGAAAGGGCTAAGGTTTGGGTTGCTCCAAGAAGAAAGGCATTCATGCCATTGAAGAGACACATATTCACTCTGGCTATATAATCATGTGGTTTCTGAAATTTTAAATCCTCTGTCCCCCATACATTCTTTGATCCGAATGGCAGAGGAGCTTCCTTATTCATACTTTTCCCTCTGAGAGTGATGACAGTCCATTGAATTGCCAAAGAGAAAGGGTAAACCAATTTAGTTCAATACTCTCTCTCTCAATAGTTCCACCCACACTTGATTCTTCAACCTAGTCCATCACTCAATTCTTCAAAGAAATACAATTAACAGAGGGTTCAAACAAGAATATTATTTATATTGATCAACACTGATAAGACACTCTATTTACTGTCAAGAATCTTAAGTGGCTTTTGCAGGCACAAAGATTTAAGAACAAGATATCATATCACCATAGTAAAAATAATTGTACCTCCGCCCAAGAGCCTGAAGAAAGTTTTGCATATTTCCAATGAGAAGAGCAAAGAGCAAGAGGCCCAGCCCAATAATGGCCATGGTAAAAAGGACTTCCCAAACAAAATAGCTTGGATTTTGATTTCCAGCAAGTGTACTGATTTGCTTCATAGAATCGTACAAAAACAATGTCAGCAATGGGTTAATTAATTTATACATTTCATTACAAAATTTATTGAATCACATATGAACACACTTCCTATCATTTTACCAAAGGAAACGTGTCAGGTCAGTATGGAATTCAATCAAGAAAGAAAATCATTTGAGACAAATAATTTAATTATGATATTATTATAAAGTCAATAAAGTTTTTCATTGGCAGGGCACTATAAGACATAAGTTCACTATACTATTATAATCATAAGATACTCATGTAGTTAATTTGAGCTTGTATTCCAGCATCAAAAATGCAAAACTCACTCAATTAAGTGTACAACATCACGAGACAACATATATGACATAACATTTACATTTTGTTTGGTTTATTGGAAATAAAAGGGAATGGAAAACTCTGTAAGGAAAGGAATTTGTTTCCCATCTGGCTCAAGGGAAGGAAATGAGATGGTGATGACACAGAGAGATGGGAAATCCATCTTGGCCCACATCATTGCGTCCACCCAAAATGAGCAGTGATAGAGGGAAAAGATTGATGTCTATTTAGTTATAATCGGAAATTTTCATGAGCCTTGTAGCTCAATTGGCACACATTGGTGTCTCTAACAAAGACATCCTACTTATTTATTACATGTATTTTTTAAACTATTTAAATACAGAAATTTCATTACACTTTTTATTTATCTTATCCAACTTTAATGTCAGCTCTCAAGCGTGGGACATCTACCTCTAAAAAAAATTAGAATTTTTATATGAATGTGTTACTCTTGTTAATTTTATATTCACATGTTATTTTTATATTCGCATCTACTCTTGTAATCATTCCATATCACTCTAATATATGTGATAAAGTAAGAGACTGATTGATGAAGCCCTAAACCTTTTTTTTACCCCTCTCTCTCTCTCACTGTGTTAACCTAATTTTTTATATTTTACAACTCAACTTGGTATCACAACATCCTGATCCAACCCTAGAATGCACTATAACAATCTACAGATTTCTTTTTCTTTTTTTTTTCAAATGAGAGGATGTACTGATGTTAGCATATGTACTGTACTGAGTAATATTGTTTAAGTTGTGAGGGAAAACCAGTAATTTTGCATTTTGGGATTAACCTATAAATAATACATGTATATTAGGGCTAATGTAATTTTTCTTCTCAATAAAAATTGTTCAATTAGCTTCTATGTTGTATCAGAGTGCCAATGTAAACAATCCCAGCTTGTCATGTCTAGTTGACTACCATGGACCTCCATAAACCCACAATCCAACCACCGGTAACCGTCGTGCCTAGTTGACTACTGTGGACCTCCAAAACCCACAACCCAACCGCCACTAACCCTAACCAGCATAGTCGACTATTGTCAACCCACCAGAACCCACAATCAACTGCTGCTGCCTGAAACCAGCAAAGTCAACCATCAATGACCACCTAGAAGGCCAAACTCGCAAACAGAAAGTTAATCATCGAACCCAACTCTAACAAAGTCTCTCATCTCTGATGGAGGAGAAACCAATTTTTATATTAACCTTGTTCTCTTAACTATGTTTTCAGATTACTCAAAGTAGATCGGGAGATGTTCACTTGGCTCGAAGCAAATATCTGACTTCGAGAATTTGGGTCTAGGGTCAGGGAAACACCCAAATTAATCAGACTTTTTATGAAATGCACAAGTTAACAATAAGAATGAGGGAACACTAATTTACTAAGTGCCTAAATTACAATGCTTAATTTTTTTTATTTTCTTTTGGACACAACTGGGACACAATCATATCATAGTCCCTAGGGTAGAAGATGACTCCAGAGTGTCCCAAGTTCCAGCCAACCCAATCTGATGCTAAAAAGCCTGGCCCAAATGTTTTTGAAGTCCAACAATAAAGCCCATTATTTTGAACGAATTTTCCCTCCAAATTAGATCATTAATGATTATTTTCTCAAAGAAGTCAAATAGCATTACTTAGTATTCCCAAGGAAATAATCAGCCTTTATGTTTCAGTACTCCTAAGCAGACCAATCATTTATTTTGTTTCTAGTCTCTATGAGTCTTATTTGACTATGGTCTTGAAAATGTAATGTGCTAATTGCTATTTTCGTTCTCCCATGTTTTGAGGGCTATTCTAAGCTTCTATAAAAGCTATTTGGCTGGATTGAATAAATCAGAGTGTATTTTGAGATTATTATTTTTTGTGCTTAAGAAGAAGGATTTCTTCTACTCAACTCTGAGGGACTTGCATACACTTGGAAGAATGGCAGACTAGGGGAAGATTTTGTTATGGAAAGCTTGATTGTGTCTTTGTCACAATGGACTAAATGCATGGCTTTCCCCACAATGTGGTAAGGAATTTCCCCCATCCTGCATTCAAATCATGGGCCCATTCCACTGGACATGGACTGAGCCCAATCTTCAAAGGGAAACCATTCCATTTTGAGTGGATGTGGACCAATCAGCCCGACTGCCAGAGCATTATAAGCGAAGCATGGAACAGTAACAAGGCCGGTTTTCATGCCTACCAGTTGGTACAGGGGATCAAAGAAGTGAAAGGCAATTTGTGGGAGAGGATCAAGAATGTGTTTGGGCGAGTGGAAGTGGACATTGAAAACAAAATGATGGAATTGCAGGAAATACGAAGTAACATAAGGTCCCATGAAGATGTTAGAAAAGCTGAAGACTAGCACTTTCAGTTGGAAAAAATTATACCAACGAGAGGAAACTGTGTGGACACAAAAGGTGCTATGAGACTGGATAATCAAGATGGACAGGAATTCTAGGTACTTCCAAATGGTAGCTAGAAACCATAGGCTATGAAACTGAATTCAGCAGATAAAGGATGATCAGGGTTGTTGGGTGGATTCACAAGAAGGTATCTTCCAGTGTTACCAGAATTACTTCCAGCGACTCTATACATCACAACAGACATATGAGGCCAACCAGATCCAAGAACAACTAAGCATAGTTCCTCTGCCTGCTGTGTCAATGGAAAAAAAAAATGAAGCTGCAGGAGCCTGTTCAGAATGAAGAAATCATTCAAGCGCTCTTTCAAATTGGACCGTTCAAAGCCCTTGGACCAGATGGGTTACCAGCTGCATTCGACCAGAGGTACTGGAGGGTGGTTCAACCAGACATGCTTTCAACTGTACTTTCCTTCTTCCACTCAGATCTGATTCTGAAATCCCTAAACCACTCTTTCCTTACACTGACTCCTAAATCTGCTAGTCCAGAAGATGTCTCCCAGTTTTGCCCTTTCTGGCTTTGTAATGTAGTCTAGTCTATGAGATCATTTATAAAATTCTTGTCAATCAACTCAGGTGCCTGCTTTGACTCCTTTATCTCCCCTTTCTAAAATGCATTCATACACGGTAGGCATATCTCTGATAATATCATCCTGGCACATGAATTTTATGTCATTATTAAGAAGAAAGAAGAATATTAAAGGAGAGTTTGGTTCCCTTAAACTTGACATGCACAAAGCCAATGGTAGGCTGGAGTGGGGTTTTCTCAAAGTTGTCCTATCTACCAAAGGATTCGGGGATAAATGGATCCAGTGGCTCTTGCAGTGTGTTACCACTGTATCTTATCGTGTGTTAATTAATGGTGGACCTTCCTAGACCATTGTGTGCGTTTGGGAAGCGCGTTTTGCGCTTCCCACGTCTGCATCTGCCTCTTTTTTTTTTTTTTTTTTTGAAGTGCATTTGACTTTCTATAACTTTATGTGGCTGTGGTGTTTCCAATGGGTCCTGTGCACTGTTCATGGGACCCACAAACCTCTTTTTCCACCACAACTTTCATTAAAAATAGGTTCCACGATACTATTCATACATTTAAAAATTATTTTGTTACAGTATTTTCAGTTTTTAGTTTTCAGTGGTATCCAAATGGACATTATACCTCCTAGAGGTATTAGACAGGGGAACCCTCCCTCTCCCCCCAATTTATATCTAGGCGAGCAACTGTGAGATAATTTAGTTTACCAACCAAACAACGATATTTCTCAGGATTAGATAATAGATCTGATCTTCATAAAATTTGACATTAAGATCCATAGGGGTCTCCACTTGTTTAGATCCTAGCAAGCCATTTTCTTCCAAAATATCCAGCACATACTTTCTTTGTGATAATCAGATGCCTTATTTAGATCGTGCTACCTCAATACCCAAGAAACAATGAAGTTTGCCCAGATCCTTAGTTTGAAAGGAGTTTTAAAGGAGTGTCTTCAAATCATCAATGTCCTTCTTGTCATCACTAGTGATTATGATATCATCAACATACACTATCAACATAATCTTTCCTCTTTTAGAGGTATGAGAAAATACAGAGTGATCAGATTGACAACGTTGGAATCCAAACTTTAACACTACTACACTAAAATAACCAAACCAAGCTCTAGGAGGTTGCTTAAGACCATAAATGGCTTTATGAAGCCCTTATACCGTCCCAAATTCCCCGTAATCAACAAACAAGGTGGTTGCTCCATCTACACCTCTTCCTTCAGATCGCTATTTAAATTGCACTTTTAACATCTAACTGAAACAGTGGCCTACTCAAATTAGTAGCTAAGGAAATTAAAATTCTAATTAAAGAAATTTTAGCAACCGGAGAGAATGTCTCTGCATAATCAACACTATATGTTATGTATGCTCTTTGGCAACCAAGCGAGCCTTAAAATGCTCAATAGAACCATCAAGCAAGTACTTCACAGTGTACACCCAACGACAGCCAACAATAGTTTCCCTATAAGAGGAACTAAAGACCAAGTGGCATTTTGAGACAAGGCATGCATTTCTTCTTGTTGCCAACGATGATACACTTGGAGTGGTTTTTTAGGAGTTATAGTAGGACATGGGGCACTAATGAAAGACAAAGAGTAGGTGAGTAACACTAGTATCTCTTCTGATTACGAGAATACACAAGAAAAACACATTTAATTGATCTAGGATCAAGTTTATCACCCCTTAGACCTAAGAGATGAACATAGTGCACACATCCAAAGAATTTAGGAGGTAAGAAAAATTAAGGTACAATAGGAGATAGCATAGTATAAAGGATCTAACCACCCAAAATAGTAGAAGGCATGCGATTGATTAGGTGACAGGAAACAAGCACATCATCACTTCAATAGGATTTGAGGACACTCATATGGAATAAAAGAGCACAGGTAACCTCTAACAAATGATGCTATTCGCATTTAGCAACTCCATTTAGTTGTGGAGTATGAGGACATGAAGATTGGTGAATTATACTATGATCATCAAAAAAATGAGACAAGACAACGATGTATGAAAATATTCACGAGCATTATCATATCAAAAATATGAAGTGAAACACTAAATTGAGTCTTTATTTCCATATAAAAAGATTTGAAAATGAAGAACAATTTAGACCTTTCTTTCATAAGATAAAAAGAGGTGATCCTAGAAAAATTATCAACAAAAATAACAAAATATCTGAATCCCAACAATGAAGGAGTGTTTATTGGATCCTAAATATCAGAATGAACTAAATGAAAATACTAACATGATTTCACACCTAGAGACAAAAGGCACCCTATGGTGCTTGCCATGGTTTTTAGACCTGGGCGAGACTATATGTGTCATGCCCCAAACCCAAGTAAGAGCTAGGCATGTGACAACAACCACACGCTTATAAGGTTTACACCCTACAAGTGTGAAAGGTCTTCTTAATCACTAAGAATTTGTCCTCAAAGAAAATTTCATCAATAAATCCAAAAATATCTTCAATAATGCAATTCTCAAAGTATCTCCAAAATAATAATCTTCCAACATTACAAAGAAAAAATAAACTAAATCTTTTAAGACTAAAGTCTAAACAAAAGACATTATTAAACATAAAATTCCAAATCTTATTCCAATGATTTCCTAAACTTCACTCATACGCACATCCCAACGGAAGCCCAAACATATGCTACTCAATAAATAACCAAAGTCCTAATAAGTTCTATCAAGCAAATAGATCCGTAAAATAATAAGTTGTACATAGATCGAATATCTTAATCTTACAAATATATCATAGATGGATTAGAACATAATCAGTTTTCCATATATCAAAGCTATAATTTACAATAGGTTCCAAAAACACATAAGTAATTTCAAGGACTTAAAACAGTTCAAATAATCAAACATAATTAATATTCTTAACAATCTTTATGACTATGGTCACACTATATCCCCATAAGTGGGCATCAAATTCAAATGAAACTAGTTCCTTGTTAATATATATTCCCCATTAGCTGGGTCCAGAAACACGATAGGCTCGTGATGCCCTAAATAAAACTAGTTTCAATACCAATGAATAACCCCCATTGGCTGGATATCAGAGTCAAAACATAGTTATATTGTCCAAAATCATATATATCAAATCATAGTTCAAACAAAAATATATCTCATTCAAATACATATATATAAAATTATATATTCAGTAATCAAATATATTTGTGATAATTTTCTATTCTTTACTTTAAATCAATGTAGCTAAAATAATTAAATAAAATTGTAACAATTATAAAAAAATTTCAGTAGTTAACATACAGTAGTATAAGCAAAATAAAACCAATTAGGATAAGGTAACTTAACTCAGCTAGCTCACCACAAAAGAACTTCTCTCTAACACTTTCTCTAAAATCCTTAGATATCACATAAACAATTTTCAGCCACCATTTACTCAATAATCAAATAATTCAAGAAAAACTTATAACAGTACCCGGCCAAAAGAGAAACTACTAAAAATATCCAATAATGTTCCACTAATATCATACCCAAAAATCCTCATATTCTTAACAATCTTCTTTATTTTTCTGCCACCATTAATGCCCTAGAGATAAGGCTAAAACTCTTAGTACTATATCATACTAGAAGAAAAACAAAAACACCCGGACACTATTGCGTTAACACCTTTATTTCCCCTTTTTTTTTTTTTATCTCTGCCACCTGCCACCATTATCATCTTTTGAGATGATGAAAACTCCAAGTTCGAGTTAGGCACATGGCCTTATGGAAATACAACCATTCTTTCCTTTTTTTTTTTTTTTTTTTTTTTTTTTTTTTTTTTTCCTTCTTCTTTTATTTATTTATTTATTATTATTATTATTTTTTTTTTTTGGGTGATAGCATGTCAGAACTCAAAGCCTAGGTGCAATAGGCTTTTTTTTTTCATCAAGTCCCATTCTTCGGGCACTGCTCCTTAAAGAAAATCTGTGCAGAAACCTAACCCATTAAGCCTAAAAAAATCTGCAGCTTCTATCTATGCTTAGCGCACAAAGGTATAGAAAAAGATTGAATTACTGAGCATAGAAAAATCTGCAGGTACCTAGCGTCTAGTTTACCGAAAATATAAATCTAAACCTTTCTTCCTTTGCATCATTAAAACTCTTTGAATATTTAAATAGTTTCACTACTGGCCAAAAACACTCTAATTCCAAATAAAGCCTAGATATTTTAGGTAGTCTCCTCTCTCAAAATATCTGTCATTATATGCTGACTTAATTAGCTTATATATAGCTAGGGTTTCAACCTTATTTTCTAAAAACCCCCTTAGTAATATTAATTATAAAATTGACCCCACAAAAAGATTTACTTAAATACCTCCTCCTTTTAAATCTCTTTTTTTTTTTTTTAATTAAATTCCGGGTATCACAGTATGGTATGACCCGATTAATAGGGAACCTCTCACTAATACGGTTCTTTTAACTCTAACCGCAGTCAAACTGCCCAAATTTGAAAATCGTGGATGGTTCTCATGGTTTAGGTCAAAGCTTTAAAAAAATGGTATTTACAAGCTTACATCACCTTATTGCCATTGTTGAAGTTTCAATCACCAGGAGATGTTGTCAAACGTTAAGATTGCGTCATAGTTTCTTCTGTCTCACTCTCTTTCTCGTTCCTTCTTTGTTTCAGTTTTTCTTCATATTCTTCTTCTCTCTCTCTTGTTCTTTCTGTGGTTTTGCCCTCTGGTTTGTTCAATGCCTGACTGTAAATGTCTCGCACTCTTTTTTGTTCTTTATGTGGTTTCACCCACTGCTTTGCTTAGACTCAACCTATTTTCTTGGACTATGTTTTTAAATGGGGTGGACAAGACAATTGAATTTTACTCACTGTCACTCTCTTCTTGGCTTTCTAGCTAGCTTTACGCTATCCACTGTCCTACTGTTCTAGGCTTTCTAGCTAGCTTTTGTTTTGTTTTTGTTTATTTAATTATTTTTTAAATTTCATGGGGAATGGGTCTCAGTCCCACAAAAAAAATTAAATGGCAGGAAAATCAATGTCTGCCACTGTTCAGGCTTTTTTTTAATTAATTTAATGGGAAATATTTTTCTTAACATTTTTATTGGGTTTCATTCAAAAAGTTTATTGGGTAGTCAAATGGGCTTTGGCATGGCTTAAATAATTTAGATATCATATAAGCTTGCGTAAAAATAAAATAAATATGTTAAATATTTTCAATTAATTTTAAATAATTAATAATAGTCAAATTTTCAATTTTTACTAATTTAATATATTTATTTATATTTTAAATAATTAATAAAATAATTATGACATCGTCATAGTTTGACCTTGGTTCGACCTCAGTCCAATCTCAAAAACCTAAAACATCTCCCTTGTCCAATTCTTTGAATAGTACGGGTTTAAAAACCATGGTGCTTACTCAACTGACATGCTCCACATTGTAAGGACACGACAACATGACAGGACTAATCAAATCCTGGAGAGGGATGACCATGATAACAATGATACTAGTGAGGTGAGGTAGACAAGTGAGAAGCCACTAAAGTAGAAGAACCATGCTAATCCAGGTAGAAGAGTCCACCAATTGCATTCCCTCCACCAAGAATATTCCCCGTCTAGAGATCTTGAAAGATACAATGAATGGATAAAAAAAAGGCAACGCAATTCAAAAGTTTAGTAAGCTTACTAATTGACAAAAGATTAAAAAGAAAGTCAAGAATATAAGACAAAAGAGAGAGAGATTAGGTTGATAAAAGATTAAAAAGAAAGTCAAGAATATATAAGACAAAAGAGAGAGAGATTAGGACTAAGATTGGGGTTTTTTAAGAAATTAACTATAAAACCCAAACAATTTTATTAGTTAGACAACGTTTCAAACATATTTCATTTTTAACAATTCGACTTCAGAGAAGTCGATTTCACTGTTCATAAAACCTTTGTACGCACGTTTAATGCATAGAACTCGACTCCAGCGGAGTCTTTTTCAATACAAAGAAAACGACTCCAGTGGAGTCGTTTTCTTTGTATTGAAAACGACTCCGCTGGAGTCGATTTGTTTCAAAAACCCACTACCACACACTTAGCTTCAGTTGTGTTGTCACAGAAGAGAAGCAAACGAACCCAGGCGAAGCACGAAGGACAGGCGAAGCACGAAGGACGCCGACGAACACCAACCAGCAACACCAACGAGCGAACCCAGCAAACCCAGGCGAAGCACGAAGAACCCAGGTGCCGACGAACCCAAACACCGACCAGCAAGCAGGCGCCGACGAACCCAGCAACACCGACGGCGAAGAACCTAGGCGCCGAACCCAGGCGACGAACCCAGGCGCCGATTCTGACCAAACCCCGAGTCAGGTCCGTTCGACGACTCCAAACACCGACGGCGATCAGATTTTTCATTCGTGGGTTTGGGTTTCGTTGTCATTGCTGTTTGGGTTTCGTTTTTTTTTTGGATTGATTGGTCGCCTGAGTTTTGGATTTGCAGGTCTGGGTTTTGGATTGATTTCGTTTTTTTTTTGTTTGGGTTTCGTTTTTTTTTTTTCTGGGTTTCTATGAAGACGACTTCAGAGAAGTCGTCTTCTATACAAAGAAGACGACTTCGGAGAAGTCGTCTTCTATACAAGGAAGACGACTTCTCTGAAGTCGTTTTCTATACATAGAAAACGACTTCTCTGAAGTCGTTTTCTTTGTATAGAAAACGACTCCACTGGAGTCGATTTCTATGTATTACAAATGCTTAAAAATAAGTTCTTTGAACAGTAAAATCGACTCCTCTGAAGTCGAATTGTTAAAAATGCAATATGTTTGAAACGTTGGCTAACTAATAAAATTGTTTGGGTTTTGTAGTTATTTTCTTAAAAATCCCCTAAGATTGGCAGTGCCCAAACCAGAAACTATATTGGTTAAGCAATCTAACAAAGTAACATTCAGAAGACTGCTAGAGTGCTCAAGGTCAAAGAGTAAACTTGAGGTACTTGTCATATGATTAGTAGCGCCTAAGTCAATGACCCAAGGTTCTTGAGTGGCAAGATAAGCAATGTAAGTACCTTGTTAAGTCAAAGTAGCTATAGAGCCAAACCCAACAAAATTAGAATGCATAGACAAGATGCGATTGTACTCTTCCTCAAGGATGGAGACTACTCTGGATGAAGGTGGAAGTGACTGTAAAGTCAGTTGTTCAGCCTGAAAACTAGCTTGATGAGCTAAGGGTTTACCATACAACTCTCAACAGAAGTCTAATGAATGATTCTCACCATGACAATAAGTGCATTTGTGGAGGCCACGTCCTCTACCACTTTTCCCCCTTGCTCACAATATCCACGGCCTCAACCTCCACAACCACCTCTACCACTCCCCATGGAAGTCGCAAAAGTAGATTTATCACCAAAAGGTAATGTAGCAGTACTAGGATAGGGTAATTTAGTTGTTTTAGAGCTAGATAATGTGGCCTGTCTAAGTTTACCAAAAACTTCACTCAATGAAAGGATGTCCTAAGTAGCCAACAATTGTTATTTTACTAGGTACAATGTTGTAGGTAAGCCAGTGTGGAAGCAAGCAACACACATATAATCTCTTTGTTTCTTCATAGATTTCATATCAAAGGAGATGAGTTGGTAAATATTGCATTCTTCACATATACTCTTAAACTTGTTATAATAGTCTTCCAAAGACAAATCACTAAGAGTCAAGGAAAAATAAGCTTGATGAAGATCATAAATTCGCTTCAAATTGCTAACACCAAAGTACAGTTCCTTGGCCTGTTCCCAAACAAGTTTTGCAATCGGTAAGAAAACCAAACTACAACAATTCTTAGACTCCATACTATTCCATAGGAAACTCCTTATTTGTGCATCTTCAACTCTCCAATCAGCATATTTAGAGTCTATAGAAGCTGAGGGTTCATTAATCACGTAATTGAACTTCTTTCAACTACTTGGGCCACTTAGCATAATTACTTCCATTAAGACAAAAGAGGTAACAGATAACAAGTCTGGAGCCAATAAATAATTAGTGGGTTGAACACTATTTTTGGTCCACAGCAGCAATCTTATCAACACACTCACAATAAGCAAATAAACTAGTGGACCCGTGGAAAGGAACCTCAACAATGAGTCAACTAACTACAACTAGACAAATTCAACACCAATAGTTCCAAATACTGCCCAAGAGAGCCACTTTACTCACAAACAAACAAACATCATTCCTGGATTTGGAGAAATTTGTTGAATAGGAATTTCCAGGGCAGTAACCTGACTATAAACATTGATTTACCTCCAATTCCCGTCCCTTAAAAATTAGATTAGCCATTGCATTCTTAACAGCCAAGTTTTTCCCCCACTCAACCTTATTTAATCACTGTACTCAGAACCCTCTACTGCATTTGGTACCATAAAAATCAAGTTCAGTTTGAGGGGAAGCAACCCAATACCGCGGAAACACTACTGACTTCTCAAGCTCTGGTCAGAAGGTATGGAGAGGCTTTTCACAATGTGGATGCAGGTGCTGCTAGTAAGGGGTTTTCAATGCACAAGGAGCACAATCAACCTGCATGGCCCTTCCATGAGCAGTGGAAGACATTAATCCAGGTGGAGGTCACAAAGAAAATGCACAAGGGCAGAAGAGGATAGGCTATAATAGCTAAGGACAGAGAAGGGCACAACATTCTGGCCAAGGGACACAGCATTGGCATACAGGAGCTGCAAGTAGCTAGTCTTTATATAAACAGAGAAGCAATACTATGAAAGACATTGGTTTTTCCAACATGGTGGTCCTGATCAGCAAGAAGGACATACCACAGTTTTGGAAGAAGAAAGATCACTGGCACAGGCAATCCCGCAACCTCATTGAAGATATATAACATATCGGAACCCAAGCTCAGATTAGACTTGTTATTAAAGGTGTTTCAAATGTAATATTACCTGACGCTAGAAAAGTGGCCATCCAGGCTGCAACTCAATATCCATATATTGTTTTTTGACGACTGTTTTGTACCATTTGCCAGATATCTTTGCCAGGCATAAAATAAATAAATTTTATCTTTTTTAAAAGTAGGAATATGAAGTAATAAACAAACCCAAATCAGATTTTTTTTTTTTTTAATGCAAGATAAGAAATCAAGTGGAAGAAACCAAAAGCAATGGCAAGTGTGTGCCTCAGGTTTGCCTCCCACCAAAAGGGCTTGACAAAATTTGTAATGTATTTTCCTATAGCACATCCCTAGTTAATTTTAAAAATATGTAAAACAAAATTCTGACTGAAATTCAAGTTGTAGGATAAAGTTCAAGACACTTCATATAAAAGATAAGGCAAAAATGAAGAAATACATAAAAGGAATACCTGGAATCCCCAAAATAATGAAAATATATATCTGGTTATGATGCTATGTTCCATAGTAAGAGAGACAGCTGTCTTGTAAATCCCATACGAAAAGCCATCTTCAGTTAAACAAGCACTGGCATTCACATTATCTTTCCAGCTATTCCATGTTGAATTAGGATCATTGGAAAAATGTTTAGAATTTTTTCCTACCCCACAATCTATAAAACTCGTACATGACGGAAGTCCAGAGTTTCCACAGGCAACTCGAAGACATTGATTAACCCTCTGGGAAAATAAAGAGGAGGTAAAATGAGAAAATTAGTGAATCATTGAACAAAAGACTTCATGCACGTAGTAAACAAAATACTTGGGAAAGTAGAAATAAGAAGCAGTTAGCATAATTAACCCTCTCATGTTTGAAGCATCACAGCCAATATAATGACTTCCGATAAGACAATAAAGTCAAAATCTTCTCTTATTTTAAAACAAATAACAAATAAATAAAGAATATTGAAATTCCCACTTCATTAATGAAACAAATTATTGTCTTGGTAGTGGATTTTTTTTTCCTATCACAAATATTTTACTAACATTACAAACTAAACTGAGTACATGAATGATACAATGTTTGGGTTCTGGCCAAGATAAGACCATAATGTCAAAAGCTTCTCTTCTTTTAAAATATAAATATATATAAAATAAAAAATAAAAATAAAAACTATTGAATGACTAGTTCAATGATGAAACAAATTATTTTCTTCATGGTGTTTCTTTTTTCATGTCACAAATATTTTTACCATGTCAACAATAAATCAAAACTTTACAAACTAAACTGACAACATGAATGATGCAATGTTTGGGTTCTTTTTTTTTCTTTTCTTTTCTTTTCTTGGCAGGCAAAGGAATGTTTGACTTAATATTGCTTCAGGAAATTGTTGGCCAAGGTTGCATTATGTCTGCAATTTGTGTTTCACAAAAGGTAATTTGAACAAGAAGATGCTTCACTATTATGAACATTTCAACAACTAAATATAATTGCATGTACAAGAGGAAGTGTAAAGTTCAAAGAAACTTCAAAAAACAGAAAGAAGAAGAAACTTGTCAAAAAGAAGGCAAGGTCAACAAGCATCTTTAGTGATATAAAAACCTCCACCTACCTGCAACCCAAACAGATACCAACATGACCCAACAACATGGCCGGACAACATGAAAGTGAGAAGATTTATAATGAAATTAGCCCAGGCTGACTCAAATACGAAGCCACTTGGAGACTGACCAGCAAGTAGAGGTAGAAACCTATACAATCTAGGAATGTACTGAACAAGAACAGCTGCCCGTAAAAGATTTTTGGCATAATTTGCTCCTCCCAAAGATTTTGGTAGAATTAACAATATTATGATCTGCATTTTAAAAAGTAATAATAAAAATAATTAATGACAAAGGACAGAAATTCGAAATACACTTATCATTTAAATAAAACATATACTATCATAAAGGTATTTAAACCGATTGATCGATACAAGCAACGATCTTATAGAAGGCAACTTGATCACATGTATTGCACTTTTCTAGGAGGCAACTCAATTATTGGAAAAGTAAGAAGTTGACTATAATATCCGGATCTAGCTTAGAGGATGATTACAAGGCCATGACACACATCATGCAAACTTACGTGGATTAAGCATCTAGTTGAGGTTTGACATGAAGTTGCCTAAGAATATGATTGTAAGAAGCAAGCAGCAATTCATACTGCCTCTATTCTTGTGCTTCATGAGCAAACCAAGCATATAGAGCTGGATTGTCATCTTGTTCAAGAAAGGGTAGAAACTGGTGTAATAGCTACTCCATATATCTCTATCAGAGCCCAATTCGCTGATATGTTTGAATCAAAGTTTTATGTAAGACTCATTTGGATTTATTATGTAACAAGCTAGGATTGCATGACATATACGTCCCAACTTGAGGGTAAGTGTTATAAGTTTGTATTAAGTCAGGGGAAAAATATTAAACAATATCATCGTAATCACCCACGTATATAAATTAGAATTTTTAAGTGTTAAATTAAGTTTTAACCCTAATTACATCCCAAAACAACAAGCTTGAAATTTGAATAATCAATAAGAAGATTGTAACATATTAAGTGTATGGACGTGTCATATGTAGATTGTAAACAAAGTTGATAAAGGGAAGAGAATGATTGAGAGATGGTTCTTACTTGAGGAAGAGGTAATACAACAAACAAGTCAATAAAAAAGTATCCACAAATGTAATTAAGAGCAATTTTCTTTGGATGGTCAACCAACTCTCCAGCACCAACCACTCGCGACTCTGGGGCCACATAAGCCAACCTAAACTGCACAAAAGCAAATTATATAATTCCAAGGTTAGAGGAAAGGCTTCAATCAAAACTAAGAAAATTACAATGGGATAATGATTGGAGGCATTGGATATTATGAATCACGTTCTCAAATTAAGATGTGAATTATTATAGATGAAACCTGTAAAATTCTCTTATCACAATATTTAACTTTCTTGTATCTATATTCTTTTTCAATAGCATACAGTATACTTAAATAAATATATGAAGATGCATATGTACAAAAATATTCATGGATTTTCTCGGATTCCTAGTATTTGTAATTGTTACCAAGCGCAGGAGCTTTTGTATAGAACCTGTACACCTAAGTCACTCCCTTTAATAAATCATCTATTCATACATACATACAATGCCAAGATTTTAAATAGCATTTTAGATAATGGAGAAAAGTGTAACAATCATTGCTTGCTTTAATGTGAATATGAATGAAAAAGCATAACACTGTTTAGTGACTAAATAGATCCACAAAACAATAAAAATTATTTTCAAATCATTTTATCCACTACCTTTCGATTATATTCATTGAATGTGAGAAACTTGAGTGATATACCAATAATAATCATAATAATAACTAATAAATGATAAATAATCATAAATGGCTCAAGGAAATTATAAATTAGGGCTGTGAAATGGCTGCCCAAGCCATTCAGTTTTTATGAGGGCAATGAGTCAGTTTGATTCTGCATTGACACTACTGACTGAATCGGTTTGTTATTGGGTTTTAATTCAAATATATATTGTACATGGCAAACAATTAGCAGCAAGTTCATGGCTATACTAAACCAGATCAAACTTTCCAAACCCTACTTCCCTTAATTTAATCTTCCCTACTAGGAACTTTTGTAACAATTGGATGGAGGATGAGGTCGTGGTTTCCAAACCCACCAAATGAATGTGTAGCTTCCCAATAAAAAAAGATAAGAAAAGAAAAACAGGATGGGAAAGCAAACAACCCAAGGGAGTCAATTTCATACCAGAGGTTGTTACGGTTTGGCCAAGAGAACAAAATATTTCAGTAGCGGTTGATAACGGTGCACTGTTTCGGGATTACCACTATTTATATATTTCTTTATATAAATATATGTTTGTATTTACTTATGTAAGTATAAATTTATTAATTTTTACATTTATCAACATAAAATTTAAAATCCACATATTTTATAAGACTAAATATTAGCCTAAGTACACTAATCAATATATTAACTTAAATAACATGTTTTTTAATATTGTTTTTCAATGTTTTAACATTTTTTTTTAATTGTACTGACTGAAACACTAATTTTGGCCAAAATGCCTGAAATATCCCCTATATAGGCCAATACAACCCGATATTTTTCCAATACATTTTCAAAGAGTACCAATACCTGTTTAATGGCTGGTACGGTATATTTCCTGATGTAGGACAGAATCTACAAGTAAACTTTTGTTATTTATTAATTTTGGTATTCAATATGAAATTTTTCAATTTTAAGTTTAGGGTTTTATTTTCTTGTTTTTAGGTGTTTTTAATACTTTTTAGATCAAATTTGGTTCCTACTATGGATAAATATTAATTAGGATTTATTCTAGAATATATTTTCTTGTTAGTCAAGTCTTATGGAGCCCTTAAATAGGCCTCCAAGTTTGTAAACGTTTTTCGGTATTATTGATAATAATAAAAATTCAAACTTTTGTCTATTGTTTCTCTGGTGGATTCCAGAACCCTTTCTCCTTGTGAATTCAAGGTTATTTTTAGAAATAAATGTATTTTATTTCTTGTTTTCTAGAAGTAGACATGTTTTGCTTCTTGACGCTTCCGCATCGCGACATCATTTCCCCAGTTTAATCACAACTAACAACTTTTGGCTTGTAAAGACCTCCCTTCATTAAGTGAAGCTTTTGGTAGACTTAGACAAGCCACATTATCTTACTCTAATACTGCTACATTACCTTCCAGTTATAAATCTGCTTTTGCCACTTCTATGGGGAGTGGTAAGGTCCATGGTTTTGAAATTTGGACCAGACCATATGGTCCGACTGGATTAACCGAAAACCGTTCATTAAAGCCGGTTCTTTTAACCATAATAACCAGCCATTACAAGAAAGGCCGTGAACCATGAGAACTGTGGTTGAACCTCCCATTTTTGAAAACCTTAAGCAGTTCTCACAGGTCAGACCATTTGAGTTTTTTTTTTTTTTTTTTTTTTTTTGTTACTTACAGCCATTGTTGAAGCTTCAAGCCTTCAACTTCAACAACCCACCATGAGACTATTAGACTTGAGACCACACCGCCATCTTCTTCGTTGTTCTTCTCTCTCTCTCTCTACGTTTTTGCAGATGTTGTATCAGCATTTTTGCCTCTAGAGTATTCTTCTTCAGTATCTGCATTGTTACCCAATTATTCTTGTTGTCAAGCACTTCTTAAATTTTATGGGAACTTGTTCTTTATTTAACCCATTTTTTAATGGGGGGACAAACCAATGTCCGCCCACTCTTTCTTTCTTTTTTTTAATTCACAAATGGGCATAAAAAAGAAAATATTGGATTGTCAATTATGCTCAGAATGTAATATTTTTTATTTGCAGAATTATGTTTGCTTAGAATTTAATATTTTTTATTTGCATTATGAAAGTTATGATATAAAAAATGAATTTGAAATATAGTTCTTTACATTTATTTGGATTATTTTAGTTAATTTTTTCATTTTTACTAATTTAATATATTTATTTATCTTTTAAATAATTATTAAATTAATTATGACGTCATCACGGTTCGACCTCAGTTGAACCTTGGTCCGACCTTAAAAACCTTAAACCTCTCTCCCTTCTCCGGTTCTTTGAACGGTCCAAGTCTAAAAACTATGGTAAGGCCATGGAGGTCTTAAGCAAGGGGTCATACTAAGAATTATAAACTAGATTGGAGGTCTTGAGCAAGGGCTCATACTGAGAATTATAAACTAGACTTTTGTTGGGAGTAGTAAGGCAAACTCTCAGCTCATTAAGCTAGTTTTCAGGCTAAAGAACTAACTTCACAATTACTTCCACCAACACACCAACATCAAGAGTAGTATCAATTCCAGAGGAAGACTATATTCACCTTGTGTCTATACATTCTAATTCTGTTAGGTCTAGCTCTACAGCTACTTTGGCTTAATAAGGTACTTCCACTGCTTGTCTTGCCATTCAGAAACCTTGGGTCATTGACTTAGGTCCTATTAATCATATGACAGGTACTTCAAGTTTACTCTCTGACCTTGAGCACTCTAGTAGTCTTCTCAATGTCACTTTGGCAGGTGGCTCAACCACTAAAGTTTATGGTTTAGGCACTTGAGCACTCTTGTAGTCTTCTCAATGTCACTTGGCACATGGCTCAACCACTAAAGTTGATGGTTTAGGCATTGCCAATCTAGGTCCTAATCTCTCTCTCTCTTCAATCTTACATATTCTTGACTTTCCTTTTAATCTTTTGCCAATTAGTAAGCTTATTAAATTTCTGAATTACGCTACCCTTTTTTTATCCACTCATTGTATCTTTCAAGATCTCAAGACAAGGAAGATTCTTGGCAGAGGGCACGAAGCCAGTCGACTCTACTACCTGGATCAGCGTTGTTCATCGAGTTTAGTGGCTTCTGACTTGTGTATCTCACCTCTCCAACATCATTGTCGCCTTGGTCAACCCACTCTCTAAAATTTGAAGTGGTTAGCCCATTGTGTCGTCGAGCTTTTGCAATGTGAAGCATGTCAATTGAGTAAGCACCATTGCCTTTTGTCTCTAGGGGTGAAGTCATGTCAATAGTCCTTTTCATTTATTTCATTCTGATATTTGGGTTCAAAAAAAACTCCCTCATAGTTGGGATTTAAATATTTTGTTAGTTTTGTTGATGATTATTCTAGGGTCACCTATCTTATGAAAGAAATGTCTGAATTTCACCCTATTTTCAAATCATTTTTTATGGAAATAAAGAATCAATTTATTGCTTCACTTTGTATTTTTTTTATATGCTTTTGAATATTTTCATACGTCATTGCTCTAATATCATACCTTATCCTTGTCCTCCGCTGTTGCTTCTAAGTCTCTACAGGAAACTATGTCCATTCTTGGTTGGAAGGTTATCATGGAAGAAGAAATGTCTGCATTGTTTCAAAATATTACTTGGTCTTTAGTTCCTCCTCTATGGAAAACTACTATTGGCTATCGTTGGGTGTATACTATGAAGCACTTGCCTGATGGTTCTATTGAACATTTGAAGGCTTGCTTGGTTGCCAAAGGGTATACCAAGACTTTTGGCGTTGATTATGCAAAGATATTCTCTCCTGTTGCTAAAATTTTCTATCAAGATTTTAATCTACTTATCTGCTAATCTGGGTTGGCCATTGTTTCAGTTAGACATTAAAGATGCATTTTTAATGGTGATTAGAAGGAAGAGTTGTGTATGGAGAAACCACTTCAGGTTGTTGCTCAAGGGGAGTCTGGGAAGGTTTGCAAAATGCATAAAGCCATCTATGCTCTTAAGCAATCTCCCTAGTAAATTTAGTGCAACAGTGTTATAGTTTGGATTGCGACATTGCCAATCTAATCACTCTATGGTTTCTAATCACTCTAAAAGAGGAAAGGTTTTTTTTTTATAAGTAATAAGTTTATTGATATCAAAAAGGGGAACACCCTAGTATACAAGGAGTGTACAAGGGGTTAAACAATCAAGAACAAAAATTACAAGAATCTAAGAAATCAAGAAAAGAAAAAAAATGATTGGTTCCGCAAAGCAGCAAACCAATCCATTAAAGTTCTAAACAAAAATAGCTTCAAGTCTGATATGGATCTCTCCCTATCTTCAAAGCACCTTCTATTTCTCTTTCTCCATAGACACTACAATAAGCAATGGGAAACAATCAACCAAATATACCCATTAAAAGAGGAAAGGTCATGTTGATAGTGTGTGTAAATGATATTATAATCACTGGTGATGACAAGGACATTGATGATTTGAAGACATTCCTTCAAAACTCATTTCAAACTATGGACTGGGCAAACTTCATTATTTCTTGAGTATTGAGGTAGCACGATCTAAAAAAGTATTAGTTTATCACAAAGAAAGTATGTGATGGGATATTTTGGAAGAAACTAGCTTTGTTAGGATCTAAAGCAATGGAGACTCCTATGAATCCTAATGCCAAATTGTATGAAGATCAGGGGGAGCTGTTGTCTAATCCTAAGAGATATCGTCGTCTAGTTCATAAGCTAAATTAGCTCACAATTACTCTCCCTAATATATCATTTGCAGTTGGTGTTATAAGCCAATACATGAAAACTCCACATCTTCCACATTGGGATTTTGGTAAATAGTTATTCAAATTATGAGGTATCTTAAAGCACATCTAGGTTGTGGTCTTTTGAATAAAGCTAACAGTCACCTGCAAGCTATGTTGCCCAGACATGCCAAAAATGGCCAAGTACCCAAGTTGGACACATATTCGACATAGGTACCAGTAAGACACGGCTACAAAAGTACCCAGCGCGTACCAAAGAAAAAAAAAATTATTTTATTATTCTAGGTACGGGTGGACACGGCCAAGACACGCTAGTTACTTCCCGGACACGGGGGAAGGAAAGAAAAAAAAAAGATCTCATGCCCTCTCTTTCTAAACCCACAACTTCCTTCAGTCTAGAACCACAATAGTATCACCACCATCACCCCTCTTTTTATTTTTCTTCTCGCAGAGGCTGGAACAAGTAGCAATCATCATCTTCTACTTTTTCAGCCAGTTGCTTTTTTTTTCGTCAACCTGCACAGACACAATTTTTTTGCTAAAAAAATGTTACTTTTTTGTTTTATTTAAAGGGGACATAATTGTAAATTTATACTAACTTCACTTTTCCATCTCTCATTTTGCTTCTCAACCAAACAAATAAATTTTCCATCTCTCTACTTTTCCATCCTCCCAATTAAACACAAATGAGAGAAAACTAAATCTCTTCTATCCTCCCACTTTTCTATCCCCTCTCCATTTTCTATCCTCCTACTTTTTCACTCATCCAACCAAACAAACCCTTATATCTTCTTGTGGGTGTCGACTCCGAGGCGTAGGTGTGGCAAGATGACAAGATATTTAGGGGGGTAGCCCACGTATTACTTTTTATTTTTTTTGCCCTTTCTAGTCTATGGCATTATAAATAATGGTAAAGAAATTGCCTTTTCCTAAGAATTTATATTATTTTTTTTATATTAAATATTTTTAGATTTGTCTTTAAATTAATTGTAGATATTTTTTTAAAAACATTTTATTGCAATTACTTAATTTTAAAACCTAAAAAAAGATAAATATGTCTAAAAATATATAAAACATACCTAAAATAAATATTAATTAATTAATTGTCGTACTCCTGTACTCGTATTGTACTCGCACCCGTGTCTATGTCTATGCAACCTAGCCTGCAAGTATAAGCCTTTACTGATGCCAATTGCATAGGATCATTGTTAGCTAGGAAATCCACTACTATATATTGCACTTTTCTGGGAGGAAACTTGATTACTTGGAAGAGTAAGAAACAAATTTTTGCAGATAGGTCTAGTACAAAGGCTGAGTATAGAGCCATGGAACACGCCATGCGAACTAATGTAGATCAACCTTACCTGAGGAATTAAAATCTATTTTGAAGGTGCCTATGAGTATGCATTGTGATAATTAAGCAACAATTCACATTGCTTCCAATCTTGTCTTTCATGAGCGAACTAAGCATATAGAAGTAGATTGTCACATTATTCAAGAGGGAGTAGAAAATGGTGTAATTACTACTCTATATGTTTCTACAAGAATCCAAATTGCTGATATGTTTACCAAAGTTTTATGTAAAACTCATTTGGATTTATTATGTAAAAAGCTAGAATTGTATGATATATACTCTCCAAGGTTCAAAGCTAGGGGCACAATAATAATACCACTGTACTCTCTTTATACACAAATAATATTTTATGTGTTAGGTTTAATTTAACAAACCCTAAACAATTTTATAAGTAATAAGTAATTATATTCATATATATATATATAGTAAACAGTTTTTGGGAACAGTTTTGAACACACTCAACTATCCCCTGAGAAGTATCAAATATACAAAGAATCTAAAAATTCTAATCTACTGGTAATCTATGGAATAAAGAGCTAATAAGCATCGATTTGACTTCTCACCTGAAGAAGCATGTGAAATAAGTATACCAGATCAGTCATACTTCTGAAAACCACAATTGTGGTGGTCATGGGCCAGTTAATAATTATACACTTGTTATCCTGCATTCAAAGGATGGGGGAAAGCAAGTAAAGTTTTGCTATAGTTAACCAATATATATATATATATATATATTTGGATCAGTAAATGCAAATTTTATTTAGAGAAGAATAAGTACAGCACAACCACAGTACACAGGCAGCGTATAGGGGCTGTTAAAAATCAAATGAAAGTATATAAATCCAAAAATTATAGCATATTAGGGAAAGAATGACAACTTAAGACTGCTATCCAGTCATACAGAGTGCAGAAAAAGAAAAAAAAAATCTTCATATCTGCAAGACTGCAACCCCTTCAAACATGTGATTATTACACTCTCTCCAAATAATCCACATAAAACATAATGGAATAGCACCCCAAACATCTGCCATAATATTCCAACCAAAGCCCCCTTTCCAACACTCCAACAAAGCCAAAAAACTCTATAGGCATAACCACGCTATTCCAACCAAACCAAACACCATAGACTACAAATCATAGGCAATGGCGCAATGTAGTAACAGGTGATCAATAGTCTCACCACTCCTCTAACATAAAGCACCAATCTATCACACACAGCCTCCGCTTACACAAATTATCCATTGTTAGGATTCACCCATTAGCTGCAGTTCCCCCCCCCCCCAACCCAACACACACACCCAAAAAAAAAAAAAAAAAAGCCATCATAGATGGAACCTACACCTTCCAAATACTCTTCCACGGAAAAACTGAAATTCCCTAGAATAGAGAGCTTTGTAAAAAGATTTTACCTCAAGATATCACTTTTGTCAAGGTCCAGTGGACATGACCCTCAGAAAATCCCCAATTTTAACCGAGTATAACTAAGTAATGAAGGATTGCAAAATCTCCAATGCCCAATCTTGGCAAGCACGATTAAGCACTACATCCCAAAAAACACCCCCATACTGTATATGTAAATAATCTACCATTATAATCTCTTTGTCTCGAGCTACACAATACAAGTCCGGAAAAGTATACTTAAATCATCACCACACCAGCATTCACACCAAAAACAAATCCCTGAACGACTACCCACTTTGAAAATTGTGCAAAACTATTCCACCCACTCCTGATACGTTTCCCCAAGATACATATGCGAGACCACCCCATAGGCAACCCCAAAGTCCACCCACCCCCAAGAACTCCATACTTTTTAATTGTATGCCAAAAGGCCTCTTTTTCATAAGCAAATCTCCAAAGCCATTTCCCCAATAGAGCTTGATTATATCATACCAAACTATGAAAGCCCAGGCACCCCCCTGTTGGACAGGCTTGCAAACTGTCTGCCACTTCACCAAATGGAATTTTACACAATCACCCATCCCACAAAGAGAGGTAGTAAGTGGTTAGGCTAGAAAGAATACTCTTAATCAAAGTAAGCTGTCCTTCCTTGGATAGATAGAAGTTCTTCCACCCTGCCAATTTTTTTTCCATCTTTTCGAATATCAGATCCCATATAGCCTTGGACATTTTTCCCACAGTAGGAGACCCAAATACTTTAAAGGCAAAGTAGAGATCTTACATCCCATCAAACTAGCTAGATGTTCAATCTCATGCACATCCCCTACCGGAACCATCTCTGAATTGCCAAAATTTATTTTTAATCCCGAAACAGCTTCAAAGCAAAGCAATACACATCTCAAATAACCAATCTGTTCATTCTCATCACCACAAAAAATTAAAGTATCGTACAAAAGATGAAACACCAGCAAAGGAACATTCTGCCTACCACCAACCGAAAATCCCGTTAAGTAACCCCCCCCCCCCCCCCGGTCAACCGCTTTAGATAACAATCTACTGAAAGCCTCTACAACTAGGAGAGATAATATCAACCACTTTAGATAACAGTCTATTGAGAGCCTCTAAACTAGGACAAATAATATTAACCGCTTTAGATAACAGTCTACTCAAAGCCTCTATAACAAGGGCAAATGATAATGGCAACAACAGATCTCTTACCTCAATCCCTGAGAGCTCTCAAAAAATCCACTCAGACCGATATTAATAAGAATAGAGAATTTAACAATAGATATACAAAAAAAGTATCCACTTCTGATTCACAAGAGAGAATTATTCTGCCCAATCTGCTGAAATGGGAAAACGATCCAATCTCGACATTGACGGCACTTCTTGATTATTAGACCATGTTAAGATCCTCCCTCAAGTGGTAAATCTAGTAAATCCCCTAATCAGAGACAAATTCATAGAAATCCCACATGGCCAGAGTGGTTCTGCCCCTTGTAAGCCTTTCACTAGGAAATCTTACTACATTAAAATCTCCCCCGATACACCATGGAAGTTGCCAACAATTGTGAATGCCAGCCAACTCCCCCATAACATAGCCTGTTTTTGGTCCAAATTGGGACCATACATCCCATAAAACATCCATTCAAAATGCCCCTCTAGACACATGAATTTACACAATAAGGAAAATAACCCCTTCGCAACTTCATTCTTCTACACCGCTTTCCTTTCCCAAAGAAGTAAAATGCCCCTGGAAGCCCCTTCCACCTCCAAACAATCCCAATCCACAAATTGACTCCCCAATAGACTCCAAACCACACAACAGTTAATTACCCTCCATTTTTATCTCCTGTAAGCAAATAATATCCCCCTTCCACATTCTAAGAGCATTCCTCATCCTCAACCTCTTTTCCCAGTTGTTCAAACCTCTCACATTCCATGTGATAAGTCATAAATTCATGATGTCAACTAAAGCACCCTATTCTTTTGACCAGCACTATTGCGCCCCCCCCCCCCCCCCCCCCTCTCTTCTCGTGTCATAATTTATTGTCAAGAGACCAATTTCTTGAGTTCATCCCTTTCATACTGGATTTGACTTCTCTGCTGTGAGCTTGGTGACATTGTAGCCCTCCAACCATTCTCAATTACCATGAACAATCTGATACCCTCCTCCTTGAAGCCTGCTTAGGACACCTTCCCAAAAATTTGCCAAAACCCAGTCTTCACCTTTTCTTTATCTTTCCATTGTGACAGGATAAATATTCAAAAGGTTGAGTGCAATGCTTTGGCATTGAAAACATATGTCGGACTTAATGAGATTTGAGAATAATCCCAAAATACTGAAAAATATTGACTTCACGATAATAGATGTTGGACACATGTTAAAAATTTAGAGACGTGATTATAGCCTTATCTCATGCACATGCAAAACTCTTCAAAATGAATTTAACTTTATACTTCAAAGACAAGATCCATACCTTTAGAACATACAGCAAGAAGAAAAATAATGGGTCCACAAAAATTGCCACCAAGCAAGAAATGACAAAAAATTTGTTCCATCGTTGCACAACCTTAGTATGAGGGTTCATGACTCCAGGAATATATTGTTGGAGAAAGGAAAAAGTTCTCCTAGCCCAGCCTTTAGCATCCCCATAGAGAACATTATGGAACTAAAAAAATCAACAACAAAAAAGCATAAGATCATTGGTGTATTTGTACAACATTATTCTGCTTAAAAAAAAAAACTATTAAAATAAACAACATGAAAAAGTCATAGGAAAATAATAGTACAACAAAATGACTTTGCAGCCTAGAGAGTTTTTCACAGAACAATAACAAAGTGTTTGGATAACAATTTAGAGGACTTTCTTTCTTTTAGAAGCGAGGAAAAAAGAAAACACATAAACTACAATGCAGCTAGAATGAAAAACAGTAAAATTTAAACAAAATATAAAATTAAAAACCCTTATTATTGCTACTAAGAGCAAAACATAACATTAGAATTGCTTTTCCTTGTACATTACCATATCAAAACATAATAACTACAATCAACATGCATGACATCTAACAACACCACCACTAGACAGTAACACTAGTCACCACCAAATCTGCACAAGCCCCACCCTTTCTGAAACCTACCTTCACTAAAAAGGACTATAATCTCAACCTCCTGCTCTCGTAACCATTGCTACCACTGCCTCCATAACAAAATCACCACCAGCTCTACCAATTGCATTTGACCACCGCCACTGCAACAGCAACAATGTTATCACTGGAGCTGTCAATTCTATCACAGAAAGCATTGCCACTGCCACCGTGACTATTACTATTACAGTTAGTACCAAGCCTAAACAATTTTCTTTCTACAGACAGCATAGCAATCTAGCAAACATTCTTTTTGCATTCAGAACAAAATAAAGCAAAAAAAAAAAAAATGCAAAAGCTGACTTTTCTGGTTTTTTGAATTGGACCAGACCAACATAGGTCCCAGTCCTTGGTTGAACTAGTCAAACCAGTCCAGTTTCAAACCATGCTTTGAAACCTTGTCAGTCCAAAAAAAAGTAAGGAAAAGGAAGTGGTGCCTCTATAAAAAAGCAAAGCCTAACATCAGCTCTTTGCAGAAGTTCAATAAGAGCTTTGGTGGCCACATTGTTGTAGTACTATGGGATGCATGAAGTAGCGGTACTAAAGTAGATCTAGCAACAAATATGGCAAAATCGGCAATCAATTCTCAAATTGAGCAGATCACCAGAGAGGATGACAATCAAAGGAACCACCTTGCTCAAAATTCTGGACCACCACAAATATTTATGGGAAGTAAAAGACCAAGAGTAAAACCTGCGTACGCTTCCTTACAAACACATTCAGATATTTCACAACATAACCACAGTTATCATTCTAGGATCATCCAAAGTTTGGGTTAAGTTATGCCTTTCCTTATATTTGTGTTGGCTTTATTCCATGCCAAATTTGCATGTAATTCTCTATATTCTGACATTTTCTTTTGTGGGGGGGGGGGGGGGGGGGGGGGGGGGGGGTTGTCGTGGGTTTTACATGTAGTTAGTTAGTGTACTAGAGCCTAGTCAAAGTCAGGCCAAAGCTGCCGAGAGAGTGGTGTCACAACTTGCTCACAACCTGTCCACATCATGGCTGCCCGCAAAAATGCCACGTCGCATAAAGGAGAAAGCTTTCTCAATGTAAGCCACAAAAAGCTCATGACCTAGACATCCCACGAGCAGCTCGCGACTTTGCATCGTGGACAGATTCCAGCAACTTGATCCAATCAACAACCAGCCTAAGAAAAGAACATGCACACCCATCCTCTCATATCTCTACAGATCCAGAAATCGAAAAATCCTAACAGAGATAGAGTGAGATTTTACAGAGCTTCTTGTGCTCAATCTTAGAGAGAAATACCTTCACACATAGAGTGAACCCATAGCTTTTCTCTTCTCTTTCCCTCTCACCATGCCTACACCTTGAAAGGGTTCTTACCATCACTATCTACACCTTATTTGAGTGTTAGAGAGCTGATCAGTATTGGGAATCATTGGAGAGCCCATGTTTAAATCCAAGTTCCACTTGGTGACTAGCGGTTGGTCGTTAAACCGACAAGACTCAATAGAAGAAAGGACTCAGCAAAGTCAGATGCTAGCAGGAGCTTGAAGGGCTCAAGTACTTAGGAAGATATAGGCTTGGAGGGTCTATAGTCAATCTTGTACTGCATCTATTCTACAGTGGAGTTCCGACTTGGAGGATCAACAGGTTTTTCACCAAGGGGGCTCTGGTTTCCTCTTCAAAAACAATTGCCGGTGCTTTTGTATGGTTTGCTTTTTATTTTCTGCACTTTATATTCCTTTATTCCTTTAGATTGTTTATTGCAAACCATGAATTGTGAATTTGGTTAATCACGTATACTCAACTTAATTGGTTAGTTTTGTTAAAAGTGATTTAGCAGTAAAATTTGCAATTGGGGATCTATTCACACTCTCAGCTTGGACAAAACTCTGAAGGAAAACATGGCATGCAAAATTAAAATTAACAATTTAATGGGATAACCAGATTTCCAAAAGGAAGAACAATTTTATATCCATAGAGCAAGAAAGTAAATTGATTTGATATCTACAATAAAATTCAAGATAAAACTGTTAATCTTTGAGAAGTGTGTAGGGTTAAAATTAATTAATCTAACACAATACATATTATTTGTTAGAATTACCATTATTATTATTTTTTTATTAGCATGTTATTATTTTATATTAGCATATAAGTATTCTTATAATCTTTCCATACCTCCCTAATATAAATATGTGCTAAGGTGAGGAACTGATTAACAAAGCCCCAAACCTTTTCTCAAATATCACTTTCCACTCTTCTTTCTCTCCTTCAAACCTACTACCTCATATTTTACAACTGAGCTTGGTATCAGAGTCTATTGATCCAAGAAAATGGGGTTTCTGACCAAGAAAACTACCTCCTTGCATTGCCCAATGAAGCCAACTAAACCCAGCAAGTGAACCTCAACAATTGATGTTGTTTTGGTGTCGAGATGACCACAAAGTCACTTGTTAGAGCCAGCTGACTCACTGAGCGAGTGAATCGCGGTCATTGGAGTTATGATTGGTGATTGAACAGTGTAGTTGTGGTCGTCAGCATGAGGAATTTGGTTAAATGTGATCACTGGTGTCATGAGCTTTGTTGGTTGTGGTTGTTGATGATATGAAATGCCGGAGTTAGTGGCAATGGGTGGTGTTCGACTTTGATAGCATATTAATCTTCAGGAAGCATGTAGGGTTAAAATTAATTACCATAACACACCACATATTTCAAATTAATTTTAAATACATTCTAAAAATCTTACCCACATACATTACTCATAACAAAAAAATATATAAAGAAGAGGGTTCAACCAGACTGTTACAGAACTGAACAAACATCAAGCATTTTGTTCTTCAACTACAAATGACGTAGGCTTTCCACAAGAGGTTAAGTTGGGGCTTTGATTCCCAATATTTAGAAGCAACATATGCTTTCAAGGGACCAAGATTTTTTTTTTTAACTAATAATAATAATTTAAAATAAAAATAAAATAAACTATAAAACCAACAATGGAGCCAAGGTGGCTGGTAAGAAGTTCCTCCATCAAAATTTAGCAAATCTTGGTCAGCCTGTATATATGTATAACATATAAACCCAATGCATCATCAAATTTGAAATTCACTGGGGCTTTCAGTATATTATCACATTGGCCTATATCTAGTTATGATGAATAGAACATATTCTTTGTTATGTTAATAATCCAGAAAAAGTTTTCTTCTTCCATTAGAGGTTTCAACAATTATCTCTTTCATGCATAATCTAATCTAATTGATGGGAATTTTTTAGTATGTTTTGATGATCATTGATTATTTCTTTTGTGAAAACTAAAGATCATGTAATGATACTTCTGCATTGAACTTAATAATCTCATTACTAAAAACTACAGAAGGAATTAGGAGATTTGTACTTGCAAATTTTAGAGCTAAATTCCATACATCATATATTGGTTTCCTCATGGCAGATGTAGATGAATTTTCATCATCATATTTCCCTTTCTTATATCTGTCTTACATTATCCCCTGCAGACCAAAATCCTTGATCTTCCACTACATGGAAGCTATTTATGATATGCCAAATTGGAAAGCCAGTATAACACGCTTTCTGATTTACATGTACTAAATAAATCTTTTGGCATTACTAAGCTCCAGAATTCATCATAATATATTAAAACAAAATTTTGACCTGGACGGTGCTTAATGTGTGCAAATGACTTACTAGAAGGTTTATCTCTTTTGGGCCCTCAAGTTCTTTATTATGCAAGCATAGAATAAAAGAAAGCTGTAGCTATGCCTAGGAGAATGTAAGTTGAACAATCACCTATAGAAATTTTAAAACACATAAGAGCTGAATGTCAGTTGCAGAGATAGCATTGGACATCTCAAACTCCAACTGAAATTTCTAGATGCTAATAATAGTTGTTGCATAACTAATGAAATTAGGTACAAACATCAACATAGAATCCACAGAAAGACTACATGCTACTATGATACAGAATTAGCCATCAAACTTGAAATCTTTTTTTCTTCTTCTTTTTTTAAAGACCACCAAACTTGAGATCTGCGCAAGAAGTTAGCACAGAGTGAACTTTTTTGCTATGATGTAGGCATGTGGTTAAGAGTGTGGACTACCAAAGCATATAATACAAGGCAACATAAAATTTCAGCAAACTCAAAGAATAACACAGGAAGAACAACCTTAAGGTTAAGAAAGAAAAACACCTTAGGATCAAATACAAATGAAGCTTTTGAGTTCTTTTGTTGAGCGGCTCTGAAATTGTCATATGTTGGGCAAACTGTGCAATAAGGATCATTGCACACTCCCAACTGCCCAGACCTCAGTAAATGTTCATTTTTGGCTCCATAGTTGTCATTCAGCCAATCATTCTGATCCTTTCCTCTGGAAGAAGGAAACTTTTCCGGCACAGATTCCACTTTTTTATGACCTGTTACACCTTGATTTACCGGAAAAAGGCTTTCAGGTTTACGGCCAATATATAATGGACCACTCATCTGTGTGAATGGAGTCCTTCTTTCACTCCGTAAGGGACCAGTATAGCCCACAAGGTTAGTTTCACTATCATAGGAATCCATTGAGTTCGTAGGAATGGAAATCGATGCACTCCTTGTAGATACAAATCTCTGAAATCGAGAATCCGGATGTTCATCCAAGAACTGTGCATGTGTGTCTAAAAGCATAGGTATATCATCATTTTCAAAACCAGCCATTTCTCATCAACTAGACCTACAAAAGAATGTAAAAGTCAGAATGCATACGTGCACATGCTAGTTCTGCAAGTATTGCATAGCTAGAAAAATATTGTCATGCCACCACAAGAAGTATTTGTCCTTTTCATATAGATATTCAGTAACTTGGCACCAATGCGTTTCCAACTAGAAGAAAACAAAACCATATTCGAAGGCTATTTATTCAATCCTCACAATCTAAGTTCTTACTTAAGATATTATAAAATTCTATCTTCTTTGTTTACTCTCAAGTAATGCAATGCAATTTTCAAATTTTGTGTTTCTCCTCTTCAACAATATATCACTCAAATGCTGTATATGCAAGATATTCAGGATAACATATTTTGCCCTTCAGCCCACTAAGTGTAACAATATTTCAAAGCATCAGGTAGAAACCCCCATATTCTGATAACACATATTAAAGCTCAAATTTGTATATTTATTTTTTCTTTTTGGCGACCTAACTTTTCATTTGTCATAATTAAAAATAAATTAATTATATTTTTAAAATAAATAAATAAATAAATAACACTAAAGAAATGAAAAACATAGATAAAAAAAAAATTGGAGAACAAAACTTATAGTCACAAACAAGGGGTGGTTGATGCATATATGGAAACTAATGATGTGGCATGGGGGTGACACGGCAGCGTGTGCCATGTGGGAAAGGTGGAATGATATGGCACAGCTGAATTTCAGGTGTCAAATGGTTATTGTTACTAAATCCACTTGTGCCAAGTTTGTTGTAGTATTTGAAAACTAGAGGGAAAAATAGTTAAAGGCAAATCCGCCTGCTAGATTTAAGGAAGTTGTTTGTGTGCTTTATTAAATCTAGCATATGATAAATGTGAGTTTTTTTTTTTTTTTTTTTGGAGAAACTGATAAATGTGAATTAGTTATGAATGATGTTATCACTCAAATATTTATACACATCCTATTGTAATTGATAGATTGATTGTTAGTAATTTTCCTCTCTTTCTCTCTCTAGAAAATGCAAGGATTAACAATATTACATTTCAGACATGATTATGATTCAACAAACGCACCTGCTCTCCTTGTAAAAGGGAGGATGAGGTTGTGGGCAAGCCCACAGTACCAAAAAAATAAAAATAAATAAAAAATGATTTTTTACCGTAATTGAACTACGTATTTCTTATTCAACTATTAGAGATTTTAACCCACGAGGTCAATTTGACTTAAGCAAATCATTTGCTATTAATACCACAATCAAGTGCGAGAATAAACCTGTTCTAACATCACCCAACATATTAGGCCAATTGTAAATACTAAAAGATTAACAACACACGCTGATAGTGAGCAAAGGACCCAGAAACAACCATTAGCAAGAGTATGTCATGTGGATGTGGTATTCTTCCAAATACAAGATTACCATTGTAAAGTAATAATTAATAAGAATTTTTTTTTTTTTGGGGGGTATGCATTCTAATAAAACCTCACCAAATTCCATTAGCAATAACCGTGCTTTTGGCATATTGTTCATATTTGTATGTGGTTGTACAATAACAAAGTCTGTAGTCCGATTCCGGAAAAAATAAACAAGTTGAAGACAATTTTACATACCTGTTTTTAAAAAAATAAATAAAAGATCTTTAAGAAAAAAGAAATGAAAGTATTTTACATACCTGTTTGAAGAGCTAAATTCCTATTGCTAGGAGGGAGTTACGAACTCAAAAAGAAAAAAGACAGCAATTAAGCTCTCTCAGTCTCAGACATCTAATAAAATTGAGTTTGGTTGAGAGAGAGACAGAGAGACAGAGGTGACTTTAAAGAGTTTGAAAAGTCAGTCGTTGTCTGAAACCGAGACTGAGACTGAGAATGAGATTGACAAAAAAGGCAAAGGGTTTAGCGTTTACATCATTGGCCCATTTCATTTCATAATTCATTTGATTTGCCACATAATTTTCCATAAAGTAGTTGTTGGTGGGACCACTACGGGACAATTTAAGACGGTGGTTTTTTCTTTTTCTTTTTTTTCTTTTTTCTTTTTGTTTGCTGAGAAGAAAACTTTTATTATTAACAATAGGATAATTTATAAACAAAGCTGGAACCTCCAAAATAAGAAACTGAAGAGATAGAGCACGGGATATGTTTGTGTCTCAATTATCTTCGATGCATGCAAAAAATATACTCTTATTCTTTTTCTTTTTTTAAGTTATGCTTATTTATTAATTATTATTATTATGCGCTAACAAACAACCCGCTGCCTCTGCTCCTGCAGCTTGTTAACACCGTTGCTGCACTTCTCCCCAAAAACTAATGACTCTTCAATGCAATGCAAACTCTTGAGGATATAGTTACAGTAGTATTGAAAGCAAGAATGTTACTGAGTCTTGTGCCCAGCTTTGAGTGTCATAATCCTTTCGCTGATTCGAAAGTCTTCCCAACAACTTCTGCCTCAAGCAATTCACTATATGTTTCCCATGGAAATCAAAAAGATCAAGTTCTGACTCTGCCTCATCAAGTTTCCTTGGGACAATCCTTTGGGCGGTCTCTTGCTCATACCTTTTTGGGTTTTGGGTTGGTCTCGGGTTTAACCCGACCCGCTTCTTCTTGAAATTTCTTTTTTCTATTTTTTTCTTTTTCTTTTCTTTTGAATTTTACACATTTGCTGGGTTTTGTGTTATATTCCCAAATATTAGTATTCTCACTTCTCAAAACCCAAAAAATAAAAATAAAGAAATTGTCTTTTGAAAAGTATATACTTTTATTTCTAATTATAGATAATAATAAAAATCATACTATAGATTTCTCTCTCATCTCCTTTACTAATCTAAAACTTTGCCTAAATCTCCTTATTTAATACCCAAAATTTTTTATACTTTCCATGTTTTTATTTCTCATTCAAAATTGAATTGAACCTTAAAAGGAAATCTTTTATGGTATGTTTGGATTGAGAAAAGATAAAGGGGAAGTAAAACAGAGTTGATCGGAATTGGAATTTGAACTTGAGAGCTTAATTTTAATGGAAGAATCTTATCATTAGTCACCTCATTAAAGCCTCTACATTTTCCAATTTGATTAGGATTCAAATTTAAAATCCAAACATTGACAGCTCAATTCTATTTTGAAAACATAATATGAATTTACCAATTTACCCACAAACTGCCCATCAAAGATAGCAGCTTCAGGAGAACTTGTTGAACATAGAATGAGATCCACTGATGTAGGATAAAATATTGAGACTAATGCATAAGTACGATTTTAAGTCTTTAGCGATGTATTTGCTAAAATATTAAAATAGCCACACTGATGTGAATGCTTTAGCATAGATTATACGAATTCAAGTAAATGAAAAAAAGGTAATTGTGGGTTCATCACATATAATATGGATCAAATAAGTATCCTTCATGTAATGTACAATGAAAAATTAATTTCTTGGATTTTGATGACCCCATCAATTATATGCTCCCACTCAAAAAAAAGTAGAGGTAAAGTTTAAATTAAGAGATTAAGTTCTATAAGAATGTGATGTAAAACTCATGTTTTATCCCTCTAATCTCAACATGTCACATCATCTTATCACATATTTAATAATAAGTAAAAGCACACCCAATCAATTATAATACCCATATATAAATTCAACAAATTGAAAGTTTATTAATATGTTATTAAGTGTGGTAGGATATATTGAATTTTAAGTAAAATGTTAACATAGCAATCTCTTATTGGATGGTGTAAAACATGAGTTTTACACCACATCCTTACCAAATTCGGACTCTTAAATTAAATTTCTTAAATTTCAAATATCACCTAAAATAATTTTTTAAAAAATAAAAATTATTTCGTAAAATGAAAATGATGGCATAATTATGAGCTTGCCAAAATTGTATACGATTATTTCCTCTCTTTTTTTTTTAACTGAAATTGAACTTTGGCAAAATGAATAGGTGATAATATAAATTGTTTTAAAATCTCATACATAATCCTATCGTAGACTTAAATGTTTTGAACTTTCATAGTGTACTTTTTCATTTAAGGCTGATTCCACCTCGTGTGATTTGCAAATTCAAAAAGGCAAAGTCTAAATGAAATGTGCTAGATTGGTAAATTAACAAAATGATATAATCATTTCCTCAAAAAAAACAAAAAACAAAAAACAAAAAACAAAATGATATAATCAGTGTACTTCCTATAGAGGGAGAAATTATTAGGTCCACTGAGAGGACTGCTGACGTGGTATTCCTTGACCTCCCAACCAATAAAATGCTTTTATTTATGCAAATGTGACATTATCTGGTAATTTTTATTTTTTATTCCTTGTGTTGATTAAGAAATTCACTCACACATTTGCATAAATGACACTATTTCAATAGTTAGGAGGACTACATAAGCAATCCTCCTAGTGAACCTAATAATTTCTCCTACAAAGGGTCTTTAAATTTGAAATTTGGTTGCTGATTTGGAGGAAAATAAATTAAGGAAATAAGAAATTTTCCTAATGCAAATTAAATAGTATCATTTTTCAAACAACTCATTAAAACCCTATATTTTCCATATTGGTTTTTTACAATTCAAATTCCCAGAACAGATGTCTAAGGAAAGAAATATGTAATGTCAACTACATTCAAGAAGGAAAGAAAGCATAATGAATTACACTCTAAAATTTAAAGTAAAAATAATACAAGACAAAGTGTTGATCTGGCCCAATACCCGAATCACTTGCCCAAGACCCGACCCAACCAAAATGCGCGAGTTTTAAGTGAGAGGGCTTTCAGGTAATTTCAAGTCGATTGTGTTGTGGGTTGGGTGAGAACCCAACCCGGATCATGCACAACCCTAGTCAATACTCCTCAAAAGCACAAATCAGGACATGAGAAACCTAAACCTAGTTTGGAACTTCAAAGACCCATGATTAAATTAGTATTTTATATTTAAATATCACTAAAGTAATATTTATTTAGTATTTTGTATTATTATTTTTATTTAAAATTCTATTATTCTTACTTTTTAATATGACAAATTCAAGTGATGGTAATTGAGTTAAATTTCTATATATATAGTAGCTTTTAACCTCATGCATATATACTAGATACATTTATAAATAAATATAACTAAATGTGGATTAAAATTTTACCAAGATTGTATATAATATTTATAAAGTTTGTATATTTGAAAATATAAAATATCTACTAATAAAATAAATATAAGTTTATTTCAAACAAATGAAAAATATCATGTAAATTGTTATTCATGAAATTCTAAAATTTAATTTGTCCAACCACTATTGGTATAATAATATAAGAAAAATGAATCAATGTTGGTGATTTTTTAAAGGTTTACTAATTTTGATTCTATGGTTTCTCACCTTTTTTATTTATTTTATAGAAGACTATGATTTCTCACTTAATAACTCATTTAGGACAAAAAAATTAAAGAAAAAAATAAATTGGACTCCACTATTTTTTTTAGTGTAGTAAATAGTTGCACCAAAATTAAGAAAATTGAATGGAACACAAATCATAAAATTAGACTTCAATTGGAGATCTAATTGGATTTTCTCTCAACTTTGGTTATATATATATATATATAAATGCTAAACATATATATTAAATTTTACTTAAAAAAAATTACAAGTTAATGTTGCTTGAATGTGATCAACAACATTTCAAAGTATTTGAATGAATGATGTTAAGAATACTATAAATTTTACGACATAATATTTATGTATCACCAATCACAAAAAAAAGAAATAATAATAATAATAAATAATAAATATCAAACATGCATTAAGTAGCACTGATAAAATCCATTTATATGGGTCAAAATACAAAAGAAAAGTAAAATGAACGTCACAATTAATTTATAAGTTATGGGAAGGAGATTCACGATGGGAGAACTAGAAAAGAAAACAAGTCATAAGGCTTATATAGATAAAGATTACCATAATGATCTTTACTTTTATTTCTTTTAACCGATGAAGCATATTACAAGAAATGATCAACACTTAGCTCTCCTTTCTACCTCTTACTCTATATTTTTTCATCTCCTTCTCAAAATGGGGGTGGGTTTTGTTTATACAGACGATTTCTTTCTCTCTTTAATAATTTGTGCGGTAAGGAGAAAGATACTTGTACCATCAAAGTTATCCTCCATTTTTTGGAGGAAGTAAGTGGATAGATGGGTGAAAAGCATTGTTGTGATGAGTCAGTCGGTATTAAGTGTGGTCTGATTGGTAGGTACATTCATTTATAATGCGGAGGTGAAAATTGTTGGATTTAGGCACTACCTTCTCTAGTTCATCTGTAGCATTTCTTTGTTATTTTTCAAGTACTTCTCGACTCTTCCACAGTTCGGCCGTCTCCTTAGTCACAAGCCAAGGACAAGATTGTCCTCACCTATGTACCTAGTAAGAGTGGGGCCCCTTGGTTGGGCCTTATTACCCAAGTCTCTTTGTTTCTCCCTCCTTGGTGTCTGACTCATTCCTTCTACTGCTACCTTGGGCTGGATCTATTATTTCCCTTTCCTTATTCTCGTTCTCATGGTTTTTGGGCCCATGGGCTTCTATTTGTCCCACTCTCCACAGTATTTAATGCCACATCAATTTGAAAAGACCATGTAAGTTGAGTTGTAGTACCTCAAGTATTTTCTTATTTGAATCATTTCTTGAAATTGGTGATACACCTTTTATAAAATTTACGTAGTAAAATTTGTTTTATCTCTAACATTTACTCTATTTTGGAAGCTTTTTTAAAAGTTGAAGGAAAAAAAAAAAAAAAAAAAGGTAGAAATAACAATTATTTTTATTTTTTTTTTAAATAAAATAATTGCCCTTACATTTAGCGGTCTTTCTCTTGTAAGAGGCCTAAACAAGTGGCCTAGGCCCAATCAGTTTGTTTTTTTAAAAAAGAGGTGGAGGGGTTTCAAATAATTTTTAATATGGCTATAGAAAAAACTGGTGGATCAAATGAGTTTATCGAAACCGCCTAAACTAGACCAGTTTGACCAATTATTTTATTGATCTAGTCTAGTCCAATTTTGTAGAAGCAGTGGTTGCGCTTGCGCTTTTATTTTGAAATCTACACCAAATAGTCACTGCTGCTAATCCTTGTCAAGTTGCTCACACTGAGCACAGCCACTGCCACTCCTCTCAAGTCTCCCACATTGAACACAATCAATGTTATTCCTCGTTAGCCCCTCGTCGTTAGAAAATTTTGTTAAATTGCATCTAAGGTTGTCAAAATCGGGATTTTAAGTAGGATTATAGGAGGTAGGTAAGATCATGAATCGTAGGATTGAATCATGGATCGTAAGATCCTACCTATTTTCAGATTTGAAGCAAAAAACACATTGATAGTGACTTTGTATATTGAATAATCATGTAAATAATGAATCTTCCATAACAAAAATAAAGATTTTGAGCATATGATGTAATTTGCATATTCTACATCGCTACGTCTATACTAACGAACCAAATATATTTAAGTTTTAACGCAATGTATTTAAAACGTTTAGTGAATGTTTAATTAGAAACCAATCAAGTACCAAAATACTAGCACACTTTTTCCTTCAGCAGCAGCTCTTGAACCCTTATTATCACCTATTATAGATAACCAAATAATACAACAGTGATCACACATTCACACTATACACATGTAACTTTTATTTTTATTTTTTAAAAAAATCTATGAAGAAAGGCATTAGAATTGTTACTTCATTATCTTCATCAAAATCTGTACCATTATCTTCTAGTCGACACCCTATGCTAACCACTCATAATCCGAAGACAAGTTCTTGAAACCAATTTCTTCTTTTGCACTTGACGGTTTAGGTATTTTCCCTTTTATTTTCAAGTTTTACATAACAAATACGAAGTCATTCTTTTTCTCTCTTTTTTTTCTTTTTTTTTTTTTTTTGGTTTAAACAATTTTCTCCTTTTTTAGTGTACTTAAAGTTGTACCAATTTTAATAGAGAATTCTCAAATGGTGGATAATATACAGAGTCATTTGGTCTTACTATTCCAAATATACTCCAATTACTTTCACAACCTGAAGAGCTATATGTTAAGCTCAATATTCTTATAGTAAAAAATTTCAATTCAAGAAAGTCATCTCCATATGAGTTCCACCACCTAGTTGATACATTTATGAAGTACAATATCTTAGTCTTGAGATTACAAATTACAACTTATAAAGATGAATTTAAAAAAACAAAAAAAAATGATTTTTACGTTTTGGTAGGATCAGTAGGATCCCATATGATCCTACGATCCTATACTATCCTACACAATCCTACATGCGATCCTACAATTTTTACGATCCTTGTGCGATTCTAAGCATTTTAGTGAGGTGGGATCGTAAAATCGTACTATCCTACAATCTAGATCGTGATTTTGATGACCATCTGACCAAAGTTATTTAGTTATGTAATATTTTTTTTGGAAATCGTGTTTGTCAAACTCGAATTTCAAGTGAAACTCAAGTATTATGTTTGATCAAATTGCAATAATGCTTAGTGTAGACACTCTATTTTGCACCCATAATTTAATCTTGGAAGATGGCTAAAGTGACCATTCATATACCCAAAATTTAGAGTTGCATTACATGCATTTATTCATTCATTGCATATCATAAAAATGATCTTGAGATTCTGACGATCGTGACGGTATGTCCGATTCTTGAATCGAACCGTTAGATTGAAAGATATCACATGATCAAGTTTTCACGGTCCGCATGCATTTTGTTTGGTTGGAACCAACCACACATGATTAATTTAAATTAATTCTGATTGATTAAATAATTAAAATTAATTAAATAATTTTGTGATTAATTGTCGGTTAGTGTCAAAAATAGGCCTGCTTGCATAGGAATAAAGTGAATAATTAGATAACAAAGAAGTTATGGATAATCAAATCTTTTTAGAATATTTATCTACAAAATAACTATCACTTTAAAGACCTGAATATCAAGAAAAAAGATTAATTTTTAGAATACGGATTAAAAACGCGTCTATATGCAATTTCTAGCTCAAAAATCCTCAAAAAATGAGTCCAAATTAGACCAAAACTCTGACGCGAGCCTGGCACCCAAAAGGGCTTGTCGACACTCTTGGAGTGCCAATCGACACATGGCAAGTGCCGATTGGCCCAAACACTCGGCCTAGCCTTGGTGCTTCTTGATTAAGATAAAATCTATATTTTTCGACTTTTTAGAGATAAGGAAGTGTTCCAATTCGTATCTGACCTCATTCAGCTTATTTTTTAAGCATCCCAATCTCTATAAATAGAGGGAAAAAAATCAGAATTAAGGGCTCTTCTTTTCTAACTTCTTTGCTCCCCTTACGTTAAAGACGTTCTGGAGGCTTTTGCTTTAAGAACTTCTTTTTTGTAAGTAAAGCATTTTAGACTTCAAAGAGGTGAAAACTTCTTTGATTTTTAAAATATTCTTCTAACGAAGAGCATGCTCATGCAAGAGGAATTTAATTATGTCTTCCGTTTTTCTCTTCTTTTCCTAATTAGCATATTGTTGTTTGTTGCATGAATATGGTTTATATGTTTTATTGTGCCTTCTTCTAGATTCATATGTGCTAGGCCTAGATATTTAGTTGAAATTTTCTTTAACATGTTCTTTAGTTGATTGTCTGTTTTAATTTTTTTTTCTTTGATTTCAAAATCTGTTAATAAACATAAAACAGATCTGTATCTTCTTTAGATGCAGATCTGAATTTTTTGAAGTTATTTTTTTTCAAATATAAAATAGATCTGTGTCTTCCTTATATGCAGATCTGAATTTTTTTTCAAACATAAAACTAATACGTGTCTTCCTTAGATGCAAATTTGATTTTTTTTTTCAAGCATAAGACTGATATGTATCTTCCTTAGATGCAGATCTGAATTTTTTTCAAATATAAAACTGATTTGTATCTTCCTTAGATGTAGATCTTTTTTTTTTTTAACATAAAACTGGTTTGTATCTTCCTTAAATGCAGATCTGAATTCTTTTCAAACACAAAACTTATCTGAATTTTTCTTAGATATAGATCTGTATTTTTCTGGTCATAAAACTAATTTGAATTTTTTTCTGAAAAAGTTTTATTTTTTATAAAATTGCAAAATTTTGGAATTTCAAAGAAAAAATTCAGAGTTAGGTTAAAGTCTTTCTTTTTAATATGTGATGCATGCATAGTAAGTTTGTTTCATGAATGTGAATCCTCTTTTAAAAGTCTTTTTTATTTACTTTACAAAAACACATCTGATTTTTACAAACCAAATCTTCTTCTTCTTCTTTTTTTTTTTTTACTTTTAAAAACAGATCTGATTCTTTTACAAATCAAATCTTAATTTTTTATTTTTTAAAACAAATCTAATTTTTACCAATCAAATCTTTCTTTTTACCCTTTACAAAAGCAGATCTAATTTGTACCAATCAAATCCCTTTTTTTTTTAACTTACAAAAAGAGATCTGATTTTTACAAATCAAATCTTTTTTTTTTTTTTAAATTTTCAAAAATTGATCTGATTTTTCTTTTAAAATAGGACATATCCATAAGACAAATTTATTTAAATTAACTTTGTCAAGTGTTTGTCATGTGTGTTACAACATGTCATTCAACATCATATAAAAAGGGTATATAATAGTCATTAGAGTCTAGAAGACCAGATTTTGTCTGGACAGAATGGGTGCCTAACACCTTCCCATTCCATAACCTAGCCCTCGAACTTAGAATTTTGGATAGGTAGATTAGTGTTTTGTCTTTCATTTTGGTAGAATGTAACTAGGATCAAAACTTTGTAACTTTTGCATAGATTGTAACTAGGACCAAAGTCTTGTAAGGTTAATCTACCAAATTGTACTCTTTTTTTTTTTATTAATGACACTCGAAGTATTTTGAACATGTAATTATATTTATTTTTTCTTATTTTTTTTTGTATAAAAAAATAAGTGGTGACTCCACACCACTTACCTAAAAAGAGAGGTGCCTTAAAGCACCCGAATCTCTTTTTTGAAAGCACCTCTTGTGGCCTCTCACACTTGGAACTCGAGTTCCAAAAAGATGCTACATAACTAAATAACTTTGACCTAGTGTTCTTTTCCTAAATTATTCCTAAAATTATGTTATTTGGCAAAAAATTCTCTCGTCGTCTCGTTGCTAGCAACCCAATTCGCAACCTCGTTGGTAATACCTCTCTTCCTCTCTCTCTCTCACCAACAAAGACCAAAAACCAGAATCTTGATTGAACCACACCAAATCAACCCAAATTAATTTGGTGCAAGGGTGCAAAATGTCCCCTCCAACCAACTGATGTAGTTCTTTCTATAACACCCCCCCACACACCCCCCCCCCCCCCAAAAAAAAAAAAAAAAAACAAAACTAATTGGTCCACATAAAACTCATCCTTAATTGGTGTGGATATCTTATTATTCTTACTCCTTCAAACCTCTCATTTTATATTCCCTATTATTGGGAAATTTGAAGGGTGAGGAGAGGGGTTGCACTTAAATTAAAAAATAAAAATTAATGATTAAATTTTCTTTTATGATGTAAATTTATATATAATTCTTAAAAAATGACAATAAAAAAAGGGTAGAATAACTTCAACCCAATATATAATTGGTGAAACTTTAAGTATTTAACCACCTAATAGCTTTTTATTGGATTAATATTTGAATATCTGGATTACATATTCTATATATTCTTAACGCACATACCAAATTTCTTGCCAATGGAATACTGCTTACTATTTATTTATAAACTTATCTTTTATGCATAATTTAAAAATATTATATTGAAAATTTACAAACAAAGAGGGTATATGAAGGTAATTTAATCCAATTGTGGATTTGTCAAAATCATTCAATTAAAAATATTTGAGTGATGCTATGTTAGGAACGCACATTTGGGTATAGAATGCATTTAGTTAATTAGTTAGTTAGTTACAATTCCAAACATGTTAATCGCATTTAACACATGTAGGAATTATTAATGCACATGGAGAATAATAGGACTATTAGGATATGGTCATGTGGGCCAATAGAATAATTTTATGGTTCTATAAATACCTACTTGTAATTACATTTCTATCATTGAAGAATAAACCAACTCATTGCTTAGTGCATTTCCTCTCTCTTATTATTTCTCTTAGTAATGTTAATTTGTTTAGTGAGACAACTAAGTTTGTAGCTAAATTCTGTCCTTAACAATATATTAAGCCCTTAAAAAAAACCCCCAAGAAAGATTTTATTTAACTAAAACTTTGAAAGAGATATAACTTGCAAAATTGATAATTAGACTCTCATGCAATGATTTCAAAATTAGAAAACTTGTAAAAGGAAATTGTAAGACTTTATTGGTATGTTTGGTAATTGTTTTTCCCCTTATTTTTTGTTTTCAAAAACAATTTTCTATTTTTGAGACTAAAAAACTTGTTTGGCAATCTAAAATGAACAGAAAATAAAAACTGTTCTGTAAACACAATTTGTGAAAGAAATTGAAAATATACAAAAGGTTTTTTTTTTTCAATTTTTAATTTTCAAAAGTAAGTGGAAATACAGATTTAATTTAATGAATCTGTCTCATTTAATGAATTAGCATTAGAGTTCAAATCCTAGTAACAACATACTTTAGTATTTTCTATTTTTTCTGCAAAAAACTTTTTTTTTTTTTTTAATTTCAAATAACCAAACATGTTTTTGATTTTAAAAACACAAGAAAATTATTTTTTATTTATATTCCCCAAAACAAGTTTTTGAAAATAGAAGGAGTTTCCATCCCTAATCTTCCATTTTAGGGGTTGTATAGTTTTCTTTTGTTCTCTTTAGGCAAGAGCCAATAATCTCTAGTCATGGATCCAAGTATTCTCTCTAACTTACAGAACCTGCAACTCACAAAAGAATAAGAAGAAGCTATTCCTATCATAGTCACAAACTGCTCCGGCCTTTTGGAAGAATGTTCCCTAAGTCTTTTTGGGTGGCTTCTCTCTAATCAGCAATAGAACCAACGTGCTCTGAAGAACACCCTTAGATCAGCATGGAAAATGGGTCCAGACATGAGAATTGTGGAAGTTGGAAATAATATACTCCAATTCAAGTTTAGCTCAAAATATCAAATGGAGTGGGTTGAGAGGTGTGGGCCTTGGAGCTTTGATAACAACCTCCTCTTGCTCTGTAGATGGAAAAAAGGGCTGACTTCCACAAATATTTCTTTCACCCATTCTCCCTTTTGGGTCCAAATTTGGGGTCTTCCTCTTGAGCATATGTCTCAGGATGTTGGGGAAGAAATTGGCAGCAAGTTAGGTAAATTCATTGAAGCCGATAGGTGTTCGTGGCAATCTGATCAGGCAAAATTCATGAGAGTCTGTGTGGAGTTGGAGATTGATAAGCCACTAAGAAGAGGAGCTTATATTGCAAGCTCTGAAGGTGAACGACTATGACTTACGTTCAAATATGAAAGGCTACCTACTGTTTGCTTTATCTGTGGGAGGCTTAGGCATGATAAAAAACATTGCCCAACATCTGGGGTCTGGCAAACTGCTTGCCATCAATATGGAGACTGTTTAAGGGCGAGGTGGACCGCAAAAGTGGCAGCCAAAGAAAGGAACTGGAGCAAGGACACGATCCAAGTGAGCTCCGATGAGTTAGAAGTGCAGCAAGTGACCCGGCCAGCGACTGGTTATGCTTCGACATGGCTTGAGGCTTCAGGTCTTGTGGGCGGGAAACAAAGCTTGGAGAAAGGTGATGCCTGGGGAAGCGATAACACCACATGTGCAAATGGACAACTTGCTGGTGACGTACAAGCCTTCAGTAGACCTACAGAGCAGTTGATGAGTGCAGCGACAGGACAAGACTTGAGTGTTTTGGGTTCCTGTGAGAAGTCACGTGATCATCTAAGGCAGGATTCCTTAATTGAGCATAAAGGCTCTTTCTCCCATGGGCCAAAAAGCCCTGCTTCACAAAGCCCAAAAGGCTCTATTTCTCAAGGGAGCCCGAGTACTAAAGCCCCTTAAGATAAAAACGAAAAAGACAACCCAGAGATGAAGAATCCGGCCAATGCTGTCTAAGTTTGTGTAATTTTTTAGGCCAAAGCTCATGGAAAAGGAAAACAGATTTTGGGTAAAGGCAATCTGAAAAAAGTTTCCTGTGCGAAAGGAAGAGTTAGTGATGATCAAATTCTCGCCCAGATGTTGAAGTTTAGAGCAAAGCGCTTGAGAGCGAATGAAGCTTCAAAGGAAGAGAACAACCGGGCTCCTAAGCGCCTCTATGAACTAGTCAACTTGGGTCTAGCTAGCGCAGTCTTTAGGATAGTTTAACTTGTTTGCACTTTTCGGTGCTTTTTGGGATCTTGGGCTTATCTTGCTGTTGTTAGTTTTGTCTTCTTGAAATGGGAGTTCAACAGGATAGTTTATAAGTTTTTAGCTTGCTGGTGTGTATAAGCTTTTTAGGTTTGGGTGGGTCCTTCTTGGTTTGCTATTCCTGCGCTGGCAGGTTAGTAGCTAGAGATCTCTTTTCTTCTTTTGTCTTTCTTGTTGTATTTCTATTTCTTGAAGCAATGAATCTTTGTTCCCCTTCAAAAAATAGAAAATAGAAAATAGAAAACAAAAACTGTTACAAAAAATAACCAGTATATTTGTGTGTTTTTTTGTCATTATATGAATTTTTTTATTAGATTTTGTATAATTTAAGTTTCTTAATGACCACCACCACCACAATAATGCTTCATAGATAACAATAAGGCATGCCTACTAAATAGTTACTACACTACAAAGGATAGAGACAGAGCCGGCCCAACAAAATTTAGGGCCTAAGGTGAAAATTTAATATAGGGCCTTTTTATATGTAAACATTAATTAAAAAAATTTATATAATACTAATTAAATTAAGATTAATTTGGTGTAAATAGAGAAATTGATGAATAATACTAATTAAATTAAGGTTAATTTCATACAAAGGATTGAATATCATAGTTGAACTATAAATTTAAACAAAAAATATTATTTAAAAAAAAAAAAAAACTTACTTTAACTTGGATATAACACTATGCATAGTTAAGTACAGTCATAATCCAAATTTTAATTTTATATATTCTTTTTAAGAGAAAGAGATAGATAGATATTATTTGGTGTGTGACTTTGTAGGAGATTAGTTTACAAAAATTAAGATCTCAAACTATTAGAGGAGATTAGTCAAGATTGATGATCTATTACTTTTGCAGCATTTTTTTTTTTTAACATTTTAGGGTTTCAATTTAAATTTCTATTGGTCTCCTATTTTGGAAGTCTTGTTAGAAATGAAAAAGAAAAATACTAAAGATGTTACAAAATGTTCACAATATAATGTGATAATAATTGTGATTGATGAATTTCAACAGCTTAATTTATTTGTTTTTGAATTACTTTTTTATGTAATTGGTGATATGTCAATTAAACTTTAACTTAAATCTATAGTAAAATTTGTGGTATCTTTAAAATCACTCTTTAAAAAAAAAAGTACCAATTATTTAAAAAATGTTATATTTTTATAAAATTTTGGGCCTCTAAGGAGGGGGATGGGCCTTTTTTTAGTAGGGAATCTTTTTTTTGGGTTGTGGGGCCTTAGGCCTAGGCGTAAGTTGCCTAGGTCTTGGGCTGGCCCTGGATAGAGAATAGAGAGAAAAGCTTGAAGGTAATTGCTTTAAGTATTAACTAGCTGATGTCTGGTGTAGAATGCAAAACGAATGAAAAATTGAAGAAGCCACGAATGAAAAATCAATATGAAGTAACAACTAGTTAATACCTCACAAAAGTAACTACACTGGTTAATCCATGAATGAAAAAACAATTTAGAATGTAATGCTGATGTCTGGTTTAGAATGCAAAACGAATGAAAAATCGAAGAAGCCACGAATGAATAATCATTATGAAGTAACAACTAGTTAATACCTCACAAAAGTAACTACATTGGTTAATCCACGAATGAAAAAACAATTTAGAATGTAATGTACTACTTAAGAGTATGTTTGGTTGGGGTGATTATTGGGAGGATGGAAAACTAATAAGAGAAAAAGTAAGAGAAAATATGTTTTTGGTTTGTTTGATAAGCGGTGAAAATGAGGGTGGATTTTGGTGGGGCCTATGAGTTTTTTCTTTAGGCCCACCAAAAATGAATCTCCCCAATTAGAGCATCCACACTGATAGAGTCATAAATTTCGCAACATCACTGGTCTTATTTTAGCTTTCAACATTGAAAACTCAAATAGTGTAAAACACTATAACTTGTTTAGACCCTCAATTTTAAACTTACGGCTAAATAGCTTTTACTTTAACTTATTTAAGTGCGGAACAAAATTAAATGATACGCAATAACTGGAACTACTCTCTAAGCCATAACCGTAAGAAAGCAATAACAAATATAAAGTTTAAAGAGTAAAGGAAGAGAGATGCAAATATAAGATAACACTGAGACATGTTATCGAAGAGGAAACCGAAGTACTTGGCAAAAAACCTCTCTGTGCGGCCCTCCAAGTCGAAATCGATCCACTAGTGAATAAAGTTAGAGTACATGAATATCAAAAAGACTCTCTAAACCTAATCTACCAAATGTACTTAAACTCTTCAAGTTCCAGCTACCAACGAGCTTCACAGAGCCATGTCTTCAAAAATTATCTGGATCCTGCAATTAGTTCTAACTTGCATCCGTCAATCAATGACTTCTTTTAACGCTTCCCATACGCACCAAAACTTCTTTGAACACTCAGAATGGGTGAGGTAAGTGTTTAGGCTAAGAACTTCTCAATGATGTGTAAATGGAAAGATAGGAGTATAGCAAAACTTTAGAGAAATGATGTAGATGATTGTGGGTTTACAATCTCTAACTCTCAAGTGTATAGCTAAGGTTTTCTCTTTTAAAAGTTCCTTGGAAAAACTCCTTACAATTTTGTGGGTAATGTGGGCTTATATAGTGTTGGTAAAAGAATTAGAAAATCACACTTTAAAAAGCCCTAGGTAGTGAGTTTCGCGGGTCACTCGCATCTTGGCATGAGTCATAAAGTGACTCGTGAAATCCAGCCTGGCATGAGACTGTTCAAATTCCAACATGTGCTTCTCACATGACCTTTTGCGGGTTGTCACTTGCGAGCTAATCGCAAAATCCCCTTCTTCACAAATCTTCACCAAACTCTTACACACAACCCTTACATTAAATCCCACAATAATATAGTGAAATGATTGAACTAAATTATAATCAAATTTGACACAGAATTAAAGCCAATATAAAAATATAGTTGTAAATCACAACTTTACAAACATAATAAAATAATATAAACAATTCAATAAAATAATATATCCACTACAATAAAATAACATATATTATACATTAAAATAACATAAAAAATTACAACAATATAAATAAATACAAAACATACCGCCCACCACCACCACCACTACCCATAACCTACTCATACCTCTACCACAACCACCAAAATCAGTCTACAACTACCCAAGAAAATTAACCCACAACTGTTGGGTGCATGTGGACTCCAATGTCCAGCCCACACCAAAGTAGTGCTCATTTAATGAGCTTATGTTTATGTGACTTTCAAGTCACGTGAAGCTGTCAATTAAAATTAGGAAATAGTAATAGTAGTGCTTTTTAAGAACTATAATTAGAGTAGTGTTAGGAATCCTTGTGTTCCTAGGATTCATGTGGGGCAGCAAACTTATTATATAAAGCAAGGAGTGGGTGCCGCATAGAGGTGTGCCAAAAAGGAGTGCCGCATATTGAAGAAAACAAAGAAAGAGGAAGTCGTGCAAGAAAAAATAGAAAGCAGCCAAAAGGGTGCCACTTAGAGAAAAGAAGACAGCTAAGAGAGAGCTGTGGTGGAGAAGAAAATAGAAAGGAGAGAGCAAAGTGTTTCCGCCTTTGAAAGCGATAATTAGTGTGTGAGAGAGTAAAGAAAAATAAGAGAGATTTTTCTTTAGCCATGAAATATACACAAGAATTATTATAATTGATTTGATAATAGTGAAATTATTCGGAGTTTGTCCCGTGGCTTTTCCCTTCAAAGAGAAGGGGTTTTCCACTTAAATTTTGTGTTCTTGTGTGTGATTGTCGTTTTGGATTGCTAATATTGTTGATAATATTATTTAGGACTCAACAAGTGTTATCCAAGCTAAGGTTAGAGTAGAAGCGATGGCTGGAGAAGAAGGCAAAGCTTTAGGAATTGAGAAGTTTGATGAAACAAACTTCAGGTATTGGAGGATGCAGATGGAAGATTATCTCTATAGGAAGAAATTGCATCTACCTCTTTTGGGGAAGAAACTTGATACTATGAAGGATGAAGATTGGAACCTTCTTGATAGACGGGTATTGGGAGTTATTTGATTGACTCTATCAAGATCAGTTGCACACAATGTTGTGAAAGAAAAGACCATAGTAGATTTGATGAAGGCTTTGTCTAGCATGTATGAAAAGCTATCAACTAACAACAAGGTGTATCTAATGAAGAAGTTATTTAATCTAAAGAAGGCAGCAGGCCTCCTGTAGTGCAGCATATGAATGAGTTCAATATAATCACAAATCAATTATCCATAGTGAAAATTGAATTTGATGATGTGGTTCATCCATTGATTCTTTTGGCTTCTTTACAGTTGGGAAGCTATGAAAATGGCGGTGAGTAATTTTGCAAGGAAAAGCAAACTCAAATATGATGATATTCGAGATTTCATTTTAAGTGAAGAGGTTCGCAGGAGAGATGCAAATATAGACAATACACAAGATCAAGCTTTTATCATGGAGAACAAGAGCATAAGTAGAAGCAGAGGACCTAATGATTGAAAATTCAATGATAGGTCACAATCAAGAGATAGATCTCAGTTCAAGGAAACTAGAGAATGTTTCCATTATGGAAAAAACTGGTCACTTTAAGAAGAGATTGTTGGCATTGGAATAAGGAACAAAACAAAGGAAAATATGACAAAAAAGACCATAGTAGATTTAATGAAGGCTTTGTCTAGCATGTATGAAAAGCCGTTGGCTAACAACAAGGTGTATCTAATGAAGAAGTTATTTAATCTAAAGAAGGCAGAAGACACTCCTGTAGCACAACATCTGAATGAGTTCAATACAATCACAAATCAATTATCCACAGTGAAAATTGAATTTGATGATGAGGTTCGTCCATTGATTCTTTTGGCTTCTTTACCAAACAGTTGGGAAGCTATGAGAATGGTAGTGAGTAATTCTATAGGGAAAAACAAACTCAAATATGATTATATTCGAAATTTGATTTTAAGTGAAAAGGTTCGCAGGAAAGATGCAAATATAGACAATACATAAGATCAAGCTTTTATCATGGAGAATAAGAGCATAAGTAGAAGCAGCGGACCTAATGATTGAAAATTCAATAGTAGGTCACAATCAAGAGATAGATCTTAGTTCAAGGAAACTAGATAATGTTTCCATTATGGAAAAAAGGGTCACTTAAAAAGAGATTGTTGGCATTGGAATAAGGAACAAAATAAAGGAAAACATGAAAAGAATAATAGTGAGAAAAATACTACAACTGCTATGATTGTTGAGGATGTTGTGGTGCTCTCTATTGAAGAGCAAAAGTGTGAGCATATTGCTAATAATGATGTTGAGTGGGTTGTTGATTCTGCAGCCTCCCACCATGTTATCCCTACGAAGGGGTTGTTTACCACATACAAAGCAGGAGAATTTGGTACAATGAAGATGGGTAATTCTAGTTACTAAAAAATTGTGGAAATTGGTGATGTGTGCATCAAAACAAATGTTGGTAGCATTGTGATGTTGGTAGCACTGTAATATTTTCTCTCTCCCTCTTTTTTCTCTCTCTCTTTTTTTTTATTATTATTTTTTTATCTTCACCTTTTCTTCACCATATCACATAATCTTCTCTCTTTCTCTATTTTTTTTTTGAGATAATTACAGTAAACCCACCTGTGGTATGACCCGTTTTCACCTTACCTATCTGTGGTTTAATCATTTATATTTTGCCCACCTGAACTTCAATCTGTTTGCTTTCCATTACCCACCTCACCCTCAGACGTTAAAAAAACACATTTTTAATACAAATCAGAACATAACACGGGTCAAAAACACAAACTATTGAAACTTTTCCTCATGAGCCCTAGAAATTCTGAGACAACCCCAATATCAAAATTGGTTCAAAGTAATTATAATCATTTTTCATATGCAAACATTCTAATGTTCCACTGATCAAACTACCATAACTGCTATTATTTTTTGAATAATTAAGCTTAAGAACAACATCTGGGTATTTTGAACTAAACGAACCAACATAACTCTTCCCTGATACGACCATACAGAGCTTCCCAGAAGATTCTGACCAATACCCATTAATTGAAAACACCGAATCGTCTTTCCAATAACTAATACTTCCCAAACGTCGCCGACTGAAAATAGAGTACTTCCATGGGTCTCAAATGTACAGGGTGGCTTTGACCTTGTGAACGCTGTGGGAGGTGGTGTTTTTGATATATGAGGGTCGAAGGAGAGAGATATCTCGGACTTAGTGGTTCGGTTGAAGAGTCCGACGCCGCCAGAGAAAAATGCGACTTGGAAGCTAAGAAAATCGTTGGAGTGGGAGATAGGGACATTGCTAGAGGATAAAGGGGGCTTGAAAATGACATCATTGTAGTCAGTGCTGGGAGATATCTAGAGGGCCTCATCTATGATCTATCTAACCCAGTCCACATAGTAGAAGAAATACAAGCTTGTTCCAGCTGTTTCAAAGGATTGATCTCCAATGGACGCGCACACAAGCAAATAGTGTAGTACATTAGCTAATAGTCCAAAGTTGTCTTCTGCTAAACTAGTGTGGCGGTGGGAAGTTAAGGAATAAGAATAAGATGCAGATGAGGGGACTGAGCATGAATTTCAATTTCTTAGGATTTGGAGAAGAAGAAGGGGGGTTTTCGTGTTTCTAGGGCTCGTGAGGAAAAGTTTCAATAGTTTGTATTTTTGGTCCGTGTTATGTTCTAATTTGTATAAAAATGTGTTTTTCTAACGTCTAAGAGTGAGGTGGATAATGGAGAGCAAACGGATTGAAGTTAAGGTGGGCAAAGTGTAAATGATTAAACCACAGATAGGCAGAGTTAAAACGGGTCATATCATAGGTGGGTTTACTGTAACTATCCAATTTTTTTTCCTTCTTTTTCACTGATTCAAGTCGTCTCCCTCACTTCCTCCTGTTTCTTTTTTCTTTCTTCTTCACCGTATCACAGATCACTTCTCTCTTTCTCAATTTTTTTTCCTTTCTTCTTCACCAATTCAAGCCCTCTCCCTCTCTTCCTCCTCTCACCACCACTTCACTGAAGCGAAGAGCCAAGCCACCGCTGACCAGAGCCTGAAAGAGCCTGAAATTTCTTTCCAAAGACCTAAGCTTGGTGGTGGTGGTTGTTGCTGGTTTTTTTTTTTTTTTTTTTTTTTTTTTTTTAAAATCAAAGCTGTGGTGGCTTGTTGTGCCGTGAGTTTTATTTTTGTGGTTGTGGGTTAATTTTCTTGAGTAATTGTGGGTTGATTTTGGTAGTTGTGGTGGCGGTAAGAGTAGGTTGTTGATAGTGGTGGTGGTGGTGGGTTGTGTAAAGTGGTGGTTGACCAGGGTGGACTATATATTTTGTATTTATTTATATTGTTGTGTGTAGCGTATGTTATTTTATTGTAGTGGATACATTATTTTATTATGATGAAAATTAAAATAAGACTAATGATATTGAGTGTTTTCTAAAATGAAGAGATAAAATAACTTTTTGTGAAGATAAATTACTAAATTTATGACTTCCGCAATGTGAATTCCCTGAGCTATAGTAAACAGCTACTCTTGGCTGTTTACCGCAGCATGAAGGCAAAAAAATTTACCTTTGTGGAGATAAAATAGTCTATTTCGCTCATTGTGACGTTATGGCCTTTGTTTTGTCATGTTCACACTTTTCTTCTTTATTTATTTTTCCTTCTTGTCCAGCATTAACGTACCCGCAGGACCTACCAACGCTGCAACGCATTTGTTATTTTCTTAAAATTTTTTTTAAGCTGTACATTGCCCATTGATACCTCAATTGAACTTTCTACTGGAATTTTTTAAAAATATATCATTATTTGAATTTTTCTTTAAATCTGGGATTTTTCTTCTTTTTTAATATATTATTTTAACCAATTTATAGTACAAAGTTTAGCTACAAAAACAATTGTAGTTTTAAGTTACAAACTCACTCAATATCTCTTTATTGGAGGTGAATTTTGACAAATCCACCATTGGATTGCATCTTCTTTTTATATCCTCCATGTTTGCAAAATTTCAAAAAAATTAAAGATCAATAGTTATGTCATCAATAAATTTTTATATTGTAAATTTTTGTAATTTAAAATTATGCATAAAATATAAGATTATAGATTATATAGTAAATGATATCTGATTGACACAAAAATTGACATGTGCATTAAAAACGTAAAGAACATGTAATTTAACGGTTAGATTTTCAAAATATAGAAATATTTATTTTATTAAGTGAGTTTGTAGCCTTAGGCTACAACCAATTTTGTAACTAAACTTTGTCTTTTAATTAATCATTTTTATAATTTGTCAAATTAGTTCAAATATATTTTCTAAAAAAAAACTTTTATAAAATAAATTATTTCTTACATCCTATATAATATAGAAATAAGAGTAAATTTATACAAATTACACATTTTATCCTCTCATCTTTCTTTTAAACCAAACAAAGTTTTTTTTTCATCCGTCAATTTTTTCATCCCACCAATCAAACACAAATGAAAGAAATTAAAATTTTTTCTATTCTTCTACTTTTTCATCACCTTTTTATTTTTTATTCTCTTACTTTTCTATCATCCCAATCAAACAGACCCTAAGACTTGTTAGTTTTAGGGGGGAAAAAAAAAGATTTCTCTCATGTTTATTTAGGAACAACTTATCTAGTTTTTTGCTAAAAATTTTTGTTGAAAGTGTGCTAAAGTATATTCATACTTTAAAAAAAATATTTGAAAAGATGAAAAAATACAAGATTTTAAAAAGCAATATATAAAAGCTAAAAGAGAAAAATTTAAAACTAAAGTTTGATGCTAAACAGCCTAAGCAAATGTCGTCAGCAGCAAGTACCCATCCAGCAAAATTAGCGTCGGAGGTGAGAAAACCCTTGAAACCCCAAATGACAGGATCGTCCATCCTGTATTATTGTAGTGTTGTTCATTACAAAAATTATAATGTAATTAAATAATATTAGAGACAGAGAGGATATTTTATTTATAAGAAAAGAAAAGAAAAAATGAATAGAAAACATACGTTGATTTGTAATTAACAACATACATGATTTATAATCGATTTAGAATGTAAAGCAAGTTAATACCCGTCTACAAATCATCCAAGAAACTTTTACAGAATACTAATCTCTTCCCAACAAATAACAAATTTTTGTAGAGATCGCCCACTTGCCATTGGTAGCCAAAGATCTAATTTCTGAAGTTGGACATGCCTACTTGGCAACAATACTACACATACACCATGACCAGGTCTTTGGGCAGCCATAAGTCATTACGAGACTGCACTAGCATATCAAAATTTATAGCTTCATGTGATGGTCAGGATCTACAAGGAGTCTCATAAAACTGTGCATGTACATGATACAATAGTTGGCATCACTATCTTGATGAATTATTAGATTGAGAGGTATCTGCACGATTTAGACGTTTCTTTCTGTATCTCCATGCTACCTGAATTCGGCTTGCTGCAAGCGATCTCCAATAGGGTGATTCATACCTGCAATAAAGCAAATTTCAGTATTATACGAGGCATTAGAAAATGCACTTTCCAATCATCATAACTAAGAAAATCACTTGCTTTTACAATATGTGTTGTTATTCATCCTAGAAAAATAAGTGCTACCTCAGAAATCATGTTGCCAAAAAAAATGTGAATTAGTTAGGCTCAGTTTGGCAGGACTACAGCTTTGTAATATATGTGAAGCTGTATTTATCAAAGCACGCTTCTGAATCAAGCTTTCAGATAAAAGTTGAAAGCAAAAACCTTATGGCCCCTTGAACACGTGGTTTCCGCAAGAATCTTTTAAAAAGACTGGTGACTTCCTCAATGTCTGCAGCTCGGAGTGAAAATGCTTCTACATTTGTTAAGCATGTTACTGTCCTGTTGCTAAGCAATCTCTGTCCAAAAATCCTTATTTTTCTTCCATCTGCAATAGAAACCATGTTGATAAATGGTGAATTTAACCAATTAATCTAACACGCTCCTTTACACATGGGCCTAAATTTCCCTTATTAAGTGAGGCCCAACATGTTGGAATTTTTTAAATGGAAGGTAAGGTGGAGATAGGTTTTGAACCCAAGACCTCCTGCTCTGATACCATTATAAATTACTGTTGTTCCAAAAGTCTATGATATTAGGAAATGGTTGATTAATGAATCTAACAATAAAATATGCTGCTGCCTTTCAAATGCAGGAATCATATAGTAAAGCCAAAATTCTGGCTATTTCACGTTCTCAAGGTAGTATTTGAAAATTATAAAGTTAATTAATGATTAACTATATACCTTTGCTTACTGAAGAATGCTCAAGACACCATGTTAGAAGTTCCTCACCACAAACATCCCCTTCAGATAAGGGAACTAATATGCCATCTTCTCCTTTGCTCTCTGCTTTTCCACGTACAATGAAAACCATCTTCTCAACCAGACCACCATGATATAAAATTTTGCTTCCTTTAATGTATATCTTTTGCCTTAGTCTCTCACAAATGGCATCTAAGACAGGATCATCCATTAGGGCAAATATCCGAACCTGCAGTATATTTTTAAATCCTCAATAGTTTATGAATATATCAAACTTAAGCATGTAGTAGTTTGATGGGCTCAACTTAAGCATGTTAGTCTAGGGAGACGGATTTTCTCTAAGCAGAAAATCAAGGAAAAAAAAAAAAGAACTCGAGACATGAAACCCTAAGGCCCTGTTAGGTTGGAGGATAGAAAATAAGTGTATTTTCCATCATGTGTGTTTCGTAGAGAGGATGGAAAAGTAAAAGGATAAAGACTAAATTACTATTATACCCTTATTATTAAAAGTGGAACAATGAAAAAGTGGTAGTTTTGTACTTTTCTTCTCAATGCCCTCTTCTCCCCAATTTGGAGAAGAAGAAAATAGTGGGCCTGGGCGGAAAATTCTGTCAGCCCCATTTTCTTTCCTCTCCCTTTTCATTCCAAACAAACAATGGAAAATCACATTTTCCTCTCCCTTTTCTTTCCCCCATTTTACATCCTTTCACTTTTCACCCCAACCAAACATAGTGTTAACCAAAAAGGAACTGGAAATTAACAAATTAAAAATGGCAAATCTGATGAAGTTAATTTTTAAAACTAGTTGTTTACTAGTGCTTATGTTGTATGATAAGTAAATCCTTTCACTTGTAACAGAAAGTTAGTTGATAGATTGTTAGTGAAAAGTGCAATAGCCCATTAGTTAGTTAGAGATGTTTGCTAGGCTTTGGCCAATCACATGGCAGCCACATAGTAGGTTCTGGTAACTAACTTTCTAGCCAATCAGCAGCTTGCCTATGTATCTATAAATAAGCAAGGCTGTCCTCATTGTAACTAGTTGAACTTGAATCCAAGAAATCTACCTATGAGGTATTATTCAAAGAGTGTGTCTCTTGAAGAGCTAGTTCTTTTTTTCTTTTCTCTAAGCAACTTAGCTATCTAAAACATCTTTCCTTTCACCATTATCCCCCATCATAATTTGGTATCAGAGCTTGAGATCCTTAGGATTCAAGTTGGTTTGCAATTTGTTTCTTCATTTTCTGTCATCAAGAACCTATCAAGATCCTATTTTGATTTCATTTTTCTTATCCTCTACTAGCGAGTCTAAGAATTTGTGAAGATGGCAGCCATAGTTTACAATAGAAGGAACAAGAAAGGTTCTGCAGCACATGAACTTGAGGTGCAGTTTCATCCTAGGCAGCAGGCGCAACCACACCAAGAAGGAGAACCTCAGGTGACATTGGAGTAGATTGTGGAGCAGCTAAAGGGGTAGCTTGCTGCCTTGACTGAGGAAGTGAGAAGAAACCAGCGTTATCATCCTAGAAATGATGATGAACCTGCTGAAGATGTTGAAACTGACAGTCACAGCAACTTTAGTAACCCAATTGGTCAGCCTAGAGGAGGTGTTCCAAGGCAAGTGCCTAGTCCTCCAAGGCGAGAACCAAAATGGGAATCAAACTTCAAGATTGAGTTACCTAAGTTCTATGGTAGCTTGAATCATGAAGAATTCATGGATTGGCTTAACCAAGTGGAAATAATCTTTGATTTCCATGAGGTACCAGATTCCAAGAAGGTGAAATTGATCTCTATCAAGCTGAGAGGGAGAGCTTTAGCCTGGTGGGAACAGCTCCAAGTTCAAAGAGTTAGGAGGGGTAAAAGAAAGCACCAAGATTGGTGCAAGATTAAGCAAAAAATGAGAAATTAGTTTCTACCTTTCAATTATATGCAGTCCTTGTACAAACAACTGCATAATTTGAAGTAACATGGCACTGTGGAAGAGTATACTGAGGCATTTTATCAATTAGTAGATCAAGTAGACCTGAATGAGAGTGAAGAGCAGATGATTGCAAGGTTCTTGAGTGGTCTTAAACCATCAATTCAAGATGCCTTATCATTGCACCAATTGTGGTCTGTTTCCAAAGCTTACAATAGAGCTTTGATGTTTAAGAAGCAACTTGCAAGAAAAGCTTTTTTGCAATTCCATGCTTATGGTGGTAGCAAAAGTACCCAAGTCAGTACTCAAGGAAGGCTAATTACTAACAATGCACAGCCTTTCAAGATTGACAATGTAAGCTTGCCTTCAACTTTTGGTATAGTCAAACCAGTTTCTAAAGTAGCACAAAGCTTTACATTAAAGTGCTACAAGCATGGAGAAGCTGGGCACAAAGCCACAGATTGCAAGAAAAGGGGAGTTAATGCTCAAGCCAAGGGCAAAGCTTTGATGATTGAAGGTTGTGAAGACTAGAAAGATGAAGAATTTACAATATATGAAGAAGAAGAAGAGGAAATGTCTGATAGTGTGTATTGATAATTGAAGACATAGAGAAGGGGAATGCATTCAAGAACCTGTATATGATCAATACGTGGAAGAAGAAGTAGATGCTCATATAGAGGAAGAAGAGGATTTATCATTAGTAACAAACGTCTTGCAAGTTCCAAAGAAAGAAATGGAGGATGACGAGTGGCTTAGAAGAAGTGGTTATGAGAATATGGTGTCACAAGAAGTTTTTAACAATCTTGAATTGAAGAATCAATACCAGCCCCAACCACAAAAGCTATCTTGCTTCAATAAAGGAGGTGAGGTTAGAGATTCTAAAAAGTGCTTAGTGTTCTTAATTAATGACTTTCAAGATTATGTTCTTTGTGATGTGACAACCATGGATGTTTGCCATCTCTACTTAGGTGCAAAAGATTATGTTCATATCAAACCATTTTGGGTGGAAGGAGCAACACATCCAGCTTATACAAGAAAGGAGATCATTACACATTGCAGCCAAAGAAGGCGAAAGCTAGTCTCAAACCAATGGTCAAAATGAAGAAGGTTGGATGCAAGAGCATCTACATGGCTGCTTACACTTGCAGCCTTGACACAAAGCAACAACAGACCTTAATCTCTAGCATGATGCAGCAGCTTAATGCAGCAACTAATGAGAATGCAGATCAATGGAACTACCAGGTCATATGCATATCTCCAACAGTTTCAATGTGCATCACTTGCTGCCCTGTCATGCACCAGATCATCTTACAACTAGCCACCCTTGAGGACAAGTGTGTTCCAAAGAGGGATAGTCCTAATGCAGTTCATTTTTAAGGCCAGTTGTTTACTAGTGTTTATGTTGTAAGATAAGTAGATCCTTTCACTTGTAACAGAAAGTTAGTTAGCTGATAGATTGTTAGTGATAAGTGCAATAGCCTATTAGTTAGTTAAAGATGTTTGTTAGGCTTTGGCTAATCACATGGCAACCACATGGTAGGTTCTTGTAACTAACTTTCTAGCCAATCAACAGCTTCCCTATGTATCTATAAATAAGCAAGGTTGTCCTCATTGTAACTAGTTGAATTTGAATCCAAAAAATCTACCTATGAGGTATTATTCCAAGAGTATGCCTCTTGAAGAGCTAGTTCATTCTTTCTTTTCTTTAAGCAACTTAGCTATCTAAAACATCTTTCCTTTTCACCATTTTTCCCCCATCAAAATCAGGGTACATATATAAGAAACACCAGAAGCCCCAAAAATCCACACATCTAAGCTAGGCTTCACTTACTGTTTTTTTCAATTTTAGCGTCCTTTAGATGAAGCCTCCTCTTAACTCACCATTTCAATGATGGCAATATGATGATAAAAAGGTTTATTTCAATAACAATATTTTGTTAGAGTTTGATTAAGGTCTCTTTAATCAAGTTTGGAGAAAGAATGTGTGGTTTGAGAGACCGCTTTTGACTTTTGTCTAGAGTGTGTGGCGTGAGAGACCCACTTGACCCTTCTTATGTTAATAGACCTTTGGTCATTTCTCTTTAGGATTATGGTTATTTTACTTCTGTTCATATGATAATTCTAATAAGGCCAAAACTTTAGGGCTTAAAATTATAAGGACAAAAGTGAGGATTTCACTAAATCTCAAGGTGATTTTTAGGCTTTCCTCTTTTTAAAGCTTCTAACTTACTGAAGCTTGAACATGCAAGAAAATTCTTTCGTGGATTGAGTTAAAAGGATGAGGGCAGATTCACTATTCAGAATAACAACTAAAGTAAAAGGGGAGAATTGGTTAGTAGAGCCATATAATTCAATCCCAGAAAAATTTCTACTAATGATCGCACAACAGGTATGCAGCAAGAAGCATATAAACAAATTGATCCTAAAATTTTTATTACTGTGGTCACTTGGACTGACCAGTGATAATTCATCTTCAAAACTGATAATTTGAAAGAAAAGAAACACAAAAAAGTAAACCATGAAAAGTTTTGTACTTTCTAGAAAAGATGGTCTCATTGTCAGGAAATCTCTGAAAATATAGCATATCATGACAAGCATGACTCAATTGTTAAAGTTTAGATGACCCTATCTTCCCCAAAAAAAAGATGACCCTTGATGTGCAGTTTGATGGAGATTTGGTTTTGACTAAGAGCATTTAAATTTTTTGGTAAGAACCAGGTGAAGTTTACATCAACTGTAATAGTTTATCATATGATAAGATTCAAATAAGAGAGAGAAGTTTTGATTGATGATGTGGAGCAAGTTATTCCTAGAATTGACAACATTCAAATTTTTCTATGATGTTGGTAGAGCAGGCCCGTTCAAAATAACATAAAAAACCTCTAAAAGTTGAGTCCCATGTGACATTTTTTATTATTTTATTTACACATTAGATGTGCCAGATCAGCTATGCCTCTTAGAACTCGAGTTTTAGAGACTTGAGTTGCTTAAGTGAACTCCAGTATCTAAGACTTGAGATGCCAATTAAAGAAATTTTTTGGTTTTCCTACTACATAACGAAAATGTTAGCAAAATCAGGCCAAACGGCAAAAAATGCCTTACCAACTAGTATGGGTGGCAAAATTTGACACTACTTGCGAACCCGACATGACTAACCCGTTTATAAATAGGTTATAGGTTGAGGCTAAATGGGTTTGGTCATATTCAGATTGACATGGTTAACCTGTTTAATAAACAGGTCGTGTTCGTGTTCAACATACGAACCCGCCCGACTTGTTTAGCTTATGAAGTTATTAGTTATTTTGATATTATCACTTAATTTATAGTTGTTTTTATATGTTTATTATTATATTTATGGTTGTAATTGTATTTCAATTTTAGATATATAGGAATTGATAAAAATTATATAGGTTAGGTATGACCTATTAATCAAATAGATTATTAAACGGGCGATTTGTATTGACTTTTACATGACTTGTTAATTAAACGAGTTAATCATGTTGGGCTGGGTCGACTTGTTTAACAAACAAGTAGTGTTCGAGTTGAGAATTCCTGACACGTTTACTAAATAGGTCGAGTTCGGGTCAACCCATATAGCCGAATACTTATGGCTCGACACAACACGAACCCGACCCATGAATACGAATTGCCACCCCTACCAACCAGTATTTAATGTACTGGTGCATAAACTGGTAGACAAAACGCAGGTTCTGTATCAGCTCAAATACTGAACCGTGTTGGGGTGTTTTGGGTACTTAGGTTGTTTTCAGTGAAACTCTATTTTAACCCGGAGTAGAATTTGGACTAAGTTGTAATTTTTTTAAAAGAAAAAATTGTGCATATTGGTAATTTTCCTCCCCAAATCAGACGTCAGGTACATTTCTATCTTTAATTGCTTAATTTAATTTTTTTTTTAATTTTATTTCTCTTTTTAAAATAATTCCACTATGGGTACAAAAAATGATTTGGTTATTATCTAGGAATCACGGGTGAGGATTTGGGTTCAGGTGTGGGTGTGGTGCAATGTCATGGTAATTTTTGCAAAAGTAAGACACAGGTGAGGCGGGATACATTTATTAATTAATTAATTAAAAAATATATTTTTATTTATATTTTGTATATATTATTAAGCATTTTTTGTCGAATAATGTTAAATATATATCAATTTAAGAGCAATAATGGATAATAAAGTGAATATATAACTATAAAATGATAAATCTATAATAATTATAAATCTATATTTCAGCCAATATATCAAATTAATTTTTTTTTTTGAATAAGTATTTCGGCCCATATTGGCTCCTATTTTGGACCGAATTGAACCACGTCAGGAAAAAAAAAAAAAAATCGTCAGGGGACACGCATGCAGCTGCGTCAAGGCAGCACAGCGCGTCCCGCCTAGTCTAACACGGGTGTGCCAACCAAAACGGTGCACCCGTGCTTCCTTGGTTATTATTCAAGACCTTTTCATGTTATAAACCTTTTATATTGAGTGATGAGATGCCATGAACCATATAGTTCTTATATTTATTTTATGAGGAGTATTTATAATTATACACACACAAGCACACACAAATACCGAAATAATTGATCTCAATCCAATCTGAAACAGCCACTGAAAATAGTATACAAAACTTTGCTTTACACACTGATCTGCGAATATCATTGGTGAGATTGTCTTAAGGCATTAATGTTTGGAATAGAGGAAAGAATCAAGGGAGGACACATGATCAAGAAGAGAATGGAACAAAGCTCACCACAATTTAATAATTTTAGGAGAAACTAATTACGAGCGGGGCTACAATTGAAATCTATAAAATGGGTATAAAGCTAGGGGCAAAACAGTAAGAAACCTAGCCACCCTCTGCCGTTAACCCCACAACCATAACCCATCAACTTCCCATCACCAGAGATCGCATTTGTCGTTGTCGTCCATCGCCAATCCCTCATTCCAACTCCAACAACTACAACGAAGCCAGGTTTGCTGGGCTGGAGGTGTCGACTAGCTCCAACGACTGCTTCGGGGGTCTTGTGACATTGTTCTGTTGTTGCCTGACCGCGATTCCATCGTGGTTCTAGTTGGCTTCCACTGGCGACCCACAAACACCCTTTTTAGCCTCCAATTGTAGCTCTGACCACCATGCCTCCATTGGATTTTCTTTCTTGGTTACCAATATGCTCTTCTATGGTTCAACTCCTTGTCTTTGTTCTAACATGTCTTGATTCTCAACGTGGGTAATCCTTGCCGGAACCCCTTTTTGTTGATTTGGTCTTTTTTTTTTCTTGGATCCTGATGTTATTTATGTTACTGAGGTATTCTTTTTTGGATTTTTTGGAGTGGCTATGGTGAATGGTTGTTGGACTTGTTTATTATTGGGATTTTTTGGTGTTGAATTTGTTTAGTTGTAGTTAGTTGACTCACTATTGGAGTTTCTTTCCAAAGTCCACTAGTTTATTGGTTTATTGTGAGTTTGTTGAAGCTTGAGATTGCTGCTATGGAGACCAAAAATAGTGTTCAACCCACTAATTATTTATTGTCTCCAAACATGTTATCCATTACTTCCATTCGTCTTAATGAAAGTAAGTAATTATGCTCAGTGATTCTAGGTAGTTGAACTGTTTCTTCTTGGTAGAAAGAAATTTGATTATGTGATAGTTGACCCCTGCATCTACAAACTCAAAATATGTTGATTGGAGAGTCGAAGATGCACAAATTCGGAGTTGCTTGTAGAAGAGCATAGATTATAAGATCAATTGTGGTTTGGTTTTCTTACCAATTGCTAAACTTGTTTAGGAACAGGCCAAGAAACTTTACTTTGGTGTTAACAATTTGAAGAGAATTTATGATCTTCATCAAGCTTATTTCTCCCTGACTCAGTGATTTTTGTTTAGAAGACTATTATAACAAGCTTAAAGGTATACATTCCCTTCCTCTATACTAATTAATGTACTTCTAGTGATAAATCTGCTTTTGCCACTTCTATGGGGAGTTGTAGAGGTGGTTGTGGGGGCCGAGGTTGTGGAGGTCATGAACAAGGGGGCCGTGGTAGAGGACGTGACCTTCGTAAGTTCACTTATTGTCATGGTGAAAATCATATGGTAGACTTCTGTTGGAAGTTGTATGGTAAACCCTCGGCTCACCAAGCTAGTTTTTAGGCTGAAGAATTGACTTCATAGTCACTTCCACCAATATCCAGAGTAGTCTCTATCCATAATGAAGAGTACAATTGCCTCATGTCTATGCATTCTGATTTTGTTGGGTCTAGCTCTACAGGTACGTTGGCTTAACAAGGTACTTCCACTACTTGTCTTGCCACTCACGACCTTGGTCATTGACTTAGGTGCTTTTGATCATATGACAGGCACCTAACTTACTTTGGCAGGTGACTCAATCACTATAGTTTTTGGGTTGGGCACTAGTAATCTCAATCCTAATCTTTCTCTCTTCTGTCTTATATATTTCTGATTTTCCTTTTAATCTTTTGTAAATTAATAAGATTACTAAATTTTTGAATTGCGCTGCCCTTTTTTTAATCTACTCATTGCATCTTTTAGGATCTCAAGATGAAGAAGATTCTTGCAGGAAGGCATGAAGCTAGTGGACTTTACTACCTAGATTGACATGGTTCTTCGAGTTTAGTGGCTTCTTACTCATCTATCTCACCCCTTCAGCATCATTGTCTCATTGGCCATCCCTCTCTTTAGAATTTGAAGTTGTTAGTCCCGACATTTCGTCAAATTGCATCCTTACAATGTGAAGCATGTCAATTGGGTAAGCAGCATAGGGTGCCTTTTGTCACTAGGTGTGAGAGTCAGGTCAATACTTCATTTTGATATTTAAGGCCCCAATAAACACTCACTCATTGTTGGGGCTTAGATATTTTATCATTTTTGTTAATGATTATACTAGAGTCACCTATCTTTACCTTATGAAAAAAAAGTCTGAATTGTGCTCAATTTTCAAATCTTTTTTTTTTTTTTTTTTTTTTATGGAGATAAAGACTCAATTTATTGCTTCACTTTATATTTTTCGATTTGATAATGCTTGTGAATATTTTCATACATCTTTGTCTCAATTTTTTCATGATCATGGTATAATTCACTAATCTTCATGCCCCCATAATCCACAACAAAATGACGTTATTTGTTAGAGGCCGCTCATGCCCTATTGTTTCATACGTGTGTTCCCCAATCATACTCCGATGATGCTGTTTTGACTGCCTGTCACTTGATTAATTGTAAGCCATCCACTGTTCTAGGTGGTCAAAGCCCTTATACTGTGCTCTCTCCTAAGGCACATTTGTTTCATCTACGTCCTAAGATCTTTGGTTGTGTGTTCTATGTTTATATCTTAGGTCCAAGGAGTGATTAACTTGATCCTGGATCCACAAAATGTGTTTTTCTTGGGTATTCTCACACTCAGAAGGGATACTGAAGATACTAACCTTCTCTTTGTCATTGTTTAGTGCTAATGTCACCTTGGATGAGTCTTAATCCTATTTTTCCTTTGGTTGGTAGTGATAGTTCTCTTCCTTGTCTTCCTCACTTACCACTTGTGTCTCCTACTGAATCTCCTCCTCATAAACCACTCCAAGTGTTGGTAGAAATCTCCCATTGAGACTTCTTCACTGCCTAGTGATCTGCCTCTTGACCCTAACTCTTCCAATTGCTCTACACAAAGGTAAGCGTACTTGTACCTCTCATCCTATCTCTCAGTTTGTCTTTTATGTCCATTGGCTTTATCTCTCTATGCTTTTGCCTCATCCTTGAATTCTGTTGTTCTTCTTAAGTCTGTTTAGGAGGCTATGTCCATCCCTAGTTGCAAGTCCGCTATAGAAGCAAAAATGACTGCAATGTCTCAAAATGTTACTTGGTCTTTAGTTACTCGTCCTCCAGGGAAACTATTGTTGGTTTTTGTTGGGTGTGTACTGTGAAGTACTTGCTTGATGGCTCTATTGAGCATTTGAAGGCTTGCTTGGTTGCCAAAGGGTATACCAAAATTTCTTCTGTCAAGATTTTGATCTCCTTAACTGCTAATTTGAGTTAACCACTATTTCAGTTAGCCATTAAAAATGCCTTCTTGAATGGAGATTTCAAGGACAAGCTGTAAATGGAGCAACGACTGGGTTTGTTGCTCAGGAAGGAGTCTGGAAAGGTGTGTAGGTTGCATATGGTCTTAAACAAACTCCCTGAGCTTGGTTTAGTAAATTCAGTGAAGCAGTGTAAAAGTTTGGATTGCGACATAGCCAATCATTGGTGATGACAGGAAGGGTATTGATGATTTGAAGAGATACCTTCAAAACTCCTTTCAAACTAATGGAGCTCCAGCCCATGTGTTCCTGTTGTATTGACTTATATGCATTTAATTAGTGCCACCAGCTATTTCTTTTTATTTCTGCCAGGAGTATATTAGTTAGTTAGTATTTTTCCTTTGACTATTTAGCATTTTATATTGTTCATCTGATGACTATTCTGGAGAAACATGCCACGGATAACCCCACTCTTCATATTACCACAGTCAAATTAGATGGACATAATTACCACAGCCAAAAATTATTTAAATTTTTTATTTTAACCCTTTTGGGTGTATATTTTTAACATGCATATTATTTGTCCAAGTGTAAGAAACCGGTGTTAGGGTTAATCATATTAACTTAACACAATTTTTTTCTAAAATTCAACAGCTTCTAGGTACTTTAACCGGGACTGTATGTGCTTTTATTTATCTTTTTTGTCTAATAAGCTGGGAGATTAGAAAGATGTCTTTGAATATAATTGCAATCATCCCCATTTCCCCATTGATCATTTGGATCCTCTTGTAGTTCTCCAATGAACCTATCAAGGCTTGAAACTTTTGAGAGACTGCAAAGGAAATTTGATTCTGATTGTAAAGAATTTTTCGCAGGGCCTCATTTGTGTTCTAGCATTTTCAACCAATCAGTTTAATGTGTTTTGCTGCATGGATCAGCCATTTGGATATTTCTGGATGGATTTTTGATCTTTCAAACGTGTTTAGTTTGTTGTTCAAGATTATCAAAGTCATGGGGTGGGAAAATTAACTGGTAAAGCTTGGAGATCAGGTTGAAAATTATGCAATCTATTGGTGGCACGGGTTAGGTTTCCATTTCTTTGGGACCTGTGACAAGGTCTGATAATACGTTCAAAGGCTTTCTAGTAGTAAGGTTAGGGAAATGGGTTTGGATGTCCTGTGGTGGTTGAGGATTTTGATGCTCTAGGGAGATTTTGAGATAAGGGTTTTGTTATTTTTTGCTGAGTCTTTTGATTTTTTTCGTCCTCATAAAGAATAAATAATCAAATTTTCTTAAGGTTCTCCAAGGAAATCTATTTAACATGTAAGGCCATCTTTCCCCTCCCATCCAAACATAGGATTAAGGATCTGACTACAAGATTAATTCTAAGAGTAATTAATAAACATGCAATATTCATTCAAGAAACTAGTCATGTTATGAAGTTCAGACGTATTGATGCTTACTTTCTTTACAAATTTGCAGAGATGGCGTCTTATATCTCTCTGTAGGTCTTCAGGCAATTTCTCCAAAAGTATTTCTTCATTTACTCCTCTAGTAGCAGCCCAATTATACCGTTCAGCGTGCCGCACTTGCCTACAAGATAAGCCAATTACATGGGTCAGATTGCCAATAAACCCTGCATCAAAGGCAATTTGAGAATGTGAAATCCATCATGTGCATGTTATCTGCAAAGGCTTCATATATATGAACACACACACACACACACACTCTTACTTAGGAGTGGTTTAATAAACACTAATGCTCCGTTTGGATTGAGGGGGAGAGAAGGGGAGTAGAGTAGAGTTAGCCCAAAATTAGCCTATTTTTAGCCAACTCTGCTCTACTCCCCTCCACTCCCCCTCCCTCTCCCCTCAATCCAAACAAGCCCTAAGTATTTGAAATAGCTCTTCTTTCAAATAAAACTATTTAATTTATCCACCATAGGGGGTGAGGGGTTGAAGAAAACCAATAAACTTTAGCTCAAATAGTGTTTCCTTCCCTTGTAAGAACAAGGTGGAGATGAAGTCGTGTTCAAAATTTACTTGAGTGCCCGTGTAACCAAACTAGGGAAGGAGAGAGAGAGAGAAAGAGAAACCCACAATGAACAGAGTAGGGACAAAAAAAAAAAAAAAAAATCACATCATATTTCCTTTTCCTACTCTCAGAAAGTAGATTAGGGTAATAATTCTTTTGATGCTTGAACCTATCCACCCATCACACAAAAATCTAGCCTTCCTATCCATCTACCTCAGGGAAAAAAAGAAGGGAACCAATAACAAGCATAACTTGCATTTTTAAGTAGTTTCTAATTTGTATTATAAATTATTAATACCCGCTACCAAAAACCAAATTGCTTCTCATCCACAGTTGATCCTACCACCATTATTCACTGTTTAAACAGTGGGCTGCCTTTGACTAATACAAAGCTTGAATTCTCACTCTATCTCCTTCATGATTTATTGTTTTACCATCTCATCTTCAGTGATCGTGCTATGCTGGGCAATCAAAAGTTCAAATATGCTTTTGCCTAGAACTGGTGTGCAACAACCTCAAATGCAATCTATCCAGATTTTAAATCGGTAGATGGGTTCTTCTTGGTCTACTGATTTGAGCTGCTTGAGAGGTGACTAACAGTAGAAAAATTTATCAAGCAATTAGTTTCCTTTGGCTATAGTGAATCCTAAATATAAGAATGTAAAAGGGAAGGGCTGTGATGGGAGTTGGGCTTGCACAAATGATGGCCTTTCTCCTTCAATTTTTCCTCTTGATAACTTTTCCATGTCTACTGGGTTTAGCAAACAATTATCAAATAAGTTAGGTGTTATTGATCAAAAATCAAATAAGTTGTGTGACTTTTTCAATTTATTTGCTTATGTTCCTACTAAGTAAACTTGAGATACTCATCTTGCAATGTCTCACTATTTTTTGGTTTCCATGGATGAACTACAACAGAGAGAGAGAGAGAGAGAGAGAGAAGGGGAAGAAATGGCCCTTTTAACACTTTCTTAGCATTAAAAAAATAATAAAATTCCATCGTTTTAGGAAAAAAAGATGGGCGTAACTGGGCCAATAAAAGTATTCTTATGATATGTATAATACCCTTTTGGCACGCACCTAGCATATATCACAAGCTCTCTTGAGATTGATCATACTTTAGACAGTGCACGGATAAAGAGGAGAAACATCTAATATTTAACTTAACAATGAGAAAACAAGAACCTCAAATAATTCAATTACAGTATTCATTTTGAGGTGACTTGGAGTAACATCTATAAGCCACATTCACTCTAAAATGCCAAGAATGTAAACAAATGACAAGAATGCATACCTTCTCAGTTCTTCTGGCAAGCGTCGATGGCTCATCCATTGCTCAACATCACGACGTCTCAGAGACATTTCTAACCTCCTAGGGGAAAACCACCAAAAGGAGGAAAAAACTATGAAACTAGTTAAAGAAGTTCAAAACTTTGGTGGAAGATTTATAAATTCTGAAATTAAATCAATGATTTTTATTTTTTATTTTTACAGTTGGACTTACTGAAAAGTATAAATGAGACACTAAACATAGATGTCTATAATTGAAACACTTGGATTATTTACAGAAGCTATTATTCATTTATTATGTGTAAGTGAGTCGAACTTGAAAACAAATGGAAGAATGAATTTCCTGTTTGAGCAACAGAGAAAGTGTATTGTGTGCTATTTTAATTACTTGCAACACTTTGAACAGGACATTAGAGGAATATAAAACTAATTGTTTCTAACAAAAATTTGCCAATGGATTTAAGAAATTTATTTATACTATGTTCAGAACCAGAAGGGTAGAGAAAAGGTTGCGGTTACATAATGCAAAAGAAGGAAAATGACAAAAAAAATTATTCCCTATGGAGGTCTTCACACCTAAAGATAGGTGTCCATGTAGATCATGAAAGAAACATAATCATAAAAATGATCAAACTTGTGCACAAAAAGTCATGATTTTCGGATATTGCTTCAACGGCTAAAGTAGTACCAACTAAACTCTAGCATTAGTTATACTAGCAGACTCACTGAAAATTGAGGGAACAAGGTTTTTCTTTTTTAAATTATGAAAAGTTGCCACCTTTTAGTCCAAAGTTATTGTTAGTGTTATTATGTGGTTATTTATAATTGGCTTGTGATTATTGTATTAACTTGAGGATATAATTGTAATTGTGTCATATCAGGAGAATATATATATATATATATATATATATGCCACCGTGAAAGGACTAACTAATAAAGCTCTAAGCCTAATTTCTAATCTTTCTTCCCTTTAATTCTTCTCTCTCTTCACACCTAACCCTAATATTTTAAGCGGCGTTTGCACGCACAATGATTTAAGAAGCATATATCATACCACCATGGTAAAAAAATAGTACCTCCGCCCAAGAGCCTGAAGAAAATTTTGCATATTTCCAATGAGAAGAGCAAAGAGCAAGAGGCCCAGCCCAATAATGGCCATGGTGAAAAGGACTTCCCAAACAAAGTAGCTTGGAGTTTGATTTCCAGCAAGTGTACTGATTTGCTTCATAAAATCACACAAAAACAATGTTAGCAAGGGGTTAATTAAATTATACATTTCCTATCATTAAAAAATTAATTGAATCACATATGAATACACTTCCTATCATTTTACAAAAGGAAATGTATCAGGTCAGTATGGAATACAATTTAGAAAAATTCATTTTGAGACCAGAATAATTTAATTAGGATATTATTATAAAGCTAATAAAGTTCTTCATCGGCAGGGGATGCTATAAGACACATTATTTTCAGAATACTATTATAATCATAATACTAATGTGGTGAATTTTGAGATTGTATTCCAGCGTGACATGCAAAAAAAACTTACTCATTTAAGTGTGCCACATCATGAGATAACATATATGACGTAACATTGACATTTTGTTTGGTGTGATGGAAATAAAAGGGAATGGAAAACTTTGGAAGGAAAGGAATTTGTTTCCCTTGTTTGGTTCAAGGGAAGGAAATGAGATGGCAATGACACTAAGAGATGGGAAATCCAGCTTGGCTCACGTCATTGCGCCCACCCAAAATGAGCAAAGATAGAGGGAAAAGATGGATATCTATTTAGTTACGATTGGAAATTGCCAAGAGCAGGTGTTTCTAATGAAGACATCTAGGGTTCAAATGCCCCCACTCCCAACAATTGAATTATCAAGAAAGTTAGTGCCTGTAGGAGCGTTGCCTTGCTTCTCTTGGATTAAGATACTAAGCGGAACATGTGATACAATTAATTTATGATATGGGTAATATTGAACCACAATGGGAGGTTTGGACAAGAACACGAAAAAAACCAGATCTCCTTTATTAATTTCAATGTCATATGTTACATCACCCCCTTTTTGAGTCTTATTTTCTTCCTTTTATATGAGCCATCCTCTTCTTTTTCATCTTTTGTCCCAGTCCACCTGGATTGCCTCTAATCTCGTCGGGCTCTTCTTTTCATGGCTTTTCATCATAAAAGGAGACTTCTGAGGTATTTTTCACTGTTCAGAAGTCCACCTGTATAACTCCTAGTGTTATCCAACTCTTCTTTTGTAGGTTTTTCATCATGGACGGAGACTTCTGGGGCTCCTACTATTCAAACTTGTCCCTCTGCATTGAATGCAATGATGTCAGGCTAGCGACCTATCTCAATGCGGAGGCGGTTGTGGAATCTCCAAGAACCTTTAGAGGACTATCTTGTAGAAGCTTGGTCTTTCTGCTACTTATCTCGTTAGCTTGGATAGACCTTGGAGGTGGCCTCTGTATGCTGCCTGGGTGGATGTTGGGCCTAACCGAGGATCTGAGGTTGTGCGTGCGTTGATTAAGAAATGGGCTAGCCATAGCGGGGTTGATCCCTATTACTTGGGCTGATATTCTCGTTGGGCCCAGTGTTTACATTTATTATAATTAGGCCCATGACTTGTTTTTGCATTCGCCCCACTACAATAGCACCCCATGATCTCGCGCCCATTTATTTCGTGGGATGAGATCATGGTCAAATTGTGGGGTTTCTCCAAGACTTTTGTTTGACATTGATTGGAGTGTTGCCATTTCAGTAATTAATGGATTGGAGAACGTCCTTTCAACTTCCGAACTGTCACGCCACTTGTCAGCATCCAGACAGTGGAGGTTAAATAATGGAGCGTACAATGGGGGGAAGCACAGGAGGTGGAGTGAAATATTTCCCGCCCTCTTGCTATTTAAGCCTTCACTTTGCCCATTTCACCCATTTTTACTCTCTTTTCTTTTTTTTCAAAGATAAGTTCACATTTCTCCTCACTCTCGTCGAGCTCTGGTATCTCCCGTTCCTGTAAGTCCCTTCGCCTATATTCTTTTTTCTTCTACCCCTTTTCATCTCTGTTTCCTTTCTTTATCTACTTAGTTGACGCCATGGGCAAACTCTCCCAGCTAGTTAGTACTCTTGAGGGTATAGAGGCTTTTAAGGCGAAGTGCAATATCCCTCGGGATGTTGACATTAGGCCATGTGAGGAAGGTGATATTGCCTAGAATAGAGGGTTTGGAAGGGTAGTTATTCCATTAATCGCTTTTGTAGAAGGGGGGTTGGATTCCAATGAATGATTTGTTAATTAACTATCTTAGGTATTTTAAGTTATGCTCTGATCAGATAACTCCCAATGTCTTTCAGGTAGTCAATGCTATAGATACACTAAACAAACAATTAGGCCTAAAACTGACCATTCATGATATTAATTACATATATAACTTACAAAACACTTGTAAGTTCGAGGTCCCCAGATCAGGGTGGTACCTTAAGGCCCGTCGTGGGCCACCTAGGATAATCTCCTGCCTGATTCCAATAAAGTCACGAATGGGGGCTACCTCGTTGTGTCAGGGAACTGGTAAATTGACAACTTTCATTGCCCCACTAACATCGGGGATCCAGGTCTGTGGGATTTCCATCTTTGCTTATTGTGTTTCACTTGTTATTAATTAACCTTATTATCTTTGTTCTTATACATGTATACTCTTCTCTGCAGATCCGTATTCCCTTAAGAAGAATCTAAATCTCGTCGAAGTTGTTCAGCTCAATAGATTGCTTCGATCCGAGATCTACGTACATACAAACGATTAGCTCTAGGCCGCTCACTTGATCCTCAGGTATACGCCTACGTATCCCTGCTTCCAAAAGGGGTAGGACATAATTAAGGAGGAGGATTACCGGCTACCTTACATCGCCGTTCGTCTAAAGGATTACTATTAGTCGCCGGTGAAGATTGAAGAGTTGAAAGGCATCTGCAGCACAATAGCTCTCCTAAACCGTTCACAAGTGTGGACCTTAGAGTGTTCATGGCTGTTTTGAGCTCGAACCCAACAACTCAAAAGGCCTTGCAGGGAGTCGCCCTAGTTTATTCCTAAGTGATCCCCTGTGAAGGCCAAGATATGTCTTATCAGAGAGTGATTCTAGACATTGCGGACTTGCTAGGAGCTCCGAGGACCGATGATTCGAATGTTACCTCTAAGACTGCTAATAAGGCTGCTGCCAAGGCTAAAAGGCTCTGTAGGGGTCCCCAGAGTGAGGCCCATGTGAAGAAGAGCAAAACCACCCAAACCAAGGTTCCGACAGCTATGACTACGGTGGCAGCTCAGAATCCTACTCCCCTTCCAGAAATTGTGGACATTGAGGAGTCCTAAGTTGGTGAAGGACCGTCTGAGCCTACTCCTCCTCCATATATGTGCAACTTTATAATGGAGGGGGCTCCTCTTCCATCTAATGAGGGTGTAAGGCCTTGGTCAGCAGGCATGGCGGCAAGGTGGCTGACTCTGTGGGAAAAGCCCTTCTCCTTCCTACGGACATGAAGAATTGGAAAAAGATGGATAGGGAGGGGATGCTTTTGGCTTTGAAGAGAAACGTGGTGCTAGTGAGAACTAACTAACTCTCTATTTCTCTTCTCTTTCTGTTATTTTATTTCAAATTTTATTAACAATGATCACTACCTACATAGTTATCAAGGCATGGTGGAGATGGACAAGAGGATGTCTATGGCCGTTGAAAGAGAGAGAGAGAGGCTTTAGCCAAGCAAGAGCAGTTGATGAAGAAGGTTAAGGATTTGATGGAGAAGGTGAATGAGTCCTAGACTACTCATGCAAAGGTTGAAAAAGAGGCTGCATCATTGAAGATTAACTACGACACTGCTGTGAGGCAACTAGTGAAGGCCAAGGATGCAGCTAAGAAGGCACTGGAGGCTCAATGGGTGCTGATGGAAAAAAAAATCGAGCTTGGGGAGAAGGTTGCTGCTCACAATGACAAGCTTCAAAAGGCCTTTTTGGACGGTAGAATTTTACCAAGGAGTATCTCAGACCTTTGGTTCATAAATCTTGCCTGAAGGCGTTTGTGGAGGGATGGACCAGTTCTCTAGATAAACAAGGAGTAGCTGTTGATTCTGCACTTCGGAACAAGGTAGAAATACCTATTCCAATCAACTATCTCCCTGATGCACCCACGGCTATTGAAGGGGACGGAGGGAGCTCGGTCGATGAGCAAGAGAAAGCTTCAAAGGTCCGGGATGGGGACCTCGTGGTGGAGTCTTTTGATGAGAAGGATGCCAAGTGTGGAGATCAGCCCACTACTTAGTGCCAAATTTTTGTTTTGTTATTTTGTTTTTCATTAAGACATGGAATTTAGTGTATGATTTTTGTAAGGGGTTTATGTTTGTTGCTTTGTGTCCACTCGTGACTATTTTTAATCTAATGAACGCTGTATCTTTTTTGCAGTTTAAATAGTTTTTTTGAAATTTAATCTTCGTTCAAGTGTTGTACTCATATATATATTTTTCATCATTTATTGCAAATTCAAGGGCTCACTATTTTTGGCATCCTGTTGGCCACATCCCAATTTCCCTCAACTCCCAATGATCTTGGGACCGACTCGGGTAGAGAGTTCTGTTTAGGATGCACCCAAGGTAAAGGCATGGCCTTATACCCCGGGGTTTTAATTATCCGAGCAATTCTTTTGTTGGCCTCAGCGAGCCTAATCGTCCATCCTTTTGGCCACATCCCAATTTCCCTCAGCTCCCAATGATCCTGGGATTAAATCGAGTAGAGAGTTCCGTTTAGGATAAACCCAAGGTAAAGACATGGCCTTGTACCCTGGAATTTTAATTATCTGAGCAATTCTTTTGTTGGCCTCAGTGAGCCTGATCGCCCGTCCTTTTGGCCACATCCTAATTTCCCTCAACTCCCAATGATCCTGGGATCAAATCAGGTAGAGAGTTCTGTTTAGGATGCACCCAAGGTAAAGACATGGCCTTGTACCCCGGGGTTTTAGTGATCCGAGCTATTCTTTTCCATTTTTTGAAATTTTGAAAAGCGCATTGGGAGATTCTACACATTGTAAAAGATAGAAAGAAAGAAAAAAAGACGTGTACAAAAGAAAGAAAACTTCATTAGTAAAAGTATTTCCTTAGGTTATATACATTCCACAGTCAAGGGACCGGGTTTTCATCTAGGTCTTCCAGTTTGTAAGCTCCCTTTCCAACGATTGATATGACCCTATAGGAGCCTTCCCAAGTCGGGCCCAATTTTCCCTAGCTCAGATCTCTGCTGTTCCCCATAACCTTCCTTAGTACCAAGTCTCCGAGAACATATTCTCTAGCCTTCACATTCTTGTTATAACCACGGTTGATCATTTGTTGGTACTCAGCTAACTTGATCATTGCAACCTCTCTATTTTCTTCTACCAAGTCGAGCTTCTTAGACAGAGCTAAGTTGTTGTTCTTTTGTTCAAAATCGTCTGTTCTGGAGGTTGGCATTCCAACCTCCGTGGATATCACAGCTTCCAAACCGTAAGCCATCGAAAAGGGGGTTTCTCCAGTGGACCTTCTCGGAGTCATTCTAAAAGCCCATAGTACACTCGGAAGTTCCTCGATCCATTTCCCCTTAGATTCATCCAATCTTTTCTTTAGACCATTAACGATGGTTTTGTTGGTAGCTTCAACCTGTCCATTGTCCTGTGAATAGATCGGGGTTGAGTATCCGTTAGTGATTCCTAATTCATTGCAATACCTATGAAACATCTTACTGTCAAACTGTAGTCCACTGTTTGATACCAGGGTTTAAGGGACCCTGAACCTGGTCACTATGTTCTTCCACACAAAGCGTTTTACATCAGTCTCTTATATTGGCCAATGGCTTGGCTTCGACCCATTTTTTGAAGTAATCAGTAGCTACTACAACCACCTCTAGTTTCCTGTAGCCCTAGGAAAAGGACTTACTATATTCAGAAACCCACCTAGCTAGTGTATGTTTGGAGCATACCTTTGACATTGATCACACTTTTTGGTGTATTCTTGTGAACTTCTTTGCATGTTTGGCCACCAGTATCCCTGGGTGTGAATGCTCGATGATCTAGGGTTCACCCCCAGTGTGACACCCACAAATTTCACCATGCAACTCTTCCAGGATTAAGTCCACTGCCTCAGGAAGAAAACAGAGAAGGTACGAATCTATATATGAGCATTTGTAAAGCTTCCCTTCCCTTGATAGCCAATACCTTGGGGATTTGCGTCTAATCTTTTTTGCTTCAGAAACATCTTCGGGTAGTGTCCCATTTCTAATATATGCCACAATAGAGTCCATCCAACTAGGGCTAGCATGTATGCCCATTGCCTGTGTATTATTTGAGTGATCTATGCTTGGTTTAGCCAAGGTTTCCGCCTTGATTACCTGAGGTGACAGATTCATAACCGAGGAGGCCAGGGTCGCAAGAGAGTCTGCATGGCTATTGCTCCCCCAAGGTATCTGAACCATAGAGAACTGTTCAAACTGATTTTGCAGTGTCTTCACTTTGGTCCAATACTTTACCATCCTTTCATCCCGGACTTCAAACTCTCCATTAACCTAATTAGTAACCAATTGAGAGTCACAAAACACTTTTACCTTGGCAACCCCCACTTTTCTAGCCATCCTCAATTCGGACAATAGTGTCTCATATTCCGCTTCATTGTTGGATGCTGAGAACTCCAATCTTATCGACCGTTCAAGAAGAGCTCCTTCTAGGGACAGAAGGACCACTCCTAGTTGGGAGCCTCGGTAATTGGATGCTTCGTCGACGTAGATTTCCTACAATGGAGTTGAATCTGATACCACACCACAAATTTGATGTCCTTTAATTGATATCCGGGGCTAGTACTTGATATCATAGGCCCCTAGCGCAGTTCCCCATTTTGCTATCCTCCCTGAGAAGTCATCTCTCCTTAATAATGCCTAAGTGGGCATTCAATGAGGACAATGATTGTGTGGGCCTAAAAATAGTGAAGTAGCTATCTGGTTGCATGCACCAGAGCTAGGGCAATCTTTTCTAGGGCAAGGTATCTCACTTCAGCTTCGAGCAGTGTCTTGCTCACGTAATACACCAGTTTTTGAGAAACTATTTCTATTCTGACCGGGACTACACTTACGGCATGGTCTTACATTGATAGATACATGTATAGATTCTCTCCACTCTCGAGCCGTGAGAGTATTGGGGCCTTCATTAAATATTCTTTCAGCCTTTGGAATGCCTCCTCACACTCGGGTGTCCATACATAATCATTCTATTTCTTCAGGAGCTGGAAGAAGGGCTTACAGCGTTCTGCCGATTTGGAGATGAATTGATTCAGGGCAGCGACCATTCTTGTCAAACGTTGTACCTCTTTGGGATTCCTCAGGGGCTATAGGCATTGTATTGCCGTGATCTGATCGAGGTTCACCTCTATCCCTTGATGAGTAATCATATAGCTGAGGAACTTTCCTGAACCAACACCAAATGCCACTTCAAGGCATTTAATCTCAGACAATGCCTTCTCAGGACTCCAAACACCTTGAACAAATCCTCCAGATGTTTCTGAGATTCCTTGCTTTTTACTACTATTCATTCTATTTATCCACCTCAGCATCGATGTAAACCTTTTTGAGGTCCTTGCATTGACTATCTAACACTCAGACCTTTGACTATGATTGCTATGGATGTTGAGTAATGTCAGCCAAATCTTCATGAGTTTGATTTTTCTGAGAAATGGCAGCTATACAACACTGCCGAGCTGTATTCTGGTCCCCCTTGATTTCTACCACTCCCTATTCAGTAGGAAACTTCACTTTCTAGTGTAGAGAGGATGGCACAGCTTCGATGTCATGCAACCAAGGTCAGGCCAAGATGGCCGTATAGGGGGGGAATAAGCATGAACCACTATGAAGTTCACCAAAGCATCATAGCCAGCTATTTGTAGAGTGACCACGAGGGCATCGCGATGTGGTTGGGTGGTCCCTTCTTTATCTTGGTCTGTAAATCCCAATATCAATTCTGGTTCCGATCTTTTCCTCTTTCCCGAACTAAACCAAGGACTAGGACCGATATGGGGCATCACAGTCATGACTCCAAATCCCCAAGGAAGATCACTAATCCCTGCTGCATGTATCACTTCTATCATTCCGAGGGAAAGACGCCCATTTCTTAACTACTATGAGCCTTAGGGGTTGGGATTGACAGCTTGGTTTGGTGATAAGAAATCATTTAAATGCCCAGTCCTAGCCAGATGGTTCAAATGATCTCGCATGACCCTACAATCTTTCGATGTGTGTCCACACTCCCGATGATACAAACAATTTAGACTTTGATTTCTTTGGGATGCATCTTCACCCGACTTATCGGCCACCTGAAATATGGTTCATGCTTGATTTTTTCCAAAATTTGGTGTACAAGTTCTTTGAAGATGGAACTAACCACCTCGGCCCTTGATCTAGGATTTGGAGGAAAGAAATTATTTCTTGGTCTTAAAGGCAATTGGTCCATTCTTCCTTCTCCCCTTTCCACTACCACTGACTTTCCTTTCACCCAAGCTTGCAGCTATTACTCCTCAATTTGTTCCACGAGCCTGTGCATGCTTTCAATAGGGTTTTTAGTGAGGGACTTCCTTAGCCCGAATTCCTCGGGCAATCCTATTCTAAAGGTACTAGCTGCCACCTTACAGTTACTCCCTCCAAAGTCATTGTACAATTCCTAGTACCTATTAGTGTAAGACCGTAGGGTTTCCCCTTCCTTCATAGTCATGGTCAATAGGGAATCAATGGGTTGGGAAACTCGACTACAAGTTATGAATCTAGCTTCAAAGGCCCTTGTTAATTCCCTATAGCTATGAACCGTTCCTTCCTCTAGGCCGTCGAACCATCTCATGGCTGTAGGGCTTGGGCTAGATAAGAAGACTTTGCACATTAGGGTTCATTTCGAGCATACAGAGCCATACTTTGATTGAAATGACTTACATGTTCAATAAGGTCTGATTTCCCATTATAGATTACAAAGACAGGTCAGACAAATCTGCGGGGTGGATTTGAGCTCTCGATCTCAGCAGAGAATGGGGACTTAGAGATCTGTTGTAAGGCCCAATTCACAGCATCCATCCCTTGATTCCGCAGTGCATATCCCCCATGGTGATGAGTTGGTTTTGACCCCTCCCTCCTCAAAGACCTTGATCTATTTCTGAGCCAGGGAGAATGTCAGTTTCCTGCCCTCGTACTTTAGCTGTTGCATTCATCACTAGGATTTCTCCCTAATTCTTTCTTTCCTTTGGATCTCTTGGTGCAGAGCTCGCACTTGTCTCCAAAGATCTTTTACTTCTTCACTCCAACTACTGGCCTAGGATCTGTTGACTTGGCTGGTTGGCGTTTCCTCACTCCTTGAAGGAGAAGGAGATAGGGTTATAGTGAAGCTGGACTCCCTTCCGTCGCTAGGATGTTCTCTTCTATTCCCAACCTACATACGGTGGGGTCAGGTGGTCGACCTAACTAATCTACTAGATCTAGAACGTTTGGATCCGTCTCTACTTGCCATACTTGTAGTATGTTCTTCCCAAACCTACTGCTTAGTAGAATTTCCCACAAACGGCGCCAATTGTAGGAGCGTTGCCCTGCTTCTCTTGGATTAAGATACTAAGCAAAAGATGTGTTACAATTAATTTATGACGTGGGTTGATATTGATCCACAATAGGAAGTTGGGAAGTTTGGACAAGAACACATAAAAAACCAGAATCTCCTTTATTAATTTTAGTGTCATATGTTACATTATCCCCTTTTTGAGTCTTAGTTTCTTCCTTTTATATGAGCTATACTCTTCTTCATCTTTTGTCCCAGTCCACCTGGATTGCCACTTGGATTGCCTCTGATCTTATCGGGCCCTTCTTTTCATGGTTTTTCATCATGAACGGAGATTTCTGAGGTATTTTTTATTGTTCAGATGTCCACTTGAATAACTCCTAGTCTTGTCTGACTCTTCTTTTGCAGGTTTTTCATCATGGATGGAGACTTCTAGGGCTCCTCCTACTGTTCAAACTTGTTCCTCTACATTGAATGCGGTGATGTCAGGCTGGCAACCTATCTCAATGTGGAGGCGGTTGTGGAATCTCCAGGAACCTTTAAAGGACTATCTTGTAGAAGTTTGGTCATTCTGCTACTTATCTCGTTAGCTCAGATAGACCTTGGAGGTGACCTTTGTATGCTGCCTGGGTGGATGTTGGGCATAACCGAGGACTCGAGGTTTTGCGTGCATTGATTAAGAAATGGGTTGGCCATCATGGGGTTGATCCCTATTTCTTGGGCTGATATTCTCATTGGGCCCATTGCTTTTTATTTATTTATTATAATTAGGCCCAAGACTTGTTTTTGTGTTCGCCCCACTACAGTGCCCTTTATATTACTTATTTGTTATGTGTATTTTTAAAAAATATTTGAATAAAGAAATTTCTTTACACCTATATTTCTCCAATCCAACTCTAATGTCATCTCCCAGGTGTGGGACATCTAACTCTTAAAAAAATTATTTCTAACACTAATAAACATGAGAAATGAAAAATAAAAAAGAACATTAGATTTTTTTTTTTTTTTTGATAAGTAAGAAAGAACGTTAGAATTTTATATGAATATGTTACTCTTGTTTATTTTATATTCACATGTTGTTTTATATTAGCATAGCCATCACTCTATTATTAAGCAACAGCTATGGCATGTTCCATTCTTCCATTGAGCTTCAGGTCAATGACAAAAATAAAAAAATAATATGCCAGATAAGAAATCAAGTGTAAGAAACCAAAAGCTATGATGGCACATCTCAGGTTTGCCTCCCACCTAAAGGGCTTGACAAAAATAGCAATGTATTTTCTTACAGCACATCCTTAGTTGATTTAAAAACTATGTAAAACTAAATTCTGACTGAAGTTCAACTTGTATGAGATAGTTCAACACATTTCACATAAGAAGATAAAGTAAAAATGAAGAAATATATAAAAGGAATACCTGGAATCCCCAGAATAATGAAAATATATATCTGGTTACGATGCTATGTTCCGTAGTAAGATTGACAGCTGCCTTGTAGATTCCATAAGGAAAGCCATCTTCAGTAAAACAAGCAGCGGCATTGTCATTGTCTGTCCATGTTGAATTATTGGGAAAATGTTTAAAATTTTTCCCATCCCGACAATCTATTAATCTCGTGCATGCATCGAGTCCAGATTTATGACAGGCAAGTCGAAGACATTGATTAACCCTCTAAGAGAGGAAAGATGAAAGAGGACGTAAAATGAGAAAATTAGTGAATCATTGAAGAAAAGTCTTTATGCATGTAGCAAACAGAATAATTGGCCAAGTAGAAATAAAAAGCAACAGTTGGCAGACTTAACCCTTTCATGCTTGTAATTTATGTATTTGATTATTTTGGTCCCCTGTTGTATACTTCTTGTATACTTGGGTGACTCATTATTAAGTTTTTGAATAAAATTTCCTTTACTTATCAAAAAAAAAAAAAAAATTACGAATTCCAATAAGACAATAATGTCAAAACCTTCTCTTTCTCTTTTTTTTTACTCAAAACATTATTAACAAAACTGAGAACATAAATGATGCAATGTTTGGTTTCTTTCCTATTCCTTTTCTTTTTCCCTTTTTTTTTTTTTTTTGCGCGCGGGTGGGGGGGGGGGGGGGGGGGGGGAATGTTTGACTTAATATTGCTTCTGAAAATTGTTCACCCAAGGTTGCATTTTCACCTGCAATTTATGTTTCATAAAAGGTAGATTGAACAAAAAGATGCTTCGCTATAATGAAAATTTCTACAACGAAACATAATTTCATGTACAAGAGGAAGTGTAAAGTTCAAAAGAAACTTCCAAAAACAGCAAGAAGAAACTTGCCAAAAAGAAAGCAAGTTCAACACATGTCTTCAGTGATATAACAACCTCCGCTTACCTGCAACCCCAAGAGATACCAGCATGACCCAACAACATGGCCAGACAACATGAAGGTGAGAAGATTTATAATGAAATTCGCCCATGCTGACTCAAATACAAAGCCGCTTGGAGACTGGCCAGCAAGTAGAGGTAGAAACCTATACAATCTAGGAGTGTACTGAACAAGAACAGCTGCCCGTAAAAGATTTTTAGCATGATTTGCTCCTCGCAAAGAATTTGGTAGAACTAACAACATTATGATCTGCATTTAAAAATAATAATAAAAATAATTTATGACAAGGACAGAAATTCAAAACAAACTTATCATTTAAATAAAACCCATACTACCATAAAGGTATTTAAACAGATTGATTAATACATGAAACCATCTTATAGGGGAAAACTTGATCACACTTAGAAGATCTACTACCACATATTGCACTTTTCTAGGAGGCAACTTGATTACTTGGAAAAGTAAAAGTAGACTTTAATATCCAGATCTAGTGTAGAGGCTAATTACAAGGCCATGACACATACGTCATGCGAACTTATGTGGATTAAGCATCTACTTAAATAATTATGGTTTGAAATGCAGTTGCCTATGACTTAGTATTGTGAATGTTGTTTACTGTGAAAGTGTTTAGGGTTTGATAAGTCAACCCTAACACATAAAATATTATTTATATATAAAGTACATGATATTACTGTTTTACCCCTATTACTCATAACACTCCCCCTCAAGTTGGAGACTATATATCATACAATCCTAGCTTGTTACATAATAAACCCAAACGAGTCTTACACAAGGCTTTAGTAAACATATCAGCAATCTGGACTCTTGTAGAAACATATGGAGTAGCAATTACGCCATCTTCTACTTTCTCCCGAGTAATATGACAATCTATTTCAATATGCTTGATTGCTCATGGAACGCAAGATTGAAGGCAATGTAAATTGCTGCTTGATTATCACAATGCATAGTCATAGGCAGCTTCACAACGAATCTTAATTCCTCAAGTAAATGCTTAATCCACATAAGCTCACATGATGTGTGTGTCATGGCTCTATACTCAGCCTCTACACTAGACCTGGCAACAATAGTTTGTTTCTTACTTCTCCAAGTAATCAGATTTCCTCCCAGAAAAGTGCAATACCCAGTAGTGGATTTTCAATCTAATGGTGATCCAACCCAATCAGCATCAGTGTAGGCTTCTACCTATAGGTGACCATTAGCTTTATACAAAAGACCATGGCCTGGATGTGCTTTAAGATACCTCACAATTCGAATAACTGCCTCCCAATGTGGAAGGCGAGGATTTTTCATAAACTGGCCCAAGACACTAACTGCAAATGATATATCTGGGTGAGTAATTGTGAGATAATTTAGTTTACCAACCAAACGACGATATCTCTCAAGATTAGATAACAGCTCCCCCTGATCTTCATACAATTTGACATTCGGATCCATAGGTGTCTCCACTGGTTTAGATCCTAACAAGGCAGTTTCTTCCAAAATATCCAACACATACTTCCTCTGTGATAAACTGATGCCTTCTTTAGATCGTGCTACCTCAATACCCAAGAAATAACGAAGTTTACCCAGATCCTTAGTTTGAAAGGAGTTTTGAAGGTATCTTTTCAAATCATCAATACCCTGCTTGTCATCTCCCGTTATTATAATATCATCAACATATACCATCAACAAAATCTTTCCTCTATCAAAGGTATGAGAAAACACAGAGTGATCAGAATGGCAACGTCGCAATCCAAACTTCAACACTACTTCACTAAATTTACCAAACCAAGCTCTGGGAGATTGTTTCAAACCATAGATTGCCTTATGCAACCTACACACTTTTCCAGACTCCCCCTGAGCAACAAACCCAGGTGGTTGCTCCATATACACCTCTTCCTTCAAATCGCCATTCAAGAAGGCATTTTTAACATCTAATTGAAATAATGGCCAACCCAAATTAGTAGCCAAGAAGATCAAAATCCGAACAGAAGAAATTTTAGCAACAGGTGAGAATGTCTCGGCGTAGTCAACATCGTATGTTTGGGTATACCCTTTGGCAACCAAACGAGCCTTCAAACGCTCAATAGAACCATCAGGCAAATACTTCACAGTATACACCTAACGACAACCAACAGTAGTTTTCCCTAGAGGACGAGTAACCAAAGACCAAGTAGCATTTTCAGACAAGGCAGACATTGCTACCTCCATAGCAGATTTCCAACCAAAGAGGGACATAGCCTCCTGAACAGACTTAGGAACAACAGTAGAATTCAAGGATGTGGTAAAGGCATGAAGAGATGAAGACAAGTGACCATAAGAGACAAACTGAGAGATAGGGTGAGAGGTACAAGAACGCTTACCTTTGCGCAAAGCAATTGAAAGAGAGGCAGGACCAAGAGTCGGATCACTAGGCAGGGTCGAAGTCCCTGTTGGAGGTTTCTGCTAATGACAATATACCTAGAGTGGTTTCTGAGGAGATTCAATAGGAGACACAGGTGGTAGGAGAGAAAGACAAGGAGGAGAACTGTCACTAGCAACCGAAGGAGAGAAATAGGACTGAGATTCATCAAATATGACATCAGCACTAATGAAACGACGTTGAAGGGTAGGTGAGTAACATTGGTATCCCTTTTAAGTACGAGAATACCCAAGAAAAACATATTCAATGGATCTAGGATAAAGTTTGTCACTCCCTGGACCTAAGATATGAACATAGCACACATAACCAAAGATCTTAGGAGGTAGATGAAACAAAGGTGCATCAGGAGAGAGCACAGTATAAGGGATTTGACCACCTAGAATAGTGGAAGGTATACGATTAATTAGGTGACAGGAGTGAGAACAGCATCACTTCAATATGATTTGGGAACACGCATATGAAACTTTAAGGCACGAGTGACCTCTAACAAATGACGCATTTTGCGTTCAGCAACACTATTTTGTTGTGGAGTATGGGGGCATGAAGATTGGTGAATTATACCATGATCATCAAAAAATTGAGACAAAGAAGTATCAAAATATTCACGAGCATTATCAGACCGAAAAATACGCAGTGAAGCATTGAACTGAGTCTTTATTTACATATAAAATGATTTGAAAATTGAGTACAATTCAGACCGTTCTTTCATAAGAACTACTACTAACACAACTCTCACGCCTAGAGGCAAAAGACACCCTATGGTGTTTACCCAACTGACATGCTTCACATTGTAAAGACTCAATTTGATGACATGACGGAACTAATGGCTTCAAATTCTTGAGAGATGGATGACCAAGGCAACAATGATGCTGAAGAGACGAGATAGACAAATGAGAAGCCACTAAACGGGAAGAACCACATCGATCCAAGTAATAAAGTCTGCCAGCTTCATGCCCTCCACCATCTTCCTCGTCTTTAGATCTTGAAAGATACAATGAGTGGATAAAAAAATGGCAGCACAATTCAAAATTTTAGTAAGCTTACTAATTGACAAAAGATTAAAAGGAAAATTAGGAATATATAAGACAGAAGAGAGAGAAAGATTAGGACTGAGATTGGCAGTGCCCAAACTAGAAACTGTAGTGGCTGAGCCATCTGCCAATGTGACATTGGGAAGACTACTAAATTGCTCAAGGTCAGAGAGTAAACCCGAGGTACCTGTCATAAGATCAATAGCACCTGAGTCAATGACCCAAGGGTCCTGAGTGGCAAGACAAGCAGCGGAAGTACCTTGTTGAACCAAAGTAGCAGTAGAATCAGACCTAACAAGGTTGGAATGCAGAGACAGGAGGCGATTGTACTCTTCCTTGGGAATAGAGACTACTTTGGATGTTGGTGGAAGTGACTGTGAAGGCGGTTCTTGAACTTGAAAACTAGCTTGGTGAGCCGAGGGTTTACCATACAACTCCCAACAAAAGTCTACTGCATGGTTCTCGCCATGACAATAAGTGCACTTACAAAGACCACGTCCTTTACTACGACCCCCTTGTTCACCACCATGGCCCCCACGACCTCGACCTCCACGACCACCTCTAGTACTCCTCATATAAGTGGTAAAGGCAGATTTATCACCAAAAGGTAATGCATCAATATTGGAGCAAGAGAAAGGGTCAGTACTCAAATCAGATATGTGGCCTGTCGAAGTCTACAAAAAACTTCACTCAATGAGATTCTCAAAAAAAAAAAAAAAAAAAACTTCACTCAATGAAGGGAGGTCTAGACTAACTAAAATTTGTGATTTTACTGGATTCAAACATTTTGGCAATCCAAAGAGGAAGTGAGCAACATGCATAGAATCTCGTTGTTTCTTCATAATTTTAACATCAGAGGAAATAGGCTGATAAATATTGAGTTCTTCACATACACCCTTAAACTTGTTATAATAGTCTTCCAAAGACATATCACTCAAACTAAAGGAGAAATAATTTTGATGAAGATCATAAATCCGCTTCAAATTGTTAACACCAGAGTAAAGTTCCTTGGCTTGTTCCCAAACAAGTTTAGCAATTGGTAAGAAAACCAAACTACAACTAATCTTAGACTCCATGCTATTCCACAAACAACTCCTAATTTGTGCATCTTCATCTCTCCAATCAGCAAATTTAGGGTCTGTAGGTACAGGAGGTTCCTTAATCACGTAATCAAACTTCTTTCTACCAAGAAGAAAAACTTCAATTGCCTGTGCCCACTGAGCATAATTACTACCATTTAGACGAATGGAGGTAATTGATAACATATCAGGAGATAAGAAATAATTAAGGGGCCGAGCACTGTCTTTGGACTCCATAATAGCAATCTGAAGAACAAACTAACACTAAAAAAATATGTTGAACTGAATTAAAACAAACTCCAACCAACAACCAATGTACTTCAACCAATCAGCCACACCAACAGCAACTCATCTATCAAAGAATCAACGCCAAACTATTCCAAAAATAAGGCAGCAACAAATCCATACCAACGCCAAAAAGAAATTCCCAATCCACCACTAAACATCAACCTAAGGCTGCCTAAACAAATAATCAGAGAACGTATTGAAGAAGAGAAGAAAAATCAGACCATGGTTGAAACCCTCAATTGAAAAACTCCGGTGGCGGCGCTAGGGTGCAGGAGCGGCGGCGTGAGGACCGGTGAGTAAGCTAGGGGGTCACCGGAATAGGGTGAGTAAAACCCTGCCTCTCTCGCAGTCAGGCGACGTCGATCTGGTGTCGCGAGACCGGAGAGAGGGTCATCAACGCAGGACAACTCCTTCAGCCACTAAATCGAGATCGTCGGAGGTCTCTATTAGGGTCGTTGGAGCTAGCAGGTAAGGTTATGGTTGCCGGCGACAACAATATCGATGGGTGGTGGTCGGAGGGTTAACGGCAGCGGCGGGTTGGTGGCTTTGATACCATGTTGTTTACTGTGAAAGTGTTTAGGGTTTGATAAGTCAACCCTAACACATAAAATATTATTTATATATAAAGTACATGATATTACTGTTTTGCCCCTATTACTCATAACAGTGAATATCAAGCAACAATTCATACTGCCTTTATTCTTGTGTTTCATGAGCAAACCAAGCATATAGAGTGGGATTGTCATCTTGTTCGAGAATGGGTAGAAATTGGTGTAATAGCTACTCCATATGTCTCTATAAGTGCCCAAGTCGCTGATATGTTATGAATGTGTTGTGTAAGACTCATTTGGATTTGTTATGTACCAAGTTGGGATAGTATGACACATACGTCCTAGCTTGAATGGAAGTGTTATGAGATTTTTATTAAGTCAGGGAAAAATATTAATATCATTGTAATCACCCACATATATAAATTATAATTTTGAGTGTTAGGCTAATTAACTTTGGCCATAATTACACCCTGAAACAATAAGCTAGAAACTAGAATAGTCAATAAGAAGATTGTAACACATTAAGTGCATGGATGTGTTATATGTAGATGGTGATAAATACAAAGTTGATGAAGGGATGAGGATGATTGAGAGAGGGTTATTACTTGAGGAAGAGGTAATACAGCAAACAAGTCAATAAAAAAGCATCCACGAATGTAATTAAGAGCAATTTTCTTTGGATGGTCAACTAACTCTCCAGCACCAACCACTCGCGACTCTGGGGCCACATATGCCAACCTAAACTGCAGAAAAGCAAATTATATAATTTAGTCCAGACTAGAGGAAAGGCTTCAATCAAAGCTAAGACAATTACAAAGGGATTAATGATTGGAGGCATTGGATATTATGAATCAAGTTCTCAAATTAAGACATGTGAAATATGAAAGATGGAACCCATAAAATTCTTTTATAACAGTATTTCACTTTGTTATATCTATATTCTTTTTCAATAGCATACAGTATATTAAAATAAATGTATGAGGATGCGTATGATATACGACATAAGATGAATATGTACAGAAAAAAAAAAAAATCATATTTTTTTGGATTCCTGTTATTTGTGATTGTTATTAAGCGCCAAAGCTTTTGTATAGAACCTGTACACCTAAGTCACTCCCTTTAATAAAATCATCTATTAATAAACATGTACAATGCCAAGATTTTAGATAGGACTAGCTGATGTCCCGCTCAATGTGTGTGTATGTTATAAGTTCATTTTGAAATATTTGATAAGAAATTATCCTTATGGCCAATTTGTAATACTCGTATGTTATAATATTTGAGAAATAAGTTTCAATTATTTACATGACATTAGAAAAAGGAAAAATGTAATTTTTTTAAATTAATATAATTTAGGATATGAACCTGTTGTAATATTGCTTGCGTAAATTGGCAAATATTTAATTAACTTTCCAACTTAAGAACATAATTATTCTTTTTAAGTGACTAAATATACCCACAAAACAATAAAAATTATTTTCAAACTTTTCTATCCACTACCTTTCGATTACATTCATTGAACATGAGAAATTTGAGGATGAGGTCGTGTGTTCCAGACCCACTAAATGAATGTGCAACTTCCCAATAAAAAAAGATAAGAAAAGAAAAACAATCTTCGACCATGGAGCTTTGTTTTCAAGCATAATGCAATTTATAGAACATGATGGGAGGAAAACAATCACCATGAACAGAATCCACACAGAACTAATGTGATGTTTGGTTTGGCTCATCTACAACTCTGAATAGAATCCACACGGAACTAATGTGATGGTTTGGTTTGGATCATCTTTTAAGATTCCTAGGAATCCTGAGAGGAGTACCAAGCATTCCCTTATTTGGTTGTAAATAGCTCAAAGGAAATTAAATGCCCACGGCCATTCTAAATTCCCATCAAACCTCACATTTACAAGAATGTACATTCCCTCCAAAAAAAGGTGGTAGCCACATTCTCAGGCCATAAGAAAGCTTAATTTTTAAAAATGACAATCAAATTAGACTCTGAAATGATAAATTATTCATTTTTTTTTTTTTACAATTCAAAAAGAATTAAACTTATTTTCCTCCTCAAAAATCTATCAAACCAAATAATTAATCAATCTATGTTTACAAAAACAGTTCATACAGAGTTTAAGCTTAAGTTATGTTAATGCAAGGTGTTCATGCATAGGAGTCAGTTTTTGGAATGGTTTGTGCTATGCCCTTTTGGCAATGCCTATCAATCTATATTTACAAACTAATCAATGCGAGGGGTTTATCTCACTCCTTAACTCTTTTTTCCTTTTTCTTTTTTCTTGTTTCTGTTTTTTTAAGTTACATGATAATTTTTGGTAAACTTTTTTTTCCTCAATTTTATTTAAGGTTTTTTGAGATAATATTATTGGTATTTTCAAGAAAAATTAGGACAGCAAGATATTTTATTTTATTTTATTTTTAATACATATAAAAATAAGAAATTATATTTTAGAGAAAAGTAAACAGTTATGAATACACTCAACTATCTCCTAAGAAGTATCAAATATACAAAGAATCTATAAAGTCTAAAATATTAGATGATCAATTGTATTTTAGAAAAAAGTAAACAGTTTTTGGAAACAGTTATGAATACACTTAATTATCACCTAAGAAGTATCAAATATACAAAGAATCTATAAAGTCTAAAACATTAGATAATCTACCCTCATCTACTAATAATCAATGGAATAAAGAGCGAATAAACATTGAATTGACCTCTCAATTGACAACTCCTGTGCCACAAAAGTTCTTCTATTTCTCTCTCTTGACAAGTTCCATATTAGACATGACGATACCACAATCCAAGCAGTAACTCTACCATGTGGCAATTAAATAAAAAATACAAAATTTAAACTGGCTTTTCATGTTTCAATGTTCAGATCTCTTCTAACTGCAAAGATGTTACAAGATATCTAAAACAAAGGTTACTCTGAAACTAATAATGCCTGGATCAGCAAGCACTCAAACATAGTGTAGCAGAACTCTATTAGCAAGAATTATTCCACAATAACAATAATTTTAAATTTTAAATTAGCTTCAACATATAGTCCATATTAGCAGGTTAATTAAAAGAACTACGTAATTGCAATAAATTTTAAAAAATGAAAAGAAAAAAAGCAAAGAGCTTCTGCAAAGGGAAGAGAAGTAGCAGTCACCTGAAGAAGCATGTGAAAGAAGTATATCAGATCAGTCATACTTCTGAAAACCACAATTGTAGTGGTCATGGGCCAGTTAATTATTATACACTTGTTATCCTGCATTCAAAGGGTGGGGGAAAGCATGTAAAGTTTTTGCTATAGTTAACCAAGATTTTTTTTTAATCAGTAAATGCAAATTTTATTTAAATAAAGATAAGTACAGCACAACCACAGTACACAGGCACTGTACAGGGGCTGTTAAAAAACAGATGAAAGTACATAAATCCATAAAAACCAGCATATCAGAGAAAGAATGACAACTTAAGGCTGCCATCGGTCATACAGAGTGCGTAAAGATAACATCTTCATATTTGAGTGCAAGCCTTCTATCCCACTCCTCAAACATACAACACCTATCTACCACACACACTCTCCACATGCTCAAATTATCCGTTGTAAGGATTCTCCCATTAGCCATGGTCTACACAAAAAACGCTACCTTCGATGGAACTTCACCTTCCAAATACTCTTCCACAGAAATAACTGAAATTCTCTAGAATAGAGATCTTTGTAAAAAGATTTACCTCAAATCACCACTTTTGGTAAGGGTTCACCATTCACAATCCTCAGCAAATCCCCCAATTTTGACCAAGTATAATTGAGAAACAAAGGGGTGCAAAATCTCCAATGCCCAATCTTGGCAAGCACGATTAAGCACTAAATCCTAAAAAACATCATGTATATGTATATAATCTACCACCATAGCCTCTTTGTCTCAAGCTAGACAATGCAGGTCAAAAAAGCTTCTTAAGAATTACATCACCACACCGGTAGTCGCGCCAAAAACAAATCCCTGAACCATTACCCACTTCGAAGAAAATGAATTGTGCAAAACTATTCCACCCAATCCTGATATGTTTCCACAAGTTACATCCATGAGACCCCGAAGTCTACCTACCCCCAATAACTCCATACTTTGTAATCGTATGCCAAAAGCCTCTTTTTCAAAAGTAAATCTTCACAGCCATTTCCCTAATAGAGCTTGATTAAATTGTACCAAGCTATGAAGGCCTATGCCCCCCTGTTGGACAGGTTTGCAAACCATCCGCCACCTCACCAAATGGAATTTTACACAATCATCCATCCCACCCCACAAAAAATCTCATTGCAGCTTTACCAAATGCTGCGCAATGCTGACAGGAAGGGAAAATAAATGGATATAGTAAGTAGGTAGGCTAGAAAGAATACTCTTAATCAAAGTAAGCTGCCCCACCTTGGATAGATAGATCTTCTTCCACCCTGCCAATATTTTCAATTTTTTCTAATCCCACATCTCCATGGACTTAAACATTTCCCTCAATGGAAGACCCAAATACTTTAAAGGGAAAGTAGAGATCTTACTTTTTTTTTATAGGTAATTAGAGAACTATTATTAATGAAAAAAATAAGGAAGAGTACAAGTGGTTTATGATGATGAACAACAAGAAAAAATAAAACAAACAGCAAAAAAGAGGGAAAACAGGAAACTATTCTAAGAGAAAACATAAACTCAAAGAGAGAAGAATAATCAGTAAGACCCCAACAATGAGACCACTCAAAAAGACTATGCTAGCATAAAACCTTTAACTCATCCAACGTCTTTTCAGTGTCCTCAAAGGAACGACGATTTCATTCCAACCAAACAATCCACATTAAGCAACTTGGAATCAAATTCCAAATGTTCGAATTATGCTTCCCAAGCCACTGATGCCAACAAAATAACAATTTTGCCACCAATCCTGGCATAACCCAATGTATACCAAAAGCCTAAAGCATAAACGTCCATAAGGTATGTGTAACAGGACAATGAAGAAGAAGATGGTCTACCGACTCCCTATCACAACAACACATACAACACCAATTTGCTAAACGGCGACTCCTAAGCATGAGATTATCCAAAGTGAGAATCCGATCATGAGCAGCCAACACACTAGCTAGAACTTCAATATCATGCACATCCCCTACCGAAGCCATCTCTGACTTGCCAAGATTTATTTTTAATCCCAAAACAGCTTCAAAGCAAAGCAGTTCAAATCTCAAAAAACCAATTTGCTCACTCTCATCACCACAAAAAATTAAAGTGTCATCTGCAAACAAAAGATGAGTCACCAAAAAAAATCAAAGTGTCATCTGTTAAGGGTTCACTGTAATAATTGACTTGAGTATACATTAAAGATGTAGCTGCTAGGGCTTTAACCTGTGAATGTAAGCCATCCAGCTAAACCACGTAATCTGCTCTTTTCTCTTTCTTGGTTCCACTTCTCTATATTATTTTATTCTCATCTTTAACAAGGCCCTTTGCAACATCAATCTTCTGCACCACTCTCTTATCCCAAAGCAATAAAATGCCACCGGAATCCCCTACCATGTCCAAACAATCCCCATCCACAAATTGACTCCCCCACAGACTCCGCACCACACTACAGTTAATTACCTCCATTTTTGTCTCCTGTAAGAAAAGAATATCCCCCTTCCACATTCTAAGAGCATTCCTCACCCTCAACGTCTTTTCTCAGTCATTCATACCTCTCACATTCCACGTGATGAGTCGTAAATTCATGATGTTCTAAAGCACACTATTCTTTCGACCAGCACTATTGCGGCCCCCTCCTTGTGTCATAATTGACTGTCGAGATCAAGTTCTTGAGTTCCCTCATCCCTTTCATACCAGATTTCGACTTTTCTACTGTGAATTTGGTGACATTGTAGCCTCCAACTACTCTCAATTGACGTACAATCTAATAGCCTCCTCCTCGAAGCCCGCAAGGAAACTCCCAAAAATTTGCTAGTACTTACAGTCTTTACCTTTTCTTTATCTTTCCATTGTGACAGGATAAATTTTCAAAAGATTGAGTGCAATGCTGGAAATGAAAACCTTTTTTTTTTCCCTTGATAATTAATGAAAATTTTTTGTCAATGAATACATATTATCAATTGTTTAATTCGAAACAGATCACGTGCCATCTATATGTTGGAATTAATAATATTTGAGAATAATCCCAAGATACTGAAAAATAAAGACTACCCAATAATAGATGTTGGCCACATGTTGAAAACTTTGAGACGTGATTAGAGCCTCATCAAGTGCACAAGCAAAACCCATCAAGATTAATAACTTCGAAATCAATCTAACATTATACTTTTTTTTTTGATAGGTCAATCTAACATTATACTTCAAGAACAAGATCCATACCTTTAGTACATACAGCAAGAAGAAAAATAATGGGTCTACGAAAATTGCCACCAAGCAAGAACTGACAAAAAATTTGTTCCATCGTTGCACAACTTTAGTATGAGGGTTCATGACCCCAGGAATATATTGTTGGAGAAAGGAAAAAGATCTCCTAGCCCAGCCTTTGGCATCCCCATAGAGCACATTATGGAACTAAAAAAACAACAAAAAAGCATAAGAACATCAAAGTATTTGTACAACATTATTCTGCTAAACAAAAACTAGTGAAAATACACAACATGAAAAAGTCATAGGAAAATAAATGGTACAATAAAATGAATTTGAAGCCTCAAGAATTTTTTCATAGAACGATAACAAAGTGTCTGGACAACAATGTAGAGCACTTTCTTACTATAAGAAGTGGGGAAAAAAACACATAAACTGCAATGTAGCTAGAATTAAAAACTGTTAAATTTAAACAAAAACTAAATGTTTGAGTTATTTTCTCATTATTTGTTATATTAGCATATTAAATGGGCATTTGTGTAATCATGTTATAAACCCTAATATAAATAATTAAATATATGCTAAGGTGCTGGCTGACTGATTTAACACCAAAACCTTATTTTCTTCTTTTTCTCTGTCACTCTCTCCCTTTATTTTTCTCTTCTTCTTACTTCTCTTTAACCCAAATTTCCATAGTTTACAATTTAACTTGATATTAGAGCGTCCCTACGCAACCCTAGAACCCACTAGAACACAAGAAGGTGGCTGTATCTATTGATAGGAGGGTTGACGCCAGAATCTGTATGATGATGTCAATGCTGACACAAGTGCTGACGTCAGCATTGGCATGGTCACCAAATTCCGGCAAAGACACCATCTAACTAGTCGGAATCTAGTGCTATTTTTGGTGTTGCTTATCATTGATTTTCCAATCTCCTTTCCTAGTGGTTTCCAACAGCTTGGATCGACTGGGCTTCCTTCCGTAGGGGCCAACTAGACTGTAGAATAGCATATTTGATGTTGCTTTGTTGATTTCTTGTGGGTTTTGTAGTTTTTTTTTTTTTTTTTTTTTTGGGTTCTTCGCTGTTTCTGCTGCCGAAATTGTTCCCCTCCAGATTTCTTCCTATGTAATTTGCATTTGGTACGTTGGTTTGTGACTACTTGTTGGAATTGAGTATTGTTCTAGTTGCTTGGAGTTGGCTGTTGTGATGTTGGTTTGTTGGCTTGGTATTTCTAATCTTGTTTGAGTTGTTTGACAATTTGAGTTTTGTATGGCTAAAGAAAAGACCACCACAAATCATCACTGATTAGATATGATGATATGCCTAAATCCATTACTTCAAAAAACTTGAATGGTTTGAATTATTTGCTTGGACACATGCAGTGAAAGTTTATTTGCATGGGAAAAAGAAATTAAAATATTTGACTGATCAACCACCTGATGTTAAAGCTTCAATTATGATGATTGGATGAGTAAAGATTCAATTGTTATGCAATGGTTGTGGCATAGTATGGAACCCCGCATTGCTACTACTGTTTTTTGTGATTCTTTGAAGAAAATTTGGGACACTGTTGCAGAATCTTTTTCCCATCAAAGCAATGTTTCTTGGGTGTATAAGATTTATGAGAAAATTTTCACTATGAAGCAACCTAGGAAACCATTGTCTGAGCAATACAGTACTCTTAAAAATTTATGAGAGTAGCTATTACAGTATCAGCCTCTTACCACTGATTTGGAACAACAGAAGCGACATTGGAAATATTTTATGATTGCTTCTTTGCTATCTGAGTTAGACGCTAACTTACATGGATTCAAAGATCAGATTCCTGCTAGTGAGACCTTACCCACTGTTGCTAATGCTTATTCTCGACTATTGCGCTCATCATTGGGATAAAACTCCATCATTACCTCCTTGGAGTCTTTAGATTTACTCTTAAGTAGTGGGGATTGTGGTAATTCTCATGGTGGTTTCCATGGCGGTCGTAGCGGCCATGATTTTTATGGTGGTTCTCGTGGGGGTGGTCGTGGTAACAGGAAGTGTGACCATTGTGGTGGTCTTAATAATACTGAACCTTATTGTTGGGTAAAATATGGGAAGCAAGATTATGTGAATTAGGTCATTGATGGTGTTGTACAGCCATAACCTAGTTCTACTCCATTGGATATACAACTTCTAGGTCTGATCCTTGTGATGCACTTACTACTCAGCTTAGCGAGCTTGTTCAACAATTGTGCACTACTTCCTCAGTTGCTACATTAGATAATTCAGGTAATGTTGCACGTGTGGCTGGTTCCTCTCCATCCTGGGTCATTGACTCCGGTGCTAATAAACGTATATCTAGTATATTATCTCTCTTATCTGATTTACTGCCCGTTAAACATCATGTTGTTTTAGCTGATGGTTCTTCTCGACCTGTCCATGGGAAAGGTGTTCTTCATCCTAATAAGTCATCATCTTTACTTTCTATAAGTCAATTGACTAAAGCCTTACAATGTTCCATCGCCTTTGATCCTACTTCGTGTGTTTTTCAGGACCTCAAGACCAAAAAGATGATTAGTTCGAGGCATGAGAAAGACGGTTTATATTATCTAGAGCCTAATGATTCTGTCTTCCACACCTTCTCAGCTTGGAGTGCTACCACATCTCCTATCTAGTGGCATTTTCGTTTGAGTCACCTCTTGGCCAAGCTCAAGTTTGGCATTCCAGCATTAAGTCACGTGCTCAGTCTAGAATGTGAAGCTTGTCAATTAGGGAAGCATCTACGTAGTTTTTTTTTTTGGGGTAGTAGTGGTCATAGTTGTCAGTCTGAGTCTTCACCCTTGCCCATAAGATTCTAGTCAAGCAAAATGGTGAGGACAACTAATCCGTGCAATGGCAACGAAGCAACAAGCTAAGAGAGACAAGGGAACAAAGGAGATCAATGGTGTCAAGGCAAGAAATTTTTCTTTGGTATTTTGGTCATTATGCAATTTTGTGAGGATATTTTAAGAATTTCACACTTAAAAAGGAACTTTGATAGTGAACCCATATTTGCGTTTTCACTGGTGTTTTTGAAAAAGCTTGAGCTCTTTGTTTTTTGAAAACGTGAGTTTTTGGCAATTTTAAAAATGTGATTTCTTTATATACGCAAAGCCAAATGTCTGACTTCTAGCATTTTCATACATAAATGTGCATTTTGATTATCATAACCCTTATCCAAATGGGCTCTATATCATCCTAATATAAATACGTGCTAAGGTGAGGGACTGATTAACAAAGCCCTAGACCTTTCTCAACTCTCTCTCTCCACTCTTCTTTTCTCTCCTTCAAACCTAATACGTGATATTTTACAACTAAGCTTGGTATCAGAGTTTACTGATCCAACCCTAAAAGCTTCGAGATCGAGGGAATGAGGTTTCTAACCAAGAAAACTACCTCCTTGTGTTGCCTGAGGCAGCCAACTAGACCTAGCGAGTGAACCTCAGCAATTTATGTCGTTTTGGTGTCGCGATGAACACACAGTCACTTGTTAGAGCCGCTGACCCATCAAGCTAGTGAATTGTGGTCATCAGAGGTACTATTGGTGATTGAAGGGTGAAGTTGTGGTTGTCTACATGAGGGATTTGGTTAAATATGGTTGCTGGTGTCAGGAGTTTTGTTGGTTTTGGTTGTTGATATTATGGAACACTAGAGCTAGTGGCAATGGGTGGTGTGTGAAGTTGATAGCATGTTAATCTTCCAGAAGTGTGTAGGGTTAAGATTCATTACACTAATACAACACATATTTTATATAATATTTCAAATACATTCTAACAAATTTTCCCCACACATATATTACTCATAAAAAAAAAAAAAAAACAAAAATAAAGAAAATGATTCAACCAGATTGTTCACAATCTTTTTTTTTTTTTTTTTTTGATAGGTAAGAAAGAAATATATTCAAGAAAACTACTAGATGCAAAATAGCATCAGCAAAATAGAAGTACAAAGAAGAAAAGAAAGCAAAAACATAAAAAACTTAAATTACAAAGAAAGAGAGCTAAGGAAAAGAGGAAGAGAGTCACTAGGTGTGAGTCCCCAAGCCCTAGCCCAATCAAAAAAGGAACCAAAAAAGAAAGCAAGCATATGGTCCTCGGATCTATCCAAATCCTCAAATGTCCGCTGATTGCGTTCCCTCCAAATACACCACATCAAACACAACGGAACTACTCAATCTCCCCACTTAATCCCTAACGTCCTTGTTAGAGCCCACTTTGCGGGGTAGTGTCTCTACCCATATGGGGTTACCGCCTAGCCACATCCGCGCTATACCTCAAAATGACTAGTCATAACTAAGACTCCTTGTAGTTGTTAATAAAGTCTAGTTCAACCCAGTATATGCCTAATGTGGGACTCATCACACACCCACACAATCAATTAAATCGGGGCATCACAAGAACAAAAATCGAGCATTTTGTCCTTCAACTACAAATGACGTAGGCTTTCCACAAGAGGTTGAGTTAGGGCCCTAATTCCCAATATTTAGAAGCAACATATGCATTCAAGGGACCAAGATTTTTTTTAACATATAAAAATAAAAATAAAAATAAATAAAACCAAATATGGAGCAAAAGTGGCTGGTGAGAACAAGTGCCTCCGCTAAAATTTAGCAAAACTTGGTCAGCCTGTATATATGTTTAACATACAAACCCAATGCATCAGCAAATTTGAAATTCATTGGTACTTTCAGTATATTATCACATTGGCCTATATCTGTTTATGATAATTTAGAACATCTTATTTGTGATGTTAATAATCCAATTTATGATGATTTAGAACACATTCTTTGCGATGTTAATAATCCAAAAAAGGTTTCGTTCTTCCATAAGACGACAACAACAACACAACAACACAGTCCCAGTTAAAGGTTTTGGGTTTATACTGATATAATGGCCCAAGAGGCCCAATTATGTTGTAAGCCCATGTAGGACTAACCCTAGTTTCTAGTCTCTATATATATCCCGTTAAGGATTTACTATAATAGTTGACTTAATTATACAATAAAGATTTAGCCAATAGGGCTTTATCCTATGGACATAGGCTGTCAAGCTGAACCACATAATCCCTTGTGTTCTTCTCTCTTTCTTGCTTATGCTTCTCTATATTATTTTATTCTTGTCTTTAACAATCCCAAAAATTGTTCTTCAATAAGACATTTCAGCAATTATCTCTTTCATGCATAATCTAATCTATTTGTTGGGAATTTTTTAATGTGTTTTGATGATCATTGGTCATTGTGTTTTGTGAAAACTAAAGATCATGTAATGATACCTCGGCATCAAACTTAATAATTTCATTACCAAAACTTTCAGAAGGTATTAGTAGATTTGTACTTACAAATTTTATAACTAAATTTCATACATCAGCTATTGGTTCCTCATGGCAGATGTAGTTGAATGTTTGTTGTCCTATTTTCCTTTATATCTATCTTACATTTTCCCCTGCTGAACAAAGTGAGACCTGCCACTACAAGGAGGCTATTTATGATATACCTAATTGGAAATCCTGGGCTTTACATGCTTTCTGATGTACATAGATGTACAAAATAAATCTTTTAGCATTATTAACCTCCAGAATTCATTATAATATAAGAACAAAATTTTGACCTGGACGGTGCTCGCTGTGCTGCAAATGATTTACTTGAATATTTATCTCCTTTGGGCCCTAAAGTTCTTTATTATGCAATCATAGAATTAACGAAGGTTGTTGCTATGCTTAGGAGAATGTATGTTGAACAATCATCAATAGAAATTTTAAACCACATAAGAGCTGAATGTCAGATGCAGAGATAGCATTGGACATTTCAAACAGAAATTTCTAGATGCTAATAATAGTAGTTGTATAACTAATAAAATTAGATATAAACATCAGCACAGAATCCACAGAAAAGCTTCATACAAGAGCATGCATGAACAAGTATGGAAATATGGCATTGTTTTTTTTTAATCAAACAGTTAAAACAAATATAAGAGAAAAAAATTTATGAACTGCAATAGAGATCTATGCTATTTATAACCAAGTTTTTGAGGGGAGAATTCTATTATGATACAGAACCAGCTATCAAACTTGAAATCCGTTTTTATCTTTTTTTAAGGACCCCCAAACTTGAGATCTACGCAACAAGTTAGCACAGAGTAAAGTTTTTAGCTATAATGTAGGCATTTGGCTAAGAATTTGGACTACCAAAGCATATAATGTTTTGATAGACTACCATAGCATATAATACAAGGCAACATAGAATAGCAATAAACTTATAAATTAACACAGGAAGAACAGCCCTAAGGTTAAGAAAGAAAAACACCTTAGGATCAAATACAGATGAAGCTTTTGAGTTCTTTTGTTGAGTGGCTCTGAAATTGTCATATGTTGGGCAAACTGTGCAATAAGGATCATTGCACACTCCTAACTGCCCAGACCTCAGTAAATGTTCATTTTTGGCAGCATAGTTGTCATTCGGCCAGTCATTCTGATCCTTTCCTCCGGAAGAAGTAAACTTTTCTGGCACAGGTTCTGCTTTTTTTCGTCCTGTTACACCTTGATTAACCGGAAAAAGGCTTTCAGGTTTACGGCTAACATATAATGGACCACTCATCTGTGTGAATGGAGTCCTTCTTTCACTCCGTAAGGGACCAGTATAGCCCACAAGGTTAGTTTCACTATCATAGGAATCCAGTGAGTTCATAGGAATGGAAATCGATGCACTCCTTGTGGATACAAATCTCTGAAATCGAGAATCCGGATGTTCATCAAAGAACTGCGCATGTGTGTCTGAAAGCATTGGTATATCATCTTTTTCAAAACCAGCCATTTCTCATCAACTAGACCTACAAAAGAATGTAAACTAAACAGTTAGAATGAATATTTGCACCTGCTAGATAGCAATAAAAATAGTCATGCCACCACAATGCAAGTAAATATATTCAGTAACTTGGCACTAATGCTTTTCCAACTAGAAGGAAACAAAACCATATTCTAAGGCTATTCATTCAATCCTTATGATCTAAGTGCTTGCTCAAGATATCATAAATTCCCTTCTTCGTTGTTTCCTCTCAAGTAATGTAATCCAATATTCAAATTCTTGCTGTTTTTCTTATTCAACAATATTTAACTCCAATGCCACATGCAAGAATTCAGGATAACTTATTTTGCATTTCAGCCCACTAAGTGCAATAAAGCATCAGGTTATCCTGCATTATGCATAGAAACCCCCCCATATTCTGATAACACACATTAAAGCTCTTTTTTTTTTTTTTTTTTTTGGTAGCCTAACTTTCATTTTTTATAATTAAAAAAAAAAATTAATAAGATAACACTCAAGAAAAGAAGAAAAACAAAATGGAGAACAAAAAATATAGTCACAGGCAGAGGATAGTAGATGCATATATGGAGAGTAATGATGTGGCATGGGATACGTGGAATGACATGGCATGGCTGAATTTCACATAAGTCATATGGTTATTGTACTAAACCCACATTTGCCAAGTTTGTTGCAGTATTTGAAAATTGAAGAAGAAATTAGTTGAAGACACATGCACATGCTAGTTTTTAGGAAGTCGTAAGAAGTAGAGAAGCCATGTGCTTTATTAAATCTAAACATGTGATAAATGTGAGTTAGTTATGGATGATGTTATCACTCAAATACACATGAACATGCATTGTAATTGGTAGATTGATTGTTAACAGATTTCCTCTCTCTAGAATATGAAAGTATTAACAAAAATACATTTCAGACATGATTATGATTCTCTCTCCCCTTGTTAAAGGAGGAGGATGAGGTTGTGGGCTCAAAACCCAGTACCCAAAAAAAAAAAAAAAAAGAAAAAAAAAAGAAAGATTATCTTCTACTTCTAGATTAGTGTAGCAGGACAATTTGACTTAAACAAAACATTTGCTATTAACATCGCAATCAAGAGTGAATTTAATAAACCTCTTCCAGCATCACCCAACATAAAGCCAATTGTAAATACTAAATACTACAAGTACAAGGTTAGCAACACACTAGTAGAGTAAGCAAAGGACTTAGAAACCATTAGCAAAGAGTATGTCAGTGGTATTCTTGAAATCAAGAGGTGCTCTTGTAATATTGTCAAATAAAAGATTACCATTGTAATAATAAGAATTTTTTTTTTTTCCATTTTTGGGTTCTGCAATCTAATAAAACCTCACCAAATTCCAGTGGCAATTTGGCATATAATTCATATGTATGTGCATCTGGGTGTACAATAACATAATCTAATAAAAACAAGCTTAAGACTTGGAAGGTAAAAAGAAGAAAAAGAAGATTTTTCAGAAAAAAAAAAAAAAGAAAAAAAAAAAGAAATGAAAGTTGGAATAAGTGGGTGTTGAAATACCTGATTGAAGAGAAGAGCTGAATAGTAGTAGTGGGAAGCAGGGAGCTTCAAACAAACAAACAAAAAGACAGAAGGTTCTCTAACTCTCTCTCAGACAGAGTAAAATTGGATTTTGGTTCTGAAAATGGAGACGCTGAGACAGAATCTATATATATATATATATATATATATATAAATAAATGGAGCAACGGCCATTTTTAAGCTCAGGGTGACTTAAAATGAAGAAAGAGAAAAAAGGAAAAAAGTTTTTAATAATAATAATAATAATAATTCTGACTCTGAGGACTTTGAAAAGTCAGTTGTCGTGTGGGATGGGATGGACAAAGAGGCGAAAAGAAAGGGTTTGTTGTTTGTTTTACATTTACATTTACGTTACATCACTTGCTTGCTTGCTAGGAAGTTTCAGCAGAGTTGGTGGGGACCAGTCTTCTGGGTCTCCGTCTCCATCCCCGTTTAAGACGGCGCTTCCTTATTTGCCTTCTCTATCGGCGCCTTCCTCCCTTCCTTCCTTCACTTCATATATTTACCTGGTCTGCGTTTGACTCACTTTTCATTTCTTTTTCATTATTAGAGCGTCTCCGTAAGAATCCCATGTCTCATTTTATTTTACCATCTCAAAAAATTACTTTATCGATTATACTGTACCATTTTACAATACACTAAATATTTCAAAATTTTATTATTTTACCATCTTATTAAAATATTATTTTTTTAATCTTTTTTTATTATTACTTTTCCAACCGTCATTATTTTTTTTTATATTCAACTATTTCAACTTTTTCAAACATCCTGCCAAGTTTTTTTCTTTTCAATTTATTTTCAACTATTTCAACACACACACAGAACCTCACAATTTCTTTCCAACACACACACACAATCTGGCAATTTCTTTCCAACACACACACACACATAACCTGCCGTCTTTTTTTTTTTTTTTTCAAATTCAACTATTCCAGCTTTTTCAAACATTCTGCCAGTTTTTTTTCTTTTCAATTTCTTTCCAACTATTTCAACACACACACAAAAAGGTTAAAAAGCATTAAAAAATTATTTTATTTTTATACCATTTAGTTACAGTACCATCTTACATTTGAGATGGTACTATAGCTAAATCTCAAATTTTTTTTTGCATAGGGGATATGGCCTTCCCATTGTTGATGGGTTTTGGGGCTTATACAAGCTCAAATGCAGATGCTCTTAAGGGTGTGTTTGAATAAAGTTTATTTTACTAAAATTGAAAATTTATTAAAATAGTTCAGTAGAATTCATGAATAATACAAAATAATGCGACTCATAAATACTAGGAAAAAGCAACATGATTATTTTTCACACCTCCACAAATTAAGTTTGAATTTAAGAGAAATTGAGTTGAACTAAAACTCTATTAAGAGTACGTTTGGTATGCTGTAATAACTCTTGTAATGGAATAGTTTTTCATGTGTAATAACAATTCGGTCATTTAGGGTACGTTTGGTACACTGAATGTAGATTACATTAGGAATAGTAATCTTTATTACTGAGAATAGAAGACATTGTAATGGAATAATTATTACTATTCATTAGTTTGGTTATTACATATGGAAAACTTGTAAAAGAAGATGTATAAGGAAACTTTACATTTTTGGAAATATATTAATTTTAAAACCTATTATATACACTGAGGAATAGCTATTACATCAATTTTAAAGAGGAATAGCTATTCTTCAATTTAAAGAATAGTTATTCCAATGTAATAATTAATCCATGTAATAAAGATGCAACCAAATGACCGAATTGATATTACATATGAATAGCTATTCCATTACAGGAGCTATTACAGCGTACCAAACGTACCCTTAGTTACCTTTTTATTACATGGATTAGTTATTACATTGGAATAACTATTCCTTAAATTGAAGAATAGCTATTCTTTTTTAAAATATATGTAATAGCTATTTCTTAGTACATATAATAGGTTTTAAAATTAATATATTTCCAAAAACAAAAAGTTTCCTTATACATCATCATTTACAAGTTTTTCATATGTAACAACCAAACTTATAAATAGTAATAGTTATTCCATTACAATATTTTTTATTCTCAGTAATAAAGATTACTATTTCTAATGTAATCTACATTTAGTGTACCAAACGTACCATTAGTATATTGTACTGTACTGTTTAAAAATACTAGAATCAATTAATAAAAAAACCAAAATTAAGTGAAGAATTGCAAAAGAAAGGATTTGATTTTTTTCAGCAAGAATAGCTATCTTCCTTTTATTTTATTTTATTTTTTGTGTTTCTATTTTTCTATTAATGTAGTTCAATAATTACTTAAATTCTATGATTTTTTAAAAATATTTTACATAATTCAATTTTCATAATTATTGATGTATTTTTTGATTTGATGTTCTTAATTAATTGTGCAGATTATTTCCTCAATTATGGCAATATCAAAATGGCTAGACACAAGAAATTTATATGTAAACTTTTACATTTACATTTCAATACTGTGGGGGTCAAAAACCACTTACATAAAAATGTTATTAAAGTATGCTCTATCGGGGGTTGTGTTGGTTGACAATCACAATTTATTTATCAAAAGAAAACATAAGAGGGATGACTCCACAATGGAAAACTCAAACAATTGATTTAACTAACACAACTTGTATTCCAATTGAAACTTGCTCATTCCAATAGAGAAAACTATCCTTCTCATGGTACTCAACTATCATGGACTAGAATTTCTTTCCACTTTCTCTATTTTCTCTCTCTCTTCCTTTTTTTTTTTTATCCCCCTTCTATGTGCCAGTCTCCCTCCTTATATTGGCATATTTTCTACCCTTATCCTCACTGTTGTCCTATTCCCAGCTGGATTATCAAGGATATTTTTCCTTTCTCTATTGGGTTCCCCCCCCCCCCCCTCCTTATCTTGAAACGAGAATTTTGGGGGTGTTTCTACTGTTTAGGTTATCTCATTGTATTTAATGCGGCAGGAGTTAGGTGGAGGACCCCTCATTAATGCGGAAGTAAAGATCTCCAATATCCTTATTTGTTTGGAGGGTTTCTCGAGGTTATTTCTGCCAATTGTGGGCACGCCATGGATTATGCATGTTTGGTTCCTCGGACAAGAGTTTGCTAGATGTAGAGTATCGCTAATTTTGCGGGAACAATTATCCTTCCTGCTATCCTATTCCCAGCTAAATTCTCAAGGACATTTTTCCTTTTCTTTATTGGGTTCCCCCCTTCCTTATCCTGAAACATGAATTTTGGGTGTTTAGGTTGCCTCATATGTATTTAATGCGATAGAGGTTAGGTGAAGGACCCCTCATTAATGCGGAGGTAAAGATATCCGCTATCCTTATCTATTTAGAGAGTTTCTCAAGGTTATTTCCCCCAATTGTGGGCACACCGTGGATTATCTGTGTTTGGTTCCTCGGATAAGAATTTGCTAGATATAGTGTATTGCCAATTTCGTGAGAACGATTATCCTCCCAACGATCCGTAAGGATTCCCTTTGTTTCCTAAATATATGGACCGGTTCCAATCCATTCCATGGGATCTTCTAGGCTATTGGGCCTTATCTCAAGTAGATGGGCTTGGCCCATTCCACTCCACAGGGTCCTCTAAATATTTCGGCTTTAGGCCTAGGTGAAAACTCTTCCACACTCCCCCCCCCCCCCCACCCCCCACAAATACAATTTTTGTTTATGTACTTTTATTTATCTATTTTTGAAATGATTTTGATTGTGGTATCCTAGAAGGTTTAGATACTTATATATATATATATATATATATATATATATATAATTAAATTACAATTTTACTACTTATTGGGTTCCCCCCTTCCTTATTGGGTTCCTTTTCTTTATTGGGTTCTCCCATTCCTTATCCTAAAACATGAATTTTGGGGGTGTTTCTACTGTTTAAGTTGTCTCACATGTATTTAATACGACAAAGGTTAGGTGGAGGATCCCTCATTAATGCAGAGGTAAAGATCTCCGCTATCCTTATCTATTTGGAGGGTTTCTCAGGGTTATTTTCGCCAATTATGGGCACGCCATGGATTATCTATGTTTGGTTCCTCGGATAAGAGTTTGCTAGATGTAGTGTATTGCCAATTTCACGGGAATGATTATCCTCCCAACGATCCGTAAGGATTTCCTTTGTTTCCTAAATATATGGACTGGTTCCAATCCATTCCATGGGATCTTTTAGGCTATTGGGCCTTATCTTAAGTAGATGGGCTTGGCCCATTCCACTCCACGAGGTCCTCTAGGTATCTGGGCTTTAGGCCTAGGTGAAAACTCTTCCACCCACCCACCCCCCCCACAAATACAATTTTTGTTTGTGTACTTTTATTTATCTATTTTTGAAATGATTTTGATTGTGGTATCCTAGAAGGTTTAGATACTTATATATATATATATATAATTAAATTACAATTTTACTACTTATTGGGTTCCCCCTTTCCTTATTGGGTTCCTTTTCTTTATTGGGTTCCCCCATTCCTTATTTTGAAACATGAATTTTGGGGGTGTTTCTACTGTTTAAGTTGTCTCATATGTATTTAATGTGACAGAGGTTAGGTGGAGGATCCCTCATTAATGCAGAGGTAAAGATCTCCTCTATCCTTATCTGTTTGGAGGGTTTCTCGGGATTATTTCCGCCAATTATGGGCACGCCGTGGATTATCTGTGTTTGGTTCCTCGGATAAGAGTTTGCTAGATGTAGTGTATCACCAATTTCGCGGAAACGATTATCCTCCCAGCAATCCATAAGGATTCCCTTTGTTTCCTAAATATATGGACCGGTTCCAATCCATTCCATGGGATCTTCTAGGCTATTGGGCCTTATCTCAAATAGATGGGCTTGGCTCATTCCACTCCACGAGGTCCTCTAGATATTTGGGCTTTAGGCCTAGGTGAAAACTCTTCCATACCCCCACAAATACAATTTTTGTTTTCTCTTTATGTACTTTTATTTATCTATTTTTGAAATGATTTTGATTGTGGTATCCTAGAAGGTTTAGATACTTTTATATATATATATATATATATATAATATTAAATTACAATTTTACTACTAAGAGCTTTTAGAAATTTAAAACTTGCCATAATTTTTAAAAATATTTTATAATATATTCTTTTGCAACCAAAAAAAAAAAATGCATGATATACATTTTTCATATAACTTAATTTTTAAAAATATTTTTACTATTTTATTTTTTATTAGATTTGATTATATTATCAAAAAAGATATTTTTAAAAGTTATATATAATTTTTTTTTATTAAGCTCCACAATACTAGTAAATAAATAAGAAGAAGAAATCGAATTGTTATAGTATTAAAAGGGTCGTGGAAGAAACCAAAATTCGCCGCCTCAACTCAATTGATATGTTTTCTTGAAGCTCAAGTTGGAATACACAAACCGCCTTTCACAAACTTGCGTTGCCGTTACGTATAAAACATAAACAACACCAAATCTATTAGTCAAAAAGTCTCATCGCTATTTGCTCGTCCTCTTTCTTTCTCATTAATTCTATTCGTTCTTTCTTTTTTTCTTTTTCTTTTTTTAACAATTGGTGGGTGGTGCTGGTTTAATTTTTTTTTTCTTATCACAAAACAAAAACAAATTCGGAAATATGGCATTGGTAAGCCCCTTCTTTCTTTTAATTCCTTATTATTGAATTGATGTCATATGGAGATACATACATGGGGCTAATGCGTTCTTTGTCTCACGCATATATATATATACACACACACACGTACTCATTACTCAAATGCTAAATTTTGTTTACAACATTATTCTCTCTATTGGGGGGTGGTCTTGCATATTTAGCTCAGAATCTGTAACGCATAAATACAAATTGGAATTATAAGTGTTGTAAAACAACTTTATATATTAGAAGGAGTTAGGAGAAGAAGCATTATTAAGGTTGTTTCAGTTTTGGAAATTCTCGACAATCATAGATAGTGAGTGTGCATATAATAAGTTGTCTTCCATAGTCCATGTATAAGTATAAGATAGCTGTCGTGGCCAAAACAAAAAGATTTTCCAACTTGTCATGATGATATTTGAGTCCATAATCCCATGGAAGATTTGAGCTTTGTTGTGAAATTATGTTTTCTGTTCCCTCTGTCTTTGGAATAATGAATCTTCCTGTAGCAAAACTAAAGCCTGAAACAAGTCAACAACCCCTTCTTCTTTTTCTTCTTCTAAATTTGTGTTGGATTTATGCTATATAATTCCATAAAGTTGCCTTTTTTTTTTTTTTTCAGGGAGGTGAGGGTGAAGGTTATAGTAGCTTTTTGGTTTTAATCTTCATTTCAGCTATATGACACGTCTTTGAAAGATAACAACTGATAATATCTCATTACTTTCTGTCACATTGGGTATGTTCATTTTGGCTGCCTTTTAAAAATAAGAATAATAATTATTCCGTCTCCAAGAGTCACACATAACTTCAAAAAGTGTATATGAGATGTACCACGCTTGTTTATGGATTAAATGCTAAAATGAGATTAGGAAATATAGATTGCATTCATCATCATGTTAACAGGGATTAACAGAAAAAATTTGATAAAATGAAGCATTTTTTCAGAAGTTCATACTTTAAATGAAAAATACACAAAAATTTAAGCTGGAAGTTTTTGGCTTGCTTTTCAGGAAGCTCCTCTAGCCGTAGGTGCTACTGTGGCAGCTGCTGCCTTAGGGGGAAGATACATGATTGTAGCATGGCAAGCATTCAAAACTTACCTTTCAGCTCCCCGTGTTCGAAGATTTTATTATGGTGGGTTTGAGCAGGTTATGACTAAGCGAGAAGCGGCATTAATTCTTGGAGTCAGGTAATAATTTTCATATTTTAAGACTCATCCACCCTACCCTATATTGATGAAAGAAAAGTACCCATTATATTTTGCACATCTTTGCAGCATTTTAGGAACCATTTGATGTTCATTTCGTTGGTTACATCTGGGGTATGTGATGGGTTCACAAAGGATTCATAGTTCCGTTCCAGTTTCTCAAATATAATGTATTGGTTGGGCAGTAGATATACAGTTTCTTTTTTTTCTTTTTACTTTACAATAATGAAGTTTTTCTTTATTGATGTCCTATAAAAATCTGTTTCTTTTTTGTGGCTCCTGATCCTGAACTCATTTCTCTTTCAGGGAAAGCGCTGTGATGGAAAAGATTAAGGAGGCTCATAGAAGAGTGATGGTGGCAAATCACCCGGATGCCGGTGGAAGCCATTATCTTGCAACCAAGATAAATGAAGCCAAGGATATCTTAACGGGTAAGACTAGGGGAGGAAGCTCAGCATTTTAGATGAGACAACAGGCTAGGCCAGGCCAGGCCACGGTACTAATGAATATTTGGAGGTTTCATTCATATATGATATGGGAAAAGAAAAAAAAAAAAAATGTGTATTTGAGTTTTCTGTAATAGCTTTTCTGTATAATTTGTCATTCACTTGATTTTGTTGGAAACGTATCTATCAATAATAAAGTTTGGTTATAGGTAGCCATATTTTTATTTTGTTTACAAAAGGCACCCCCAAAGTGATTGAAATTAGTTTTTATAAACATGATCTACTTATTAAACCTTGAAATTAGCCATATTTCGACCTTCGGTTCAACTTTGAAAGCTGAAACTATGAACCTCTCTATTTTCTGATATTTTTAGCAGTTTGATATTCAAAACCATGCCTCATTGTCTTTAGAGATTAAAAACTAATCTCCTTCCAGAAGGGATAGTAAATCGAATCCCATTACAGACCCAGTGATCGTTTAACAAGATATTTGTAGTATGAGAATTGAGATCCTAGGTATTGCACATAATGCAATTCCTTTAAATGGTTGAGATTGATACTTGCAAAAAGCAACTTTCAATCTCAACCATTGATTCAAAAATGTGAAGAAAAAAGTTTAAAGATGTAAAAAGTGAAAGTTAAAGAGGTGAAAGGTGCTAAAAATTTGTGAGTGAAAATGGTGAATTGCACCCGGTGCCATACCCTAGGTATTGCACTGGATCCTAATCCGTAGTATGGAAATGGCGGAGCCCAAATTTCTGTCAGTGTCAGCTACTAACAGATTGTTTCAGTTACAAATTAAATTCTACTAATGCAACTTTGAAGGACAAACTCTCCCAGTAAGTGCTGGTTAGGTCAGTAGGGTAGGTATTCTACCTCCCGCCCCGAAGGAATAAGCCCACGTAGCACGCTAGAGATGAATACAAAAGTACTCATTATAGTCATGTCTTGATTTCAACCATTCTTTCATACTAGTTCTTAAGTGATGAATGTTTTGACAAAGGCTGTCTCAGGAGGAGATTTCTTAGCCTATATAAATTTCAATCTTGTAAGCCAAAAAGTGATCAAGTGTGCTAGGCTGCTAGCATTTAAACCAAACAACACCAATTTCGAAAACTCTGTTAGCTTCAAGCCTAATTAGGGAAAGAGGGAGGAGAAAAGAGGGAGATAAGATACATAATAGCAATACAAGGTAAAACTAACTTTCCAATTCCACATGAAAAAGTAGTGTGTTTTCTCTCAATCAATAACAAACGAAATGATTGTACTTCTTAGGAAATGAAGAGGGAGAAAAATTGAAGCAGGCTCTAGCTGTTCCGATATTTTTATCCAAAACCAAATCAAAGTAATCTAAACTCCAAGGAAAATGCAAATAAAAAAGAAAGAAAAAACAATCGCAACAAAAAGACCGCACACATATTTCTCACACATGTAAAACCCATAGAATGCTACACATTAATATAGACACTTCTCTGCCACGAGGATGGTTACAGAGAATCTGGGTAGAATCAGGGTACAAATCCGATATCTTTGAAGTATTCATGCTCAAGAGCACTCCTAGCTGTAATTCTTCTGCTGGGGTCATAGCAGAGCATTTTCTGGAACATGATACAAAATGCATAAACAGTAGGAAAGCATAGTTACCAATATGTATAACATTTTATCCATTTGTGATGATCTAGAATAGTTATGTGCTCTAGCCCATGAAAAGCTTCTAACTTCTAGATGTTAGAAGCCGATAAAGTGAGAAAGCATGTCCTCAAGCAGATGAATTTGGGTTCATATTTGAGTTAAACAGGAAAATAAGCTTATTGCTAATATAAACATTGCAATATCAGGCAGCTAAAACCAAGAGCTAAGAACCTGTTTTCAGGCCAACATAGAAGAGCTACGACTTCTTCATAAATTTTCTTTTCTTCACTTTTTGTGCATTACCAGAAATATATATTTTATATATCAAAGTGTTTTCAAGTACCATTTTTCTTTCCTTTTTCCCCCTAACAAAGCTTGAGTTAAAAAAAAAATAACCTTAACTAACCAAGAAGCTGCCATTAAAGCAGAGGATTTGGAATATCAGCTTCTCCCCTCATGAGGGAGACAACTATAATAAATACATCAAATGCAAACTTACTGTAAGAAGATCAATTCCAGCTGAATCAAGACTTGGAACCACAGCTGCCAGATCCTGGTTGTAGGGCACACAGATTTTCAATAAGATATACCCTCAGGACTTGATAATTGATTTTTTTTTTTTTTTTTTAGTCATGGTAATGGAAGTTTATGGAACAAAATAACGCATAAAGTTAAGTTACCTTAGGAGGCCATTTGGGAAAGGCAGATTTATAATCAGGCAAAGAAGTCACACCAGGCCACGTATCATCATTTGGAGTACCCAAGACCCTTCATTTTAAAAAATAAAAATATAAAAACAAAAGAAAGACACAGAGAGAGAGAGAGAGGCATCAATATAATAATATACATGCACCTTTAGAAGAAAAGTCATGTAGCAACTTCTTTCAAGATTTTTTTTTATTTGTTTAACTACTTGACAAGAAGTATCGTCATTTTTTTGTACCCACAACCTCACCCTCTATCCCACTATTTTGGGGAGGAGGAAATAAGGAAGTAACAGTTGAGCTATAGCTCATTGGTTATTTACTCCCAAATGTTCTAATTGAATAAATCATCAATTTGAAAAATACTTCTACCATTCTTTTCATTGGGCATATATATATGAGCAACATTATATATATTGATTGCTAAGTTTACACACGCACCTAGTGAATTTATGAACCCATGACCTTAACCTCCACCATTTTCTTCTTAGGGAGGAGGTGCCATTTGAGGTAGAACTCATTGGTGAGAGAGAGACCTTATATTTAATGGCTCAAACCTTACTGTGCACATCCAATGATTGTCAACCATATGATTTCTTCAACTATTCAAGGTCAACTAATTATATATGCAATGCGTATCTAGAATGTAACCCATCAGATTAGATTTGATTTTCATCAAAAACCACATGCAAAAATGTAGCAGAGTGCCATAATAAATAAAACCATAATCCAGTCCAGTAAATTTGAGGCCACATTATCCAGCCACACAGTGATCTATTCGGGTATATGAATAATCTATTTACATGCATAACAAAATGTTTATTTATAGCACATTCAGATTCACCCTTCCAATCATATGGCTGCAGACTTAATTATCCAAGAAGTTTGATAATGGAAAATGTGCCAGGGAAGCTATTCACCTGAAAATTTTAAACAGCTCATCAATCTCAGAGTCCCCAGGAAATAATGGCCGTTGGTTAACCATCTCAGCAAATATACAACCTACCGACCACACATCAACAGGGGTGGAGTAATGGCGGGATCCAAGCAATATTTCTGGAGCTCTGTACCACAGTGTCACCACCTAAATGGAGCCACCAAGAATCATCAACCAGGTATGAAAATAATTGATGGATTGAAATTTTTATTTATTACTCAAATTTCTTATTAAGTGATAGCAGTGGTATTAGAAACACTGCTATGGTGGTATATCATTTTGTCATTGAAACTCAATAAGATACGATTATATAAAGGGGAAAGTCCCAAAAAAAATACAAATTTATCCTCATGACAAATTAAACCCCACACTTTCATTATTGTGTCAATTACTTGAAAATTATGAAACACTTGAGACCATAGGTGAGGTGTTGTGCACAATATTGAAAGTATGGGGTTCAAAGTGACACATTTAAGAGTATGGGCTTTAATTTGTCACAAGAATAAACTATCTGGCTCTTTTTTTTGGAATTTCCCCTAAATTAATTTTTTCATATTTTTAACCAGATAGATTTGTCAAAGATTCTGCCGTCCATTAAGGGCTGTTAGTGGCTTATTGACAAAGCAAGAATAAGAATTTTTCATTGATTAGTTCCAATAAATGCCTTCAGTAGTTCTACTAGAGCAATGAGCCATGAACAACAAAGTCCAACAACAAAAAATGGTAGAATATGCACCTCCATAGCATGCATTATGATTTTTCACAGGGCTTGTGAAAGAAGAAAAAACTCAGATCTGGCAGCTAGCCAAGTGCCCCACATGACAACAGGCATTAACCTGCACATCTTTTCTTCACTTTGTGTTTATTTTTTGGATAAATCATATACACAGAACTCATGCACGTGTACAAGATTGAGCTCATGATGCACCCTCAACAACTTTTAGTAGGGGAGGGGATGCCATTTGATCCAAAGGCCATAAGTTTTACTTTTTGATTGTTACTTACAGGTGGATTAAAATCATCATAGTGTTCAAATTTTGGCAATGAACAAAGAAAGCCCAGAGCAATTGCAATAATTAAACACCATTATACACTATTACAACAGAAAAACTCTATTGATTGATAAGTAACACATCACCCAGTGTGTCTTGTCTACAAGAGAAACACAGATAAGAACAAAGGATAGTTGAACCCAGTGAAATTTATACCTCGTGTGTAAATGTCCTGACAGGAATACCAAATGCTCTGGCCAGTCCAAAGTCAGCAAGCTTCAGTGCATTGGTGCTGCGATCTATGAGCAAATTCTGGGGTTTCAAATCTCGATGAAGAACTCTATGGGAATGACAATAAGCAATGCCACGTAGAATTTGATAAAGGAACATCTACAGAAATGAAAATTATCACCAATTAAACCCAGAAAAATTAAACCCAAAAAAAAAGGTATCATGAAAATATGATCATATTAGATTGCACTGAAAAGTTCTTTAAATATGCTCAACAGGTAAATGAGAAAGAAAAATATGCAATAAATGACACATATTTTGGGCTGGAAAATCCATGCTCAGCATCTGTAGGAATTGGCAAAAGCTGAAAATTTGTTCACAAAATATCAAAAAAGAATAAGGAAAAAGAAAAACAATAAGCATCTTATTCTACCGTCTCTAACCTCATCACAGAAGTTGTGAGGCATTAAAACCTAGAAATGGCCTGCACCTGATGCGACAGTATTTTTATTTGCCAATTAGATAACTACTAAAAGAACTACAATTCTTTCCCTCAAAAGATCACCCACAAAATAAAAATGAAGAAAAGGAAAATCTTATTGTATAGAGTCTCCAAAGGGCAGAAAGCAGTCAATTACTTTTACTTGACGTAGATCCTTTGCAAATTCTGGAGATGAATCCATGTGCTTCTTCAGATCCAAGTCAAGGTACTCAAAAACCAGATACAAGCGCTTCTCACTGTGCACCACATCTTGTAACCTATCAACCACAAATTCATCAACAATTACAGGCGATCTCCAAGAGACAAAATAAACATCATAATGTTAACATAGATTTAAAGGACAAATAATTGATGCCAGACGGTTCACATCTGAGAATTTCCATATGCTAAAAATTTATGTAGCTTGTAGATTCTTGTAACATTCCCTGTAGGGGACACATCAGCTGATCAGCATGCATGTGTATTAGTCACCTCTAGCAGCACCAGATCGCAGTCGTTTTGTTATGAGGTTGACATGCTAATGCCATTGTCCTTATTAAGCTTGCTTCTCTTATAAGAGTTAACATGCACAAACTAGAATGCTAATTGTCTAGCACTTATCAAGAAGAAATAAAAAAGGTTATCTATCCATAATCCTTCACAGGAACCAGAGTTTCTTAGATATGAATAACTATAGTGTAAATCCCTCCCCTCAAATATCAGGAAAGCAGAGGCAGCAGTGCTCTAAATGATTAAGTGTCCTATTTGCTGTAAAATAACAATGGACTTCCACTGGAAAACCTTAAAAAAGTGAGAAGATAAGCAAACTAGTACTGGCTCAATCAGCAACTCTTCCCTCCCCATAAGAAATGGTGAAGGGTAAGATCGTGGGCTTAAAACCCAATGGGTTGTGAGGGCAAAACTATTAATAAAAACGTCATGTACACAGGATATGTATAAAAGTCCCTCTAAGGAATTTATATAAAAGCAATATTCTATAAGAACGGAGTCTACAAAGTCTACAACATAGTGCATATCACTTATGTGAAAACAAGACCATTCAAACAATAATCTTAAAGACATAGATTTCGGCTCAACACAATCCATTGAACGTGCAATTATTACCCTCCCTCCAAATGACCCACAATGAACAAAAGAGAGCTATATTCCAAGTAAAAGATCCACCATGTTTCCCAAACCAATTCCTCTACTCAAACAGACTTGAGCCTTACCTAATGGACCCCAAAAACAGAAAATACAAAAGACCATAACTCATGAGGAACTTCACAATGCACAAGCAAGTGATCTAAACACCGCTACTTTTACACATACGACACAATCCTCCAAGATTATGCCTCTCCCCTAATATTACTAAGGCTATCACATGTAAAGCATTTACCCCAAGTTGCTGTCCGCAGAAAGAAAGTGACTCTTTTTGGAACCATAGTGCACCAAATGCATTTCCAATGGAGCCTCTTAAGACCTCGTTATATGATCAAACATCAAACTTAGCATTACTAGTCAACCTTCACCTCAAGCAATCAAAACCTTTTCCATTTGAATATAGAATATTAAACATAGATTCCCCTGATTGCAATTCCCAATCATAAAAACACATATAAAAATACAATAATCCATGACCACGTGCCCCCAAATTCGGAATTTCCAAGCAAAATGTACAGAAGCATTCTTATCAGCTATAATTGCATAGAACTTTTGGGATCAGGTGATTCAATGAATCTAGGACACGAATCAAAAGGAAATGAATACCTGACAATGTTGCCATGCTGCATTTCTTTCAAGAGGGAGATTTCGCGAATTGCAGTGCTTGGTACTCCCTCGTCTTCCTGCTCCAGCCGAATCTTCTTTAAAGCGATAGTCTCGTTAGTCACACGGTCACGAGCCTTATAAACCACGCCGTATGTTCCTTCTCCAATCTTCTCAACTTTCTCATACTGACTCACATTCACAAACAAAATTACAATCTAAAGAATTACAAATAATGAAAAAAGAAAAAACAGAAAATTATATCTGTTCACAGACTAACCTGCTCCATCCAATCCAAACCAATCCAGTCCAGCTAAAACTGCTCCAAAGCCAAAGGAGAGAAAATAACATATTTTTCAGTAAATTTCTTGAAATTGAGATTTATCATAATTCTTGAAATTGAGCGTTTTCACAATAAATCAACAACAAAAATAAACAAATCAAATTAAATTAAAATGAAAATGAAAATCATCGACGCCAGTAAGTAACATTCACAAAAAAAAAAAAAGAAAAAAGAAAAAAGTGGATGCATCGGCCATACCCATTCACAGTGAAAGAAAGAAATAAAAGAAGCAGAAGAAGAAGAATTACCTTTCTCCGGTAAGAAGTGGAGAAAGTTCAGTTGAAGAGAAGAGAAGAGGGAAAGGAGATCGGATGGGAAAGGAAATCTCTACTCTCAACCCTCAACTCTCTACTCTCTACTCTCTACTCTACTCTGACGCTCTACCCTACTCTAGGGCGCCCTTTTTTTTCTTTTTTTTTTTTCAATTTTCTTTTTTAAGTTTCGGTCTTTACTAAAAATCTTTGTAAGTCAATTCAATAAATTTTGCTTAGGAAATCAACAAAATAGCCGAAATTCGATTTTTTTTTTTTCCATTGTTTTTTTAAAGTTAAAATCCGATTATCAATGCCCCCACATTCATATTCATCAATAAAATATTCTACAAATTGATAGACAAACATATATTGAAATTCTATTGTATCCTATATTGAAACTAGTATCATGCTTAATGCACAACTTAATAAAAGAATTATATATAAATTTAAAAAAATATTTACTTTTTGATAATATAATTAAATTTAATAACAAATAAAATAGTAAAAACATTTTAAAGATTACAGCAAGTTTTTTAATTTCTAAAAGCTTTTAGTAGTAAATGGATCAAGCTTTGCACGGTTTTGGTCATAAACTTATAACATAAATAATTTTATTGAAAAAGACTAATTAATAATTGAAGAGAAATGTTATACCGATCGAACTAAGAGATAACTTTTACTTATTCAAATAATAATTAAGGGGAAATAGAGTGAGGAACAACAAATAATAATTATAACATACTAGCATAATAACATTTATATTTAATTATAATGAAGCACTTGCATCTCAAAATGTCAAATTAATATCAACACTAAACATGCTAAGATGTTTGTGTTAATTAATGTAAATACGCATAAAATTAATATCAACATCTAACACCCTACTATTGCATGAATTATGATTAAAATTGACCTAATATTTTTACTTTAACCCCCAAAAATCATCCTGAATTTACAAATTAAAACTACCCAAATTTATAAAATTAAAAATATATATATTTGAAAGAAGAATTCACAATAACGCATAAATATATGAGTAATTCTACGGTACCCCCCCCCAAAAATAGGGTACGGTACCCACTAATAGGTAACCTGCTACACCAAGTTACTTTTTTTTATCATATTTAACGGTTTCATTCTCACATTGTGCAGTTCCAACATCACATGTGACAGTTCTTTTTTCGCATTTGGTGGTTCCCTTACTTTTTTCTCATATTTGACGGTTCCATCCTTACATTGTGTAATTCCAACATCACATGTAACAATTTTTTTCTCACATTTGGTGGTTCCCTTTACTTTTTTTTTCTCACATTTCACGGTTCCATCCTCACATTGGGCAGTTCCAATATCACATATAATAGTTCTTTTGTCACATTGAGTGGTTCTCGTACTTTTTTCTCACACTTGACGGTTCCATCCTCACATTGTGCTGTTCTAACATCACATATGATAGTTTTTTTCTCACATTTGATGGTTCCATCCTTACATTATGCAGTTCCAACATCACATGTGACAGATTTTTCTCACATTTGGTGGTTCCTTTACTTTTTTCTCACATTTGTTGATTTTATCCTCACATTGTGCGGTTCCAACATCACATATGACAGTTCTTTTGTCACATTGGGTGGTTCCCTTACTTTTTCCTCACACTTGACAGTTCCATTTTCATATTGTGCAATTCCAACATCACATGTAACAGTTCTTTTCTCACATTTGGTAGTTCCCTTACTTTTTTCTCATATTTGACGGTTCTATCATCATATTGTAAGGTTCTAATATCACATGTGACAGTTTTTTCTCACATTTGGTGGTTCTCTTATTTTTTTTCTCACATTTGATGGTTCCATCATCACATTGTGCAGTTCCAATGTCACATGTGACAGTTTTTTCTCATATTTGGTGGTTCCTTTATTTTTTTTCCCACATTTAACGGTTCCATCCTCATATTGTGCGGTTTCAACATCACATATGACAGTTCTTTTCTCACATTTAGTGATTTTTTTACTTTTTTTCTCACATTTGACGGTTTCATCATCATATTGTGGAGTTTCAACATCACATATGACAGTTTTTTTCTTACATTTGGTAGTTCCTTTACTTTTTTCTCACATTTGATTGTTCCATTCTCACATTATGCGGTTCCAACATCACACGTGTCAGTTCTTTTGTCACACATAATGTGGTTTCCTTTCTTTTTTCTCACACTTGACGGTTTCATCTTAACATTGTGCAGTTCTAACATTACATGTGACAATTTTTTTCTCACATTTGGTGGTTTCCTTACTTTTTTTCCTCACATTTGACGGTTTCATCCTCACATTGTATAGTTCCAATGTCACATGTGACAGTTTTTTCTCACATTTAGTTGTTCTTTTACTTTTTTTTCTCACATTTAACGGTCTCATCCTCACATTGTGCGGTTTCAACATCACATATGACAGTTTTTTCTCACATTTGGTGGTTTCCTTACTTTTTTTTTCTCACATTTGACGGTTCCCTTACTTTTTTTCTCACATTTGACAATTCCATTCTCACATTGTGCGGTTTCAACATTACATGTGATAGTTTTTTTATCACATTGGGTGGTTCCTTTACTTTTTTTTTTCACACTTAACAATTCCATCCTCACATTGTGCAGTTCCAACATCACATGTGACAATTCTTTTTTCACATTTGGTGATTTCCTTACTTTTTTTCTCACATTTGATGGTTCCATCTTCACATTGTGCAGTTCCAACATCACATGTGACAGTTTTTTTTTCTCACATTTGGTGGTTCCCTTACTTTTTTTCTCACATTTGACGGTTTCATTCTCACATTGTGCAGTTCCAACATCACATGTATCGGTTCTTTTGTTACATTGAGTGGTTCCCTTACTTTTTTCTCACACTTGACGATTTCATCTTCACATTATGCAGTTCCAACATCACATGTGACAATTCTTTTCTCACATTTGTTGGTTCTCTTACTTTTTTCTCACATTTGATGGTTCCATTGTCACATTAAGTAGTACCAACATCACATTTGACTCTATTTTTTTCACATTCAATGGTACCCTATTTTTTTATTCTCAAATTTGACCGTTCCATTATTACATTGGGCAATACCCACATTCTCCTGATCGTACTTTTGTAACATTCGGTGGTACCCTGTTTTTTTCCTTACAATTGATAGTTCAACCATCACAGTAAGCACTACCAATATTACATCTGACCATAATTTTACATTTAGGCTTATCATTGAAGTCACTTTTTTATTTACTAATAACCATTCATCACAATAGTAATTTTTTTAAAGTTATTAAAAAAATTTAGATCTAAAATCAAAAACCAAAAAAAAAAAAAAATCCCATGAAATTAGCCCAACCACAATAATTACTCTTGTTCACAAAAAAAATCAACTGGGATATTTTTGGTTTCTTCCACAAATATTTGAATATACCAATTAACTTCTTACGTATCTCCCTTGGTAGCTTCCATCACATTCAAGGGCATACCTCCTTATAAAATAACATAGTTGAGGTCATTTTCCTGATTTTTATATTTTTATTATTTATATATGATGGTGAACCAAAAATTAGACCATCTCCAATTCGTTTATAGTATTGTCTAAGACCAGAAAGGTCATCCAAGTGCAAGGTTGTCCAGCACTGAGTCACCTGGATGACCGCCAAACACTTAGAAATTTTCAGAGTAAATCTATATTCAGAAGCTTATGATTCGGATCACATTCTACTATTCTGAAGTAGAAGCAAAATTCTTACTCATTGCTTTAACTTCTCACTAATTTCTTAACTTCTGATGGTAGTTGTAGAAGTTAAGTCTAAACCTTCTAACTTCTATTTAAGTTGAGGAAGTTACTAAACAAGTATCCACTCCAAAGCTCACTATAAAAGGTCTCAGCCATATGAAATCAAAGTAACAAAAGGAAAAGTAGGAATAAAAATGAAGAAATTCTTAAGAGGGTGGAGGTAGTGGCTCCAATCTAGGATGATTTGAAGGAAAGTAACATCAAGTGGTCCGATCACTTTCAAAAAAGCTATGTTGGCACTGATGGGAAAAAAATTATTGAACGTGAGTGTTGTGAAAAGGGCTAAAAGAAATGAAAGAGCAAGTTTGTCAAAGATTTCAACGAAATATTTGGCTTCAAACAAGGTTGAATGGCTAGAAGTTTAGCAGAGCACAATTAATTGAATATTTAAGTTATTTGGGACTTATTGCAATATTTGCACCATTCGATAACATTGTAATTAAAGAACTAGTTCATTATTAAGGCACTCGTGATTTATTAAGAGAAATGGATCCATAGTCAAGAGGGTGTATAACTCCTAATTCCATTTCCTTCTTTCTCATATTTTCCTTCTATCCAAATCTATGGTAAACTCTTAACTACCCTCATCTCAACTTGTATCACCCTATGAGGTTGTCACAGGACATGAACAGAATCTTGTAGTTTGCCAATATAAGCATCCCTTAACTTTGAAAATCAAGGATTTGAATTAATGAACTACTATTAGGTCCTCCTAAATAGCATTGATTCATCATAAACATTTCATTTCAATTGGAATTTGGTTAGCAATAAAGAAAGAGAACTCTTGGTTCAATTCTCCACCTTACCAACAAGGGAAATAAATTGATCAAAAAGGTTCTTGTGGGTCGAAGTGGAACAACAACTGAACCTCTGGTAGCAACATGCTATGGGGTGGCAGTCCTGCTTATGGGATCAAATCAATGCGTTCAAGAAATATTTAAAAGTTGGCTAGTGAGAGAATCCACGAGGCTGAAATAAAGTCAGCAGAATATGTATAGGTGATATCATGGCTTCTTCTAGAGAACTCTATGGGTATTTTTTTTCATCATTATTAGGGCTATTTTATGCAACCAACAAGCTGCAATGGAAAATAACACTAGCCCATAATGCTGTAGGTTCCTAACTAGGATGTTTAGTTAATACCTGCTTTTGAAGAACTTGAAAGAGTTTATACGTATAAGTTGGCACATACATGAAAACTTAAACAGATTTCACGTGAAATGGAAAAAAAGGAAATTAAAGAAGTGTTCACAAAGGTCCAATGTAAGATGAAATCCGTACAATACAAACAGAAAATATAAGAAAAGCAACCTTTTTCCTTAACCATGATTTCCATTTCTTTTGAAACAACTTCATCCCATTTTGTAATTGTCATATGGAAACCATAATCCATAGTCTTATATTGGAGGTTGTGAAGTAAGTCAGTCATCAAATCTAGTGCTCCAGGTATACAAGCACTAGCTGAAATAAAAAACAGAAAACATTAGACAAGCAAAAAGGAAGTGACTACATCAATTACCTCAGATGTTCATGTCATAGTTCCATAAAAATATTGTTCTGGTTAGCAGCTGAAAAAAGAAAAAAAAAATAAAGAAAAATAAAAACAGAACCTAGAACAGAAAATTTCTAACCATTAAGCCACATGACTAAGAACTCGGGGTTTGCTTCTAAAATCAGTAATCAAAGAGTTTTTCATATCAAAAAACATAAAGCAAGCAACTAAAAAGAACCAGTGATAACAAGATGAACTTAATACCAACTCCAATCCAGTAACTCTATTTCGAAAACTAACAATGTGATAATAATAACCAAAAAATGAAGTTTAACCAAAACAATTGATATATATATCTGTATGTATGTTTTTAGTTGCATACATTGTTCATTAGTCATTACTTATTTAACTTCTATCCTTCACTTATTAAAAAAATGCAGATGCAAAGAGAAGGGCAGAAGCTAATATGATTAGATCTTAGAAAAAAGAAAAGATAATTCTTTTTTCCAATTGATTCCACATTTAACCAAAACTAAGATAAATCAAAAATTTTATATCAAGTAAATGAACTCAGTCAGGATAGACCCTAAAAAATAACAAATATGGCAACTAATGTGGACAAGAGGGCCGCATGTCTGATCAACTCCAAATTCCATCACAATAACACAAGTGTGCATCTGTTAGCGTAGGTGTTCTTCTCCAACCACAAGCACAACACAAACTTTGATATAAATCAATTTCCATAAAATGAAAAGATGAAACAGGGAGTTAGGCTACTCAATGTTGTCCCATGGGCATTTTCACTATTCAAGCATCACTACAGCCACTAGGTTGGGTTGCCATTGCAATCATTGCTGCTATTTGGTAGTGTAGAATACCATAATCCAAAAGAAATGAGTACACAAGAGTGACTACGATAAGTATAAAGATTTATTTCATAGACAGTCAGATAAAAAGTGGAAATTTTTTTTTTCTTTTTAAGATATAGTTCAAAGCTGAAATTATGGTATGATTTGCTGCTATGAATTTAATAGCATCCAACTTCAAAAGCAGCTTCCCAGTCATGTACTTGCAACCCAAAAAAATTCCAAAGTGGTCAACCAATTAATTGTAATTGAAAAACCAAATAAAAAATTCATTTTCTAAATCAAAAATATTTTGCTCCAAATGTTTCATCCAAGTATATAAGAGTATAAGTAATAAATTTACTCAGATACTCAAATAATGATCCCGATATAGATATAAAACTAACAGCAATCATCCAACTAATTTTTGCTAACAATGCAGAGATGATATCTTTGAAGGTAGAGGGAAATAGCTTGAGGCTATAACTTGACTTAATCATAGTGACACGGCCATCTCAGGAAAGACACTTATTGGCTTAACCACTTAGCTTGCTTTCCAGTTTTTGGTTGAAAAACTAAAAATCCTTTGCTTCCATTCTGGTTTAAGAATAGAGGAGACCCAAGATATTTCAAATTGGCACAAAGTCTTTTGAAACCAGACCTTTGACAAAAACTTGTTCACCATGCCATTACTCACATTCCTTGGAGCAAAGAGTAGCCCACATTTGGCTAAGTTCATGGCTTGTCCAGATCATTGGCAATATTTCTGGACACATTGCTAGACACTATCTAACTCCACTTTTTCTGTTCTTATATGCCTTTTATTCTACCAACAAGATAAAAAATAAATATACCATAGACTAAACAACAGAATCAATCATTGATTGCATATACTAACTGCCACTGATATTGCGAATGGCAATGTAACCAATCCCATCAATTTAGTTTCCAATGTAGAAAAGATATTGGTCACACATAAGTCCTCCATTGCCACGATACTCTCAAGGTAGCAAGATATATTTAAGACATGCAAACGTTGACTAATATGGTTTTTCTCTCAGGTCTCAAATCACTAACAAAAACAGACAACCTTAAGCAGATATAATAGTGGGAGCAAATTGTAAACATCACCATTAGCCAAAACAAGACCACAAAGGTACTCCAAAATACGGGATATCTAATGATGACAGGCATGTCCTATATACATAGAACCATTTGAAAGGAAATTAGTGTTTATTTTACCTCAATCATGGGGTAAAAACATGATAGCTGCCATGTTTCTTCTTCACTAGTACGGTTTTTTCTAGCACCACGCTTTTTCTGACATTTAAAAAGTTCAGTTAGGCAAAAATCACCAACCAAGCTACATTCAAAACTAACATAAAGCAATTACCTTATGCATATCAAACTTCAAAGAGAAAGTTCCACAAGAGGGACTAAGAAAGTAATAAAACAGAATCTATATTAATGTTTGCAATATATTATAGCATTTGCTAGTTCATCAATGTTATTTAAATTTTATATTCATTTTCTAAGAAAAATTGGAAAATTTTCACCATCAATACCTAAAAAGAAATGATATTTATATAAAGAATTCAGAATACCAAGTCAGAGGTTGAATTTCAAAACTTCAGGACTTCATGATTATAGGTGGACAAGGAACATGGTGAAAAAATATTCAATATCATACTTGGTCAACCATTGGAACTTTTCTTCCCACAACACAAACCCCCTTCACACTCTAATGACTAGGGTCAAAGCGAGGCACTTCACTGCTTCAACCGATAAATTGGCCCAAAGGTTATCAATATATATATAGACACACACACACACATATATTTTATTTTTTTTCTTCTTTTCAGTAAGCAATTTAATTCTGATTGTAAGGGGTTTACCTAGAGAAATTATCCAACTCCTGCCAAGCCAGAGAAAAAAACCCAAATTGTTCAACCCAGCCAGAAAAACCTATGATAAATAACCTAAATAGTATAAACGGCAATACTAACAAACCCAACCAGACAAAATAAAGAAAAATAAACCAAATTGAAATCAGTATTAAACATACAATTGAAGTTTTACTAATTCAAGTATATACAATAACTTATTCTCTCACCTGCTATGAACCAAAAGGAATAATAGATTGGTTTTGTTCCTAGCAACCCTGCGAAACCAAAAGGTAAACAAAAACAAAATTAATAACAATTCAGCCATACAGAGAACAAATGGCAACAGTTAAAAAACCCATATGGAAAATTAAAGAATAAGGATGAGACGTACTGAGATTTTAGATTCGATAAATGGTGGAAACTTCGAACAAAAGGGCAGAGAGATGAAAGAAGCGCCGCTGAGTTGGATTGGATGTGGATTTGAGGTTGGATTGGAATAGAAGAAGCTAGAGGGTGGCGTCGCCGAGTTGGATTGAGATTCGATGGTGCGCCGTTGTCTGGTTCTTCTATTGTTGAGCTAGAGAGCCAAACGTGATCATGTTATGAGATGAGATAGAGGAAAACGAGAAAGAGCCGGAGAGGCTTTAGCGTTGAGACGAGGCAAAGTAGAGAGGAAAACTAGAGGCGTCGTTGATGCGTGAATGATTCTGCGTTCTTTTGCTTTGTTTTTTTTTTTTTTGGTTTATATGTATAACATGTTTAGCCAGTAGCCAGCATCTCTTAAAATTATACAAATAGTCAAGATTTTAACAATGTTAAATCATCGATTAAGATTAAGGAGGGGACCGTACCCTCTTTTTCTAGACTTTTTCTAGAGAGAGTACGGTAAAATGACCCTAAATATATAGACACAAATAAACTCTGAATTCAATAATTACAAAAAAAATTAATCTCTAAACATTAAAAAAAAAAAAATCTAGAATTAGAGTTAAAGTAATGTTCATTATCATGGGTTTAGATGCTCAAATCTTGGTCTCATGGCTACCTGTAGGATCTACACATATTGGAAAACAGATCTTTCAAAAAGTGAATAAAATTTTTGTTAAAATTAATTTGTTAATTTTCATGGAAGATATACAATTGATTTTGAAGACCATAATAAGCATATAAATTAGATCAAAGTTAACAAAAATAACTTAAACAAAAGGCAACCCACACACAAAACATATTCAACTTGATGAAAAAAAGAAGAAGGGAATTTTATGAAAAAACAAAAGAAGAATGCAAATACATACATGCAAGTTTCATAGGTAAGGTAAGTATGAGAAGGAAAGAATACATCAAGAAACCGTACGGTAGGAAAACGGAAAAATATACCAAACCGTATATATACCCCCACTTTTATATTAGATAATTTTAAGTTGTGAAGAAGTTGATAACTTGATATGAACAGAAAGAAAAAGGAGTTTACGTAATTAAGAAGTTTATGTTAATATTATATTAGTTTTTTTTTTTTTTTTTACTTTGTCCCAAAAAAATAGTTAATGTTATTAGATTGTTATTAGATTTTTTTTTTTTTAAGTTTATGTTAAAGTTAATAAATATTAGCTATTTTTTTATTATTTATTCCAAAAGAAAAACAATTTTGAGAAGAAAGAATAATACTTTTAAATTTGTTACTTTATTATTAGGAAATAGATGATGTAGGATAATTGTTTATTCCCAAAAAAAAAAAAAAAAAAAAAAAAAAAAACTAACATAAGCTAGTAAAATTGTTACTTTATAATTTTTTTTTTAATAAAAAAAGAAGAAGTTCATTAGAATACTTATTGTTACTTAATTTAAAGAAGTTGATAAAGGTCAACAACTTTTTGTTTTTATCTAAAAACTTAAGTGAATGAATTTATTAAAAAATCTAAAAAAATTTCTGCAATTTGGTTAAACCACTTGGCATAATCACAGCTTTTAAACCTAACTTTTATTATATAGTATATGATTTGGTTTTTTGGCCAAAAATGTAATATTATAGATAAAAAAAAAATTGTCAATTAATATTGTTTTTAAAAATAATTTGTGAGCAATTTGTTTAATAATCAATTTTTTTGTAATTGCTACCCTCCCATGTAGGGCGGGATTGACTCATTAAACCTATTGACCAAGGGGCCTTCAAGTCTCTAACAATACTAACACGAGCAAGAGACCCTCCATGCCATCTTAGTGATGGTTACCTTGGAAACACACAAATAAATCCAACCATTTTAATTGACAAGATGTGAGAAAAAAATATAATAATTTTAATTTAGCAAGATGTAAAAAAAAAAAAAAAAAAAAACAAATCATTATAGTTTTTGTTATAATTTTTAAAAGCTATATGTTATATTTAATATTTTAGGTAAATTGTAAAGTACACCCTAAAGTTTGGGGCTGCTTTGATTTTACAGTTTGAAATTTAAAAATTTGGATTTTATACCTTGAAATTTACCTTAGTTAGCACAAACAAATGATTTTTTTTTTTCAAAATAACACCTATTTTCAAACTATTTCGTTAGTTAGCAACATTTCCAAACTATTTAGGAAACTAACATCTCGAGTCTTAAGCACTCGAGTTCACTGAAGCAAATCGAGGATAATAGAGTCGAGTTCCCTAAAGCAGATACACAACAAGAACGCAGCAACTCCAACAACAAAAAACGCAGCAACGCAACCCACAACGCAACCTAGAAAACAAAGCAATGCCCACAACAAAAGCGCAGCAACGCAACCCAGAAAACGCAACAATGCAACCCACAACAAAAACACAGCAACGCACTAGCAACGATTCGAATTCTCTCTCTCTCTTTAAAACTAGATTTGCAAAAACCCTAGCCTTTGGGTTTTGGGTATTTTCTGAATTTTTTATTTGGGTTTTAAGAAAGAAAATCATATTCTTACTCTCTCTCTAAACTAGATTTGCAGAAACCAGAGCCTTTGAGTTTTGGTTATTTTCTGAATTTTTGATTTGGGTCTTAAGAAATAAAAAAGAAGGAAGAACAGAAAGAACTGGAAGAAAAAAGAGTCGCAGGAACTGGAACTCAAGTCCCTAAAACTCAAGTTCCACATAGAAATCAAGTTTAATAGACTCGAGTTGCTATAGTAAACTCAAGTCTTTCTGACTCGAGATGTTAGTTTCCTAAATAGTTTGGAAACATTGCTAACTAACAAAATTGTTTGAGAATAGATGTTATTTTGAAAAAAAAAAATCCCACAAACAACCCCTCCATTATTGGACTTGCCTAGGTGGCCGTCAAGTGACACGTTGGCATTTAACATGTAATTTTTTTTTGTCACGTAAGCAAGTACACTAACAAAGGGACTGCTCTTGCTAACGAAGGTAACTTTAAGGTGTAAAACTCAAGCAACCCCAAATTTTAGAGGTGTACTTTGCAATTTACCATTATTTTGATTTATGACTTTGCCTCTATGTGTGGACTCTAATTTACTGACAAACCCTACATGTAACAAAGATATTTTTCCTTCTTCTATTCAATGACTCACTTTATGAGAAAAAAAAAATTCAAGTTACATTTAATCTAATTTTTTAAGGAATGTTTCGACAAATCAACCTTTGAATTACATTGCTTTGTCATACTCTTCATACTTATAAATATCAAGATTATCAAAAATTAATAACTATTTCAGCATAAAAATTTTAAATTTAAAGTATTTTAAATTTTAACATTATATGCAAAACATGAGTTTATAGATTTGACAATAATAATATTCAACATGAAATTTATGAGATGAGATTTATTAAGAGGCAACCAACACAACTCCACACTATTTGAATGGGACATGAGTCAAAACCTATGTATATTTCAAGGTTTGGACCGAGGAGGTAGTCTCTCACAAGGTTATGACAAATGACTTAGTAACGCCATATGATTTGGGGGCACTATAATGCAATATGGTCCTTAATAAGAATGTCTTAAATCTAAGTTAAAATAGTCATACGAAGAATTGTGTGGATTTGATTGGATCATATTGTATAGAATAAGTGTGTGATGTGAGCTTGTGCATAGTCCTACAAAAGACATTTACTAGGTAGATCTTGACTATATAAGTGATTACAAGGAACCCTAACTGTAATATGACTAATCCTATTAGGGTATAATAAAAATGTGACTAGTGTTTCCTTTAGTTGTGGTAAATGATTTTAGACCAATGTCCCACTCTTGGTGGGAACACAAACATTATGAGTCATGTCACATCATGAGCCATACATGCAAGGACACTTGTGTTGAAGCATCAAGGAATCCTACATAAGCTAATTACAAAGAGGTTGATAAATGGATTGTTTGAATTTGTGCCCTAAATTCCAATTTGTATGACATCATTTAATTGATAGAAGTGGTTTATTTTATATGAGAATAAATTATATATAATCCATGAGATGCATTGTATGTGAGTTACGTATGGGAATGAGATTTGCATACAAAAGATCTAATCACAATTCCTTGTAAACTCGTAATTTTAGTTTATAGTCGCTGATGAAATTAAGCATTTTATATGATAAAAGTATTACATATCAATTATGAGGATTTGTCTTAGTCATGGAAGTGGTTGTTAGAGGGATCAAGGTTGTCCGATGAATCTATCTTGTAAAGAAGAGGTAGAAATATGAACAAGAGAGGGAAAACTCATATAGAGAGATTTTAGTTATTGAGGAATTCTTTTAGCTGCACATAACTCCTTTACACAAATATGGATCTTTGGAAATAACCCATAAACAAATGAGTGTTATTGTTGAGGAGCTTATAAACATTAGACATGAAGGTAATTTAGTTTGAGGATAGTTCACAAAAACCGTGGGACATAATGAAAAGAAGAAACCTAAGAAGAAATGGATTAGAAGGGTGCTTTGCTTATGCATGTTCATTTTAGCTATGAGCTAGTTGTTGGTTCTAAACTTAAAAAAAAAAATATATATATATATATATTATTATTATATATTTGTATGCATATATTGGAGTAATATACCTACTAGGTTTTAGGCAAAAGGAATGCAAAAATAGTACTCTACTTGACAATGAGAGAGGGGTTCCTACTTTTTGGGCTTTTAAGTTTGGTATGAGACATGAAAATTTGTGGGAAGAATAAGAAGAAGAAGAAGATGTTGGGGTGTCTTTGGGGGTAAAGTTGACAAGATTGCAGAAGACTAGGATTAATGCAGAGTGTAAATTATTAGATTAGTAGGGTTATCTTTTATTCTCAAACTTAGTTTTGTACTTTCACAAAACACTTTGATTGGATGGTTAAAGTGTTTCTTTTGGAATTGTTGTTGATGCAATAGCTTGTGCTAATGTGTTTTAGCTATCGTAACAAATATTAAGCTTGTACTTTGTAGCAGAGGTACTTAGATATAGGCTAGGAACTGAGTTAGTTACTCAAAGAATTAAAACTCCAAATAATGTTTTTACAACTAACCCAAATTATACGGGTGATTTTGCATTTAGGCATTTTTCCTCTTTAATAATAGCTTGCAAAAGAAAAATGAGTTGAAAACACTACTTAGTTAGATGAATCAATAAAGAAATGAAATGAAATGTTGTGCAGCAACAAGAATTTGTCACTTTTGATTTTTTGGTAATCACATTTTCACTCTCAACAAAAACTTGTTATCTCTAAATGAAGATTTCTCTCTCTACCCTTTGAGAGAAGGTGGTATTTGGTATATACTACTATAGGTGTATTTAGATACCGCTTATTTGCTGAAAACTAAAAACTTATTGTTGAAAACACTATAGTAAAATAATTTTTAAAGGTCTGAATGGTGTTGTGGGACTCAAATTTACCTAGAAATTTGTATTTTGTTGACTTTTGTGGGTCTGTGAACAGTACCCATGAGACCCACTAAAAAAACGCAGAACGCACGGATTGGGAAAAACGCCCAATCCAGACACACGTTATATATAACATATTTCTCACATAGGATGAGTCTCACGCTTGTGGGAACCATTCTCCACCCCATGTGAGAAAGACATTATACAAACCTGCTACACAAAATGAACTTTTATTAATTTCTCACTCTATTCAATGGTCTCATTAAAATACAAAGCTTCTAATGCAGGTGTGGAGAGTCCTCCAACCATACAATCTCATTAACAATATTTCTAGCATATCTAGCTAAGGGGTGAGCCACAGTATTAGCAATACGCTTAACACAACTAACTGAAATAGACTAAAGACCTTAAACAATATAGCAGATGTCCTCATACAAGTGTCCCAAGTAAGAATGATTAACCCATGGTTGTGGAATGGTAGTTATGACATTTGCATTGTCTCCCTCAATGATCAACTCCAAGAAGCTTGAATCTACTGCTAACTCTAGAGCCTTTCGACAAGCCAGCACCTCAGCTTCCTCACTGTTCATCACTAGGGGACCCTTAGCAGACACAGAGGCCATGATCTCTCCCAACTCATTATGTACCAAAGCTAGAGGCGTTTAGAACGAGGAATATGGAAACATCAAAATTGAGTTTATATCTAGGATTAGAGGGTGGGCTCCACGATGTCACTCTCACAGTGTTTGTTGGGACAGCCAACTGAGTTTGAGTCTCTTTATATTCATCCAAATAGTCCCTTGCTCTCTTTACTGGCCCAGCTAGATCCTGCAGGTTTCCTCCATGAAGAACCGTGTTTCGTTGGTTCCATAATAGCCATCCCTGTACTAGAAACAACTCAAACTCTTCCAACAGCAACTTGTTCATCAATTCCTCAACCAACTGCAAAAAATAATTTTGGCCATAGATGCATTTCTGTAATTGCCTCGAACACCCAGTCCAAACATCTTGCGTAACGCTACACTCCCACAACACATGAAGTACATATTCAGTGTGGCCTTTCTTACAGAGTACATTGCTGCTATCAAGGTTGTCAAAATTGGGATCCTACATAGGATTGTGGGAGCTAGGTAGGATCGTGGATCGTAGGATCGGATCGTGGATCGTAAGATCCTACCTGTTTTCAGATTTTAAGCAAAAAACCTATTGATAGTGATTTTGTATTTTATATAATCACTTAAAATATGAATCCATCCGTTAAAAAAAAATTGCATCATAAAATGTAATTTGCACGCATTACATTATTCTTATGTCATTCTAACAAAACAAAATATATTTAACTTTTGACATAATGTATCGAAAAAGTTCAGTACATGTTTAATTAGCAACTAAGTACCAAAATATTATCTACACATATGGAAAATGTTTTCCAAATTCTAAGTTCCAAATCCAAAATAAGTTAGGTTAGTTAGCATATAAAAACTAGCTAACTACAAATTTACAATATGTAATCCAAAAGAGAATTCTCAATCTAAGGTAAACTTGCTAATTATAAATATGAAATCCAAAAGAGAATTCTCATTTTAAGGTTCTTCTAATCTAATCACTGTCATTGTCATATCCCATTTCATCATCTATATCCTTCCTAGTATCAACATTCAAAACGTTAAACTTAAGTACTATAGGTTTTTTTGAGATTTTATATTGACATAGGGGTAAATTTGGGACTTAAATTCATTATTGGGCTTCTGATAACCCTTTGGGCTTGTGGGTTTAGACAGATTATCTTACCCAAATGAATCCCACTTAAAAAAATAAAAAAATAATAAAAATAAGCCAAATGGTAGGATTGGTAGGATCCCATACGATCCTATGATCCTATATGATCCTACACGATCTTACATACGATCCTACCATTTTTGCAATCCTGCTACGATTTTAAACTTTTTGGTGAGATGGGATCGTAAAATCGTGCGATTTTACGATCCGGATTGCGATTTTGACAACCATGGCTGCCATCCTCTACAATTCTTCTACGAGCAAGATTTTCACGAGTTGGAACTATGTCCTGACATGCTTTCTAGCCAAATACTTTAATTTTATTAGGGGCATAGAGCTTCCACAACTTGGCCCACACCTGACATCCAGCTATTGCTGAAGAAATTTCACCCCACCCATTCTCCTCCCACATGATCTATCTAGTCACATGATAGCCAGATTTCACTAAATACACCCTATTTTTATTGTATAGTCAATAGAGAGCATCAATAATCTATTTATGGATCAAAGGGATTCGAAGAATGGCAATTGCATCATCTTAATGGAACTTCATCTCAATCAGCTCATTGTCCCATGAACGAACATTCTAATCAATCAACTTCGTAACACACCACTCCCATTCCTCTTCTAGCGGTGGGTGAATCACCATATTAGTTGGGTGATTAGGAATCCACTTATCCTTGGTAACCCAAATAGATGAACCATCTCCCACCCTCTAGCAGCAACCTTTCTTTAGTATAGGTTGAGCTGCAATTATACTCTTCTACACATAAGAGCTATTTGGTACATCCTCCGCCTCTAAAAAGTTGCACCATGGGAAATACCTGGCTTTGACACAGCCATAGAGCAGTGATCCATGTTCTTGAAGTAGCCTCTAGCCTTGCTTGGCTAGCATTGCTAAGTTAAAATTCTGAATGTCACAAAATCTCATCCCCCCCTCTTTCTTGGATCTCAACACAAGGGCAGCTTAATGCATTTGGAAGCCTAAGACGAAAATTGAAATTGAGACATTTTATATATTTAAATATGACTCTTAGAAAAAATTAAATATTACTTAAACTCTATTATCTTTTTTCAGTTGCAAAATTACTACTAATTAACATATGTAGTTTTTTTTTTTTTTTGGAAAGTCTATGACAAAGAATTTGATAAAAAATTTTCACATATGTTGATATGGCAGATTGGTAACAATAAGTAAAAAAATTATGTTAGTGGTAGACTTAGATGAGAACTAGTAAAAGTTTGTCAACTCAACATATAAAAAATGTTGTGAACTTTTTTGTGTATTACTTTTTTTTTTTTTTTGAGAAGTGCAGTATTTACAATATTTTTACAACAAATTCTAACTGTTAAGTTGTTACTTGTTCTAATTTAAACCCACTACTGAAATTAATTTTTTGCCTTCAATAATAGCTCGTAACAACCTGCCATTTAGGATTTATTGTAAAAGTGTTGTGAAAAATGTTGAGAACGTAGCATTTCTCCCTCTTTTTCATGTTTTTCATTTGATAAAAAATATTATTTATTTATTGGTTAATATTTGGGCTTAATTAATACTGTTACAAATAAATAAATAACATTGGGGGCATTTTTTTTAGGCTTTAGGCGACTGCATCATCTGCTTCTATTATTGAGTCGGCACTATCTCGACAGCAAGTCCCACTTCTTCCAATGAATCTTCCTCTCATCACCAACCTAACCCCATCAGAATCTTGCATATATAGCATTGAGTTGTCACAAAGCTTCACTTGTAGTTGAAATTCCCTTATTGTATAGGTAGGAACCGACTGAGCCACAACTTTTATTAGCACCTCTTTACCAGCTCTAGACATCATTTTGCCCTTCCACCCTTGTAGCTTTTTCCAAATGCTATCTTTAAGATAAGAGAAAGTTTGATATTTTAAACATCCAACCAGTGTAGGTAACCCCAAGTATGACTCAAATCTATCCACCTCCTTCACACCTAAAATGTTTTTTCTCCAATCTTTCTGGCCACCATTAGTATTCCCATTGAAGTAAATAGAAGATTTCTCAAAGTTAATGCATTGACCATATGCTACAGCATATAACTGCAAAATCTCAGTGATCACTTGTACTTACTCTTGAATAGTTCGTCAAAATAGTAGAGAGTTGTCACAACCCAAACTTGTACTCCATATATTAGAGCATGACCAACATGTTAATATTAAGTTAAACTCAATACTAACATGAACTGACTAAAGTTGAAGGTGATTATCAAAATTTCACCTCTCATCATCCGTTTTCATTCCTTGCATAAAAGCCATAATATACAAAATTCATAAAAACTTAAAACTTCATTACATTCAAACTTGCAAGTTTGACCACTTGGTTGAAACTAAAGGTTTTCGAGTAAATATTACATAACTAAATGTTTAGCAAAACTCTTATTTACAAACCTAACCCCAAAGACATACACTGGGGACCAAAACAAACTTAACAACATCTTTGTTCATGAGGATCAAGTACATCTTGATTCCTCCTGTACAACAAAAGAACTATATAGTCTAAACAAACGAGAACCATAGATCTTTTGCCACCTCTAATACTCTCATTGCTTCCAGGAAAGAACTTGTACACTGAAATAAAATAGGATGAGCTACGAAGTCTAGTAAGGTTTTAAGTTCCATGAGCATTTAATAAGAATGCATGTAAGTCAAATATTCTATGGATATGTCAGCTTTGATAAATAGTCTTCATACTATTCTTAATAATAACTTTTGAACTTTCATATGAAGATACATCATTTTTCCTTTCATATAATAATAAAATGACATAATAAGGAACTTTAACATAACTCAGTAACCTTATCTTTAAATAGACTATAAAACATTTTATCATAAACTTTCCACCAGACTTATAATACATTCAACATACTTTTCTTATAATCATACTTTTCTTATAAATTTAAAATAGCTTAATAGCTCATTAATAATATATTAGTCAGTGCAATTATAAGTCTGTCACAACTTTTGGGAGGCTTCCAGCACATTGTGCTAGGCATCCAACATTCCCCACAATGCTAAAAAATCTCAAGATCATATCAAAAATATCACACCCCTTTCAGTGTGCTCAGATTATCAATCATGGGGGTTGGTTGGCATTTTTCACAAGTTGGTATTTTCTAACAAGGGCGGGTACAACAGAGTCCTCACCACTTTTAATGACCAATCAATACTTCCATGGAAATGCTAGTACTTTAACCCCTACTAGTTGAGTTCAGATTATAACAATGGAATAACTCGAAAACTATATTTTTCTGACAATTATACTTTTACATAAATACTTCATAATAGTAGCATATCCACTTCATTTTTAAATATTATGTTCATGGTATAAGTGATAACATCAATATGCTAAAAGTTATCATATATATAAGATTCAACAACTCACGAACATCTATCTTTACTTAAATCATGCTTATATGTAATATCTTTAATTAAAAGGTTTTAAAGCATAATAAATTTTCTAAACAAACCTTATACTTATCAAACACACATGTCACATATTCCTTACCTGAAAGCAGAAGACGCGAGAGATTTGGATAAGAGGAGGTCATGTGTCCACATTCTCGTCACCTAAATGAAGGACCAAAAGTTATTACTAACAAATCTTCCTAAGTATATAAACTTATATATGAATCACCACCTAACTCTCAAACTCAAGAAAATCTTAATTCCCATCTCACAAAGGTTCCCACAACAACACATAAATATACACACATAGATACACACACACACACACACACACCAATCACATGTTTTGAATTATGAAGCTTCTGCCATACCAAGCAACAAAACAGAAAATTATTATAGCAACATGTTGTTCAGGTTATAATTATAAGCCAACAAGAAAACTTAATCAAGTAATAATTAGATTTCCTTGTGAAATAGCATCTTTACATAATAAACTCACCTACAAAACAACCTTTACAATTTCTAATCCATTATCTCAACTCACAGTTTTCCAGGTATAATAAATTAACCATAATACCTTCAATCTTTCAAATTGCTAATACAAAACCACAAATTCCAGCTTTTAAAAAACAAATTAGAGAATATAGAATGGAAACTAAAGCAAACAATTACACCATTAAAATGCCCAAAACAAGAAATAGTTTTATTTACTTGCCCACAAACTTTAAAGCTGAAACTTTAGTGTTAGGTGTTTGATTTCTTCTTTAGAGATAGATATTTATGGTTTCCGTGAGAGAGGGAAGTATGGCCGGATCAAGCACAAGCAAAGAGGGGTAAAGAAAGAAGAACAAAGGAAATAAAAAGGAATAAAGAAACAAAGAAAAGGGAGTCTAATGCAGCAAGGAGATAAGGGAAAAAGGCGGTGGGGCACGTATCTTGCTAGGGGAAAAATGGGTTGATGACTCACCCATTAGACTTTTCAAAATTTACTTATCACACCTCCATAAACTTATATTCTAGAAAGACCCAACTAATAAGATAATTATGCATATATATATATATATATATTCTTACCTTTATAAACTTCTTCCTATAACGTTAAAAGAGTCTATTTCTTCTATAACATCAAAATATCAAAGTCTTATGCACTTAAAATAATTAAAATAATGATAAGTATGTAAATCCATAAAATTAACCACACAAATAGGTTGGGATGTTACAAGAGTCATCTGCAAATAGTAGATGGAGATACTAGGTGCTCTCTTACAGATGGAAACACCATGTAGCCACTCCTTCATCTTTGCTCATGTTAGTAAAGAAGTAAAACCCTCTGCACATAAAAGAAACAAATAAGGAGATAACGGGTCTCCTTGACGGAGCCCTTTAGAAGGTTTAATACTACTATAGGATTTATCGTTGATACAGACAGAAAATGAAGGAGTGGAAACACAACACATCACCCGTTCAATCCAAACTTCACAGAAGCCCAACTTGGCCATGATGCCTTTTAGAATGGCCCACTCAACTCGATCATAAGCTTTGCTAATATCTAGCTTCAATGCAAGAGAACCTGTTTTTCCTTTTTTTTACGACAATGCATAGCATGTAAAGTTTCATATGCTACTAGAACATTATCAGTAATAAGGCGACTTAGGACAAAAACACTCTAGGTAGGAGATATCAACTAGAGATCTATTAACCAGTACTTTAGAAATAATTTTGCAAATGACATTATAAAGACTAATTGGCCTGTAATCAGACATTTTTTTTCGGAGATTTTATTTTGGGGATAAGGAAAATATAAGTATAATTAATATTAGGCTTCTTGTATCCAAAGTTCAAAAAATCCAGTTCAACATTAATCACAACATCACCCACAATATGCCAAAATTTTTTGTAAAAGAGAGCATTCATACCATCCTACTTTTCTTACTCTGTTACTATCTTGAATAATAGAGATAGACAAATGTTTCAAATTGAAATGATTACATAAATTTACAATTTTTATTGGTAAAATTAAAATTTTAAGCATAAGTTTAGGTCTTTTATGTAATTTTCCATATATAATTTTATTAGAAATTTTATGTGTATTACACCAATTAGTGATTAGTTTAAAATTTAAAATGTTTAATTACACATTTGATCCTCAACCTTCTCCCTATATTTCAAATTGGTCCATTTTAAATGTCTTAGTTTTAGTCTTTAACCTTTTAAATGTGTATAAAAAAAGGTTTCTAGAGTCACTTGATCAATGGAAAAATATGATGTGAAAAACAAAATTGCTATAATCAAGCATTGATGTTGATATGGAGTCTAAAGGCTAGGTAGCAATCGTTGATGGTAGAGATATGTATATAAGCAAAATTACTAACATCTTGTTTTTATAGTAGTTAGTGCGTAATTGGTTTTCTAATTGCCACACAGACTTCATATACGTATGAGTATATGCTTTAAAAGGGAAAATGGGCATTGGCACTTAATTTACAAACTATGTAGCAATTTGTTCCTCTTTCCAAACTATTTAGGGATATGTCTCTATTTTGAAACTCGATATTTAGAAAATCAAGTTCTGCTTTGTTGAGGTCCAAAATATCACAATATTGTATCAAAGCCCAAAACATTACAAAAAAGATTGAAATTCAAGAACTATTTAAGCTTTCAATGAAAAGGCAAAACCCAAATCCATTAAAAGTCAATAGGAAGTGACCCAAGCCCATGAATGGGCAAACATTGGACCTTACGAAACAAAAAAAAAAAAAAAAAAATGTTCAGCCTAGCCCTTAAAAGAGAAAATTGCTGGGGAACCCAGAGAGAAAACTGAACCAGGATACTTGGGGATTCCCAGAAGCCTGGGATCCTCGGGATATGCAGCAAGGCCAGGTTGGGATTAAGACAGCTCAAGGAAGCATGCCTAGGAGCATAAAGAACGAGAGCAGATGTGTCCTATCAGCCACCCAATGATGCATGATAGACTAAAAACGTATTGACCCATTGTGATAAAATTAAATGATTAATTAGCCAAGTTTATTAATTAATCAAATTAACATGTAATAAGCGTGGTAGCACAAACAAATCACCAATTAAATTAAGTATGCAGCAGAAATTAAATTGACATGATGATTTGTTTACGAATGGGGAAAACCTACACGACAAAAACCCCACCGGATGATTTTCAAGTCACCACTCCCAAATCCACTATTATCACAACAAGCGGTTACAAGTAAAAAAATCCCAGCACCTTATACCAACCTACAGTTGAACCATTATCCCAATACCCAATTGGACTTGTTTTGTAGTGACAATCTCTCCTTTCAATGCACGGCTCCCAGTACGCGACTAAATAATTGCGTGGATCCCAGTACACAACTTCAATCACCAACTAGAGAAGGTTGTTGGCTGCAAAGTTGTTCAGTTCATCCAGGCGATGAAGATCGAGAAGATGCTTGGTCACAAAACCTTACGGTGTATAAACATAGCAGCTTCTTCACAAGAAAGATGAACTAGGGCAAATTTTGTCTCCAGTCACAATTTGCTTGAACAAACTTTGTTGAACATTTGTGCAACTTGTGTCCACCTTTGACGGCCCTTAAAATAATCATTTTATATATCTAAGGTTATGAGAAAAAAAAAGCCCAAACACATAATCACGGATTGGAAGAAAACATAACAGAAAAATATGTTTTTCTTAAACCTCGACGGATAGCTTATCTGTCGAGCCACGGGGCTAGAACAGCTCTTCAAGCTCGATAGATGCTAGCTGTCGAGTTTTAATGACAGACACTTTCTCAGCTTGAATCTTGGACAAATTTGTATGGTTTTAATGCTTGATCTTGAAACAAAATTTTTTAAAGTATTAAACACATCCTAGATTTACCTAAATACAAGTAAAGTGCGTTTTGTCAAAGGATTAGCCAATTACATAAAGTAGTGACATATGTTCCTAACAAGTGAATCACATATGTCCTAACAATCTCCTCCCCTTTGGCAATTTGTGACAAAACCACAACAAACAAAGGAACATATGTGAGAAATCATAAATCACTCAACTCATATTCACTTGTTGAATATAATTTCTCATGCTTTTTTGAGACCTTGAACAACTTTGTATAGGCAGTGTGGATGTCATCTTGTTCATCCATCTTCTCAAACTTGGACTCTACTAATTCCTCTTCTTTATCCACATCTTCAACAATCCCTTCAGTAGGATTGACAGTGGCAGTAAAGGCATTTAGGATTCCGTCATCCTCATTGTCAGAATCATCCTCAAGCTCGGTGTCACTCAAAGTAGCAGTAAGTGCCTTATTCTTCCCAATGGTCTTGAGATATGTAGAGCACTCTTATTTCATGTGACTGAAACCTTGACACTCATTCACTTTGGTCCTAAAGGAATAGTGTATTGACCACCATCCCTAGCATCCTTCTTCTTTTTATCTTGGCTCTTGAACTATGAGAAGCTAAATTGTCTGCGGTCTTTGTCGATGCCCTTTCCATTTGCATTCTTCATAAACTTCTTGAATTACTTGGTGATGTAGGACTTCATCTTAGAATCTTCATCATCTGAAGACTCATCAGTATCACTACTCTTGGCCTTCAATGCCATGCTCTTGCCTTTACCCAACTTGTTAATTCTTGTTAAACCTAACTCATAGGTCTGCATATTACCAACCAGCTTTGTCAGAGGAATCTTGTCAATGTCCTTTGATTCCTCGATCACAGTGATCTTGGCATGGAATCTCTCGGGTAGAGATCTGAGCGCCTTCCTCACAATCTTGGGTTCGGGAATGGTTTCCCTAAGATTGAAAGCTGAGTTCACTATGTCCTTGAGCTTGACATAAAACTCATCAAACGACTCATCCTCCTCCATCTTGATCTCTTTAAAGCTTGTAGTGAGCCTCTGAAGCTTTGAATCCTCGACAGCCTTGGTTCCTTCATAGGTTGTCTAGAGGATGGTCTATGCTTTCTTTGCAATTTTAATGGAAGATATCTTTTTGAATTCCTCATTAGTGATTGCACTGAACAAAGCATTCAATATCCTGCTGTTGAAGTTTGTCGCCTTGATTTTAGCATCATCCTAGTCGGCTGGCGCTTCCTTTGGCTTAGTCTAGCCAATCTTTACAGCTTGCCACACCTTCTCATCTAGTAACTGCAAGAAAACTCTCATGCGTACTTTCTAGTATGCATAGTTAGTGCCATCGAATAAAGTAGGTATAATAAGAGACTGTTTTCTATCCATGACAAATAGGAGTCAATGGATCATACAGTAAAAAATTAAAATCTAATCAAAGTGTGCCTGCTTTGATACCACTTATAGGCCAAAAACGTATTGACCCCTTATGATAAAATTAATTGATTAATTAGCCAAGTTTATTAATTAATCAAATTAACATGCAATAAGCATAGTAGCATAAATAAATCACCAATTAAACTAAGTATGCAGCAAAAATTAAATTGACGTGGTGATTTGTTTACGAATGGGGAAAACCTACACAGCAAAAACTCCATTAAGTGATTTTAAGGTCACCACTCCCAAGAATCCATTATTATCACAACAAGCGGTTACAAGTAAAGGAATCCCAGTACCTTATACCAACCTACAGTTAAACCCTTACCCCAATACCTAATTGGACTTGTTCTGTAATGACAAACTCTCATTTCAATGCACGACTCCCAGTACGTGACTAACCAATTACGCGGATCTCAGTACGCGACTTTAATCACTAACTAAAGAAGGTTGTAGGCTGTAAAGTTTTTCAATTCATCCAGGTGATGAAGATCGAGAAGATGCTTGGTCACAAAATCCTACGATATACAAACACTGCAGCTTCTTCACAAGAAAGATGAACTAGGACAAATTCTATCTCTAGTCATAATTTGCTTGAACAAAATTTGCTCAACACTTGTGCAACTTGTATCCACCTTTGACGGCCCTTAAAATAATCCTTTTATATGTCTAGGGTTGTGAGAAAAGAAAGCCCAAACACATAATCATGGATTGAAATAAAATAGAACAAAAAAATCTATTTTTCTTAAACCTCGACAGATAGCTATCTATCGAGCTGTTGTCGACCCACGGGGCTGGAACAACTCTTTAAGCTTGATAGATGCTAGTTGTCGAGTTTTAATGATAGGCACTTTCTTAGCTTGAATCTTGGATAGACCTGTATGACTTTAACATTTGATCTTGAAACAAGGTTTCTTGAGATATTAAACACATCCTAGATCTACCCAAATACAAGTAAAGTGCGTTTTGTTAAAGGATTAGCTAATTACATAAAGTAGTGACATAGGTTCCTAACAAGTGAATCACATATGTCCTAACAATGCAGAAATGGGGCAGAAGACTTGGGGAACCAACAATTCATAAATAAGAGTCTGGTACCTCGAGGAACCTAGAAAGATGGACTATGAAGGAAGGTGGCTAGGGATCTTTTAGCCTAATAGAAGGGAATTCACCCATTTAGGAAAAATGATAAAAAGGAAAGCAACTAGAAGGTAAGTCTGAAAATGTGGTATCTAGAAACTTTGAAAAAAGAAAGATCAAATGTCAACCCTTTAGGACCCCCTAGAATTAGAAAGTCAGCCGAGAGCTTTTGAAGAGGGAACCTCAAAAGAGGGAAATAGTGAGAAAATAAGGAAGGGACTAGCCACCAATGTTGCTGACACAACATTGGTTTTGGTACCTAGGGTAGCAAATGGAGGAAATCAGTGGTACACCAGAAACCCTAGGATGACACTATAAAAGGAGGAGCAACCAACAGTGAAAGAAATTTAGCAGTAGCGAATCAGAGGAAAAGATCATTAAGAAAAGCCTGTTAGAGTTCAAAAAAGAGAAAAGAGAGGGAAAACACCGTCCGGGATCCCGAAACAGCCACTAGAGAATACACTTGGATTCAAAGGAATTCAAACTTCGCAAGTCATAGAGGCCTAAGGAGTCATCTTGGTTTATAATTTTTGAACTTATTTGGACATTGTAACATATCTTAGTAGCGTGATGTATTAAAAACTTAAGAAAATAATGAACATTCCATATCATCCTAAGGATCCCTAACGTTTAATTCATTTTTTTCTCTTACATCACTTATTTACTATTCCTTGCTATACAATACGTATATGTTTTCTGTGTGTTAGTATGTATGTGTTGTAGGATCTGCGCTTTGTGCACAACTTGGTTCTTAATCAGCCCAACTTAGCTTCGGTGAACCAAGCCCAGTCCCTTAAACATAAAGTATTGGGCCTAAGATCCTTGCTTTCTAACTAGGCCTGTGTGCTGTTTTACCAAAAAAAAAAAAAAACCTACACATGCTTATAACTCGATTTCAAGATTTCCGAATTATGGCTAAATTTTGCCACGATGGAGTAAGCTGACATGGCTTTTCCCATTAAAAAAAATCCAGGTGGGCCTCGATTTTGTTAATATCGAATTCCATACAAATGTTAAAACTCACTACTTGAAATACAGAGTTCTTTGTAATTAAAAAAAAAAAAATTCAAAGTGTAACTCAATATTTTTACTATCGAGTTCTTTCGGGGGGGAAAAAAAGATCTGTACAAATGCCACTACATAGCCAAAAAACCCACACCATCATCAGTAAACCCACTCAACAACCACCACACAGCAACCAACCAAGGAAAACCCAAACACCACACAGCCAGTAAACTCACACAACAACCAACCATCCACCACCATCGACAACCATTGAAACTCAACCCAAGCACTGAAACCTAGCCATCACCATCAACAACCATTGAAACTCAACCCATGCACTGAAACCTAGCCATCACCATCAACAACCATTGAAACTCAACCCAAGCACTAAAACCCAGCTATCACCACCACCACAGTAGCATCGAAACTCAGCTATCACCACCACCACAGTAGCACCGAAACCTAGCAACCACCACCCCCATTAGCAATCAACCACCCACCACCATTAGCAACCACTGAAACCCAACCATCACCACCACCACAGTAACACCGATACCGAGATCAACCAATCCAAAAAACCAGGGAAACCTAGCCATCACAGAAAATCAAGGAAACCTAAACACCACCAGCCAAAACCAAAGCTCACCCACCCGATTTACTACCACCCTAAATCACCACCTAAAATCCACCAATCTACTACAATTGACACCTAAAATCGTGAGCAAGAGAAAGAATTGGAGAGTGAGAGAAAGAAAGAAGGGATGAAGAGAAAAGAAAGAGAATCAGAGAGTGAGAGAAGAAAGGAAGAGAGAAGAGAGAGTATAGGAGAGTGACCGTGAGAGGAAAAGAAAAGAGAGAGAAAGGGAGTTTGGGAGAGTGAAGTGTGAAAGAATTCAGAAGAGAGAGAGAGAGAGAGAGAGAGAGAGAGAGAGAGAGAGAGAAAGAGAGAGAGAAAGGGGGGTGGGAGAGCCATTTTTTTTAATTGTTTTTGTAGAACTCAATTTTAATAAAATCAAGTTCTATGTGACACTTTCCGGCTTCCACCATGGCACAAAGCACATGGAACTCAATTTTAACGATATCGAGTTTTACTCAAAATTCTATTTTATCAAAATCGAGTTTCAAAATAGGGATGTATCCCTAAATAGTTTGAAAAGAGGGACAAACTACTACATAGTTTATAAATTAGGGGCAAATGCCCATTTTCCCCATGCTTTTAGTGTTTCATTTGTTAAGTCATACTTTTTTTATCCGAAGCTATTAATAGGGACTCTTTTGACACACATTTCAAAATTTAAAGACTAAACCTAAATATTTGAAAGGCAATGAAATAAATGTTGATGAGCAAATATATAATTAAATCAATCTAGAATTTTTCTAGGACCGCTACTTTTTTATTTTCCTATTTTGGTCCCCAAAACTAAAAAAATGTTTTCGTTTTAGTCTCTACCATTATATCACTAACGAAAATTGCATATGTGGCAAACAAATTACACTGTTGGCAAGCATAAAGTTTATGTGACGATTAAAATAATATTAAAAAAATGTATTTGGCATTTAAAAATGCCACATCATCATCCTAATAATAAAAGAGCCACATCAGAAAAAACAATAAAAACAAAATTCTAAACTTGTGATTTTTTTTTTTAAAATAAATTAAATAATTTTTTTTTGGAATAACATATTCTTCATGTTCTTCCCTAGAAAACATTCTTCCTCAAATAACATGTTTGCAAAAAAAAAAAAAAAAAAAAAAAATCAAGTTTTTCTTTTATTTTCTTGCATTTTCTTAGCAACCAAACTCATTAAATCACCAAAACGCTAAAACCTAGCAAATCAAACTGAAATGAAAAACTTCAACTATACAAGCCAAACCCATATGAAAACCTAGCCAAATCTTTCAATTTCTCAGTACAAGCCAAACTCATATGAAATTGAGAAGCCAAACCTATATGAAATCGAGAACAAAACCAAAGGAAGATTTGAGACTACAAAACTGTGAAGTTGAGTCTTTGACCACCGCGACTCACCATCTCAACCTCCCTTTTGCAACCACCTACCACCACCATTACCATCTGTGATTTGCAACCACCACCGATCTTTGTTTCCATTTCACAACCACATTGATCTCAACCTCACCCAATAAATCATCGATCTTAGCCTCTCTTTCTAAACCAAATCAAATTGATCTCAACGTATCTTTCTCTAACTCAGATCAAACCGATCTCACTCTCACACACACACACACACTCTCTCTCTCTCTCTCTAACCTAGATCAAACCGATCTTAGCTTCTCTCTCTCTAACCCAGATGAAACAAATCTCAACTTGTCACCTTCTCTCTAATCCAAATCAAACCCATCAAACCTAGATCCTATAACCACTTCAATCCCCACTAATCAAAGCATATCCTAAAACCTTAGAGAGAAAAAGAAATGAGAAAGATGAGTAAGAAAGAGTTTGATAAGTTAATTTAGGTTAGATTGAGAGAAATAGAGAGAGTGAGAGAGATTGCTGTGTCTTTGTGTTTGGTTGTTAAGGAAGTACCAAAATAAAAGTTAAAAAATTGATATGAATTGAAGTGTTTTTTTTTCTTTTTAATTCCGTATTTTTTTGGGTTAAAATTAATGAGTTAATTTAAAAAAAAATTTTAAAAGCTTACCATAGATGTTGACGTGACATTTTTAAAATACCAAATATATTTCTGTTATTATTTTAAAGGTCATTTTAGCTTTATGCTTGTCAACGGTGCAGTACATCATCTATGTATGAAATTTTCGTTGGTGAAATAACAGGGGAATAAAATAAGAATGATTTTTCAATTTGGGGACCAAAATATAAGAACCAAAAAGCTATAAATTTTTTTTTTTTAATATTTAAAAACAGTCGATGAACGAATGATGTAAAGAAGAAATGAAATGCAGTGCGGCAGCAGCAGGCGTTGGGCATTCCGCCCTCTGAGTCATCCGAATCGTGTGAACAAAATCTTATTGTTATTATTCAGGCCCCAACGCCTCTCTTTCTCATCATCTTCTTCTTCTTCACGCACTAATATCATATTAAAAAGTCAGTCTGAATCTGAAACCCACATAAACACAATCATAATGGAGGACGAGGTTTCAAAACAGAAGCAGAATCAGGCAACGAGTAGGAGCATGGATTTCCTCTCCAGCAAGCCCTACGTCCCTCCTCAGTGGGCCTCTCATCTCAATCCTATCCCTTCTCACATCTTCTCTCTTGCCCACGTAAAGTAACCTAACCCAACCAACCAACACAAACAAAACTCTACACTCTCTTTTATTATATTATATGGGATTTCGGAATTGTTTTCAATATTGTTTTTGTTACTTTCAGCTTCCCACTCCAATTCACAAATGGAACCTTCCTAATTTGCCGAACAACACCGAGGTCTGGTTGAAGGTGAAGAATTTCCTTTCTTTTTCAATCTATATGACAAAACCAACCAACCAATCCAATTGCTTGCTTGCTGAGTATATGTATATGTACATATAGCGTGATGACCTTTCAGGAATGCAATTGAGTGGAAACAAAGTGAGAAAATTGGAATTTTTGATGGCAGAAGCGGTGGCACAGGGTGCTGACTGTGTCGTCACAATCGGAGGCATCCAGAGCAACCACTGCCGTGCTACTGCTGTCGCTGCCAAATATCTTCATCTTGATTGCTTTCTCATACTACGAACTTCTAAGGTCCAACACTCAACACTCAACAACCATCATTTTCTCTTTATTATTATCATCATCTTCTTCTTATACCATCATAAAATTGCAGGTCCTTGTGGACAAAGATCCTGGATTGACTGGCAATCTCCTGGTTGAGCGTTTAGTAGGAGCTCATGTTCACCTTATTTCAAAAGAAGAATATGCGAAACTCGGAAGTGTGGTCTGTTTGTTCTGTACCAATGCATTTCGTTTTACTGCCATGCGTTTCTTACTTTGCTGTTACTGCTTTTTACATCTCAACTTCAAAAACTTCGTTCTTTATGTCATACTATACTTTACCGCCATGCATCTTTCAATGTTTATTGGATGTTTTTTAAACAATACCTAAAATCAAGTCCAGTCCCACTTGAATTCATACCTTCAAGTTAGTTTTCAGGACTTATGGATTTCTCCCGTATTCTACAACATTTTCCCAATAGCAATAAGTAGCAAGGACCCTTTTCATTGACCTTGTTGGCCAATCGTACAATGTTTAGGGCAAAAGTACATTGACAAATAACCAATTGCCCCAAAAGCTTAAACTATTATTCAATCATTTAACTATAATTCTAACACTCCCTCTCACAAGAGGCCCCGAATCTCCCTTAATAATTAGGGCCAAACACGTGAGATTTTTAAGTGGGAGGTAGAGAGGAGACAATGTTCAAACCCAAGACCACTTATAATGAGACCACTATAAACTATGAATTCTCCTAAAAGCTTGAGCTGCTAGAATGGTGAATTTAATTACTTTAATCATAATTCTAACAGATGTGAATCTTTCTTTCCTAGTTAAGGATGCAATTAAGAGAAAGAAAGAGAAAAAAGAAAAAAGAATCTTTCTGCTTCAGTAGAATGGTAGATAATAAGTGAGATTCTTTGCTAGGAAACCTCTCTTGCAGTTCCTTTTTCCTTTCTGGTTGTCCTCTCATTATCTGCTCCCCTGATTGCTGTCAATGACGACTCTATATCCATAAGATCGTATAAATGTTATAAGGTGTCTAATTCATTGATTTGCCTTCTTTCATTTTTACTTTTTCTCTCTAGAACCTTGCTTTGAATGATCATAGTTACTAAATGGACAAGTTAGCCATGCCGTATCAATGTTGTTTTCCTTCGATATTTTTTAGTCATCCTTTTGCTTTTGACCATTGGAGTGATTCTATGTGGCTGAACTAGTAAAATGAAATTTGTTACCTCAAGCAATTAGGTGAGATAACACATTGTCTACTGATTTATAGGACTCTCCTAAGCTACATATGACAGACTATATTACTGTTGTTTACCAATATATTTTTTTGGATATTAATAAACTGGTACTTTTTTCCATTGCTAATATACTTAGTAATTTTCATTGTTCATATGAACTTTAATCTCAGACTCTTACTAACCTCTTAAAAGAAAAGCTGCTAAATGAAGGAAGAAGGCCGTATGTTATTCCTGTTGGTGGATCAAACTCCCTAGGGACCTGGTGAGATTGGGTCACTGATGTCTATCTTATTCTATTTTTCCATTTGATTCTATTGTTTGGGAGTAATAATGTTGTAATTTGAAAATTATAGTAAACTTTCCTTGTAAGCTATTTGTAAATGAAATAATTAATATCTTATGTTTTACACTCTATCAAATTGGTCTCTGGTCAAAGACCATCGGAACCTGTTTGATACCTGAAAGAAGACTTGGGAAAGCATGCGAGTAGACTTTTAAGTAATCCTGGTTATGCTGCAAATTTCATGGCCATGGGGTGACTCTAGAGTATTTTACCAAATCTTGGGAAATATATTTTTTATTTTGTGTTTCTTTGTTACACAGTAACTGATGTAAGGTACAAAGTGGAAAGAACGATTTGGATTCACACACACACACACGCACACACACACATATATATATATATGTATGTATGTATGAATCTGGAAGGGAGTGGTGAGTTTGTAGTTGCAAAATACGGCTTCTTGTTTTGCCTCTCAGGAGCTTGGTGGTTGTAATCATTTATTTTTCTGTATTATTATTTGCTTTTTGGGGGGGAAGGGTGGGGTTGTTTAGGTACATTTCAAAAGTAGGATCTACTTTGTGGCGAGGAATAATTGAAGTTCTGAATTTATAGGAGGTCTTGTGATTTTCCCTTTAGGAACCAATTTCCATATCCCTATTTGATGACAGATAGGCAATAGCTTGCCAATTTCTTTTCCTGGAAATCATCTGGTCCTTGGTCTTTGTTCCAACAAAAGAAATGTGGTGATGAAGAATTTCCAGATTTCATCTACTTTCTAGAAAAAATTTATTTTATTTTAGTTTATGATGCAGTGAGGAGGAAGGATGCCCTGTCCTTGTGACTGAAGTTGTTTCCCAGTCTGCTTTTTGGTCTCTGGCAAGAATCTGTGGGAAAGGAGTGCCAACTTTTTCAATGCTTCTTCCTCCTAATATATGATTATGTCAACATCCTTGTTGGATGAGATTTTATGTGGGGCCAATTGAACCAGAGGCTAAAGCTAATGCGGAAGATGCAAGAAGATTTTTATTTAGTATTATTTATGTTTGCCAGTCAATTGTATTTTTATGTTTTAGGTCCTAATAGTTTATTAGGCTATTAGTATTTTAATATTTTGAAGCAAGGTTATTTTCGTAATAAGACAATTAGGGTTTTTTACGCCATTTAGAAATAGGGTTTAGCAATCATTTATAAGCAAACTATTGTACTTCTTTTGAAGATAGTTGATATTTTGATAGATGAAAAAAATGGCATTTTGGTCTCTCTTTAGTCTGGTGCTGACTTCAATACCACCTTAGGTGCTGACTCCAAGTTAGGCCTAGGTAGTAACTCCTAGGTCATATCCCTTTACTTTCCTGTTGTTTTGTTTTGTTCTGGTTGTCCTGCATCAATAGCTTTGGTAAAATGGTGGATAATTTGTTGTTATGTCAAACAGTCAATTGTTCAATTTTCAGTTGTTATCAACCTGCATCAGCAGTTTGGTCTGTCTTCTGTTTTGCTGAATGGTCTTTGATAGCTGAATGATTTTTTTGGTCTCAAATACTCTTTTTTTTTTGGGTAAATCTTATTTTATTTAGTTTGAGAGGAGAAAGCATACGTTTTTATGCTTTGCATACACGGAAGGAATCAAAAGAGTTGATTGTTTAATAGTGTTTTTTTATGGCAGCAATAAGGCGGTGGAAATGGTGAAAAGTTTTTGCTCCTGTGAGCTCTTGGAATCCCCTAGATTCCAAGGAATTTCCAATTAGGTTTCTTAATAATGATCAGGCTGATTTGATTTTCCAAAGAGGTTCAGGTTGGGTTTTGGTTTGTCTTCTGCTTTTTTTTTTTTTTTTTCCTTTGTAGATTTTGGGCTCCATGAGGAAGTTTGTGACCTAGGTGCTCTGCTACTGTATAATTATTGTGTTTTGGCCGTTTTGGGGCCCAAGGTCAGTTTTAGTCACCCTTGACTCTCCATTAGGCATTCCACTTCTGAATATTGTGTGTAGTTTGGTGATGCCCACTTGACATCTCTTTAATAAATTATTCTAGAAAATTGAAAAGTGATCTGAAGTACTAGTTGCCAATTTTTCTTAATTACTTCTCTCATCCTTTCTTCCTTTTCTCTCTTTTTGTGTGTGATAAAAAGAACAAACAGTGTGTGTGGTTGTGCACTTCCCTATAAATTTGCACTTAAAATCAATTTCTTTCATGCTGAGTTCTGTCATTTTCTTCTTCCCCCACAAGTTTCCTTTGATTTCTTTTTCAAATCTTGTTTTTTTAATAAGGATTTCCTGTTCAGATCTTATTATAATTGCTGTCTACTTGTTAACTTTTGTATGTGATATTGTTTTGTTCAGGGTCTATATTTTTGTCCTTTTTCCTTAATTTCTTGTTCTAATCTTATTTAATTGCTCTCTCCATACTAACTTTTTCATATGATATTGTTCTGTTCAGGGGTTATATTGAAGCGATCCGGGAGATTGAGCAGCAACTTCAGATTGGGACTAGCCAGATAAAATTTGATGATATTGTTGTAGCCTGTGGCAGGTTCCACTCTATTCCATCTATTAATATTTTCCGCTGCCAACAATTCCCCTCCCCCCCCCCCCCCCCCCAACTTCTCTTTAATTAGTGACATGGGATAATTTAAACCCAAAGAAGGCCCATTAGTCCATTTTGTTAGCCTGTTTTCCAAGACCTGTCTTTAACTCTTTGAATATGTTTTGTTGTCATTATGTCTTTAGAATTTTAAAAGGTCTACATTGAGGGAAATCTGCTTGTTTTCTGGTGTTTCTTTGCGTTCTTGAAAATGTTTTGAATTTTTTTTTCTCTCTTTTCTGCATTTGGCTTGTACGGAAAATCACAAATCTTCTGATATTTTTTTATTTTTATATAGATATTAAATAACACCCTTTTTTCACCACTTAAAAATATTAATACAAAACATCTAAATCAAGCAAAAAAAAAGCACACTCTAAATAAAATTATTGAAAATTACATTTATAAGTACAATCAAAACATGAGTGCAACCAAAAAAAAAAAAAAAAAAAACTAAAAAAATTAGTAAAAGCTATTAACTAAACTTACCTATGAATTACGTTGTACAGAGTAGGGTGTATCAGGGGAAGAGGTGACCCAGGAAGAGGGTATGGGCTATTGACATTGCATGGACAAGGATACAAATGGAATGTGAGAGGGTGTTAATGATCAATGAAAATGTATGGGGGCAGAGAATATGTTTTGTGAATAAAGAGGAGACAATCTATCTACAAGAAACCAAAATAGAAATCACGACTAAAGAAATACTAAGGAGTATATGTCCAATGGTAAATTGGTGGGTGTTGGGGGCAGTTGGGAGTGCTGGTGGAATATTGTTGATGTTTGATAAACGTTCAGTAGGATAGTTGACTATGTAGTAGGTGAATTCTCTGGGTTTTGTGAATGTTTAGAAATGTGGAGTTGATTTTGAGTGAACTACAGTTATCTATGGCCCAAATGATGTAGGATGAGGCCAAATCTATGGTTAGGGCTAAAAGGTGTTAGAAGGAGATGAGATGTAGCTTGGTGCTTAAGGGAATTTCAATGTGGTGTGACTTCTATGTGAAAGATGGAATTGCCAGACTTTTTCCACAAGCAATGCAAGGCTTGTCGAAATTTATTAATGTACTCGAGTTGTAAGACTTTTCATTATAGGGCCTTTTTCTCCTCGGGTAACCAGGACCAATTGTCTCTTTCTCACATTGATTGTTTTTTGGGTGTCATTGATGTGGAAGGAATAGATCAGAGGTTGTTGGCACATTTAGAGTTAGATGATCATACTGTCTTGTTGGGTTGAGTACAGGTTAGTGTTCATTTGGTTTTGAGAACATGTGACTACAAGTATTTGCTTTTGCGGAAAATGTGAAAATTTGGTGGGAAGGCCATAGGGTGATGGACTATGCTAGTTTTGTCCGGACAAAGAAGCTTTCCAAAGTGAAAGGTGATCTGAAAAAGTGGAATAAGGAGGGTTGTGGAGATATTGATGTGCAGAATAACAAAATTATAGGTGAGTTGTCGAGGCTTGATTTAAAGGAGGAGGGTGGCTTGAATGATGAAGAAAGGAGCAAACATGATTTGAAGACTCTGTTAAAGAAGATTGCTTTGATGGAGAAAATGGTTGGAGACAAAACTCTAGGGCATTACAGTTGAAGGGAGGAGATGATAACATGAAGTTTTTTCACAGATTGGTCAGTTGGTGTAGATGCGCAAATTTTATTGGTAATATTGATGTGTATGGTGTAGTTTTGACTAAAGTTTTGCACAAAGATTGATTGGCAGCCTAAGGTGGAAGGCCTTGAGTTTGCTGGGATGAAGAGAGTGAATGGCTTGAGAGTTTATTTGATGAGGATGAAGTTCTCTTAGTTTTTAAATCTATGAGTGCGGATAAGGCCCTTTTTCCTGGAAGATTCTTCGTAGCCTTATTCCAAAGATGTTGGGAAGTGATAAAAGAAGACGTGATGAAGTATTTACATGAGTTTCATATGGAGGGATCTTTTGAGAGGAGGTAAATGTGCTTCATTGATAGCTTGGGTTCCAAAGAAGCTAGGTGCATCTAATATTAGGGTCTGTTCAGTTGTTGACAATTTTTAATCTCAACAATTATAAATTCTTTAAACTCTCAAGAATTAAAATTCTCGAGAGTTGACATTTATGTTATTTGGATATACTTAGATTTTTGAATTTATATCTTATTATAAAAACACAATATTAAAGAATATAAATTTGAATTATTTAAAATAATCAAATTGAGTACATTTACTTAAGCAATGCTAGTTAAGTGGCTATGGAGGTTCACCTGAAAGAATAATCATTCTTGGAAGCAGGTAGTGACGTTAAAATATGAAGGAGAGGGGGATAAGATTTCTAGTTCAATTTGTACAATACATAGGCTAGTAGTTTGAAGGTCATTAGAGAGGGATGATATAGCTTGTGTAGTTTCGTTAGTTTTAGGGTTTGGGGATGGCAAAAGAGTCTTATTCCTTGAACTATTTCAGCTTGCTATGAATAAAAATGCCAGGGTCTACAAGTATATAGAGATGACAAATGGTTGAGTGCATTGGAATTCAATTTTTTTGAGGCATGCTTAGGATTGGAACTGGAGTCATTCATTAATTTTTTTGAGGTGATGTATTCTACCCAGATAAGTGTGGATATGAAGGACAAGGTGTTTTGGAAATTAAGCAAAAATGGGTGTTTCCATGTTTGCTTATACTGTAAGGCATTGAGAGAGAATGATGTCTTAGATTTCCCTTGGCAGGAAATTTGGAGGGTGAAGGCTCCTTTGAGGGTGGCTTTCTTTGTGCAGATGGTATTTTTGGCATTGATACTCATTATAGAGATCTTCATGAAACAAGTTATGCTCATTGTGAGTCAATGTGATGTGCAAACATGATGAAGAGCATGTTGATCACTTGGTCTGCATTGTCTGATGGTGAGGAAGTTATGGTATTTCATATTTGTGGTTTTTGTAGTAAAGTGGGTGATGCCTAAAGTAGGGAGAGGAGTGCTTCGATGCTAGCGTCATAGACCTATTCCTTTTAGAAATAGGGTTTGAAATGTAGTGTTGTAGCACCTTTGATGGGCTAGAATTGTATATCGAGAAGTTAAAATCCCAATTTGTTGGAATTCTTTCTTTTGGATATCCTTGGATGGGAGTAGAGACTTTCAAATTTGTGTAATTCATACTCTTTCTACTCTTAATTTTTCTGGGTTACTTATGGGTATACAACTTGTATACTCCATTTTTTACTCATTGTACTATTTGTAATTGTTGTTTATGGTAAAGGTGTTTAGGGTTTGATAAGTCAACCCTAACACATAAAATATTATTTATATATAAAGAAGTACATGATATTACTGTTTTGCCCCTATTACTCATAACACTTTCCCTCAAGCTGGAGAATATATATCATACAATCCTAGCTTGTAAAAAATAAACCCAAACGACTCTTATATAAAGCTTTGGTAAACATATCAACAATCTGGACTCTTATAGAAACATATGGAATAGCAATTACACCATCTTCTACTTTCTCCTGAGTAATATGACAATCTATTTTAATATGCTTGGTTCGCTCATGGAACACAGGATTAGAGGTAATGTAAATTGCTGCTTGATTATCACAATGTATAGTCATAGGCAGCTTCACAACAAATCTTAATTCCTCAAGTAAATGCTCAATCCACATAAGTTCACATGATGTGTGTGCCATGGCTCTATACTCAGCCTCTGCACTAGATTTGGCAACAACAATTATTTTTCTTACTTCTCCAAGTAATTAGATTTCCTCCTAGAAAAGTACAATACCCAGTAGTGGATTTTCTATCTGATGGTGATCTAGCCCAATCAGCATCAATGTAGGCTTCTTCCCGTAGGTGACCATTAGCTTTATACAAAAGACCATGGCCTGGATGTGCTTTAAGATACCTCACAATCCGAATAACTGCCTCCCAATGTGGAAGGGGAGGAGGATCTTTTATAAACTGGCTCAAAACACTAACTGCAAATGATATATCTGGGTGAGTAATTGTGAGATAATTCAGTTTACCAACCATACGACGATATCTCTCAAGATTAGATAACAGCTCCCCTGATCTTCCTATAGTTTGACATTAGGATCCATAGGAGTCTCCACTGGTTTAGATCCTAACAAGCCAATTTCCTCCAAAATATCCAACACATACTTCCTTTGTGATATACTGATTCCTTCTTTAGATCGTGCCACCTCAATACCCAAGAAATAACGAAGTTTACCTAGATCCTTAGTTCGAAAGGAATTTTGAAGGTATCTTTTCAAATCAACAATACCTTACTTGTCATCACCAGTGATTATAATATCATCAACATATGCTATCAACAAAATCTTTCCTCTATCAGAGGTATGAGAAAACACATAGTGATTAGAGTGGCAATGTCACAATTCAAACTTTAACTACTTCATTGAATTTACCAAACCAAGCTCTGTGAGATTGTTTAAGATCATAGATGGTCTTATGCAACCTACACACTTTTCCAGACTCCCTTTAAGCAACAAACCCAGGTGGTTGCTCCATATACACCTCTTCCTTCAAATCGCCATTCAAGAAGGCATTTTTAATATCTAACTGAAATAATGGCCAGCCCAAATTAGCAGCCAAGGAGATCAAAATCCAGACAGAAGAAATTTTAGCAACAGGTGAGAATGTCTCGGCATAGTCAACACCGTATGTCTGGGTATGTTCTTTGGCAACCAAGCGAGCCTTCAAACGCTTAATAGAACTATTAGGCAAATACTTCACAGTATACACCCAACGACAACCAACAATAGTTTTCCTTGGAGGACGAGTAACTAAGACCAAGTAACATTTTCAGACAAGGTAGACATTTCTGCCTCCATAGTAGACTTCCAACCAGAGATGGACATAGCCTCCTGGACAGACTTAGGAACAATAGTAGAATTCAAGGATGTGGTAAAGGCATGAAGAGATGAAGACAAGTGACCATAAGAGACAAACTGAGAGAAAGAGTGAGAGGTACAAGAATGCTTACCTTTGTGCAAAGCAATTGGAAGAGAGGTAGGATCAAGAGGCGGATCACTAGGCGGGGAAGAAGTCTTTGTTAGAGGTTTCTGCCGACGACGATATACCTGGCATAGTTTCTGAGTAGATTCAATAGGAGACACAGGTGGTAAGGGAGGAAGACAAGGAGGAGAACTGTCACCAGCAACCAAAGGAGAGAAATAGGACTGAGATTCATCAAATGTGACATCAGCACTAATGAAACGACGACGAAGAGTTGGTGAATAACATCGGTATCCCTTTTGAGTACGAGAATACCCAAGAAAAACACATTTAATGGATCTAGGATCAAGTTTGTCACTCCCTGGACCTAAGATATGAACATAGCACACACAACCAAAGATCTTAAGAGGTAGATGAAACAAAGGTGCATCAGAAGAAAGCACAATATAAGGGATCTGACCACCTAGAACAATGGAAGGCATACGATTAATTAGGTGACAGGTAGTGAGAACAATATCACTCCAATATGATTTGGGAACACGCATATGAAACTTTAAGGCACGAGTGACCTCTAACAAATGATGCATTTTGCGTTTAGCAACACCATTTTGTTGTGGAGTATGGGGGCATGAAGATTGGTGAATTATACCATGATCATCAAAAAATTGAGACAAAGATGTATGAAAATATTCACGAGCATTATCAGACGAAAAAATACGAAGTGAAGCATTAAACTGAGTCTTTATTTCCATATAAAATGATTTGAAAATTGAGTACAATTCAGACTGTTCTTTCATAAGATAAAGATAGGTGACTCTAGAATAATCATCAACAAAAATGACAAAATATCTAAATCCCAGCAATGAGGGAGTGTTTATTGGACCCCAAATATCAGAATGAACTAAATGAAAAGGACTACTAACACAACTCTCACGCCTAGAGGCAAAAGGCACCCTATGGTGTTTACCCAACTGACGTGCTTCATATTGTAAAGACTCAATTTGACGACACGATGGAACTAATGACTTCAAATTCTGGAGAGATGGATGACCAAGGCGACAATGATGCTGAAGAGGCAAGATAGACAAGTGAGAAGTCACTAAACGGGAAGAACCACATCGATCCTGGTACTAAAGTCCACCGGCTTCATGCCCTCCACCAATAATCTTCCTCGTCTTGAGATCTTGAAAGATATAATGAGTGGATAAAAAAATGGCAGCACAATTCAAAATTTTAGTAAGCTTACTAATTGACAAAAGGTTAAAAGGAATATATAAGACAGAAGAGAGAGAAAGATTAGGACTAAGATTGGTAGTGCCCAAACCAGAAACTGTAGTGGCTAAGCCATCTACCAATGTAACATTGGAAAGACTACTAGATTGCTTAAGGTCAGAGAGGTAAACTTGAGGTACCTGTCATATGATTAGTAGCACTTGAGTCAATGACCCATGGGTCCTGAGTGGCAAGACAAGCAGTAGAAGTACCTCGTTGAGCCAAAGTAGCAGTAGAATCAAACCCAATAGAGTTGGAATGCAGAGACAAGAGGCGATTGTACTCTTCTTCAAGAATAGAGACTAGTCTAGATGTTGGTGGAAGTGAATGTGAAGGCAGTTCTTCAACTTGAAAACTAGCTTGGTGAGCTGAGGGTTTACCATACAACTCCCAACAAAAGTCTAATGTATGATTCAACTTGATACCATGTTGTTTACAGTGAAGGTGTTTAGGGTTTGATAAGTCAAACCTAACACATAAATATTTTTTATAAATAAAGAAGTAGATGATATTACTGTTTTGCCTCTGTTACTCATAACATTAATATTTAGTATTAATACAATTGACTTGTCAAAAAGAAAAACAAAAAGTAGATAGATTCCACAAGAGTCTAGATCTCAAAGTGCGACTTGTCTGGTGAGATGTGGTGCCTCAACTATCATAATCTCTTATATTCCTACTTTCTTCCTAGCCTATTGGTGCCTCAACTATCATAATCTCTTATATTCCTACTTTCTTCCTAGCCTATAATACTGCACTTCTACATCCAAAGCTTATGCCAGCATGTCATAATCTCAGTTATTATATGATATTTTATTTTTACTGAGGCACCATTAAAATCAAATTTACAGTTTTTTCCTTCATAACAGGGACTCCATAAAAGGGTCAAAACTTCCACTTCTGTGGAAGAGCCTTGATGTAGGACAGATTTGAAACCTCAAAGGGCCAAACTTTTCCCAAACTTTGGAATTTCAAATCACCTTTTAAAACAATCCCTTAAATCCTTATTTCTGCTGCTACATCCAAAAGTTGTGCTACCTATCCTTCTCTGTTTCAGCCACTCTTCATCCCTTGAGCCCTATCCTTTCCAAACACTACTCAATTGACAAACTCTAGATACCACTCAGAATCCCTGAAGCCACAAATTTAAACCCAAAAGGCGGTAGACCATCAGCTGGCAGAGTTCCCTGAATCTGTCATACATTAAGCTATGGTTAATGTGCAACCAGTGATTGGTAATGCAATTGAAAATCTGATGCCAATATGCTTTTCTGCAGTTTCACATTTTGACTATAGAGGATAAAGTTCTAGAAAGTGAGCAGGGCACAATCAGCCATTTCTTGGGCATAGATTCAATTAAGGAAAGATTTGGTGCCAATTTAAGTAGCAAGGACTAAAGTTATCTTTCCATATGTTAGTGTACTTTGTAATATAATGGCTGTCATGAGTTTAGGATTTGTTTCAATAATTTTCTTTTTAAGTTTTTTCATAAGTCTTTATGTTTATTTTACTAAGAAGTAAAATCATCAATGTCTCCCTAATTCTTATTCTTAGGATTGAAACCATTCATATTACATCAGTACCAAGTTGAGTAGACACCACCTTATTTTTATGTTTGGTACCAACACACCTCTATGAATTTCCATTGCCTAGTTAGTGACTCTATGCAACTGAATTGACTTCACCGAGCTATATTTCCTCTTAAATTAATTTATACATTTTGCTTTTATGTTATAGCAACTTATGTTGGCACTCCTTCAAAGAAAAGTTTGTTTTGTTCTAGCAAACTTATATGGGACTTTCTACCTCACAATAATGATTATTCAGCTTAAATTTTTATTTGTGGGGAGTTGTGATGATTTTATGTCTACCCATTTAATATGTAATAGTGTTGAATTTCAGTGGGGGCACAATTGCTGGTCTATCATTGGGATCATGGCTGAGTACACTAAAGTCAAAGGTTTGTCCTTCTCAATGTAGTTTCTTATTTGCTATTCTTGACCTATCAATTAATTTCAATTCTACATTTCACCATTTGTAGGTCCATGCATTCTCAGTTTGTGATGACCCTGATTACTTCTACGACTTTGTTCAAGGCCTACTTGATGGACTTGAAGCCGGTGTTGACTCACATGACATTGTTAACATTCAAAATGTAAGTGTTTAAGTATATTAGCAGAGGTCCTTTATGAAAATGTATTTTTCTGTTTCATTGCTGAGCTGCTGTCATTTGCCCCACTTGGTGCATGTGTAACTTACCAATCAAAGAGAGAGAGAGAGAGAGCTTTTCAATAAACATGCATTATGTGGCTGCATTAATTGTATTGCCTGCTCTCTAGTTTTACATAAATGGAAAGGAAACAATTTTTTTTTTCTTATTTAATGTAGGTGGGTGGGTTGTAATGCCTTAGAGAGTTAGAAAGATAATGTTGTGTTATAGGGGTTATACCCGTGTTGGATGAGTGGTACTCTTCGAAAAGAGCCTGAATATTCAAGTGGTTAGGTGTCCCTACCAGCTGTCACCATTAGAATATTCATTATCCTATTAAAACCACCTCTTCCATATAAATGGAATGAATAATCCACTGGCTAACATTCTTGATTTTCAAGCTCCTCCTTTTCTATAATATATCATTCTCTTTTTCTTTAACATATTGGTGCATGAGTATGTGAAGGCATGCACCTTTGTCTACACGCTTCTTTAGAACATTGGTTGGTATTCTAGCACATGCTTTTTTTTTTTTTTGGGGTGGGGGGGGGGGGGGGGGGGGGGGGGGGGCGTGGTGGGAGGGTGTTGCATTCATACTTTTCACATATATACTGTACCCTCATGGAAATAGTTTGTTTCTGCTCAATCTGGAAAATTAATGCTGAGGTGGTATGTTGAGTTTTCTGTTTCATTCTCATTTTTCCCTGCTTGGATGGTGGCGGGTTAGTATTCCCAGAAACAGTAGGTCTATTCCAGAGATCTATGGGTTGTAATGTTTCTAGTAAACTAATGGTCAAACCTGAAAAATCTCAGTGTTCACTGACGACAATGTTTATGCTATTATATAATGGACAATGATTCATTTTAGAAGTTTGTAGTTAAATGATTAAATTTACCATATCCCAATAGATTTAACTTTTGGGACAATTTGTAATTTAACATGATATCAGAGCAGGAGATCCTGAGTTCGATCCTTGTCTCCTTCACTCTACATCTCAGTTAAAATCCCATGTGTTTAACCTCACCTATTAAAAGGGAAAGTTTGAGCCCACGTGTGAGAGGAAGTGTAAGAAGTCTGTGGTTAAATAATTAAATTTGCCATATCCCAATAGCTTAAGCTTTTTGAGACAATCGGTAATTTAACAATTCACTCACACATGTGATCTGTATGAATTTGCCTACTTCAGTAATCAGGCTGAGGATGCTGTTTAATTGGTTATAAAACAGGAAGTAAATTTATTATTATCTTCTTACAGGCCAAAGGTCTGGGCTATGCAATTAACACCCCTGAGGAGCTTAAATTTGTTAAGGAAGTTGCTTCAGCGACTGGGGTTGTTCTTGATCCAGTATACAGGTATAATATTTTGCAAACCTTCATCTTTCTTCACACAGGTGATTATTACAGAAGATTCCTCAACTAATAAGATCAGTTTTTGGCTAGAGAAAGATAAGTATTATTTCATGATAAGCGGAAAAAATGTTTTACATATACATCATTTGCACAGAGCTTATGCGTTATATTGTATGGCAAAGTTGTATTGGTGGTGAACGTTTTAATTTAAGGTAATGTGAAAAACCCAAACGTGAAAAATTATGTAAAAATTTACTGTGTCCCATCACTATCCACTTAAAAACCTCAATCATATGTATAACCATATTGCTCTTTTGTTGGTCAATCGCTCTCCATCGGCTTTTTTAAAGCTCCAGGAGATTAAGGCAACATAACCTCCTTTCACCATTGTTTTTTATTCTTAATATTGAGATTCTAAGTAGAATGTTGGTGAAAGTTGTGGAACAGGGTTATGCCTCATGCTTTCAAGTTGGGAATAACTCGGATAATAGCTTGCTTATTTTTTCTCTCCTATTTGTTGATGACACCATACTTTTTTGTGAAGAAATTTTGAACATCTTTACATCCAAGTTTTTTTTTTTTTTTTTTTTTTTTTTCTAGTCTTTTCAAGTGGGTTTAGGCCTAAAAGTGAATTTGGGTAAGGACCTAAGGACCCTTAGAAATCAACACCTAAGGCGTTAGGAGCCAGGACCTAACAATTGGAAAAATATCCTATCTGAATTTCATTAATCACGTCTATCTTTCAATACAAATAGATCAGTCTCTTAAATAGAGCTAGAGATAAAGATAACATACCAAAATTAATTTTAACCAAACTCAAATACTAATACTTATCTAATCTAAAAAATAAACAGAGGAATCCCAAACAAATCCTACTATGTAAGAAATCCAATCTAATTAAGTGTGCTGTCCTCATCAACTCTCCCGGGGTGGGGAAGAGCAAAATAGCCCCAGTTAGGGAGGTTGAAGGAAGAGAAGACCTGGCAAAAATATGTTGTTGTAGAATTGGGAGTTTACCAATAATTATCTGTGCCTTTGGGATCTTTTTCAAGGTGAGAACGGCTCAAAATCCTACTTTAGAGAAGATAGAGCTAACACTTGCAAGGTGAAAGAAACTTGGGGGTTTATGAGTGAGAAAATGGCACACTTCTAGCCAAGTTTTGACAGATAAATATCTTTGGAGATAGGCAGTGGAAGGAAATCAGCTATGGCAATGGGTTGTCTGATTAAAAAAATATGGACCAGATTGGGGCAATGGACAACCAGGGCTGTAAGGAGGCCATATGGTTGTAGTTTTGGCAAAGCATCCAACGAATTGGGAGAGATTTGCAGGCTAGGATTCTAGAGTTACTAAATGCTATTATAAATAGCTGCTTGAGTTGTACTCAGCCTTTTCTTATCTATTTTATGAATATTTCATGAGCTCTTTGAGCCTAGAATATGATTTTTGATTGTTAGAACTTAAGTCCTATTATCTTCTTTGTTTTAATGTTGTTTGTTGCTTGAATTTATTCTTAAACCCTTCTTATACACTCGACCTAAGTTCTCCTAACTGCATCATTATTACGAGGTCATAAGAGGTTCCACTAGAGTGTTCTTTCCTTGTAAGGGAGTTTGGTGTAATAATACTCTGAAAAAAGTAGCTTTCTTTGTATGGACAGCTCAGAAAAATTTTTGACATCGTATTCAAGAGGCATCATATTGGTGAACTGGTGTTGCATGTGTAGATTTAGTGGTGAGACAATGGACCATTTTTTAGTGCATAGGGATTTAACTCTTGAGTTCTGGTATCGACTTCTTTCTATGTTTGTGGTCCATTGGGTGTTGCCATAGACCATTGCAGAGTTGTTCTTTGGATGGTGGAATTGGGTTGGGAAACATGGAAGCTATCTGCGGTGGAATAGGACCTTATTATGTCTAATGTGGATACCTTGGAGGGAGATGAATAATTGCACTTTTAATGGAGCAGAGGCTTTAGTTATTGAGTTGGAATCTTTGTTTGGGTTGTCTCATTGCATGGGAATTAGTGACAGGCATTCACTGGTAGATTTTTAGACTTTCATTCAGACTTATTCTTCTTTATTTTTTTTCCCTGTACAATTCTTTAGAAGAATTTGTGTATACAGCTGGTATACAAAAAATTACTTCTCTTCATCAATAAAAGCATTATTTATCTAAAAACATACATCCAAATTTGCAAGTAGTCCTAAACCCTATAAGTTGCTTTCCAGACAGATTTGGTATCGCAGCCCTTTGTCTCAAGTCTATTTTGGTATCAAAGCCAAAGATTCTAAAAAATTTTGGATGGATTGGTAGGAAGAGTTGAATTATCATGATAATGAGGATAAGGCCCTCTTTGATTATGGATTCTATACTTTGATTATTTGATTATGAAGAAGTTGGGCCTTGGTGTGATGACAAGTGTCTTCCATCAGAAGAGAGAGAAAGATTAGGACTAAGATTAAAAGGAATATATAAGACAGAAGAGAGAGAAAGATTAGGACTAAGATTGGTAGTGCCCAAACCAGAAACTGTAGTGGCTAAGCCATCTACCAATGTAACATTGGAAAGACTACTAGATTGCTTAAGGTCAGAGAGGTAAACTTGAGGTACCTGTCATATGATTAGTAGCACTTGAGTCAATGACCCATGGGTCCTGAGTGGCAAGACAAGCAGTAGAAGTACCTCGTTGAGCCAAAGTAGCAGTAGAATCAAACCCAATAGAGTTGGAATGCAGAGACAAGAGGCGATTGTACTCTTCTTCAAGAATAGAGACTAGTCTAGATGTTGGTGGAAGTGAATGTGAAGGCAGTTCTTCAACTTGAAAACTAGCTTGGTGAGCTGAGGGTTTACCATACAACTCCCAACAAAAGTCTAATGTATGATTCAACTTGATACCATGTTGTTTACAGTGAAGGTGTTTAGGGTTTGATAAGTCAAACCTAACACATAAATATTTTTTATAAATAAAGAAGTAGATGATATTACTGTTTTGCCTCTGTTACTCATAACATTAATATTTAGTATTAATACAATTGACTTGTCAAAAAGAAAAACAAAAAGTAGATAGATTCCACAAGAGTCTAGATCTCAAAGTGCGACTTGTCTGGTGAGATGTGGTGCCTCAACTATCATAATCTCTTATATTCCTACTTTCTTCCTAGCCTATTGGTGCCTCAACTATCATAATCTCTTATATTCCTACTTTCTTCCTAGCCTATAATACTGCACTTCTACATCCAAAGCTTATGCCAGCATGTCATAATCTCAGTTATTATATGATATTTTATTTTTACTGAGGCACCATTAAAATCAAATTTACAGTTTTTTCCTTCATAACAGGGACTCCATAAAAGGGTCAAAACTTCCACTTCTGTGGAAGAGCCTTGATGTAGGACAGATTTGAAACCTCAAAGGGCCAAACTTTTCCCAAACTTTGGAATTTCAAATCACCTTTTAAAACAATCCCTTAAATCCTTATTTCTGCTGCTACATCCAAAAGTTGTGCTACCTATCCTTCTCTGTTTCAGCCACTCTTCATCCCTTGAGCCCTATCCTTTCCAAACACTACTCAATTGACAAACTCTAGATACCACTCAGAATCCCTGAAGCCACAAATTTAAACCCAAAAGGCGGTAGACCATCAGCTGGCAGAGTTCCCTGAATCTGTCATACATTAAGCTATGGTTAATGTGCAACCAGTGATTGGTAATGCAATTGAAAATCTGATGCCAATATGCTTTTCTGCAGTTTCACATTTTGACTATAGAGGATAAAGTTCTAGAAAGTGAGCAGGGCACAATCAGCCATTTCTTGGGCATAGATTCAATTAAGGAAAGATTTGGTGCCAATTTAAGTAGCAAGGACTAAAGTTATCTTTCCATATGTTAGTGTACTTTGTAATATAATGGCTGTCATGAGTTTAGGATTTGTTTCAATAATTTTCTTTTTAAGTTTTTTCATAAGTCTTTATGTTTATTTTACTAAGAAGTAAAATCATCAATGTCTCCCTAATTCTTATTCTTAGGATTGAAACCATTCATATTACATCAGTACCAAGTTGAGTAGACACCACCTTATTTTTATGTTTGGTACCAACACACCTCTATGAATTTCCATTGCCTAGTTAGTGACTCTATGCAACTGAATTGACTTCACCGAGCTATATTTCCTCTTAAATTAATTTATACATTTTGCTTTTATGTTATAGCAACTTATGTTGGCACTCCTTCAAAGAAAAGTTTGTTTTGTTCTAGCAAACTTATATGGGACTTTCTACCTCACAATAATGATTATTCAGCTTAAATTTTTATTTGTGGGGAGTTGTGATGATTTTATGTCTACCCATTTAATATGTAATAGTGTTGAATTTCAGTGGGGGCACAATTGCTGGTCTATCATTGGGATCATGGCTGAGTACACTAAAGTCAAAGGTTTGTCCTTCTCAATGTAGTTTCTTATTTGCTATTCTTGACCTATCAATTAATTTCAATTCTACATTTCACCATTTGTAGGTCCATGCATTCTCAGTTTGTGATGACCCTGATTACTTCTACGACTTTGTTCAAGGCCTACTTGATGGACTTGAAGCCGGTGTTGACTCACATGACATTGTTAACATTCAAAATGTAAGTGTTTAAGTATATTAGCAGAGGTCCTTTATGAAAATGTATTTTTCTGTTTCATTGCTGAGCTGCTGTCATTTGCCCCACTTGGTGCATGTGTAACTTACCAATCAAAGAGAGAGAGAGAGAGAGCTTTTCAATAAACATGCATTATGTGGCTGCATTAATTGTATTGCCTGCTCTCTAGTTTTACATAAATGGAAAGGAAACAATTTTTTTTTTCTTATTTAATGTAGGTGGGTGGGTTGTAATGCCTTAGAGAGTTAGAAAGATAATGTTGTGTTATAGGGGTTATACCCGTGTTGGATGAGTGGTACTCTTCGAAAAGAGCCTGAATATTCAAGTGGTTAGGTGTCCCTACCAGCTGTCACCATTAGAATATTCATTATCCTATTAAAACCACCTCTTCCATATAAATGGAATGAATAATCCACTGGCTAACATTCTTGATTTTCAAGCTCCTCCTTTTCTATAATATATCATTCTCTTTTTCTTTAACATATTGGTGCATGAGTATGTGAAGGCATGCACCTTTGTCTACACGCTTCTTTAGAACATTGGTTGGTATTCTAGCACATGCTTTTTTTTTTTTTTGGGGTGGGGGGGGGGGGGGGTGGTGGGTGGTGGGAGGGTGTTGCATTCATACTTTTCACATATATACTGTACCCTCATGGAAATAGTTTGTTTCTGCTCAATCTGGAAAATTAATGCTGAGGTGGTATGTTGAGTTTTCTGTTTCATTCTCATTTTTCCCTGCTTGGATGGTGGCGGGTTAGTATTCCCAGAAACAGTAGGTCTATTCCAGAGATCTATGGGTTGTAATGTTTCTAGTAAACTAATGGTCAAACCTGAAAAATCTCAGTGTTCACTGACGACAATGTTTATGCTATTATATAATGGACAATGATTCATTTTAGAAGTTTGTAGTTAAATGATTAAATTTACCATATCCCAATAGATTTAACTTTTGGGACAATTTGTAATTTAACATGATATCAGAGCAGGAGATCCTGAGTTCGATCCTTGTCTCCTTCACTCTACATCTCAGTTAAAATCCCATGTGTTTAACCTCACCTATTAAAAGGGAAAGTTTGAGCCCACGTGTGAGAGGAAGTGTAAGAAGTCTGTGGTTAAATAATTAAATTTGCCATATCCCAATAGCTTAAGCTTTTTGAGACAATCGGTAATTTAACAATTCACTCACACATGTGATCTGTATGAATTTGCCTACTTCAGTAATCAGGCTGAGGATGCTGTTTAATTGGTTATAAAACAGGAAGTAAATTTATTATTATCTTCTTACAGGCCAAAGGTCTGGGCTATGCAATTAACACCCCTGAGGAGCTTAAATTTGTTAAGGAAGTTGCTTCAGCGACTGGGGTTGTTCTTGATCCAGTATACAGGTATAATATTTTGCAAACCTTCATCTTTCTTCACACAGGTGATTATTACAGAAGATTCCTCAACTAATAAGATCAGTTTTTGGCTAGAGAAAGATAAGTATTATTTCATGATAAGCGGAAAAAATGTTTTACATATACATCATTTGCACAGAGCTTATGCGTTATATTGTATGGCAAAGTTGTATTGGTGGTGAACGTTTTAATTTAAGGTAATGTGAAAAACCCAAACGTGAAAAATTATGTAAAAATTTACTGTGTCCCATCACTATCCACTTAAAAACCTCAATCATATGTATAACCATATTGCTCTTTTGTTGGTCAATCGCTCTCCATCGGCTTTTTTAAAGCTCCAGGAGATTAAGGCAACATAACCTCCTTTCACCATTGTTTTTTATTCTTAATATTGAGATTCTAAGTAGAATGTTGGTGAAAGTTGTGGAACAGGGTTATGCCTCATGCTTTCAAGTTGGGAATAACTCGGATAATAGCTTGCTTATTTTTTCTCTCCTATTTGTTGATGACACCATACTTTTTTGTGAAGAAATTTTGAACATCTTTACATCCAAGTTTTTTTTTTTTTTTTTTTTTTTTTTTCTAGTCTTTTCAAGTGGGTTTAGGCCTAAAAGTGAATTTGGGTAAGGACCTAAGGACCCTTAGAAATCAACACCTAAGGCGTTAGGAGCCAGGACCTAACAATTGGAAAAATATCCTATCTGAATTTCATTAATCACGTCTATCTTTCAATACAAATAGATCAGTCTCTTAAATAGAGCTAGAGATAAAGATAACATACCAAAATTAATTTTAACCAAACTCAAATACTAATACTTATCTAATCTAAAAAATAAACAGAGGAATCCCAAACAAATCCTACTATGTAAGAAATCCAATCTAATTAAGTGTGCTGTCCTCATCAACTCTCCCGGGGTGGGGAAGAGCAAAATAGCCCCAGTTAGGGAGGTTGAAGGAAGAGAAGACCTGGCAAAAATATGTTGTTGTAGAATTGGGAGTTTACCAATAATTATCTGTGCCTTTGGGATCTTTTTCAAGGTGAGAACGGCTCAAAATCCTACTTTAGAGAAGATAGAGCTAACACTTGCAAGGTGAAAGAAACTTGGGGGTTTATGAGTGAGAAAATGGCACACTTCTAGCCAAGTTTTGACAGATAAATATCTTTGGAGATAGGCAGTGGAAGGAAATCAGCTATGGCAATGGGTTGTCTGATTAAAAAAATATGGACCAGATTGGGGCAATGGACAACCAGGGCTGTAAGGAGGCCATATGGTTGTAGTTTTGGCAAAGCATCCAACGAATTGGGAGAGATTTGCAGGCTAGGATTCTAGAGTTACTAAATGCTATTATAAATAGCTGCTTGAGTTGTACTCAGCCTTTTCTTATCTATTTTATGAATATTTCATGAGCTCTTTGAGCCTAGAATATGATTTTTGATTGTTAGAACTTAAGTCCTATTATCTTCTTTGTTTTAATGTTGTTTGTTGCTTGAATTTATTCTTAAACCCTTCTTATACACTCGACCTAAGTTCTCCTAACTGCATCATTATTACGAGGTCATAAGAGGTTCCACTAGAGTGTTCTTTCCTTGTAAGGGAGTTTGGTGTAATAATACTCTGAAAAAAGTAGCTTTCTTTGTATGGACAGCTCAGAAAAATTTTTGACATCGTATTCAAGAGGCATCATATTGGTGAACTGGTGTTGCATGTGTAGATTTAGTGGTGAGACAATGGACCATTTTTTAGTGCATAGGGATTTAACTCTTGAGTTCTGGTATCGACTTCTTTCTATGTTTGTGGTCCATTGGGTGTTGCCATAGACCATTGCAGAGTTGTTCTTTGGATGGTGGAATTGGGTTGGGAAACATGGAAGCTATCTGCGGTGGAATAGGACCTTATTATGTCTAATGTGGATACCTTGGAGGGAGATGAATAATTGCACTTTTAATGGAGCAGAGGCTTTAGTTATTGAGTTGGAATCTTTGTTTGGGTTGTCTCATTGCATGGGAATTAGTGACAGGCATTCACTGGTAGATTTTTAGACTTTCATTCAGACTTATTCTTCTTTATTTTTTTTCCCTGTACAATTCTTTAGAAGAATTTGTGTATACAGCTGGTATACAAAAAATTACTTCTCTTCATCAATAAAAGCATTATTTATCTAAAAACATACATCCAAATTTGCAAGTAGTCCTAAACCCTATAAGTTGCTTTCCAGACAGATTTGGTATCGCAGCCCTTTGTCTCAAGTCTATTTTGGTATCAAAGCCAAAGATTCTAAAAAATTTTGGATGGATTGGTAGGAAGAGTTGAATTATCATGATAATGAGGATAAGGCCCTCTTTGATTATGGATTCTATACTTTGATTATTTGATTATGAAGAAGTTGGGCCTTGGTGTGATGACAAGTGTCTTCCATCAGAAGTGACAAGTCGTGGGTTTGAGTTTTGAGATTAGACTCTCCAAAACAAATTGGGAGTAAGGCTCCCTATCATGACCTCTTCCAAACCCTGCAAAAAGTGTGAGTTTTGTGCTCTAAGTAGGACTAATTTTATGATGAAGTTAAACAAAAGCACTTTGTCTAGCTTGCAACATAATTCCATTTTAGGCGGAGAGTGAGGTCATGGGTTGAAGAGCCATTGGATGTGTGTATAACTTATAAATAAATAAATAAAGCTTCCCAACATATTTTCTTTCTCTTTTCCCTTTACCTGGTATAACTAATAGATTTGAGAAACAACAATGAGATTTTTTGTGGGAAGGTGTTCGTGACTTAATTAAATATCACCCGGTTAATTGGAGTACAGTTGTTCCCCTGTGCAACACGTGGTATTGGGTGTCAAAAAACAGCTTTTAGTAGTTCCTGTCCAAGAATTGGTTATGGTGTGGAGAAGGGATCATCTTTAGCAAAGGCCTGTAGATAAAAAGTAGGGTATTTAATGGTGAAGGTGGTGCTCTGAAGAAGTTCCCAATCCTTATGGACAAAGCTTATGGAAAAATATTAGAAGTGGCTGGGTTAAATTCTCTAATCCTTAGATTTGATGTAGGGGGGAGTTCATTTGGTATGATTTATGATGTAAAGATTCTTTACTAAAAGAGGCATTGCCCGTGCTCTTTTGAATTGCACATAATATAGATGCAACAGTGGGGGAGTGTATTAATTGGTCAAATGACATTATCCATTGGAATTTAAGCTTCTAGAGCAATAAAAGATTAGGAACTTGAATTTTAATTTGGCATGTTTCTTGATATTCTCTATTCTACCAAGGTTGAAAGAGAGGTAGAAGATAGATTGGTTTGGGTACCAGGCTGGAGCCATGAATTTGAAGTTAAGAGCCTAATTGGTTACTGTTTTTAGAATCAGTTTTCAAAAACAATAGAAAACTAATTTTTATTTTTTGAGAAGAAGAACAAAAAATTTTCTTTCAGTGTTTTCAATACAAAAGTGCATTTGGAAATGAGCTAATACCTTATATAAGGCACTAAGAGTGGGGGATGGTAATACTTTCCCTTGGAGAAGTATTTGAAAGGTAGAGGCATCGACTGCAGTGGCTTTCTTTGCATGGAAAAAAGCATTAGGAAAGATTTTGACATTGGATAATATGTGGAAGCATCATGTGTTTTAGTCGATTGGTATTGCATGTGCAAGTAAAGTGGGAAAAGAACGGAACATTTCCCATGATGTTGCCTGAGAGGCAGGAGCTATGGACTTCGGTATTTCATTTGTTTAGAATATTTTGGGTGATGTCTAGAATTGCGTTCGATCTGTTGGCATGCTAGAAAGGATGCATTGGGTTGCGTTGTAGTAGTGTTATTTGGAATGCAACTCATGTGTGCATTATGTGTTTTTAATTTATTTTAGGGAGGGTGAACATCAAAGTTTCTGTATTGGAACTGAAGCCCTAGTTTTTAGTGTCAATATATGATTGGATGTCTGCTATTTTCTCCTTATCAAATTTGTTTTATTGATCTCTAAATTTTAGAGGCTATATTTTCTTCGAGTGTTTCCCATGTAGGGTTGCTTTTCATTTTATGCTTTTTATAATGTTTTGTGTACTCCGTAAGGATTAACTCTCGAATTTTTGGGCTGTGCGTTTCTTTTAGTGGGAAAGCTGCTTATGGAATGATAAAAGACATGACTGAGAATCCAAAGAAGTGGGAAGGCAGAAAGATCCTATTCATACACACCGGTGGACTATTGGGTTTGTTCGACAAAATTGAAGAGATGAATTCACTTGTTGGGAATTGGAGTCGAATGGATGTCCATGAAGACATTCCACGGAAAGATGGTATTGGAAAAATGTTTTAGAGAAGCAAAACAAACATATATTGAAGTTCTTACATTGCATTATGCATGTAAAATAAGTTTGTACTCAACATGTAACGGATACTTCTTGATACTTCCAAGAGAGACATTCATGGTTTAAATCCCCCTACCCCTTATCGTGAGATGTTTTACACACAAACATATACATACATGCATACATACATATATACAAATGGAGAGAGAGAGAGAGAGAGAGAGAGAGAGAGAGAGAGAGAGGCCAATAAGTTGTGTTATTCCATTAGGTATTATTTCCTTTTGGGTAAATTACATTTTTGAAAACTTTAGGATGTAATAAATCAAATCTTACTGTATCTAAAGTAATAAATTAAACCATGAGATTTCAAAAAGTCATAAATTAAACATTGTGTTGTTTCAAAATTAGCACCTTAAAGTTTTAAAAATAACAAAATAAATATCAGTCCATGTAATTAGTGAAATTGCATTATTCTTGAAGTTTAATATGGGTTGAGGATGGGGGTTTAATTATCACTTTTCAAATCTTAGGGTTCTATTTGTTATTTGTTATTTGTTATTTTGAAAACTATAAAGTTTAATTTTTTTTTCATTTTTTTTTTTGGATTTTATTTGTTATAACTCCTAAATTATAAAGTTTAAAACATTATATTTTTAAATAAACAAATAAAAGTAATCATGTAAATAATTTAACAATTAGTCTAGTCACACAAAAAATTTCATAATTTTTAACACAACTGTTGAGATGGCATGTTGTATTGTTGTAATTGGTGTACAATAAAAGTGAATGAACTCGTAAAAATAATGTTATATTAGTCATAATTTATCATCTTAACAAATTATAAAAAAATTTGTAACTTTAATATTATGAAAAATTGAATTTCTTTCACCTTAAATTATCACTCTGATTGCACCTAATCCCTTAAACTATTCAAGCACACGATCAACTCCCTAAAGTTATAACTTTATTTAAATGCATAAATTTTGAAGTCCTCAGCTCCGGACCATTTAGTTTCTCAAAAAATAAAAAATAAAAAAGAGTTGAAGACTTCAAAATTTATGCATTTTGCCTGATGCATGGTCCCTGGACCCACAAACTAGATAGACTCCACCGCAAGAAATGAAATGACCAAACTGTCCCCAAAACGATTGTCTGAATTTTTAAGTAAAATATCTCTTTCATGGTTGTTTGGTTGTCTAAGAAGCAGAATGAAAAGAAAATTAAGTGAGAGAGAAAAAAAAAAAAAAAAAAGTTCTCGAATTGATGAAAGGGTTCCAGCACTGAATAAATGCTCCAAATCGTATATGAATATGACCTTGAGAGAGAATTGATTCGCTTGAAGAATTTATCAGCTACCAATTCCAAACATATGGTTTGTATTTTTCCGTTTATTTCACAACATATTTTTATGAATTTTCAGAAAATTCATCACTAAATTGAGAGAGTTTTATGATGATGAGGGACGGGCATGAGGATAAGAATCTGAGATGGCATTTAATCACCCATATATGATTTTTTTTTTTCTATATATTTATTTTTCTGTGGAAGAGGATGATCTGGGCTATTTAATCTTAAAGTCTATAAGGATATTTTATTTTTTTAGGTATCACCTGCGTATCAGCATTGGTTAGCTATTTTACCACCTCAAACACCAAAAAAAGCCCAACATCAATGGTGTCAAAGCCAAAAAAAATTTTTGGCTACTTGCTACAATGAACTGCCAAGACTAGCAGCTCACTGTAGAAAAAAGGGATAAATATATATATATATATATATATATATATATATATATTATTTTATGCCTTTTGTTGGGTTTTGTGGTAGAGAGGAAATAGAAAGAAATTAATAAAAAAATGAATAGCATTTTGTTGGGAAATTTAGAATCCGGTTGATAAAATTAACAAGTTTTAAACCCAAGTTGTTAATTAGATTAATTATGAATAAATCTTGTTAATAACAAACAAACATCAATATCATGTCAAAATCATGCAGCGGAAAAAATAAATAAGATAAGATATGATGACCCAAGAAAACTAATGAAACCAACCAGTTTCACAGTAAAAAATCTGGGGAGAAACCTTCCCGAAAAGCAATCCACTATAGAAAAGAGAAGTTTCAGATCTAGTACAAAACTTTTATCCCTAGACTCTACAATCCCCGTAGATGAACTCACAGCAGAAACCTTCTACCGCTTCAGAACCTCTGAACTCTTCAATATATGAACACTACCCTTTTTGTTGCACGGATCTCAGTACGTGACTAACTCCTTTGCACGAATCCTAGTACGTGACTCACTCACCAACTTAAGGAAGAAGAATGTTGGCTGCAAAATTCTTCACTTCATCAACAATGAAGATCAAGAAGCACTTGGTTACAAAACCCAAAGGCGCAGAGACGCAGTAACTTCTTTTAGAGAGAATAAGACATCAATCACCTTTTGCATATGTTCTCCTTGTATTCTCTTATGTGATGACCCCTAAAATAAGCCTTATATAGGTCTAGAGTTGTGAGAAAAGAAACCCTACGCAAATACAAAAGCCTGGCCCAAAAGTCAAATCTGAAAATTCTGATTTCCCGTAACCTCGATCGATCGAGAGGTGTCGAGGAGGTGTCGAGATTTAATGAATCTTGACAGATAGCAGCTATCGAGGAGGTGTCGAGGAGACAGAAACTTTCTCGAGGTGCATTCAAAGCCCTACTATTGAAATTTGCAGCTACAATTGTTGCATCATCCCAATCCACAGGTGCTTCCTTCGGCTTAATCTAGCCAACTTCAACAGCTTGCCATACCTGTTCACCTAGAGCCTGCAAAAAAACTTTCATACGAACTTTTTAGTACACATAATTAGTTCCATCAAATAAATGAGGTATAAATAAAGATTGTCCTCTATCCATGACAATAGGGGTCAATGGATCACACTCAGGAAATTAATACACGCTTGCAAAGTTCTTCACTTCATCAACAATGAAGATCAAGAAGCACTTGGTTACAAAGCCCAAAGACGCAGAGACGCAGTAACTTCTTTTAGAGAAAATAAGACATCGATCACCTTTTGCATATGTTCTCCTTGTATTCTCTTATGTGACGACCTCTAAAATAAGCCTTATATAGGTTTAGGGTTGTGAGAAAAGAAACCCTACACAAATACAAAAGCCTAGCCCAAAAGTCAAATCTGAAAATTCTGATTTCCCGTAACCTTGATCGATCGAGAGGTGTTGAGGAGGTGTCGAGATTTAATAAATCTTGACAGATAGCAGTTATTGAGGAGGTGTCGAGGAGACAGAAACTTTCTCGATCGATCGACCAGCTATCGAGATTGCGATAAGCATCAGCTGAAGAGCTCGATAGATAGCCAGGTGTCGAGGAGGTGTCTAGCAGCTATCGAGCTATCTATCTGCAGGTGTCGAGCTATTTGTCCAGCTTTATTGAACACCTTTTCTTCACTTGTTTCTTGATCCAATCTTCATGGCTTTAATACTAGACTTGAACAACATGTTTCTTCAAGTATTAAACACAACTTAAATCTACCTAAATACAAGTAACGTGGGTTTTGTCAAAGGATTAGCCAACTACATAAAATATGTCCTTAACAATCTCCCCCTTTGGCAATCCGTGACAAAACCACAACAAACAAATGAACATACGAGAGAAGTTATAAATCATTCAACTCATACTCACTTGTTGAATACAATAAAATCTATCATAACACAAACTCTTGAAAAATTTTGCAAGAAGAGAGTTTATGGCAAGTAGACTTTGACAACCTGTATTTCTGAAACACTTTAAACAAAACTCATCAAGGCATCTTAGTGTGAAACAGAAATAATAGATTGCATACAAGTAAAGAAACATGTGTATAAAGAAAGAAAAGAAACAACACATGCAGAGATAGGTGAAAGAAACATATATCAGCATATAAAGAAGATAAGCACAATGTATGTAAACATGGTCACAAGACCCAAGGTACAAGAAGAAGGAAGTAAACACTCCCCCTAACAAGATGAAACACATCTCCCCCTTACAAAGGAATGTATTTCTCCCCTTAACATGTAGAATCTTAAAAAGAAACCACATATTCTCCACAAATTCTCCCCCTTTTTGTCATGATTGACAAAGGGTACAAGAAGTTAGAAAATTTCACCCGAGAAACATAAAGATGATCAAAGATGATCAAGGGGGCACAAAGAAATTCATATAAATGCATGAATATAATGAAATAAGATGCTATGGATGACAAGATAAAAGAAGGATGCAAAACATGTAAAAAAAAACACATCTCTTAATAAGAAAAAAATGTTACGCACATGGATCCCAAAAACACACACACACACACACACACACACACACACACACAACAATTCTAACCAATTTTATTTCAAAAATAAGTCATGACAGTTTAGTGAGCATACAGTAGTACATGTAAACACTTGTGATGGCCAAATCACATTGTACCTGCACATGTATCAAAAGTAGCAAAGAATATTGCGTGTTGTGTGTGAAAAATATCGCAAGATTGCATATGTGTATACATGTTATGACGATCTGAGATATGAGAAAATAACTTTTAACTCATACACAATCATAACTGTTTGATAGGGACTATCACCTTTGAGGTACATCCTATAACTCCCATATCTCCTAGAATACACGCTTGTAACCATAATTAAAGCATTTTTTTAATCTTTTTTCTTTTTTTATTTTCTTTGCATGTTTTCTTTTATTTTAGCATATCATACATGGGCATATAAAGGAGAGAAAAGAAATAACCAAGATGTTAAGCATTTGACATCGCACTTTTGTTATGCCGAAGCATACGAATGTCTTTAACACTGCACTTTTGCTATGCTGAAGCATACATGTGTCATATTATGATTGACGGGCAACAGTGGTGAGATGGTTATTTATGCCTTTCTCTTAGATTTTCTAGTCCTACCCGTCAAAAAGAGTGATATGAGTGTTAAGCTTTCAGAGATAACCTAATCTTACTCATCACAAACAAGAGCCATAAAGCTCACTTGCTTAGTTGTGCATAGAGATACTCATCTAAACTACAAGAAATACAAAGTTTAGAAAATTCTGTTTCAATGGCCATCCAAGGTATACAAGTACCAATGTACACAAAACACACACTGTTTTTGTATTTTTCTGTTTTTTTTTTCAATTTTTATTTTGAAAACAAAACAAAATAAAAACTAAACAACCAAACAAAAACAGATAAACAACATGATTGCATGAAGGAAAATACATATGCATGAAGGCATGATAGAAAGATGTAGATGCATGAAACCATGATTCCAAAAGCAGATAAGAAATCAAGCAAAAAGTCCTACTTTACATAGAAAGAATCAAAGCAGTGGACAAACAGAAAAGACAATTAAATCTTAGGCTCCTTTCTCACCCACACAACACGAGTCTTTGGTTGTGAAGATGAAAAGGCATGTGTCCTAGTATGTCTACTAAAGGACATTAAAGAATTAAAATTCTCCTGAAATTGAGTTAAAAAACTCAAGACTTTTAATAACTCTCTAAACAAATGTGTAGGTCCTTGAGAGGAAACCTGTGACTATTTGGATAATTGCTTATAAGGATACAACTTAAAGCAATTAGGACGAATGTGTCCAGCAACACCACAATGGTGACAAACATGAGGTCTAACAAAGGATTTAGAATTAACCAGAATAGTTTTGGATTTCATACCTTTATTACCTTTCTCAGATTGTGGCACAAAGACAGTCCTTGATCCAGAAGCCGTGGAAGAGAAAGGGCTGGAGGAAACAGTATATCCTAAGCCAGTCTTATCAAAACTAAGCTTTTGAGCACTCAATACTTCATCATCAGAAAAATCCTCACTATCACTAGCACTCTCCACAATCACCTTATCGGTTGAGGCAGCAAAGGCCATAACTTGACGACATTCATCCATAAACTCATCAGAATAGTCATCCTTAGTATCACTCCAGGTAGCAACCAACCCTTTATCTTTTGACTCCTTGGTTTTTTCCTTCATGAGGTAGTTTGGACACTCTATCCTCATATGACCAAAACCTTTGCACTCATGGCATTGGATGAGGGATTTCTCATTCTTGCCCTTTCTTGAGGATTTAGATTTTCTAGGAGGTTTGCCTTTATCCTTTTTCCTAAATTGAAGAAGTCTGATAATCTCATTAGTTATGAAGGATAGATCTTCATCCTCATCATCATCTTCATCTTCATCTTCACTTTCAGAGTCCTCAATCTCTTCCTTTGTACCTTTAAGAGCCAAGTTTTTGCTCTTTCCACCTTTTCCCATTGAGCCTAATCCCATCTCATAGGTTTGAAGGTACCCTACAAGCTCAGTCAAAGGAATTTGATCAATGTCCTTGACTTCTTCAATGACAGTGATCTTGGCATGGAATCTTTCAGGTAAGGACCTAAGGATTTTCCTAACAATTTTGGATTCTGCAATACATTCTCCAAGGTTGAAGGCAGAATTCACAATATCCTTGAGTTTGGCATAGAACTCATCAAAGGTCTCATCCTCCTCCATTCTTATTTCTTCAAAACTACTAGTGAGTTGTTGAAGCTTCACAGTCTTTACTGCCTTGGTACCTTCATAGGTGGTCTCAAAAATGGTCCATGCTTCCTTGGCAACTTCCGTGGATGATATTTTCTTGAATTCTTCATTGGTCACCCCACAGAACAAACCATTCAAGGCCCTACTGTTGAAATTTGCCGCTATGATTGTTGCATCATCCCAATCCACCGGCGCTTCCTTTGGCTTAATTCAGCCAACTTCAACAGCTTGCCATATCTGTTCACCTAGGGCCTGCAAGAAAACTTTCATACGAACTTTCCAATACGCATAATTAGTTCCATCAAATAAAGGAGATATAAATAAAGATTATCCTCTTTCCATGACAACAGGGGTCAATGGATCACACTCAGGAAATTAATCCAATCAGAGTGAACCCGCTCTGATACCACTTGTTGGGAAATTTAGACCTCGGTTGATAAAATTAACAAGTTTTAAACCCAAGTTGTTAATTAGATTAATTATGAATAAACCTTGTTAATAAAAAACAAACATCAATATCATGTCAAAATCATGCAGTGGAAAAAATAAATAAGATAAGATATGATAACCCAGGAAAACCAATGAAACCAACCAGTTTCACAGTAAAAAACCTGGGGGGAAACCTTCCAGAAAAGCAATCCACTATAGAAAAGAGAAGTTTTAGATCTAGTACAAAACCTTTGTCCATAGACTCTACAATCCCCGTAGATGAACTCACAGCAGAAATCTTCTACCGCTTCAGAACCTCTGAACTCTTCAATATATGAATGCCACTCTTTTTGTTGCACGGATCCCAATACGTGACTAACTCCTTTGCACGAATCCTAGTACGTGACTCACTCACCAACTTAAGGAAGAAGAATGTTGGCTGCAAAGTTCTTCACTTCATCAACAATGAAGATCAAGAAGCACTTGGTTACAAAACCCAAAGGCGCAGAGACGCAGTAACTTCTTTTAGAGAGAATAAGACATCGATCACCTTTTGCATATGTTCTCCTTGTATTCTCTTATGTGACGGCCTCTAAAATAAGCCTTATATAGGTCTAGGGTTGTAAGAAAAGAAACCCTACACAAATACAAAAGCCTGGCCTAAAAGTCAAATCTGAAAATTCTGATTTTCCGTAACCTCGATCGATCGAGAGGTGTCGAGAAGGTGTCGAGATTTAATGAATCTTGACAGATAGCAGCTATCGAGGAGATGTCGAGAAGGTGTCGAGGAGACAAAAACTTTCTCGATCGATTGACTAGCTATCGAGATTGCGATAAGCATCAGCTGAAGAGCTCGACAGATAGCCAGGTGTCGAGGAGGTGTCTAGCAGCTATCGAGCTATCTATCTGCAGGTGTTGAGCTATCTGTCCAGCTTTATTGAACACCTTTTCTTCACTTGTTTCTTGGTCCAATCTTCATGGTTTTAATACTAGACTTAAACAACATGTTTCTTCAAGTATTAAACACAACTTAGATCTACCCAAATACAAGTAACGTGCGTTTTGTCAAAGGATTAGCCAACTACATAAAATATGTCCTTAACACATTTGACTGATGGAAAAAAAAAAAAGAGAATTGTTGCAGGTAGGGGTATCCACGGGTCGGCCCAGGTCGGGTATGTGCCCAACCCATAGTGGACTCAATGACATCGGGTTGCTAGAAAGAAGACCCATTGCCGACTGAGAAAACCCGCAAATCAAATCGGATTGAACTCGGTTGGTCGGCGGTTGGGTCAGTTGAAGCCAACAAAGATGTTGCCAGAGGTTCCAATCAATAGTGATCTACATTTTTTCGTTGGATCTTTGCCGAATTTGAGCATAACCCACTGGATCTGGGCAGAATAACATCGGATCTTTGCTGAATTTGAGTAAAACTCATCGGATCTTAGCAATTGATAGACTATGGGTGCTTATGTTGATTTTGGGTGGGTGTCATTGGAAGGTTGCATTTGTGTTATGGGCGTGGGTTTGCTTTAGAGAAGAGAAGGGAGGGAGACAGAGTGGAAGAGAGAGAAAGAGACAAGAAAGAATAAAAATAATAATATTTAAACGAAGTGCTAAAAATATAGAACTATTGATGTTTGATGCATTGTAAAATGAGGTGTTAGAATAGAAAAAAAGTGGCTTTTTGAGATGCTAAAAGCTAAAATTTTAGCACTACCAATGTTAATGCTCTTAGGTCGAAAGCGTAAATCTATCTTCTTCTTCTTTTTTTTTTAATTTTTTTTTAATTTTAATTTTTTATATATTTCATCTTTGTGTAATTGTAAATTGCAACTTAATTCAGTACTCCAAGATTCATTTAACTTTAACATTCATTTAAATGGTAGAATGTGATAGGTTCTAACTAGCTCAACTAATAAAGTTTTTTTTTTTTTTTTTTGGACAAATAAGAGATTTTTGGTCCGAACATCCCTACACCAAAAATTAACTAATGTCTTGACTTAATGGTAAAAAGAAATTACCAACTAGGTTGTAATTCTAAATGGTAGAATGTTATATGATAAATTGGATTTAATTAGGTTATTGACTATAAGTTTGTAAAAGTTTAGGGGTGCATTGGTGCAAAGTGGGATAGAGTCTTAGCTAGGTTGTTATCCACCATGAAATGAAATATTAATGTGTTTTTAGTTTTCATAATTGTAACTCATTTTTTTTGAGTAATCGGTTATGAGAAAAAAAAAAAAAAAAGAAAAAAAAAAAAAAAAAAAAAAAAACACTAAGCCAAATATGAGAACCTGATACGGGGCTCACAAAATTAGGGTTTTGAGTGATGAAAATTGAGGGCTTGTTTGGTTGTGTTATTTAAATAACAGTTTTCGTTGTTTAAACAACGCAACACATATTTTCACAACATTTTTTCATCCACACATATGTTTATAACACTTAAACAACGTTATTAGGATAACATTACCAAACGAGCCCAGATAATTGAGGGATGAAAATTGCTAAACTAAACACCCTGGTTTGTGTGTTTTAAATTTCGTTGTCGGCAGTGAATGGATAACAATAACAAGAGACAAAGTGATGGAGTGATGATAGTGGCATATTTGGGAAATTAGTGACCGATTGGTGTGAGTGTGAGTGAGATACCACTTACTTAATATAAAAGCATTGCCATGCCCATGTTGTTGCCGGCCAGTTAAACTCAAGGCCACACGACCCAACTTGCCAACGGTTCGTCAAATGAGGAGGAAGACCAAAGCATATAAATATACTATATTTTGAAATTAAATTAATATTTTAAAAATAAACATAGCATCTATTTAATTTAATATTAACAAAATTTAAAAGAAAATATTAATAATTGTAAGGACCAGGTTTAAGATCCCAGCCCACTACGTGGGTGGACTTAGGCCTAAAAAGCCCAAAACAATGAATTTGTAGAGAATGAGTTAGAAAATTGGGTTTCAGTTGATCAAACAAACATTGGAATAGATTCAGATGATAAGAAGATGGAAAGAAATAGGGTTGTATTGAAGAAAAATAGTCCTCGGCAAGGTCCGAGGTGCACTATTCTTGTATATTATTCTCAAATTGGGTTACAAGTTTGGTTCCTAAATGCTACAGTATTTATCTTTCTAATTTTCGATCCCCTTCCCATGAAAGATATCTCCCTTTATATAGTTCCTTCTAAAACATCTTGATCTTACACTTGTTGATTACCTGAGTCACCACTTGAGTGCTTGTCCCATTAGACATCTTCTCTAGTTGTGTATGCCTTGGGGCAGCCAACTTTGCATTGTTCAGGGGTCTTCTCTACATTAATGCAATCAGGAAGTTAGCTGCAGATCATTAAATGTGGTGGTGGCAGCTTTCTTCCTAAGATATTTAAGGGCTTCTCCCTGTCTAATGTGTCTGCAATGTCTATTCATACTGAGGAAACTCCTAGGAGGTTCTTTGGTGTTGGAAGGCTACTTCTCCTGACCTCGGTTTTAGTTAGACGAGGAGACATTTATCCTCAGGTAACCCCTTGAGCCCTTATGGCTGAGGTCAACTCTTTTATTTGCTAACACAATCTCTCCAGATGAAGGCTCTTCCCCCTCGAACAAGACATTATTCTCGGCTTGGGCCATAGGCCCAATGGACAAATATATAATGACCTTCTAGGCCCAATATCCCTACAACAACAATAATAATAATAATAATTGTTTCTTAATATTTGACTCAATCATTTAATAATATATATCAAAATGAAATTTGACCTCTTATTAAATTGTAAAATTTATAATTGATTGATTTTGTATTATATGTCGTAAAAGTTTACTTTTCAATGTACAAGATCAAATAAGTTGTTTGAAAATCATATTTGATCTGATATTTAGCTTATAAGCTTATTTGCTTATATACAACCTATTAAAACTGTATTTTTCATCAAATAAGCTCATAAGCTCACAAACTGAAATTTAGCTTGTGATTCAATATGAAACAAGCTCACAAGTTAAAAGAGCAAATAGGTACAACCATTTCATAATCAAATTAGCATGAACCATGTAACTTGAAACTCGTATTTATTATAATAATATGTCCAATATTCCTTTTATTAAAAACCACTTTGGGTTGTCAAGCAATTGAACGAAAAAAGAAAAGAAAAAGAAATTCATTGACAAAAAATAAAAAGCACTAAAACAATCATTTAGGTGGAACGAAGCAGCACAACATCACTCAAATCTCAAAGTATCAACTCTCAAACTCAACTTTAGGTCTTAAACATCAAACAAGCAATTTGTAATGCCAAACACAAATAAATAATATGACAATTTTATCTTCTAGATTCTTATGGGCAATTTTCAATTTAAAGTGATGTTGAGGTCCAAAAAATCACAATGTTGAACCAAGGCCCAAAACAATGCAAAGGATTGAAGTCCAAGAAAGAAAAAAAGGAAGAGAGGTCCAAACCCATTAAGGGTCCATAAGATGGGACCCAAATCCATGAATGGGCAAGTTTCGAACCTCATGAAATAAAGGAAAGAAAAAACCTAGCCCAGCCCTCAAAGGTCAGAAAAATCACTAAGGAGCCCAGGAAAAGAACTGGGCCAGGATACCTAGGGATTCCCAGGAGCCTAGGATCCTCGGGACATGCAACAAAGCCAGGTTAGGATTAAGACAGTTCAAGGTAGCATGCCAAGAAAACAAGGAACTAGAACAGATATATCCTTATCAGCCACCCAATGATGCAGAAAAAGGGATCAGAAGGCTTGGGAACCAACAACTCATGAGTAAGGGTTTGGTACCTCTGGGAACCCAGGAAGAAGAACCATGAAGGAAGGTGGCTAGGGATCTTTCAGCCTAGAAGAAAGAATTAGCTCACTTGGGAAAAATGACAAAAGGGAAAGCAGTTAAAAAGTGGGTCTGAAAAAGTGGAATCCAGAAGCCTTGGAGAAGGAAAGAACAAAGGTTAGCCTTCTAAGACCCCCCAAGAATGGGAAAGTTAGCTAGAGGCTTTTGAAGAATGAACCTCAAAAGAAGAAAATAATGAAGAATGAGGAAGGGACTAGCCACTAATGTTGCTAACACAACATTGGTTCTGGTACCCAGGGAAGCAAATGGGGGGAATCAATGGTACCCTAAAAACCCTAGGATGGCATTATAAAAGGGTAAGCAGCCAATAGTGAAAGACATTCAGCCATAGTCAATTGAAGTAAAAATACTTGAGAAGGCTCTGCTAGAATTCAAAAGTGGAGAAAAAAGAGGGAAAACAACGTCCAGGATCCTCAAACTTGCACTAGAGAACACACTCGATTCCAAAGGGATTCAAACTTCACAAGTTTTAAAGGCCTAAAAAGTAATCTATGTCTGTCATTTTTGAACTTATTTGGACCTTGTAACACGTCCTAGTGAGCATGATGTATCACAAAACTTATGAAAATAATGAGACATTCCATATTATCCTAAGGATCTTTAATGTTTATTTTACTTTTGGGTAAATTGCAAATTACAACCCTGAAGTTTGGAGTTAACTGGATTTTACACTCCAATGTTTCAGAAACTTGATTTTACACCCTGAAATTTAGCTCCGTTTGCAAATCACTCCCTGGTTAGTTTCTACTGTTAACTGCCATGTCATTTTGCTAATGTGTTTTTTTTTTTTGCCATATAAGCCCCAAACAACACAGTTTCAACTAATAATAAAAGCTTACCTATCATAATAAAAATGGTGGCATTTTCCACAATGCTAAAACACAATAAAAATTATTCGTAAACTACACCGTTTCATCCTATTTCTAAAATCCCAAACCAAAACCCACGAAGGAAGCAGCTCCTTCCTACCTCGCAGGGCAAAGACCCATCATGAATCTACAACGACAGTCACAGTGAGACTTTTTTTCTTCTCTCCAGTACTATTTTTCTCTCTTTTTAGATTTCGCTTTTTCTTGTCGTTGTTGGATTTGGATTTGGATTTGTTGGGGATTCATAACTGTGGTTTGCTTTCTCTTTCTTTGACAAATTTTTGGGGTTCTATGTTCATTGTTGTAGTTTTTTCTGTCTAAGTTGTTGGAGCTTTTTGCTGTGTGTTAGTTATGGTGAAAAGAGTTGAAATGTGTATTAGGGTATGTGCATAAATTGGGTCCTGCAAGAATTGGGATATGTATTATTGATATGTATATAACTAAAAGCTGCCATGTAAATCATTTGTTTAAGTAAAGAAGTCCAAACAATGGATGTAGAATTCAGTCTTTGTTAATTTATTGCATTGACACATTTGCCTAATTGAGAAGCATAAATCAAAATCAAAATTCATATGCATTCCACTATTTTTGGGATTAGAACTATGAAGTCGTATAGTGGTAGTACCCCTTTTTCCAACTCACTTGTTTAGCTTGTCTTGAAAAGAAAATGATTGGAAGAAAAATCTATTGGTTTACTAATTTTCACAACTGCATATAAACTTATGCGTCCAATTCAAACAATTAATGCATCATAAAACAAGAACTTGCATTGTTAACTCCTATTGAAGGAGAGGGATATGTTAAATGCTGAAATTTAACTACATAATGATGCAACAATGATGCAACTGTAGATTGATATATTTAGGGATGAGGGAGTGTGGTTAACTATATTGTTAAATGACACAATTTTGTCTATTGTTCTATGTTGTTTTGTTTACTTCAAAGTCTGTGAGTGTGGCTAATTGTATTGTTAAAAATTGTGTGACTGAGGTTCATTATATTATTCAAAGTTGTAAATACTTACCATGCAATATTGTATATTGTAAGATATGTCAAGTGGGAAGTTCTTCAAGTAGTTTTGGAAGGCTGAATTATGGCAATGATCATAAGGTGAAATGTAAACGCCAATTTCCTGCAATCTTGAGACATCATGGACAAATAACAACCCAGCCAGAAAACAGAATTAACAGAGAAGGATAATAATGCACCTCAAATGAAGATTGTTGATTTAGTAGATAAAAAGATTGCTATGAACTTACTATTGATGCATTTAAGTTGGTTTGTTGTTGTGGTGGTCATTTTAGTTTATTTAGTAAAAACAAAAGGCCAAGGAAAGAACTTGTATTGAGAATAGGTGAATTGTAGTTTAGCCACTATGAAAGATTGCAGTGACAATCGTTTTGAGATAGTAGGCAACTTATTATCTTGTTTAATGTAATGACAATTGTAATAGACACTTGTATTTTTATGTTGTAATGGAAATTGAAATACATTTCTTGCAATGGAAATTCTCACTTAGTTTTGTCTCTTATTGGAATATTGTTTATTATAATGGAAATTGGCACTTAGCTATCCATAATTGCACCTAGCAATTACATTGGACCTGCAAAGTGCAACTGTTGGTAGCTATGAAATTACAATTGGTAAAAGCATTGATATACCTTTCAATTAATAAAAGCATTGATATATATCTCATGACCATAGTTAGGATTACCTGTACATAATAAATTATAGCTCAAACCTGTGAATAGTACCATTTCCTTTTGGTGATAGTTGCAACACATGGAATATTAAGAAATGCAGAAATAAATTGGTAATTTAGAAATATGATAAAGTAACACAAAAATATTAAGTTTATCATTTAGCTGCTAATGCAGAAATATGATTGAAATATCAAGTAATTGATGTATGCAATATATGACCAAAATGTTTATCATTCTTTCATAACAACTAAAAATACAATCACTGTCATTAACTGGCACATTGCCAAAACTTGATATATTCAATAAATGACCAAAATACTAATAATTCTTCCATAACAGCTAACCGTTGTTCTCATAAAATTTCTGTAAATTATTGACCAACGCAAAATAGGATACTTATGTCCAGTATTACCATCATATGAGCTTATGAAAAGCTTTACAAAACAGTGACCACAAAAAGGTTCTAACAATTAATGGTCCTACAAACTTCTATTGTTGTTGTTCCTCAAGTTTTTCCAGCTCCACTTCCAGCTCTTCCTTTTCCAACACCAGCTCCAACACCTTTTCCTCAAGTTGTTCTCATAAACTTCTATTGCTTCTAGCAACACTTGTTTGGATTGAAACCTTTAATAATAGAAACATGGTAAGTATGCATGTACAACAAACTAAATGACCAAATATTGGCAATTTGCAAATAATAAGCACAATGTACGTAATATAGTATGGAATGTACTATAGTTGATTGGCTTCTAGAAACACTTGATGGACAACAATCCTCTTCCACTCTTAAGCCCATAAACACATGATAGCTTCATGTTCTCCTAATCTACAACAAGCTCAAAAAATTTGCATTTGGCAACTACAATAAGTAGCATATACCAAAACTTAGTTAGCAATAAACATGTATTAATACATGATTTTGTCTCCCTATAGTAGATGTTGCTCCTTGTCTCTGCTCAGTCTGGCCGTCACTAGCATCATTAGATTTGGGGGGTACTTTTCATCCTCTTTTGTTGTGACCTAATTGTCCACAATTGGTACATTTTTTTTGCGACAGATGACTTCTTTAACTTATGTGAAATCCTTTGTGTCTCATCAACATATTTCTTCCTTTTCTTCTCCTTTGGTCTTCCAAGCTGTACTAGCATCTTCAAATGCATAATCTTATCACTTGCTTCCTTTGGCCAAAACTCCTCACCATTAGTAGGCTGGATAAGATGTGAGTAAGTTCTAAGGTAAGTCTTACCCTTATAGTAATGATGCACATAATTTTCTGCATTTTCTTTCTTGTAAGCAATTGCTGTAACTGCATGTTTATAAGGGATGCCTGTTAAATCCCATCTATGACAAGCAGATGTATGCTTATCCAAATCAACTACAAACTGCTTTCCCTTACAATGTACTTCAAATTTTGATCCACCAGACCATGTAGATGTGCAATCCCTAGTTGCTTCCTTGTTAACTTCTAATTTATTTTGAATCCTATGACAAATTGGGTCAGACTTCTTTAACATTGTATCCTTATTTCTTGGGATCCTTTTCATAAGATACATCCTAATCATCTCACATATAGTCAATATGGACTTATCCCTAGCATCAATTATCTTGTAATTAAATGACTCACAAAGGTTGTTCAACAACATGTCACACTTAGGCCAAGTACTAAAAGCATGCATACTCCAATGTGCACAGTCAATACCCATCAAATGCCCATAATCATTGACATCTATATTTCTCATCATCTCCATCTTTGCCTTAAACCCAGATTTGGTGGTCTTTCTTGTTGCTGCCCACATTAAATCATTCAATAGTTTACCCTTGTGCTCCTTGAAGTTGGCATATAAATGCCTAACACAAATCCTTGTATGTACTTTAGGAGCAATTGTTGCAAGAGCAGGAAGTAAGCCCTACATTAAAAAAAGAAAAAGAAAAGTTATTATATAGATATTAAAGAATTTGAACGCTAAATTTAAATTTAAATATATACAATGAATACAACATTAAACTTATACAAAAAAGAAACACATACCTTTTGTTGGTCAATAGTAAAGGTCAAGTCACATTCCTTCACAGGACCAATATCAGCTAACAACAACACTAGAAACCATTACCAACTGTCCTTGGTCTTATCCCCACAAACAGCAAATGTTATTGGATACATCTCGTCATTCCCATCAATCCCAACAGTTGCCAATAGTTTCCCCTTCAAAAACCCTCTTAAATGACAAGCATCAAGACTAATAATTGGCCTACATTCCTCTAGAAATCCGGTTCTACAAGCAGTTAGGCACACATACATTCTCCTAAAGTGCAATGTGGGTGTGTGTAGATTAATTTTGGTTGTAGTGCTCGAATTAGAAACTCCCAACTCTTCATAATAATCTCTAGCTCTTTCAAACTGATAGGCAAACCTTCCTTTAAGCATTTCCAATGCAATCTGCCTAGCCCTAAAGGCTTTGTCCAGGAAAATGTCTACTTGAAACTGATTTTTTATACCTTCCTTTATCTTAGCACTTTTGATGTTGAGTCTCCTTCTAAACACTTCTAGCCATGCAATTGCAATCCACCTTACAAAAACCATCCTACTATGAAAAGCCCTACAACATGTATGTTTTTCTCGATAGGTTTTCACAAATAAAGAGTTTTCATCATGGTCCCATGAAGTATAAATATACCACTCACAATTCTCACATTTGTAACTCATCTTGCGAGACTCATTCTTAACAATTAACAATGGATATCTATGCTTGATTCTATAAGACTGCACAGCCCTCTTAAACTCCTTGTGGTCACTAAACAACATCACTTTCTCAAAAATGGGGTCAGGCATATCCACCTTAGCTCTAAATTCAATGTACTTGAAGTGCTTTTCATCATCCTCAAAGTTGACAAGCGTGCACAAAACGTCAGAGTGTCCATATTCACTTTCCCAACTTTTTATATTATGCTGCTCCCCATCACTAAAGCAAGTGGGTACCCAATTTGATGAGTTCTGCTCATAAGGGTTTACGTTCGATTGGTCATAGGCAGTGGTTTGGACAATATAAATGAATGGAGCAATATAAGTGGATGGGTCAATGAGAAAGGATGGTCTTTCATATCTATCAAATTCACTGTCACCTACCAAATCAACATAGTCCTCATCAAAAAAATTGTCATCTACTCCAACTCCTTCATCAACTTCTTTAAGAAACTCATGCTTATTATCACCTTCATTATCTTGATCCTTATCAACTTTTTCCTTAACAACTTGTTCAACATGCTCCACATATATGTGTATTAACCTTTCAAGTGCAAATAAATTAATAAAATATAATTCATATACATGTATACAGGAGGCATTACTATAATATAACATTTAATTAACACATTACTAACATCACCATCTTCTTTCAATGGACATAAGTCATTATTAAAATAAATATAATACTATATGTAGACAATAGCTATAAAGTAGAACACATGGACCACTCAATTGGACCATAACCATTCCACTTTGTCAATTTACCAAGTAATAATGTGCATTATTTTACACCATTCAACACACATAGCTCATCATCACAGCTTGACCCACCAAAAGTATATATCAATAAAGTAACCAGTTCTAGACAAAACACAACCAAATATATCATAAACCATTGACATTATGAAAATCCTTTAAAAAGTTCGTCCCAATCAACAGTATCAAAGTGCTACAAAAACCCAAAAAAAAAAAAAAAAATTAAATACAGGGAAACAAACTTCACCATAAACACACTCAAAGTTCCAACAGAAAAGTAAATGAGTTTAAATCACACACACACACACACACACACACACACACACACACAAAGAGTTCTAGCAACAAATTCATCACACAAAAAATTTAACAAAAACTCCAAACATTTTGTGCATTCAGCAACAAAATCCCAAACAAAAATAATTGAACCAAAACCTCAACAAACCCAAACAACAAGAGCTAACTTGAAGCCTTTGATGAACTTACTCACGTCTGGGTTCATGATACAAGGAGCTGGTTGTAGAGCCGATGTGGTGGTCTAGGTTCATAAGGGTTAGGAAGGCAAGGGTTGGGTTTGTGGTTTTTCTGTTTGGGGAAACAGTGTCTTAACAAAAAAAAATTTGGTTTCTCTTCGGGCAAAACAACGCATTTTGCATGTGTAGGGGTCTTTTTTGCGTTGCGGGTTGGACTGGGCTGCCTCCTGCGATGATGGGCCCAAGTATTCTCTAAGTAGGAGAGTTGAGACCAGCCCAACTGTAACTCACTTTGAGCCAGCTTGTGTGCAAACTAGGCCTCGCCTGCCAGAAGCGTACTTACAGCAGGCAGAGCTGTTGCAAATGATTTATGGCAGGCAGATAAAACAATAGCAAAAAAACAAAAATACAATGACATTTTCTTAATAAAAAATAACCAAGTAATCTCTATTTTATACCAATCACAATAATGGCAACGACAGTTATAACAATAGCTTTACAAAAGAGATAGAGGATTAAGTGATGATATGAGTTAATCGAAAATAAATGTCAAGTTAGGTTTGGGTCCGTGGGGGCAAAGACCAAGGATGAAGAACGCCTTCTCTCAATGAAACTAATCTCCTAGGAAAAGATCTTGTTGTGGAGATTAATGACTTTGAAGGAACCAAACCTAAATGGTTGGTGCCCAAAGGAATCTCTTTTGTTTGCTTATCTCAAAGAGAGTAGGATTTCGAGGGGGAGAGAAGGAAATCGACCTACTGGTGCATGCCCATTGTATTATCTCCCTCTGTTTTCTGTTTTCCTTCTTATCTTTTTTCTTTCCTTTGTTTTTCTTTTGTTTCCTCTTTCTTAGTAATACTTTGTTTTTCGATCCCCTTTACAGGGCATGGCAAGGGTCCTTTTATAGGGCCTGCTGCGACTGAATTTTACCACCTTACCCCTTAACCGCCTTTATTTGGTCTGGGCGTACTTGCCGACCACTAAGCAGTTCGTCTGTGTACCACTTACCCTCGCCAGACGGAGGCAGGTTTTTTTTTTTTTGTTTTGTTAGTGCGCCGTGGCATTCTTTCCTGCCATGGTGTAAATGCTTTTCTCTCTCCTTCCCTCATGGCATGCACCTAATGGTCCCTCCTCAACTTTGCCTTTTTTGGATAGTCTGTCATCCCAGTAGGATGTACCTCCCAAAAGAGCTTGGGCAAGAGCCGCAGAATAGATCTTTTTCCCTTTTCCCACCACCAAACCATACCCCCCTTACTACTTACCTTTGGCCCATGGCCTCACCACCTCCCATATTGGCTGGGTACATGCTAGTGGTGCTTGGGCTTTGCACGTGCTTTCTTGTCATGTATGTTTAAAATCTGCCTACTGCTCATGCGTTTGCCACGACCTGGAGCTTTGTTTGCACAGTCTGCCGTGCTTCTTTGTTCTTTTACATGGGTCGTTTCATAATTTACTGTTCCCTTTAGGGACTGGGCTTTATTTGATACTGGGTTTTACATTTTCCTTAGCCCATTTCTTGGTTGCTCTCACATCTTGCCACATTATTCGGTCATTCCTGCCATAATGACTTGGTCCTGCTAGTCCTCTTTTAGACCTGCCGCTTTACTTTTCTTCCCTAAATGGCCTTGCATGACCATGGGCTTTCTTTCTTAGGGGCTCCTGTGTCCCCTTGGGCATCCTCGGCCTATTACTTGTTTTGGGCTTCTTTGACCTATTTATTTGCTTTGGGCTTCCTCAATCCTTTTCCTAACTTTGTGTTCCCATGGGCTTTTACTTACTTCATTAGGCTTCTCAGGTCCAATTACTTTATACTCATCCTTGGGGTTTGTGGGGCTGCCAACAATCCTCTCCTCTCTTTACTTACATTACTTTGAGTCTGCCGCGGCTCATTCTTACTTTTTTCCACATCATACACTACCCATGGGTTTGTTATTCTCTCTTTTCGGGCCTTTCAAGCCCACTTGCTTCCTCAAGGCCCATTTATTTATTTTATGGACCTGTGACCAATTATTCCTGCCGCTTGAACTTAATGGTTTTATTCTATACTTGCCACTTCTATTTGCTGCCTGTATTATTGGATAGAGCCTCCTTTTTTTGTGTTTTACAAAAAAGACCCCCAACAGCATGTGACAGGTCATCACTTCATTTCCATTGAAACTGTGTTGTTTTAGGGGTTATTTGGCAAAAAAAAAAAAAAACACATCAGCAAGATGACATGGCAGTTAACAACAAAAACTAACTAGGGGGTGATTTGTTATTAGAACTAAATGTTGGGGGTGTAAAATCAAAGTTGGTGAAAGCCGAAGTGATTGATGCCAACCCAGAGATGAATCTTCAGATATATGAGATTTTTCCTAAGAAGCTCTTTAGTTCCCTCACCGTGGCTGGAGGTCTCATAGTTGCAATGGCCATGGCTTTGGTTGGGTCTACGTCTATTCCCCTGCTGTGAACTAGGAAACCCAAGAATTTCCTGAAGGATACTCCAAATGTGCACTTGAGAGGGTTCATTCTCAATTTAAAGACTCTGCATCTTTCGAACACCCTTTTTAACACATGAAAGTGTTCTTCTTTCCTCTTTGACTTAACCACTATGTCGTCCACATAGTCTTTTAACTCTTGATGCATCATATCATGAAATATGGTCGTCATTGCTCGTTGATAAGTTGCACTTGCGTTTTTCAACCTGAAGGGCATCACAGTGTAGTAGAAATTTCCCATGGGTGTTCTGAAAGTAGTTTTCTCTGCATCCTTTGGTACCATTCTAATTTGATTGTACCCACTGAAACTATCCATGAATGAGAACATGGCACTTTCTGCTGCAGAATCTATCAATAGATTCATATTTGGCAATAGGAATTCGTCTTTTGGGCACGCTTTGTTGAGATCTCTAAAATCTACGCAATACCTTATCTGGCCATTCTTCTTCTTCTTCACTGGTACTATGTTGGATAGCCAGCGAGGATGTTGAATAGGCTTGATGAATCCTGCGGCCAGCAACTTCTGCATTTCTTTGACTATTTGCCCTTCTATTTTTGTGTGAAATATCTTGGCAGGTTGAGCCACTGGCTTGGCCTGTGAGTCCACATTTAACGTATGTGTAACCAACCTAGGGTCTAGCCCTGGTATTTCACTGTAGTCCTATGCAAATATGTCTTTGAATTCTTTCAACAACCATACCAACTCTATTTTTTCCTTTTCTGTCAAACTTGCACTAATTGAGATGGGCCTCGGCCCTTGCGAAGCAGACCCCAAGTTAACTTCCTCCATTTTTTCTTCTGCCATAACTTTTAACTCCTTTTTTGCCACAACTCTTTCGCTTTCCTCCTTATCACTTTCTTCTTTTGAACTCTCTTGAACTTCAAAACACATCAAACTCTCGTGCTGACCTTCATGGGTGGGACCCGTCTGTGTTTCAATTGCGGGCCCCATGCACCTTCATAATTTGTATACGATCCTGCCATCAGGTCCTCGAATTCTAACACATTGGGGTGTGTCACAGATCCTGCGGCGGGTGCTTCTTTCCTCTTCCTTTTTCTTGCCAATAACTCCCTTAGATCAGGTTCTGGATCATCCTAGACATCTTCCCACCTAGGCACGAAGGTACCTCGTGGCTTTGATACTGAACTTTCTCCAGATGGAGCCCATTGGTCGTAGAACATAGTTTCTACTAAGTGGGCTTCTAACTACTCGAATGATGAGGGGTTCACGGCTATGCGTATTATCCTACTATTCAATCTCCCTTTCATACATTGGTGATAAGTGGATGGGACCAGTCAGTGTTTGTGTAACCATGGCCTCCCCAAAAGCACGTGATAAGATACTTCTGTCTTCACCACATGAAACCGATCTAAAGAGGCTATGGGGCCTACTTTTAACCACAGCTAAATGTGGCCTGCTGTATACTCGTCTCTTTCACCGAACCCTGTTACTTCCATTGGGCACCCCTGAATCTTCCTTTCTCAAATTCTTGTTGCTTGTAGAGTGCTCAATGTAATGAGATTCACAAAAGCACATGTATCTACCAAGGCTCTCTTTATGGAGATTTGATTTATGGATGTTGCCAAGTATAGGGGCCTCTTGTGATCTGGGTGTCCCACCTCCATATCTTCATCACTAAATTTAGTTGAATCCTGTAAGAGAGCCCTATCATCTGGTATTTTTGCCGATAGACATTCTACTCCTGCACCAGAGGCAATGCTCACTAAAGCCTCCGTGGCTACCTTTCTTTCCTTTGCTGTGAGTCCCAGCTGGTCGAACAAATTTTTTAACTTGGAACTCTGTTGTAAAGTGGTAATGACCGTTGCGGGCAAGGCCAAGTTTTTTTTTTTTTTTTTTTTTTTTTTTTTTTTTTTTTTTTTTTTTTTTTTTTTCCGTCTTCTCCTAGATCTGCGTAAATTACCACCGCTGCTACACCCTTCCCTTTGTGGTTTGGGAGTGGATTTCTTTGGACTTCTCGCTGGGACAGTTCTAGAGTCCATTCTTTGATCCTACGGTGCACTAGTCTGCGGAGTGCCCAACATTCTGTGGTAGAATGTTGGACATAATTGTGTAAATGACAAAAAGTAGGTCCCTCCGTTCCTCCTCTGTGGGCTCCCTAGCAACCTAGTTAGGTTTGAAAATTCCATCTGCTATCCATTTGTCTAGCAGTATGTCTAGCTCCTTTGAGGTGCATGGTATTGGTAGGGGAGTGTCGTACTCTCTCCCATCGGTCTTTCTCCTCCGCTCACCGGTGGACACCGCCATGGCTTGCAGGGCACTTCTTTTGTCCATGCTCGGTTTTATGAATTGGGCAGTTTTTCTCGCCTTTTGCAACAATTGGGCGAACTGAGAAATCTCTAAGTTCTCTAGGACTGCCCTGTACTCTCTGATCATATTCATCATACATATCTCTACTAGTGTACTTTCTTCGCAGTGGTCATAGCAGCTGAGTGCTATATCCTTGAATCTCTTGATGTACTCCATCAAGTCTTCACCATTTTTTTGTTTGGTTGCTTGCAGTGTTGTCACCGTTTCTTCTCCGTGGAAGTATTTGGTACAAAATACATCCACCATATCATCCCATGTTGGGATCAATCTTGGCTTTAAGCCAATGTACCAAGTGTAAGCCCGGTTACATAGTGATTTAGAAAATTCTCGAAGACATAAGTCCTCGTTTGTGGCATAAGGGCCAAGCGTATCAATGAACTTGCTCATGTGCTCAATAGCACTTCCCTTTCTGCCATCATATTATGCGAAAACGTGCGGCTCAGACCTTTCGGGGTATGGTTTACCGAGCACCCTTAGTGGGTATGGAGGCCTACGTGCGTAGAATCTCTCATTTGGTCCCTTGGCTCTCTCTTGCTCCAGGAGAGCTGCTACCTCAGCCATAGTAATAAAACATTGATCCGCGTTCTATGGGACACCTCCTACTAGTGTCTCTTCTACTGCATGTTTTGGATTATGCTGGCTTCCTTTTTCTTTCGTCCTGTCTGTCTTCAGTTGATGGATTTCTTCCATCATTTGTTGTTGCGAGTGCTACAGAGCCTGTAACACCTCGACGAAGGTGTTGGCATTGTCTGCAGGGATTCTTGGAGGGGGTTGAGGTCCAGCCCCCATTCCGTTGGCACTTTCCGTTTGGTTAGACTGTTGTTGGTGAGGCGTCGTTGGCTTGGACTCTGCTTGCGAAGGCACGACACTCACATTTTGCGTTGTCCTGGACTTCGGAGGCATTTGTTTGTGAGGGCTCTTGTCCTTGATCTATTTCTTAACTCCCCAATGGAGTTGCCATTTTAATGTAGGGGCATTTTTTGTGTCGCGGGTTGGACTAGGTTGCCTCCTGAGGTGATGGGCCCGAGTATTCTGAGTAAGAGAGTTGAAATTGGCCCAACTATAACTCACTTTGAGCCGGCTTGTGCGCAAACTAGGCCTCGTCTGCCAGGAACGTACTTACGGCAGGCAGAGCTGTTGCAAATAATTTACGGTAAGCAGATAAAACAATAGCAAAAGAACAAAAATATAGTGACATTTTCTTAATGAAAAATAACCAAGTAATCTCTGTTTTATACCAATCACAATAATGGCAACAGCAGTTATAACAATAGCTTTACAAAAGAGATAGAGGATTAAGTGATGATATGAGTTAATCGAAAATAAATGTCAACTCAGGTTTGGGTCTGTGGGGGCAAAGACCAAGGAGGAAGAACACCTTCTCTCAATGAAACTAATCTCCTAGGAAAAGATCTTGCCATGGAAATTAATGACTTTGAGGGAACTGGACCTAAATGGTTGGTGCCCAAAGGAATCTCTTTTGTTTGCTTATTTCAAAGAAAGTAGGATTTCGAGGGGGAGAGAAGGAAATCGACTTACTGGTACATGCCCATTGTATTATCTCACTCTGTTTTCTGTTTTCCTTCTTATCTTTTTTCTTTCCTTTGTTTTTCTTTTGTTTCCTCTTTCTTAGTGATACTCTGTTTTTCGATCCCCTCTACAGGGCACGGCAAGGGTCCTTTTATAGGGCCTGCCACGACTGGATTTTACCACCTTACCCCTTAACCGCCTTTGTTTGGTCTGGGCATACTTGCCGACCACCAAGGAGTTCGTCTGTGTACCACTTACCTTCGCCAGACGGAGGATGGTTTATTTTGTTTTGTTAGTGCGCCGTGGCATTCTTTCCTACCATGGTGTAAATGCTTTTCTCTCTCCTTCCCTCATGGCATGCACCTAACGGTCCCCCCTCAACTTTGCCTCTTTTGGATGGTCTGTCATCTCAACAGGACGTACCTCCCAAAAGGGCTTGGGCAGGAGCCGCGGAATAGATATTTTTCCCTTTCCCCACCACCAAACCACAGCCCCTTTACCTCTTACCTCTGGCTCATGGCCCTACCACGTCCCATATTGGCTGGGTATAGGCTAGTGGTGCTTGGGCTTTGCGCGTGCTTTCCTATCATGTATGTTTAAAATCTGCCTGCTGCTCATGCATTTGCCGCGATCTGGAGTTTTGTTTGCACAGTCTGCCGCGCTTCTTTGTTCTTTTACATGGGTCGTTTCATAATTTACTGTTCCCTTTAGGGGCTGAGCTTCATTTGATACTGGGTTTTACATTTTCCTTAGCCCATTTTTTGGTTGCCCTCACGTCTTGCCACATTATTCGGCCATTCTTGTCGTAATGACTTGGTCCTGCTGGTCTTCTTTTAGACCTGCCGCTTTACTTCTCTTCCCCAAATGGCCTTGCATGGCCATGGGCTTTCTTTCTTAGGGGCTCCTGTGTCCCCTTGGGCATCCTCAGCCTATTTACTTGTTTTGGGTTTCCTTGGCCCATTTACTTACTTTGGGCTTCCTCGACCCTTTTCCTAACTTTGTGTTCCCATGGGCTTTTACTTACTTCATTGGGCTTCCCCGACCCAATTACTTCATACTCATCCTTGGGGTTTGTGGGGCTGCCAACAATCCCCTACTCTTTTTGCTTACATTACTTTGAGTCTGCCGCGGCTCATTCTTACTTTTTTCCACATCATACACTGCCCATGAGTTTGTTATTATCTCTTTTAGGGCCTTTCGAGCCTACTTGCTTTTTCAAGGTCCATTTATTTATTTTATAGACCTGTAACTCATTATTCTTGCCGCTTGGGCTTAATAGTTTTATTCTATGCTTGCCACTTCTAATTGTTGCCTGTATTGCTTGATTAGGCCTCCTTCCTTTTTTTTTTTTTTTTTCTTTTTTTTTTCTTCTTTTTTGTGTTTTACAAAAATGACCCCCAACAACATGTGACAGGTCGTCACTTCATTTTCGTTGAAACTGTGTTGTTTTGGGGGTTATTTGGCAAAAAAAAAAAAAAAAAAAAAACACATCAGCAAGATGACATGGTAGTTAACAACAAAAACTAACTAGGGGGTGATTTGCTATTAGAACCAAATGTTGGGGGTGTAAAATCAAAGTTCCGAAACGTTGAGGTGTAAAATCCAATCACCCCAAATGTTACGGGTGTACATTGCAATTTATCCTTTAGTTTTCTTGCTCTTATATCATTCTTTACTATTCCTTGCTATTCAATACGTATATACTTATTGTATATTAATATGTATGTGTTGTAGGATCCGCGCTTTGTGCACTACTTGGTTAGAAATCAACCTAATTTAGCTGCCCTGAATCAAGCCCAGTCCCTTAAAGCATAAAGCATTCGGCCCAGGATACTTGTTCTTTAACTTGGGCTTGTAAGCTATTTTACAAAAAAAGGAAAAAAAAAATTCCACACAAGTGATTAGTTTTTAATGTAGGGGGAGAATATACAATTTTTTATTTCAATTTAGGATGGTTAGTTTATATATATATATATATATATATATATATATATATATATAAATCACCACTATCTTATTGTTAGGACTTAGGACCTCACTTATTAAATTAAAAGCATTTTTTCTTTCTCCTATTCATTACTTTCCAAAGTTTCCATCTCAATTAAGGGAGAGTATAGTTTAGTTCGTCTACCAATGCAAGCACACAATAAAAAATGAAAATGAAGAGTTGATTTGGAATATCAAAATGAAATTGGATATGTATTTTGAAAAAGAATGTAAGAAACAAAATAAAAATGGAGAAGGGAGGGGAGTCATTTAGGGAGAGGAGAAAATTAAAATGAAGAGAAATATGAAGTAGAGATTAAAAAAAAAAAGCCATAACAGACTTTCAAAGAAGCACGAAAAAAATCTGGATATAAAAATGAAAATAGAAAAGATTTTGTTTGGGATGAATAGCTAATCAAAATCTGTTAAGAAGTAGGAAACAGTGATGTTTGTTTCAATGGCAGCAATCAAAATGAGTTTTATTTGCATTGTAGCAGCATTATTATTGGGAGCGAGGGAAGAAGAGAAAAGAGGATGGTGGTGTTTTGTGTTATTTCTATGGCAGCAGTTAAGATGGGCGTCAAGAGAAAAGAGGAAATAATAATGGTAAATTAAATGATATCTCTCTTAGAAAAGGGTACATGATAGTCATTTCACAAGTATAAATGTTTGTGAGGTGTGGAAGGTAAGAGTCGGGGTTCAACGGTCTTAAAAAAAAAAAAATATATATATATATATATATATATATATATATATATATATATATAAGCAGAGATTTCATGCGAGAGAGTATGGGGTTCTGCTATGTGGCGCACTATATGAAAGAATTGAAATACTCTTAAGCCACATCAAAGATAAGAACAAATTTAAAAGTAAGCACTTTTATTTCTTTTGGTTCAATGTTTCAAGACTAATTTTTATTACATTTTTTATTCAATGTTTAAAGACTATTATTTGTTTCATTGGTTGATTCAAGACTTTTCCTCTTTCTCACATGCAAAAAACTCTTTATATATCCATTCACCCTTCTAACTTCTACTCATTTATGTACACATGCCCACATCTCTTGGTTTCATGTCATCCCATCTTAAATACACTAAGACAAAAAACGATTCCATTTACTTTCAACCTTTCAACGACACCTACATAACTCTATCATTGTAGTACTATTTGATCTTAACCTGTATGAGTAGGCTTTGATCAAGGAAAGGGGCTTGGGTTTTTATTTAGTGATGGTAGCTTACGGTTTTGATGTTATAGTCGGACATTATGGATTTTGGGAAGATTGTAATTCGCTTTGAGTCTTTGGATGTTTGAGATTTTGGTTTGGAAAAGTCATAAATGTATTTTGTTTTAGAAGTAAAGAAAAAGAAAAAGAAAAATTCTAATTGATTATTTATGAAGTTAGCTTTTTTTTTTTTTTTTTTTTTTTTTTTTTTTGTGTTAGAACTCATAATTTGTAGGTTTCTTTGTAGGTTTTTTACTGCTATTTTGTGTGGTATGAGCTATAGTGATAAAAAAAAAAAATCAATGATGATTTCAAAGAATTTTCCATTTTTTTTAAAGGACACAAAATCCCAACTAAAGACAATTAAATTTTGATAAAATCTTATTTTATGCTTTAAATTCTTATCTAAAGATTTCAAAATCATTTAATCAATTTAAAAAATAAAATCTATTTTTAACGGTAAATATTATAATATGTTATAGTCTTATAGTGTTATACAATTTTTTAACAATAAAATATGAATTAAGAAAATCAAGTTTCAAAGTATTCAACAATATTGTGGGCAAACATAAATATTATTATACAACAAAAAAGTATGTATTATATGTAGGTCTTAATATATATAAAAATAATTTCAAATAAAATTGTAAAGTAATCTACGCATTGTGCAAGACATCATCTATAATAGAGTAAATGTTAAAACACTGTAGCAAAAATTTATCCATTTAAATCTCTTAAATAAAAATATAAGATATTGAAAATTGTAAGAGTTAATGAGAAAAAAAATTAATTGATCTTTTGGTCAAATGATAAAAAACTTCCGTAAATATTATAAGTTGAAAACCCTAAAAAAATAAAATAAAAAATACATCATTAAAACGGTGCGAGGCAGGCCTCTAAAATATCCAGCACAGATAGTGGCCGACCAGCAATTGAAAATTTGAAACTTACGTAGGACCCTTAGGTGATCTGATCTGCTTTCAATTAAATATGTCCAAGACCTTTTTTTTTTTTTTTGAATAAATATCTCCAAGACTTGGTTCTCAACAATGATGCTCATGCCATTTTCGACTGGAAAACTCTGCAACCACGTCATTTTTTATAATTTTTTTGTCATAATTATGATATGGTAAAATATGATTAGTAAAAAAAATAGTGAGTCTATATATAAGTGATAATTAACAACTTATAATCTGCTACGTTAAAATTGTGACAAAAAAATTATAAAATAATTTTAAGTCTTAAAACTACTCTTTCTGCCCCGACCAGACCAGACTACTGCTTTTATTTTAACTTTTTAAGCATCCAAAGCCATACAGAGACATCGACCGTCCTCCTCTTCCACAAAGGGTAATTCCTTATTCCACTTTCACCCTTCTACTTCTAAAGTAAGTAACAATTAATGGTATGATTAGGATTTATGGTCAATAATTATGAACCAGTTGAATGACTAGGTTAAATTAAATAACTAACGCCAACACAATAGGCTGTCTTTGGTTGGGATGAAATTTTTTGAAAACAGGAACGATCGAAAACTTGAATTAAAAAAAAAAAGGCCAAAAAGAAAAACATCAAAAAAAAAATTTGAAAGGTGTTAAATATTAGCATTGATACATCATGTTGAATATGCTAGTATGGATGCGGAAGCGAAAGCATAAAGTATAGAACACAATAACACACGAAGGTTACGTGGTTCAGCCTAACGGCCTACATCCACGGAGGAAACCCTAAAGGGCTACATCAATAATATATTATAGTGTAGTACAAATCCTGTGTTACAATGAATCATAACATGTGTATATATAGTAGACTAAACCCTAGACTAATAGACTTCTAGTACAAGTAGGAGACTTGGCTTGCACACAAAGTAGAATTAGGCTTGGGCCTATGCTAATGGGCTAATATTTCTCTAACACCCCCTCTCAAACTCAAGATGGAAGCTTGATGAAATCTTGAGATTTGATAAGGTTGAGAAGATCCCTTGAATGAAATTTGGCTTTGTGACGGTAGTTTGAGGAAGGCAATGGTCTTGCAGTGTTGATGCGACTTCTAACAGTGGCATGACTATACCGGAGAGTTTTGACGGCAGCAGTAGGAAGCCAAAGAAGATGAACGCAGCGAAAAAAAACACCGAGGAAGACAAAGATTGCTCTTAAATATATCGTAAGGACAGAAAACCATGGCCACAGGAAGGTGGCTCTGATACCATGTTAAATATTAGCATTGATACATCATGTTGAATATGCTAGTATGGATGCGGAAGCGAAAGCATAAAGTATAGAACACAATAACACACGAAGGTTACGTGGTTCAGCCTAACGGCCTACATCCACGGAGGAAACCCTAAAGGGCTACATCAATAATATATTATAGTGTAGTACAAATCCTGTGTTACAATGAATCATAACATGTGTATATATAGTAGACTAAACCCTAGACTAATAGACTTCTAGTACAAGTAGGAGATTTGGCTTGCACACAAAGTAAAATTAGGCTTGAGCCTATGCTAATGGGCTAATATTTCTCTAACAAAAGGTAAATGAGGCCAAGCAGTTGCGTGTAAATAAACCAAAATATTAGACTTGGGAAATTAAACTATAGGAGTCTGGGACCACACATCTAATAATTTATTTATGTTGCAGTATTCTCTTGTAGCTGGTGGAACCCAAAAGAAGGAGAAAAGAAAAGAAAAAAAACAAAAGTAATACTAAATATACTAATACAGTCTCCGAGTCCCAATCGAGCATACGTGTCCAAAACTGGACAGGCTAAAAGTAGGAGACGTGGAGGAGTGTCGACTCATGCGGACTGCACAGGAGTTGGAGTGGAGGTGATTGAGATCAGGTGTAAGGAACTTTTAATCTCAACTACTAAATAATAATACTATATAGTGCTTTGCTTTATATTATACATATATAGTGTTAATTATATTTGTTTATCATATAAAAGGATTTCTTAACAATTGGATTCATTTTGATTTTAGGATTAAAATTAAAATATTGTATATAAATATTATTATAGGAAAATTAGTTTGATATGATAGGACTGCGGAAGGCATAAAAATTAAGGAAAAAAAAAAAAGGAGAGAGAGTGTTGGGGGGACCATCAATCACCATGTCTCACTTTATCCTAACATAACATATTATTTCCGTGGTGACCATGGTAAGGGTAGGGAAAGGACTTAAAAGATAATAGAGACCGGTAAGTAAGTAGTCTAGTACCAACTTTCCACTCAACCAACCAAAATGCTACAGTAAAATATAAATAAATGGACAAAATTTAGTTATAAAATTGTTGTAGTTTAAGATTACAACATTACTTAACAAAATAAAAATTTTATATATTTTGAAAATTTAATTGTTAAATTTTATGTTATTTACATTCTTAATACACGTCAAATTTTGTGTCAATTATATATTATGTATAATTTTAAATTATAAAAACTTGTAATTTAAACAATATATTAATGACATAATTATTATTTTTTTAATTTTTTTTAAATTTTGTAAGCATGTATGGAGGATATAAGAAGAAGATGTAATCTAATGACGAATTTATCAAAATTTACTTCCAATAAAAAAATATTGAATAAGGTTGTAACCTTAAATTACAATAAATTTTGTAACTAAATTTTGTCCTAAATAAATAAGCCCTATGCACTAAGTGTCTGTTTGAGATCTGTTTATTTTATTGAAATTGAAAACTTTTTGTTGAAAATACTGTAGATAATGGTAAAAGTTAACTGAAATAGTAAAGTGAGATCCAAAAATAGTACCAAAAAGTACAATAAATCTCATAAATAATAATAAAAATGAACTGAATAGTAAAATAAATTGACAAAGATAATTCCTGCCGCCGAACTCTATCTCTTCGAGGACCATGAGGGATAATAAAATTACATTCTTATCATTACAAAATAATAAAAATAACATTGATCTGCTGCTGCTTGCAATTAAAAAGTAGAAGGGTAACCTTCAAAAAAAAAAAAAAAAAAAAAAAGGTAGAAGGGTAGGGGTATTTACTTACGCAACCTAGTACACTTTCTTATACGCTACGTGTCCCTAATTTGATTGGTGGTATCATCACTATTTACAGCAAAGCAAAGCAAAGCAAACCAATATTCATTCATCCCCTCTTCTTCCTCCACTCTCTCACTTTCCTCTCAAATCTCTTCTATATATATATATATATATATATTAATTTTCTGACTTAAAAACAAATTAAGAAAAGAAATGGTAATCACAACCACAATTCCAGACTCCGACGAGCATTTGGACTCTACGTTTGCTTCCAGATATGTCCGTACTCCCGTTCCCAAGTAAGTCTTGCTTTTCATGCCATCTCTCTCTCTATTTGATTTTCAAGGTTTTTTTTTTTTATAATTTTTATTTTTAAAAGGTCCTCTAAACCCAGATTTATCTATTTTTGTAGTAATAACGTGACTGTCTAAAGCTAATTAATTTCCATAACTTTTTTTCGCCTGGGTCATTACCGCTTGTGTACAGTAAACAAAATTCATAAAATTATCTTATCTTATCTTATAAGACGGTTTTATAAGGTTACTAAACTCTTGCATGCGGTAGTGAAACTCGCTCGCTCGCTCGCTCATGTGAACTGGATCTACTCGATCATGAAATACCTTTTGAGTGATGACGATGATGATGATGATGATGTTATAGGTACAAGATGCCTGCGAATCCAATACCGAAAGAAGCAGCATATCAGATAATAAATGACGAGTTGATGCTGGATGGGACACCCAGGCTGAACTTGGCTTCATTTGTGACCACTTGGATGGAGCCTGAATGCGAGAAGCTTATGATGGCCTCCATCAACAAAAACTATGTTGACATGGACGAATACCCTGTTACCACCGAGCTCCAGGTCTCTCTCTCTCTTCTTTTCAATTTTAATTTATGTACTACTGAGATTTTTTTTTTTTTTTTTTTTAAAATTAAAAAAAAAAACATATTTTTAAATGATGAGATACAAAATGTGTGCTGTTGAAAATTTATATGGCAACAAAAGGTCAAAGATTTCAATCTATAATAAAACTTAGGCCTCTTCAAAACTATGGTTGTGAGTTGTGACACACTGGATATTCTTTCTTTGTGCCATATGTATAATAAATGAATACAAACTATAATATAAAACTGTCAGAACTACATATTCTATCCTTTAAAAAACAATGACGTGTCAAAATTTAATTTAAATTCAATTTAAATATACTACAATAATAACGTGTAAAATGGTGAGGTCTTAAAAATTTGTATATTTTTTTTTTTTGGTAAACTGGAATAACATATAAAACAGAACTACAGCAAAACAAGGGCAGGACACAGGCTACTAGAAAATAACCCTTGGCAGTCTGCCTCAAAGCACCCAAGCAGGTCCACAGGCGGACATGCATGGATTACAAAATCTAAAGATTGGTTCAAACCTAAACTAGCAAGTTTATCTGCGCACTTGTTAGCTTCCCGGAAGATGTGCCTGATGCAAAGACGAGGGATCTGGCTAGCCAGCTGCTTGCAATCTTCAAACAGGGAAGAAATCACCGAATTGGAGTAGGCTGGCTATCCAACTATTTAGGTTTTATATATATTATTATGGATAAAATAAGTGACCTAGTTTGATAAGTACAAGTCTTTCTTTTAAAAACGAACACACACACACACACACAAAATAATAATAAAAGAATTTAAATATTGTTTTCTTCCCAAAAGTTTGCATGAAACATGTTTTTCGTTCCTAAAACTTAAATGACAAAGATTTCTTACAAACTAGTTTGGAAGAAAGTTCTTCTATCCCACTACGTTGCTACTTAAAAAACTACTCCATATAGGCATTCTCTTAGTTGCAGGACCTATTTAATAGTCATGTGATTTGTTTAAATGAATTAATAAATTATATGATTTAAACATGGTTTTAAAAACCGGTATGGTTAAAGATCTGGTTTTAGTTCTCGATTACTAGTTTTTGACTGGTTTTAGGGCTTTTTACCAGACCAGATTGGTGCCTAGTTCCAGTTGAACCAGCCGGTCCAGTTTTTAAAACTATGGATTTAAAACAAGTAGATCAATAGTCTTATAAACTACCACATAATAATGGATTATGGGTTTGAAAAGATTCCTCCAGCCTAGATTGGAGGAAAATGTTTTCCAACTTTAAAAGGTTATTTTTTCATCCCGTAAATGAACAAAATTTGTCTTCAAACATGTTTAGAGCCTTGAGCTCCGACGACTAACAGGAAGATAATATTTGTCATTGTCATGTGCAATGCATATGAAATGACTCATTTAAATAGACCAACTAAGTGGGTCATGAACATTACACATGACTGGACACGTTATTTTCTTATTGGTGTTTGGAACCAAACTTTTTAGAAACTGAAAATTTCTTCTAAACTCTCTTACATTGCTCTTTTGGTATGCAAGGAAAGAGGACAATAAAAGGTGAAACTTAGTTTGTGAACCAAATTGGATTCTCCAAAGCCACATAAAAGTACTACCATTCAAAAGAAACTTCCTCAATTTCCTACCAAAAAAAGAAACTCCCTCAATTAGAAATCCACAAAACATGCTTCCCTGAATCCCTGATTTACTTCAATATTAATGTGACGAAATCCTTTGCTATGCTGCAAGGCTCTAGCCTTCTAGGAGCTAAAAATTCACAGGTAAAATTGCCATTATGCATAAAAAGCAGTAATATTTCTTATTGAATATAAGAAGATGAATAAGATGGTAGATAATAAAAATTTAATTAACAAGGTGATGATAGAAAGTACCAACAAGTGGAATATAAGGAGGGGAGCGATTCAATGAAAGTCCATTAAATTCACTTTGATAATATAATAAAATTAAATTCTGTTTGATCCAATCTAATAATATGAAAGGACTTAAATTGTGAAAAATGAAGAAAATATAGAGAATTGAAGGACACAAAGGTTGACATGCTTTGGCCTGGATAACCTACATTCATGACATACAAAACCTGAACTATATAATTGATTGCTTCAATCACACGTGATTTGCTCATGGAAATCAATTCTTTGACTTACTCTTCATGATATGGAAAATGAATCATTCTTCTTCGTGAATAATGATAGTGTTGGTCAAACATGTCAGCTCTTAAGGCACAACCTCTTTATTTTGGAAAATGAGATCTATGAATTTTAGGGGAAATTATTGTATACTCACAGAGTATCATAAATACTCCCTCCTCTCACATGAATGGTGAGTCTCACTAATTAAATTCATAGTGGGACCCACCATTCATGTGAGAGGGGGAAGTATGCATTTATGGTACTTTGGGAGTATCTAATAATTTTCCGTCCAAATGTTCCTGTGGTTAATTATGAAGCATTGCTAATGTATTAACTCTGCAGAATCGGTGTGTGAATATGATAGCCCGCCTTTTTAATGCTCCTGTTGGAGAAACTGATACTGCTGTTGGTGTGGGTACCGTGGGATCATCAGAGGCAATAATGCTGGCAGGTCTAGCTTTTAAAAGGAAGTGGCAGTCGAAGAGAAAATTAGAGGGCAAACCATATGATAAGCCCAACATAGTCACTGGAGCTAATGTTCAGGTGGGTTTTACATTGTGGTTATTAGTACTTTAAGCTGCTAAAATATTATAAATGCATCCTTTGTTCATATTTTTATCTAATGTGACTGTGAAGTACATTGTTCTTGTTTAAATTTACCACTATCATGAATTTACAAAAAGAAGATTAAACTCTTGACACTGGTTGAAATATGTGCACTGATAGATCCCTCTGTATTGGGATTAAGACTTTGTTGAACTGTAATTTAGTAACTCCTGCATCTGACCAAATGTCTATGTGTGATGATATATGTTTGATTTTTGGAACCATTTTGGCTATCTCTTTGGCTATTTTTGCATGAATGGAACTTGATGTTTGCAAGATAATTTTACAACACTGCTACAGCTAAAGATGATTTCATTGATGATTCTGGTTGAGGATTAGTCCCTTAGTGCATCAATATCTGATTTACCTCAAAATATGCTCTCCCAGGTTTGCTGGGAGAAGTTCGCTAGGTACTTTGAGGTTGAACTGAAGGAGGTAAAACTGTCAGAGGGATATTATGTGATGGATCCTGTGAAAGCAGTTGAGATGGTGGATGAGAACACCATCTGTGTTGCAGCAATTCTGGGATCAACCTTGACTGGAGAGTTTGAGAATGTGAAACTCCTTAGTGAACTCCTCACTGAAAAGAATAAGGAGACAGGATGGGACACCCCAATTCATGTTGATGCCGCTAGTGGCGGTTTTATTGCCCCATTCATTTACCCTAATCTTGAGTGGGATTTCCGTTTGCCTTTAGTGAAGAGCATAAATGCTAGTGGCCATAAGTATGGACTTGTCTACCCTGGTGTTGGCTGGGTTGTTTGGAGGACTAAAGAGGACTTACCTGATGACCTTGTCTTTCACATCAACTATCTTGGATCTGATCAACCCACATTCACCCTCAACTTCTCCAAAGGTAATATCTATATATAATATACGTGCATATATAGGTGTGACACATCCACGGATTTATATGCATCTGCTTAAGTCTTGGTGAATCCTTTGCTTTTGTAAAATGTACTCACCCAGCTTGTTTTCAAATTCAATCTTGATACTGAATCATTTCCATCAATTTTTTAAGCAGAATTTCATAAGAAGGCAAATGGTCTTTATCTTTTAACAAAATAGAAACCATCATAAATTCAGGCAATCTTGGAACTTATCACTGTAAAAAATAATTATATGAAAATCCAAAGAACTCTAGTGAATCTGTCCTCTCCTCCCTGTACACATTTTAGGTGGAGGGCTTTGGTTCAAGATCCATTGGATGCGTATGTAACTTACCAATCAAAAAAATAATCTTAGGCGGCTCTCTCACCCCTAAAGCCTCACATGTCTTTTACCAATATTGAGAAAAGGCTGCCTTCCTATAGGCACACAACCTAATAAAAAAGGAAGTAGAAATCCATTGTACTAAGTACCTCACCACACAAGCTCAATTAATGAGCAAAATCCAGGGTGGACTCCATTGGTGTTCATGCACTCTCAACATAGATGTCCCTTTGAAATTGAATACATTCATCTCATTGAAAAGGATTTGTAGACTTGGGATTTTCTCAGTAATGAGTTTAATCAATCTGTTCTTCTTATCATTAATCTTCTCTCTATTTATTTTCCAACATTTTCAATTCTGGCAGGCTCTAGTCAAATCATTGCTCAATATTATCAGTTTGTTCGGCTGGGCTTTGAGGTAATGGTTTCTTTATTCTGAATTGAAGGATACCTTCATGGCTTGATTCAGCATATTGGAGGTTACTTTTATTCTTTCATCTTTTTCCTAGTTTTGTCTGTATTTTGATATGCAATGTTAATTGGGTTCCATGGTCTGTTATCTTGCAATATAGAATTTGAGATAAAACGTACAATATATGGCCAAGAAAGAGTACTGGCATTATATTGAGCTTAGGCTTAGAAATATGCCCCAATTAGAAGGAGAAAACCAAAAGACTGATATGAGAATTGCTCTAAGCATATCCACAAATTAGGATATTGAAAAAGTAAAGTATGCTCTGTCAGAGTCCATTTTTGGAGTAACAAATGGAATTAGCATAGATTTCCTGAGGAATTGTTGGAAAAAATTCCTTTAGGAGCGTCCAGTAAACAAGGATGAACTTTTTTTTGTTTTAGCCTCTTATGATCTTATTACAAGTTTGTCACCAAAAATGTTGGTCCCTGAAAGAAGTTATAGGCATTAACTCAGGCAAGGGAAAGAGTTTGAAAAGGTTTAAAAGGGCTGCATTTCACAGAATCCCACAATTGAAACCATAATAGATGACATAATCTTTATGGAATGATAAAACATGCCATTAGAGAATGCAAAGTTGGTTACAATTAGAATTGTAAACCATGGTTATTAAAATGAAAGATAAAGTGAGGGCAAAAATCAACCCATAAGCTATTCTAGAAGCAACTTATATATTTGAAGTAGATTGCCTGGTAGTAGTATAGATTGCTTATAGTTGGGTACCCTTTATTAAAAAAAAAAAAAAAAAAAAGTAATTTTGTGGTTCTTTTGTCTATGTTATGCAAGGGTTACAAGAACGTCATGGAGAATTGCTTGGAGAATGCCAGAGCACTGAAAGAAGGAATTGAGAAAACGGGGTTGTTTAACATTGTCTCCAAGGATGATGGAGTACCGCTGGTAGCCTTCTCTCTCAAAGACAGTAGCAAATACGATGTGTTTGAGATATCAGGGAGTTTGAGAAGGTTTGGGTGGATCGTTCCAGCCTACACAATGCCACCTAATGCTGAACACATTGCTGTTCTTCGTGTAGTAATTAGAGAGGATTTCAGCCGGGCCTTGGCTGAGAGACTTATTTCAGACATAGTGAAAGTTATGAAGGAGATGGAGACACACCCCATCCGTGTTTCCACCAAAACTGCCCATGTCACAGCTACTGTTGATGAAACACAAGACGGAGATGATGGAGGCAAAAAGCACATAAAAAAGAGTGCGAGGGAGACTCCGGAGGAGATAGCCACCTACTGGAGGCAGCTTGTGGCTCGCAAGAGAACTGGAATTTGCTAGTCCTCCAAATTAAAGCACTGTCTGCTCCTATATATATATATATATATATAACGGCACTGTCTTCTGCAATTTTTTGTAATATTGATGAAATTGCTTGGCTTTCTTCAGGACTGGATGTATTAACTTTGTATGGGATTGTTAATGAATTTGTTTTACATATGGTTTTCACTATAAAATCTGATGCATCTATATCTGTAAGTAAAATGACTTAAGTTCTTTCATTATAACTCACAAAAATAATTAGAGGAAATGAATGCGGTCTTAATGTTCCCTAGACTAATGAAGTTTAGTTCTTGGAAACTTCAGATGCAGTTATGAGAACAGTTGATCATCAGCCAAATCCACCCGTCCCCCCTCTCGGCCTTCACTTGAGATCTTTTAGCCACTAGCTTGACCGTGTTCAGTGCTAGTCCCCTTGGGTATTTTTTCCTCCTTTCCTAGTTCCATTTTGTTTCCCACCTCTTTGTCCTTGCCACTTCGGCTTTCCCATCTCCACTTCCATACATCTCCATCTCCTCTCTTATTCAAGTTTCTTAAGTTGCAACCTTCGTGCACCCCTTATTCAATACATGTACTGAAACTGCCCCATTTAGAACCTTTCATTCCTTTTTTCAGTTCTTGAACTAGTTCAAGAACTGAAAAAAGCAAGATTAGGCCAGAGGGAAGCTTCATTTGTAAAGGTTGACAGAGAACCAAAAAGGGTCATTGGAGCTTCTTAAATATTAGTATTGATACACCACGTTGAATATGCTAGTATGGATGCGGAAATGAAAGCATAAAATATAGAACATAATAACACATGAGGGTTACGTGATTTAGTCTAACGGCTTACATCCACGGAGGAAACCCTAAAGGACTACATCAATAATATATTATAGTGTAGTACAAATCCTATGTTACAATGAATTATAACATATGTATATATAATAGATTAAACCCTAGACTAATAGACTTCTACTTCAAGTAGGAGACTTAGCTTGTACACAAAGTAGAATTAGGTTTGGGCTTACACTAATGGGCTAACATATCTCTAACACCCCCTCTTAAACTCAAGATGAAAACTTGATGAAATCTTGAGATTTGATAAGGTTGAGAAGATCCCTTGAATGAAGTTTGGCTCTGTTATGGTAGTTTGAGGAAGGCAATGGTCTTGCAGTGTTGATGCAACTTCTAACAGTAGTATACCGGAGAGTTTTGACGGCAGCAGTAGGAAGCCAAAAAAGATGAACGCAGCGGAAAAAAAACACCGAGGAAGACAAAGATTGCTTTTAAATATACCGCAAGGATAGAAAACCATGTCTACAAGAAGGTGGCTCTAATACCATGTTAAATATTAGCATTGATACACCACGTTGAATATGCTAGTATGGATGCGAAAGCGAAAGTATAAAGTATAGAACACAATAACACACGAGGGTTACGTGGTTCAGCCTAACGGCCTACATCCACGGAGGAAACCCTAAAGGGCTACATCAATAATATATTATAGTGTAGTACAAATCTTGTGTTACAATGAATTATAACATGTGTATATATAATAGACTAAATCCTAGACTAATAGACTTCTAGTTCAAGTAGGAGACTTGATTTGCATATAAAGTAGAACTAGGTCTGGGCTTACGCTAATGGGCTAATATATCTTTAACAGAACAATGATTGGTATTATTCAAAGCTTCAAAGTGTGCTTGCACCTAGTTTGAACTTTCGAGCACCATGATTGCCATGGTTTGGGGAATCTATGAACAGTTCGAGAACTTCAAGTCTTAGTGAAGTGAGAAAATCCTCATATCTTGTTCTTCATGGAAACAAGATTGGAAGCAAGAGGAATAGAGCGAGACACCAACTAGGGATGGTGTACGCACTTGTAGATATCCAGTTAAATAACATGTTTTATGACCATTTTGAAAACTTTTTTAATTAGTTTTCTTGTAATGGTTTTTTTTTTTTTTTTTTTTTTTTAAGAAACTTATAATGCTTACCATTTGGATACAATTTATTGTTGCTGAAAACACTGTAGCAAAATAGTTTTTAAATGTATGAATAATACTGTGGGACCTATTTTTAATATTTTTTAATGCATAAACAATGCGTGAACAGTGCACGCACTATTCATGCATAGTACTTTTGTCTCTTAAAGTCAAACAATGCGGCAAAAAAAAAAAAAAAAAAAAAAAAAAAGGAGAAAACGCAAGGCAAAACGCAATGCAACTTTCAGCTGTATCCAAACCCTCACAAAGGGTCTAACTTACCTTCAGTGAAAATTTTAACTGAGCATCTCCTTTTGTTCCAAGGAGAAACCACTACATCACTCACTAACAAACCAACGGTAGTGATTAAAACTCAATGCCACATCATTTTATTTTAAGCAAAAATTAACCGAACGAACCTTTTGAGCTAACGACGTATTAGCTCTTGAAGTTTAAACATCATTGTTTTTTTTTTTTTCGCTACATCACCATTCGCAGCACAAGTGTGAAGACACAACTTTTCTGGGCAAAAATTTGAATGGGAGAAGAAATAAGAATTGACTAATGAGCAAAATATGTTTTTCTGGCCAAGGATCTCCCTCTCTCTCCCTTTTTATTTTTTTCCAGATAACTAGTTCTTCCTTATTCGAAAAAATTAAAGAAAATTGTCATCAAGAGAGACTTCTAATATTAATGAGAAATTTTTATTGATCTAATCTTGAAGAAGATTTACAAGAAGGTAAATACATCTGTACTTTTGAAATAATTAATAGCGGTCAAAATGGCTAAATACCACTGTTTTTGAAAATATTATGCAATCTACCACTGTTTCTGAAATATGTAGGAATCTACTACTAATTGGGAACTCGAGTTTGGGGAACTTGCATTTTTCCATAGTACTCGAGTTCTATGGAAAAATTTTGAAATTTTTTTTATGGAACTCAAGTTCCATAAAAAACAACACCACAAATTTGATGGCTATTTCTTCAAAAAAATCGAGTTTTTGGAACTCGAGTTTTAAAAAAATAATAGATTCCTAAATATTTTGCAAACAGTTTTAGATCCATATATATTTTCCCAAATAGTAGTATATGGCAATTTTGGCCAATTAATAGTTGCCCCAATTTGAAATTCTAAAGGGAACTTTTCTCAAACACTTGGCATGTCTTATTTTTAAACCCAAAATAAAAAATTGCCCTTTTACGGCAAAATTTGCCAAATAGTATATTTTTAGAAAAAATTTTGGTGCATAGCATGCGGATGAAATATATTAGTAAGTTGGACTGTTTTTGTACAATTCCCTCTTGCGTGAAGTCTGAAAAAAAAAAAAAAAAACGTGGAAATCGAGTCTAGGAAACTCGAGTTTCATAAACTCAAGTTCCTTGTGTAAAATCTTGGAACTCGAGTTTCATAGACTCAAGTTCCACTTTTTTTTTAAAAAAAAAATAGTCTAACTTACTAAAATTTATCAACTGCATGCTTTTTTGCTAGGCTTTTTTTTCCAAACAGATGCTTTTCTGCATATTTTGCCACCCTTTTACAAAGCAAGCCACTTCCATTACAAAGCAACCTGCGTTCATCATTGAAAATTACAAAATAACAAGACTATTTATGTTTTGATTCTCTATTACTTAGCAACATAATTTGAAGATTTAGAAACCACATTGTTGGCATTCTTCTGAGATCTGTTTTTGTCTGACTGTTCCTTTGTGTGCAAAGATCACATAAAAAATTTTGAACAAAAAAAGCCAGATGCTTACTCTGAAACAATGGGGAACAGATTAAAGTTTTGCCCAGTTGTGTGTTCACACTAGTACTGCAAAGGTGATGCTGCAGAAGAAAAAAAAAATGTTTAAACTTCAAGCATTAACGAGTTGTTAGCTCAAAAGGTTTGTTCTGTTAGTTTTTGCTTAAAATAAAATGGCGTGACATTGAGATTTAATTACTATCGCTAGTTTATTAGTGGGTGATGTTGCTATTTTTTTTTTTTTTTTAATTTTTTTATATAGGACATTTAGAAATTTCATTAACTAACAATGGAAGACAAGTTGATTACATCTTGAGTGCACGAGTGCTTAATTAGGCTAGGAGTTTCCTCCAACCAAGTCTTAAAATCTTCAACATGTTTAGCATGCTGAGCAAGTACATGGGCAGGCATGTTGCCAAGCCTTTTGATATGAGAGAAACCTGCAAATCTAAAGTTTTGAATTTGATAGACAATACCAGAGACTACATTCTCTATGGAAAAGGTAGCTGCATTGTTCCCTTGAAGGGCATTGTATGGGAGAAGGGAGTTAGTCTCAAAAGTAACTTCTCTGACCCCAATATCAATTGCAAATTGAATAGCAGCTTCCATAGCTTTTGCTTTAGCTTCTAATGGGCCCAACAGGAAGGAAATCTTCTCGCTCATGGCAGCAACAACTAGCCCCGCATCATCACAAATGACCATACCTAAACTTGTTGCTTTGATTTGGGAGAAATTTGCCCCATCAACGTTTAATTTGTATCGGCCTACAGCTGGGGGATACCACTTAATGTTTTCTTTAACGATAGGGGGATTAGACAGTTCGCTTGCCACTTGAAATTCCTCCAGAAAGACAAGAGATCTGCAGGCAATGTCACTACTTGAACGACGATGCCCCCCATGCCACACCTCACACCTATTCTTCCAGATGCCCCAACAAATTGCAGCAACCTTTTCCAATAGATTGGGAGAGACCAAAGCGCTTTTAACAATTTGCCAAACCACATCCACAAAACCCCATGTCCAACCTATTTGGAAAGGGAAAACAAGTTTAGTGTTTGCCCAAACTTCCTTTGCTTTATCACAAAACCAAAACAAGTGGTAGATGGATTCAGACTCCTTACCACATTCTTCACACTTGTCATCTGTAGTGATGTGCCTTTTCAGTAAGTTTTCTTTAGTGGATAGTATATTATGGTAGGCTTTCCAAGTGAAGTTTTGGATTTTATTTGGAGTCTCCAATCCCCAGACTCTTTTTCATACCTGTTTCATTGTAGAGGAATTTGAGCAATTTCCATTTCTTTCCTTCCAAAACTCCTCCATTGCTAGTCTGTAAGCGCTTCTAACGGAGAATCTTCCATTTCTATTGGTAGCCCAAATAACCTTGTCTGGAGGGAGACTGTTATTAAGCGGTGTGCTTAGAATAGTCTCTGCATCATGAGCTAGGAAGATCTATTTCACCAAACCCACATCCCATTCCCCCTTTTCAGCATTAATGAGTAAACTCACATTTGCATCGCTTGGTAGGAGGTTCACAGGGGAGGATACTTTGAATGTTGTTGGAGAGGGAAGCCAGCTGTCCTGCCATATCTGAATTCTTTCCCCTTTACCAAATCTTCACCTTAAACCTTTTCTCACAATTCCTTCAGTCGCCAAAATGCTCCACCACACATAGGAAGGGCGAGACCCCGTGGCAGCATCCATAAAATTACTATGAAGGAAGTATTTGGCCTTAAAGACTCGATAGAACAAAGAGTCAAAAAGATTTTACAATCTCCAACCTTGTTTTGTTAGGAGAGCCAGATTGAAAGTTTTTAGGTCCCTAAACCCTATGCCACCTTGCTCTTTCGGAAGGCGCATCTTTTCCCAACTCAGCCAAGACATTTTTCTCTCTTCTTTCTTTTAGCCCCACCAAATTGGCTTACCATGTTAGTTCATCACATAGGGCCTTGGGGAGCTTAAAGCAGCTCATTGTGTAGGAAGGCATGGCTTGGGCAATTGCTTTGATTAAAAATTCCTTCCCGACTGTGGATAACAATTTCTCTTTCCAACCAACCAATTTGCTTGCCACCCTCGCCTTGAGTTCTACAAATGTATTCCTTTTAGATCTACCCACCAATGATGGGAGGCCTAGGTAGGTTCAAGTTGTTAGATAACCTGGGCGCCAAATCTACCTTTGATTGCTTCTTGAATTCTCCTATTTGTGTTGCAACTGAAGAAAAGAGATGTTTTCTGTTTGTTTAGTTGCTAGCCCGATGACTCCCCATAGACCTTCAGTAACCTCAAAATTTCCTCACATTCTTTAATGCCCGCCTGGCCAAAAATCAAACAATCATTAGCGAAAAACAAGTGAGATATCTTAGGGCCCTTTTGGCAAGCCGACACACCCCCCCAACACTTTAACATGCATTGCTTTGTGCAGTAGGGGCGATAAACCTTTTGCACATAACAAAAATAGATAAGGAGATAAGGGATCCCCTTGGCCTAAGCCTCTAGAAGGGGTGATGTGACCTTGGGGAACCTCGTTGATATGAATAGCATAAGATATAGTGGAAATACATAGCATAACAAGTTTCACCCATCTCTCATGAAAGCCTAGTTTTAGCATGATTTTTTGCAAGCACCCCCATTCCACTTGGTCATATGCCTTACTCATGCCTAATTTCACAGCCATCTCTCCCAATTCTCCTTTTCTCTTTGGGTTGATATGGTGCATTATTTCTGACGCCACTAAGATATTGTCTCTTATTAGTCTCTCAGAGACAAAAGCACTTTGATTCTCACATACAATACTTGGTAGCACCCTTTTCAGTCTATTGGCCAATGTTTTTTATGCCAGTTTACAGAACACATTGCACAAGCTAATGGGCCTATAATCAGTAACAAGTTAGGGGTTTTTGACCTTTGGGATTAAGATTATATAAGTTTCATTAAATTTTGGGGGAATGATACTTCTATTAAGAAAATTCAGAACAGTTTTTATGACAACATTACCAACAGTAGGCCAAAAATGCTGATAAAATAGAGGAGGCATACCATCCGGGCCAGAGGCCATAGTGGGGTGCATCTACTTTAGAGCTCTCTCCACTTCATGGGCATGGAAGTCACTGGTCAGTACAGAGTTCATTTGAGCAGAAACCTTTACATGGATGGCGCTTAACATCTCATTATTGACAATTTGGTTGCTTGTGGAAAACAAATTCTCATAGTAATCCACAAAGATTTTTCCAATCTCATTTGCATCTTCCTACCAAGAGCCATTGCTGTCCTTCACACCCAAAATAGAATTTCGTTGGTGTCTATTTGAGGCTTTTGTGTGGAAAAAGGAGGTATTCCTGTCCCCCTCCTTTAGCCAAGAATTTTGGGAACGTTGCTTCCACAAAAACTCCTCAATGTTGAGCATTTTGTTAAATTCCATCTTTGTGTTATGGATTTCCTCCATATTCACTAAGGCATCATATTGACATTCCAGCCTTTGTAATTGCTCTTGAAGGGAAGCTACTTTTCTGCCCACGTGCCCAAAATTGTTTTTGTTCTAGATTGTAAGGGAGCAACAACATTCCTCCAAGCATTTAGGAAAAATTTTCTTTGATGTATTGTTGATACCCCTTTCCCAGGCCTTATCCACAACCTTAGCATAGCCCTTATCCTGAAGCCACATGGCCTCAAACCGAAATAGCTTTGGTCGAGTAGAAAGTCTACAACGAGGTGGCAAATCACGAAGTAAGAGCATGCAGTGATTAGAGGTAGAAGTAGCCCTGTGGTACACCTGGAACCTAGGAAAACAAGACACCCAGCTAATGGAGACTAAAGCCCTATCCAACCTTTCTCAGACCCAACCATGGACACCTTTCTTCCTTCTCCATGTGAATTCTTGTCCTACAAAACCCATGTCGCATAGACCACAGCGGTTAATTGCCTCACAAAATTGGTCCATTTGTTTTGCTGGGCAGTGACCCCTACCTTTCTTTTCCCCAATATGCATCAACTCATTAAAGTCCCCCATACAGATCCAGGTCAAATTGTTTTCCCTCGCTAGGAGCTCAAGGCGTTCCCAGGATTCCTCTCTCTTGCTGGTCTCCGAATTGCCGTAGAAACTTGTAAACCTCCACTACTTGTCACCAACACCTCCTGAAATTATAGCATCAATGTGTCTTTCCTTATGGTTTTTTCTTGAAATAAAAAGAGAATTCCAGTTAAAATTTCATTGGAGGTAAGCCAGACCAATGGTTAAAATGTAAATACTAGCTGAAACACCCCAAAAATTCCTAGTATAGTTTATATATGTTGCTATCTTTTATTTTATTTTTATGGGGAATCAGAAAAACTTTCATTCAACAAGCTGAAATTGGAGTACAACAGAGAAAGGAAATTATAGAAGCTGAAACTAGTAAGATGTCATCTAGGATTAGGTGTTCTATATATGTGTTGCTATCTATATCCAATATGTTTCAAGAAGGGAATTTGTATCAGTTCAGTGGCTAGTATGGTATTGAGAACTGAGCATTGTCTAAGGTTTGAACCCTAATGCCCACTGACCCGGACAACATAAGAGGTGTTAGGACCATTAAGTATCCCCTCAACCCCATTTAACTTCTTCTTTTTTTCTTCGAGTTTCAAGTTAGAAATTTTATTCATAAACTTAAAAATGAATATACATTTATTTTCTGAAACAACCACAAAAATAGAGGCTATGTCCTCCAAAAAAAGATTAACATTACAATAAGACCCTTAAGTCATAATTTATTTATTTATTTATTTTTATGAATTTTTTCTTTGTGATATCATCAATTTGGCCTCTCTATTCTCATATCTACGTACAAAAGCAAACTCCTAGAAACAATAAGTTGTCAGATGCAACTGGATCTCTTCAATCAAGTAACATACAAGACCATTAAATAATGGCCATATAATATGACTCAGACAAACTCAATATCATCACACTTTGAAAAGAAAAATGGATCTGAAAAAAAAAAAAAAAAAACAAAAACAAAAAAAAAAAAAAAAACATATATGAAAGAGAAAAGAAAAGAAAAAAAACAAAGAACAAAATTATGAAGAGAAATGGATCAAAAAGAAGGAAAAAGAAATGACTAAATCGCACAGAAAAATGAACATGAAAGAATACATATATATATATATATATATATATTTTTTTTTTTTTTTTTTTTTTAAATCCCAAAATTCCTTACTTGCCAGTTGCCAATAGGTGTTGAAGGGACAAGAATTGTACACAGAACAAGACAAAAACCTTTTCAAACTGCTTTTTAGAATTAGATTAAAGATGTTCTTCTTCTCTCATTTTATTCTCCAAGGAGTGAAGAAGAGAGTAGAATTCTCTTTTTAGAATTTTGTGAGAAATAGTGTTGATGAGAATTATTGGTTAAAAAGGACTTGAGAATTAAGGTTGAGAGAGAAAATTTGTACCAGTTCAATGGCTAGTATCCGACTACTTTGGTTGCAATTCTAATACCCACTTACCTAGACAACATAAGAGGTGTTAGGACCATTGGGTACTAATTGAACCCCATTAAAAAAAAAAAATCAGCTTCTTCTTTTTTTGAGAAGAGGTTAGAAAGTTTGTTCGTAAAAAAATAAAAATAAAAATAAAGAATATACTTCTATTTGCTAAAACAGTCAAAATAGAGGACATGCCCTGGGGATGTTTTGAAACAAGGGCAAAAAAATGCGAGAATGGCCCAAATTTCTCATTGGGTTCTTTAGGAGTGATTATTTGTGGAGAGTATTAAGCCCAAAATTCTAATATTTAGTAAATAAAGGCTAATGATGCTTTAACAAGAGAGAAATCAAAACACCAATAACAAAAATGTTGAAAAATGCATAAAAACAACACAATTCTGAAACTTCGACCCACAATCAGGGAGAAGAGGAAATTGAGAGAGATTATGAAAAAGAGAGGGAAGGTTTCCCTATACCCATATTTTCACTCCTAAACTTCTGAATTGTGAGAATGATAGTTGGTTGGATGGACTTTTACTCTAAAGTTTCAGCTCTAAGGGTAGAACGTGGTTTGCTCCTTTTGAATTTGATTTGGGCATTTTTTTTTCTTGAGTTTGGGGTGCTCTAAGTGACTGGTTTTTGGTCAATAGAAGATGCTTTGAATCCCAAGGTATTAATCAAAGAGGTTATGGTCAAATTTGCTTTAATTGGGTAAGAGAGTTTGCTTGCTTTTTGGGAAATGAAGTGGCCTAAATTCATGGGCTGATGTTTCCTAGACATGGCAGGTCCTTGGAGACTGCATTTGGTTGTTGTAGCAGACAATGCTAGTCACTTAGGGTCATCTATGTGTTTTAGGCAAAAAAAATGTAAAGCAAAAAAGTTGGGCTACAGTTAGTCAGAGCATAAAAACTCTTTTAGGATGGAAATTTTAGGTATAAAACCTCCTCCATGAGCTAGAGTGGTTATCAATATCCCTTGTCCACTTGGTAGCACGCATGGGCTAAGCTCATGCAAAAGGTTTGAAAGAAAACCATACTCTCAAAACCACACTTTTTCAATTTTCCCAATAAGTCGCATGAGCTTAGGTCATACTTAAAAGAATAAAATATAATTAAATACATGAATTATACCCACAAGGAAGTTGGGCTTGGTTAAGTCAGACTTGTGGAACATTCCGACAAGACTCGTTAGTCATAAGTTTTTTTTTTGTTTGTTTGTTGGTTAAGTTTTTTCTTTGTGATATTATCAATCAAGTAACTGGATCTCTTCAATCAAGGAACCATATAAGTCTGTTGAGTAGTGGCCATATAATATGACTCAAACAAACTCAATATTATCACACTTTGAAAAGAAAAATGGATCTAAAGTATAATAATAAAAAAAGAAGGTTACAAAAGAGAAAAAAAAAAATTATGAAGAAAAATGGATCAAAAAGAAGGAAAAAGAATCAACAAAATCACACGGAAAAATGAATATGAAAGAATAATAATAATAATAAATAATTAAATCTTTGTTATGAAATCACAAATTCCTTACTTGCCAATAGGCATTGAAGAGACATGAGTTATACATAGAACAAGATGAAAAACTTTTAAAAGCATTGTTTAGAATTCGAGAGATTCTATTTCTCTCATTTTCTTCTCTAAGGAGTGAAGAAGTGAGTATAATTTTCCTTTCAGGATTTTGTTGAGAAATGGCGTTGACGAGAACTATTAGAGTATTAGTTAAAAAGACTTGAGCATTGTCGAAGACATTTTTGCAACAAGGGCCAAAAATGCGAAAACAGCCCAAATCTCCCCTTGGGTTTTCTAGATGTGTTTATTGTGGAGAATCAAGCACAAAATTCCAATATATAATGAACAAAAGGCTAATGCTGCTTTGACAAGAGAGAATCAAAATGCTAATAAAAAAAGTGCAGAAAAAGCATAAAAACATAACAGGTCTGAAATTTCGACCCACAATCACTGAGAAGAACAAATTGAGAGAGGTTGTGAGGAAGAGAGGGAAGGTTCTCCTGTACCCATATTTCCACCCCTAAGGTTCAGAATTGTGAGAATGTTTCCTGGCTCAGTGGGTTTTTGCTCTCAAGTGTCAGCTCTATGGGGAAAATATGGTTCAACAGGTCTGAAACTTCGACCCACACTCAGCGAGAAGAGGAAATTAAGAGAGGTTGTAAGGAAGAGAGGGAAGGTTCCCCTGTACCCATATTTCCACCCCCAAACTTCAGAATTGTGTGATTGTTGACTGGCTGAATAGGCTTTTACTTTGAAGTTTCAAGTATATGGGTAGAACGTGGTTAATTGATTTTGAATCTGATTGGGCCTTTTGTATTGAACTTGGGGTGCTCTAAGTGACTGTTTTTGGTCAATAGAAGAGGTTTTGAACCCTAAGGTATGAATCAAAGAAGTTATGGTTGTATGGGATGTGACCTTAGGCCTATTGGACCTGGGCTCGAACATGCCCAAGGGCCAAGGTTGAGTCTAATCCTCACAAAAAGTCAAGGATATGACCTTAGGCCCATTGGGCCTTGGCCCTAATATTCACAAGGGCCGAAGCCGAGCCCAAGCCATATAGAAAGTCCTTGTCATTTTGGAGGCATGACAAACGGGCCCACATCTGGACCATTATAGCTTGCTCGAGAGTACGTTCGCTCGGAATAGCTTGCGTCCCCAGTAGTTCAGTATTGCCTTGGGGAGTATCGCTGCCAGGCCATCTTGAGGAGACGAGAACCAGTTCCAATGCCATTACTGTTGTTTCTAATGGGGCATATTCCTGGTCAAGAATAATCCCATTAGACCCCACCCATACAAGTGAAACCAGAATGTAATCATGAAACCTCCGCCCAACTCAAGCTATAATTAGGAGAATGGAATGAGAAGAAGGGGTTAACAATTCTAGAGAGAGAGAGAGAGAGAGAGAGAGAGAGAGAGCAAATAAATGAGACCTGGGAGTGAGTAACACAAAGAGCAGAGTAAGGGTGTTTATTGGGATTAAGGGAAGTAATAGAGTGATTTGAGGTGGAACTGCCCTTGGTAGGAAATACTAGGCCCACTATACAAGTAGATTGTGAGCCCAATTCTAAGCCCGGTCCACATAGTAGAATTTAGGTACGCACAATGGTCATATTTGATTTAATTGGGTAAGAGAGATGCCTTGCTTTTTGCATAATTTGGGAAATAAAGTAGCCTAAATTCATGAGCTGATGTTTCCTAGACATGACAGGTCCTTGGAGATTGCATTTGGTTGTTGCAGCAGACCAGGCTAGCCACTTAGGGTCAACTATGTGTTTTAGGCAAAAATGGTATAGCAGAAAAGTTGGGCCACAGACACTCAGAGCATAAAAACTGTTTTTGGTTGGAAATTTCAGGTACAAGACCTCCTCCATGAGCCTAAGGTGCTACTAGTGTCCCTTGCCCACTTGGTAGCATGTATGTGTTAAGCGCATGCAAAAGGTCCAAAAGGAACTGACCTATACTCTCCAAACCACACTTCCTCAATTTCCCCTAATAAGTCACACGGGCTTGGGCTATGCTTAAAAGAATAAAATATAATATAATACATGAATTGAGCCCACAAGGAAGTTGGGCTTGTAGAAAATGTGTTGCAAAAATGAGTATCAACAAGCATCAAAGAGGAAATTAGGATTCAATCAAGTTTTTAGAGATGTAATGTTGGTCATGCAACAATAAAACTTACATCGAACATCATAAAAGATACTGTTACTGATAAGGGGAATTTTTAATTGGGAAAATAAAAGTTGATCTCCAAAGACCCGTCAACTCTATTATGCATACTGAAGACAGTAAGCTGAAGGGAGTAAGCTGAAGGCAATAAGCTGAAGGGTAAGATGAAGATGGGTAGCCGACGCTAATAAAGCTGAAGGGTGTAGGCGAAGCTGACGACCCTAACGAGGTCGTAGGCAAAGCTGACGACCCTAAAGCTGACGACTCGGACGATGGAGTAGGCAAAGCTGATGACCCTAAAGCTGACGACCCTAACGAGGGAGTAAGCAAAGCTGACGACTCTAAAGCTGACGGCTCCAATGTATTCCTGACTTGATCACCACGCATGAGTATATAAGGAAATGTCTTGTATCCCACGTTTAGTGTTAGTCTCCTACAAGGAAAGGATTCCGTAATATGCGCTCATGAGGATTCCTATAAGGAAAAGACTTCTAGCCCAAGGAAGAGAGGTCAACCCTCTACTACTATAAAAACCCCAATACCCTCACAAACCGAGGTACGCACAATTTTTTTAAAGCTTAAACTCTCAAACATTGTTGGAGCTCTCTTCTGACTTAACCTTCGGAGGGTCTTTGGCCGGTACCCCACCGGTGCCCTTTGATTGGTTTTTCTCTTTTATTCTTCAGGTGCGCCTATTGACGTGTATGGACGATCAACTCACTGACGATTTTTTGTGCATCATCAGTTGGCGCCGTCTGTGGGAAACGAGTGATCAGCCATATCACCGCTCCAAAGACAAAGAGTTGCATGGTCCAGACGATCAATGGCTACCATCAACCAAGAGACCGAAAAACCGCCCAACGACTTGGAGAGTTGCTGTAGCAAGAGTTGGGCCAGTAGAACAAATAGTATTTGAACCATCAAAATAACGAATAGGACTACAACGCGTCCCAACGGTTGAAAGTTCAAGCATCACGCATCCCGGGGGCAGTGTACAAATGGCCAACCGTGTAGAAGGATGCCCAATCCTACGTAAAAGCATACGACATATGCCAATAGTCCAGCATACGTCATCGCTAAACACCACAAAAGGAAGCCGACGAGCACCTAATCCTCATCCCAATCGGATAGATCGACAACCAAGGGTACCGACGATCAAGGATGTCAACGCTTCAGCAAGATCTTATCGCTAAACATTACAAAAAGGAGTCGACAGACACCTAATCCTCATCCCAGTGGGATGGACGGACAAACCAAGCCACCTATCAGTGCCTTGGTAAAAAATCTAAGTCTTCCTACCTACGGGTGGACGGACGAACCAAGCCACCAACAAGTGCCTTGGTACAAAATTTAAGTCCTACTACCTACGGGTGGAAGGACAAACCAAGTCACCCACGAGTGCCTTGGTCAAAATTCTAAGTCTTCCTACCTACGAGTGGACGGACGAACCAAGCCACCCATCAGTGCCTTGGTAAAAATCTAAGTCTTCCTACCTACAGGTGGACGGATGAACCAAGCCACCAACAAGTGCCTTTGTACAAAATTTAAGTCCTACTACCTACGGGTGGAAGGACGAACCAAGTCACCCACGAGTGCCTTGGTCAAAATTTTAAGTCATCCTACCTATAGGTGGAAGGACAAACCAAGCCACCAACAAGTGCCTTGGTACAAAATTTAAGACCTACTACCTACGGGTGGAAGGACGAACCAAGTCACCCACGAGTGCCTTGGTCAAAATTTTAAGTCATCCTACCTATAGGTGGAAGGACAAACCAAGCCACCAATAAGTGCCTTGGTACAAAATTTAAGTCCTATTACGTACGGGTGGACGGACGAACCAAGTCACATAAAAGTGCCTTGGTTAAAAGTTTAAGTCCTACTACCTGTGAGTGGAAGGATGAACCAAGTCACCCACAAGTGCCTTGGTCAAAATTCTAAGTCTTCCTACCTACGGGTGGAAGGACGAACCAAGCCACCAACAAGTGCCTTGGTACAAAATTTAAGTCCTACTACCTACGGGTGGACGGACGAACCAAGTCACCTAGAAGTGACTTGGTTAAAATTCTAAGTCTTCCTACCTACGGGTGGACGGACGAACCAAGTCACCCATAAGTGCCTTGGTCAAAATTCTAAGTGGAAGGACAATCCGAGCCTCCTACGAGGGGCTTGGTAGAAAAACTAAGTCTTTCTACCTATGGGAGGACGGACAAACCGAGTCACTCAAGTGCCTTGGTGGAAAAATTTTAAGTCCTACCTATGGGTGGACGGATGAACTAAGCCACCCACGAGTGCCTTTGTCAAAAATCTAAGTCTCCCTACATACAGGTGGGTAAACGAACTGAGCCACCAATGAGTGTCTTGGTCAATAGTCTAAATCTTCCTACCTACGGGAGGAAGGACAAACTAAGCCACTCCCGAGTACCTTAGTAAAAAAATCTAAGCCCTTCTACCTAAGGGGTGGACGGACGAAACAAGCCATTCACTTGTGCCTTGGTAAAAATTTAAGTCCCCTTACCTACGAATGGACGGATACAAACTTGTATCCAAAATTTACTTAGTCCATAGAGTGGATGAATACAAACTAGTATAAAAACTTTATAGAATCCACAAGGTGGACGGATGCCAACTCATGTTATAAGTCCTCAAGATGATATATGAACCATGTTCACAAAAGGAACGGATGTGTCAAAAAACATCCAAATTTGTCCACAGGATGGACGGGTACATTAACTAAGTACACGAGGTGGACGAATGAAAGATATATAATGTGGTACATCTAATTATTAACAAATCCACGAGGTGGATGGAAGAAAAATGTATAATGAGACGCACCTAAATTACTACTAAGTCTGCAAGAAGGCGACGGAAGCAAAGAAGGCTCAGAAAACCAATATATGAGGGCGACGGAAGCAAAGAAACATACGAGGGCGACGGAATCAAAGAAGGCTCAGAAAACCAATATACGAGGGCGACGGAAGCAAAGAAATATACAAGGGCGACGAAATCAAAGAAAGCTCAGAAAACCAATGAGCGACGGTTTTTATCCTTAACAAAAAGCCATCGTTCTCAAAACAACTCCCATATACTTAAAACCCACAAGCTAATGAGCAACACATGCCCAGAGGTCCCAAAGTATTGAAGTGTTTAAAAACCGATCCGATTTAGTCTTTATCACAGGCACTATCTTCGGCGAGATCTTAACAACCTCATTGTCAGGCGCGGTTGGTTCGTAATTCAAAGGCCAGTCCATAGCCACCGTATGGCAAGATTCCCATGAGTCTAATATCCAAGGTGTTTATTTTGTTGACCAAACCGTCCCACTCCACCATGGAATTGACCGTGACAATGGTTGTGCTCTTTGTAACTTGCCTCGCCTTCGAAACTGAGCCATTGACTGATTGGTTAGATCCACAACTGTCCTACATAACCCAACGGATCATGCCCAGTTGAAGAAAACAAGAATATTCCTTTCTTCTCGAAGAAATCACAGTTCTAAGGTTGATTCCAGTTCTTGAAGATGGGTCCGAATGGGGTTTTTCTTTAACAACTCGTGCTCATGTAAATGACGTTCCTTTCTTGCCTTGCTGCTAAGGTGTTTGCCAAAAATCCTGTGAAAACCCCTTGTGGTCAATACAACTTTAGCTGACCCACTAAAGCTTTGGGTCTCAATAGAAGAGTAAAAAAAAAAAAATATATATATATATATATATATATATAGGGATTGGCAAGGAAAAGGAAACAGAGAAATCTCTTTCCCTTCCCTAACTCAATCACGGCTCCAGCTGAAAGCTCATCACCAAATTCAGGGAGGTCTTCTCTATTTTATTTATCCTCTGCCTTTACTTTGAAGCTTGACATCATTTGGTTATATTAATTTGAGAACCAATGTATAAATTTGGCTTCACGCATGGTTGCAAGGCATTTTTATTATGATCAAAATATATTAAATATGGTCCTTGCTTTGTTACAATCACTATTAGCCTTTTCAAAGTCAGCTTATCTATTGCGAACACCTTCAAGAAAGTGTTATGTTCTTTCTAAGCCTTTTGGATGATGCTTAAGCTAGACTTTACTACCTTCTGCAGCTAAGAGCTTTCATTGGCTTATATTTATTTTCTTTTTCAAGATTCTTGTGAAGCTTTAAGGTGCTTTTAATCATATTCGCACCTGGGTTAAAAGTAAAATATGGCTGTCAATTCGTTTTGAAGCTGATGTTGGTTGGCCTAACGAGTAGCCACCAGTTTTGAAGATGTTTATGTAGCAGACATGACTTATATTACTTGCTTCTATTTGCTGAAATAAATATATATACTCATAGTACACTCAGACTAGATATTCGCTGTCAAGGTGTTTATCTTAATTGCTTAAAGATGGTCTCATCTTCCACATCATTAACAGCGGGAACACTATGGGATTGCTTGCAACAGGCTTTATGTGTGCAGCAACAGGCACCAATAGAAGTTGAAAGGAGAAACAAGGATACTTCCCATAGAAAGCTAGCATCCACTTAATGTGAGGGCAGGTTCTTAAAATCTCTAATCAGGGTCTCAAGGGAAGTTTCTTCACTTTGATATTTTCGCATATACTGCTAGAAACACGACTGTTTGAGTTGAGAGTAATGCCTAAACAGTATTTTCTCTCAAGAACAGTTTTGACAAGCTTAATATATGATTACAAGATTTAATTTTTCTCATTATGATTTCCTATCCATGGACTTGTATCTGCACAAGGCTAAATGGCTGATTTAGCCTTATTTAACTACAAACTAGTTATTTAGTAGTATTAATCTTGTCCTTGCAGGTTAAGTAAATTATTTTTTATGCCTTGTGGCTAATCTGTAATGACGTTACAGGACACTCACAAATATTTTGACTATCTAGTTGTATTATGTCGCTTTGAGCCAATCAATCTAGCTTGGGAAAGATAGTGACAGTACAACTTGTCAAGGCATGAGCCCAAATGGCCTTAGAATGCAGTCAGTGACTACTAACTCAGTGGCCGCATTGTGGAACCTTATCGCCAATAATGGGAATGATCTCTAGCCCCCTGAGCAACAAATTCAGGGAAGTTCCTTGACTCTTTCTTAAAGTATGAATAGCTTTCTATTGAATCATGGTATCCCTTTTTGCTTAATCGGAGAGTAATTCCTCCCATTTCACATGTTTGGGACTATGTATAGATTTGACTACATGGCTGCCTTCAATAATTTCAGTGGCTGATTTACTTGCTGATCTCTCATCACTAATGAAAATTATCTTCGAGAAATTTATACTGGATGAAAGTAATTCAGTCTTATCTTTTAATCTTGCTTTTGGCAGTCCCATGGCGGCTTTTTCAAAATAAATACTTTATTGAACAAATTGATTCTGGGTGATTACTAGGGGGCTAATTTAGTTTACCCCCAGTATCTTTCATGAGGACCTAGATTCATCTATTAACCATATATGTGTGGTATACAATTTACTTATTCCTTGAAATAATATTTTATCAAGCCATTGAGGGCTAGTGTGTTATACAAAATTCTCATGGCAGTCATGACTCGTTTAGCAAAGCTATTTCTTAGCCATTATGCAAGGCATGGCCTTATGTTGCCTCTTGGAATTCTAGGGATCAGACATGATTTACTATGAATGGTCATTAAACTTAATGCATACTGGTGGCTAAAATGGCTTATTATCATCGCTATCTAGCTTGCCAAGGTGATGGTGATCCCATCTTCCATGAGACGTAGCAAACACAAAGGAGCACCTTGCAGCCCTCTGGGCCTATTGTAATCTCAAGTTACAAGCCACAGAATCTTCGCCTTTCCTCTCTAGTCTATGACATGGCCAAAGTCGCCTACGGGTGGACGGTCACTATGCTAAGTCACCTACGGGTAGACGCATGGCCAAAGTCGCCTACGGGTAAATAGTCACTACGCTAAGTCCCCTACGAGTAGACGCATGACCGAAGTCGACTATGGGTAGATGATCACCATACTAAGTCGCCTACAACTAGACGACCAAAATGGTGATGAGGTACCAACACTTAGTCACCTCAATAAGTCCACAAAGTGGACGACCCTATTAAATCCGCAAAGTGGGCGACATTGATGAGTCCAAAGTGGACGACCTCACCCTAAGAGAATGAAAAATTATTAAGTCCACAAAGTAGATGAGTTTAATATAAATCCACAAACTTGACCAAAGTCTACAAAGTAGATGAGCCTAAGTCCACAAAGCGGATGACCCCTCAAAAATGAATGAACTTATCCACAAAGTGGATGAATGTATGACTTGTCCCACAAGTGGACGAGTCCATCAAGTAAAAGCAAGCTGACGCCATTATCCACAAATGGATGGATTTGTGAACAAATCCATCAGTCCACAAAAAGGACGACGCTATCATCTTTTAGGTCTGCCACGGACTTGGTAAGATCGTCACCTTCCTCAAAAATAGTGTCGCCCACGGGTGTTGACTGTAAAGGCTCATCTGGAAACGGAACTGATCAGTTCGCGCCACGTGCTCAAGCATTTAATAAAGGCGGCTCAAGGCGTCACACATGAGTGACCTTTCTGACGATGTTAACTCCATAACCCATCAGCTAAAGCTGACGAGGTTATGGAGTGGGGGGCAACTGATAAGGGGAATTTTTAATTGGGAAAATAAAAGTTGATCTCCAAAGACCCGTCAACTCTATTATGCATACTGAAGACAGTAAGCTGAAGGGAGTAAGCTGAAGGCAATAAGCTGAAGGGTAAGATGAAGATGGGTAGCCGACGCTAATAAAGCTGAAGGGTGTAGGCGAAGCTGACGACCCTAACGAGGTCGTAGGCAAAGCTGACGACCCTAAAGCTGACGACCCGGACGATGGAGTAGGCAAAGCTGATGACCCTAAAGCTGACGACCCTAACGAGGGAGTAGGCAAAGCTGACGACTCTAAAGCTGACGGCTCCAATGTATTCCTGACTTGATCACCACGCATGAGTATATAAGGAAATGTCTTGTATCCCACGTTTAGTGTTAGTCTCCTACAAGGAAAGGATTCCGTAATATGCGCTCATGAGGATTCCTATAAGGAAAAGACTTCTAGCCCAAGGAAGAGAGGTCAACCCTCTACTACTATAAAAACCCCAATACCCTCACAAACCGAGGTACGCACAATTTTTTTAAAGCTTAAACTCTCAAACATTGTTGGAGCTCTCTTCTGACTTAACCTTCGGAGGGTCTTTGGCCGGTACCCCACCGGTGCCCTTTGATTGGTTTTTCTCTTTTATTCTTCAGGTACGCCTATTGACGTGTATGGACGATCAACTCACTGACGATTTTTTGTGCATCATCAGTTACCATTAAGCTATCACTTAGATCCTAAGAAACTCTTCTTTTTTTATTATTATTATTTTCTTTTTTAAATAAAAGGTTGGTAAAAGAATCCGCCCATTTTTAATTAGAAACTTTAATGCGTCTAAAAACAAAAAGGCTCTAATTCTTAATCTTTAGTTATAGGTAGGGGTGGCAATATTTGACATGATCCGTGAACATAACACAAAGTTAGCAGGTTAAGTTTTAGACTTAATGGGTTTGTGATAAATTCAGGTCAACACAAATTGACTAATTTGAGCTTGACATGCAAAACCCATTTGAATTTGTCTAACTCATTTAACTAAAGATTAATTTCAACCAATTTACCCTTCATAGTTTTGTAATTATATTTTAATTATTGGTGACTTTGTTTAGAATCTAGCTGTATTCTTATGCATTACATATATATATATATATATATATATTGTTTGTATTAGGTAAACGTGTGTTGAGGTCCAAAAATGCAACAAGGAAGTCCAATCTAGGAAGGGCCGTAGGCCTTGACAAGAGAAAGCCTAGTTTGTGAAGTTAAGAAGGGCTATGAAGGCCCAACAAGTGAAGGAAGTCAAAGAAAGGTCAAAGAAAAGGCAAAAGGAAGAGAACCCAAACTTGGGCTACGAACGGGTCATCCATCCCCAAGAAACGGGTCCTTTGGGGGAAAGTTTGAAAATGCTGAGAAGGACGTAAGCAATTTGGAAGATAGTTTGGGAATGAGTCATATGTATCCTTGAGAAAGGAAAAGAGGGACGAAACCGTAGGATGTCCTGTCAAAATCAAGTTCTTGGGAGGCTGAGAGAAGTGAAAGGGACAAGTGATGTCCCTAAACCCGGTGATGGAACTGAGGGACCTCGATTAGAGTAGAGGATATGCAGTAAGAGGAAGGATAGTCAGAAACTTTCAAAGTTCACCCATTGCAAGGAGGGATCTATGTCATTTTTAGGAAAATGCCCAACCAAGAGAAGTTGACATCAAGCTTCCAAGACCTCTGAAATGTCCTTTTAAGCTTTGAAAATAGGTCTCGAAACATTGACCTTAGAGGATGATCTGATTTGTCTCAAAAAAGAGGCTTTTATGAGTGGAAAACCCACCAATACACTTTCGGGGGTGAGTTCCCAGAAGAACAAAATAAGAGAAGATGAGGAAAGGAACAACCACTAATGTTCCAGGCAAAGAAACTCAGCCTGTTACCAAGAGAAGTAAAGGGATAACACTATAATTTGAGGCCTTCAAAGAACAGTATAAAAGAGGAGCAAGGGAGACATGAAAGGAAAGACAAGCAAGGTGCAAAAAGACTAGAAATATAAGAAAGAGATTTTCAGTGATTCAAGTCGAGTTCATTGAGTGTAAAAGAACATTGTAAGAGGTCCCTACAGTTATATTCAAGGAACCACTTGGATTTAAAGGGCTCAAATTTCATAAGTCTTAGGAACCTAAAGGGGACTAGCCAAGCCTGTGATCTTTTAGGCTTATTGGACCTTGTGGAGTATCCTCACAATGTGAGGCCAAATGTACTTCTAACACTTGACTTAATCAAATAAAACTTTCTTGAAGCATTCACAATTATCATTATTCACTTTCATGTTGTGTACTTGCTATTCTCTTTGCTTAGTCAATATAATACATATATTTATTGTGGAGTTCATTTAACTTGTACACAGATCAATTTGAATAATAGCCTAACAAGGCCGTGGTGAGTTGAGCCCAGTTCACCCAATACCTACTCCAAGCCCTTCTTAGTGACCTAGGATCCACGTTAGCATTGGGTCTGGGAATTGTCCAAAAAAGGGACTCACAATGTGATAACTTCATTACATGACTTATTTATCAAATGGTTTGTGTTAGATCATGTTGACCTTAACAAGACTTGTTTTTGAAACAAGTTATACAAGTTGTGTCATATCAACTTGTTTAATAAATATATCATATTAGAATTGAGAGAATTTGATATAATTAATAAAGGCGTAAATGCACTTTTGGTCTCTACATTTTGGCTTTTTTCTGTTTTGGTCCCTACATTTTAATTTCACGTCCCTACATTTTAATTTCACCATTTCTAGTCCTTAAATCAATTAATGCGTGTTATTTTGGTCATTTCTGTCAGTCAACAATTGAAAATATCTGAGGTGGCTAACGGAATGCACTATTTGCACAGTAAATACTAACATGTTTATTAAAATAATATTAAAAAAGGCAACTTCAACATCTGCGTCAACGTCCACATCAGCATTTAACTTAAAAAATTAAATTTATCAATTTAAAAATTATTAAAAAAAATTAAAAACAAAAAAATGGTGGAATTTAGATTTGTTTTGTTTGTACTTAGTTTCTTTTTCTTCTTTATTTTCTTATTCTTCCCCAGATCTTTCTCTGCCTCCCATTCTTTCTTTTGTCTTCTTTATTTCTTTTCCCTTTTCTTCTTTCTCCCTCTATCTTGGTGCTTAGCCTTCTTGAACTCTTTAAGCAAGTTCCTCCACTTGTCAATGCACATAATGGGTGATCGATTTCTCTCATCTTCGATGAAATCTGCTCCCACAAGTGCTTGTTCAATTTCGGCTTGGACCCACGTTTGGGCTCTCGTCTTGGACCATGTCTCGGCTCGCCTTTAGGAGCCTTGACTTCGACTTCAACTTCATGGTTGTCGTCGCTGCCGTTGTTATCACCGAGAATCATTTGCTAGTGCTAGTGGTGAAAGTGGGTGTGAGTGTGAGGGTGAGGTTGACAAGCATGGTGAGGTGGCAAGACGTCGGCACCGGTGCCATCATGTGGGTTTCTAGGTAGATCTGAAACCCCTCTCCCTCCTTACTTTTTCATCTCACTCTCTCTTTATCTGGGTTGAGTCTGCTGTATTTCTTTTGCATTTTTGATAAATTTGAAAAGGGATAATATGAGTTTGTGAAAGGAAATTTTTTAGATCTGGGTGGCGGTGGTTAGTTGGGCTCACAAGTGGTGGATAGATTTGGATTTTTTGGCCATTGGTGGGGTTTGAAGGTGGTGGCTTGGGGGAGGATTTTCTTGGTCTATTGCTTTGTTTGGTTGAGTTTTGATGTTTGGTGTTTGGTTGGTTGGGTCCAGTAGAGATGTTTTAGTGTTTTGGTTGAGATGTGTTTTGGTATTTTTGTGATTGTTGGGTTTTGGTCTCATTTGAAGATTGCTATGTGTTTTGCACGTTTGGTTGCTAAGAAAATGCAAGAAGTGAAACAAAAAAAATATTGATTTTTATAATTTTCTGGGCAACAAGTTATTTGAGGAAGAACATGAACCATTTTGGGAAAGTGAGGAAGAACTTAAACAATTCTGGGGAAGTGGGGAAGAACACAAAGAACATAACAAATGCATGATCTTCCAACAAAATAATAGAAAGAAAAAATAATGATGAAAAGAATGGGAGAAACTTTTAGATCTGGGTTGGTGTTCTTGTTCAAGAAACTTTTAGATCTTAATTCATGTGAATTTTGGTTTTTAATTCTGTTTTTATTTATTTTTATTTAGTTAAAATCAATAAATTAATTTTTTAAATTTATATGGTAATGTGTCATGGGTGATGTGGATTTTTAATAATATTTAAATCTTCCGTTAGCCACCTCAGATATTTCTGGCTGTTGACTGACAGAAAGGACCAAAATAATACACGTTAATTGATTTAGGGACTAAAAGTGGTGAAATTAAAATGTAGGGACCAAAATGGAAAAAAGCCAAAATGTAAGGACTAAAAGTGCATTTACGCCATTAATAAATGTGTTGTGTTTATGCCAAGTAGGGGTGGCAAAATTTGACACGACCAGCGAAATCAACACGACTAACTCGTTTATAGACAGGTAATGAGTTGAGGCAAAATGGGTTTGTTTCATATTCAGGTCGACACATCTGATCCATTTAATAAACGAGTTGTGTTCATGTTCAACAGGTGAACTTGTCTGACTCGTTTGACCTTTTTAGGTTATAAAAGCATTAAAATTTTTTATTATTGCTTAATTTTTTGTTGTAATTATATGTTTATTACTATATTTATAGTTGTTAAATATAGTAATTCAAGTCAGGTTTGACCAATTAATCAAATAGGTTATTAAACAGGTCATTTGTATTGACCTTTACATGACTTGAAAACTAAATGGGTTAAATGTGTTGTGTCGGGTCGACCTGTTTAATAAACGGGTCGAGTTAGGGTTGAGAATTTTTGACACGTTTACTAAATAGGTGAGGTTTGGGTCAACTTATATAGTCGAGTACTCATGGTTCAACATGATAAGAACTCGACCCATGAACACGAAAAGCCACCTTGATGCCAACCTATATAGTCGAATATTTATAAGTTGACGCGTGAATATGATTCTAGGAATTGCCACCTAAAAAAGGAAAAAAAAAAAGAAGAAAAAAGTCTGATATGTTATGTCTATTTGGCATGATTAATTTTGCTAATTTATTTTACTATTCAGTTTATTTTTGCTACTATTCATGGGTTTTACTGTACTATTTCAGCTCACTTTTACTTTTATCTACAGTACTTTTAGCAAAAAGTTTTTAATTTTAGTAAGATAAACGGATCCCAAACAGGCTTGTTATATGATCAAGCAGTGAGTTTGAAAAGCAAAAGTACAATTTTACCCCTTAAAAAAAACCGTTGAAAGTGGAAAGAGGATGTCCCCAATTCGAGGTAGGGAGCATTTAGGTAAAAATTAAAAAAAGCTCAGACGATATCACTACACTATTAGGAGTATGTTTGGTAAACTATAATAGGCCTTGTAATGAAATAGTTATTCCAATAGTTTAGTTATTCTTTAGTTTGATTATGTTCTTATTACAAAGAATAGTTATTTTTTTATAAATAACTATTCTTCAAAATGAGAAATAACTATTCATCTTTAAAAGGGTTATATTAGCTATTTTTTAGTAAGTGCAATAATTTTAAAACTTAATATATTTTGAAATAAACAAACTTTCTATATATATATATATATATATATCTAACAATTATAAAAATAAAAAATAACATATATTTCTCTTAAATTTAAAAAAATTACAATTTTTAAGAATATATAATTGTATGAGTAAGATATTTCTTAAAATAAATCTTAAGTTTTATTCAAATGTTATAAACCACAACTAAACTTATAAATATGTTTAGTTATTATATTACTACATATTTTATTCTTAGTAATAAAAATTACAATTCATGTCGTAATTTTCATCCATCATACCAAACGTACCCTAGGAGGGTAGGGTTACACTTTATATTGATATATATGTATATATATATATTATACAAAGAAAAAAAATAGCCGGCAGGAGGAGGAGATAGACATTAGACAGAGAGGTTATATTCATTCATTTATTTATTTAATGCAATAGTTTCCCGCCATTTTGAGCATTGAAAAAGCTCAATTTTCCCGCCAAGAGAGATCGATCTAAGAGTCAAAGAAAGAAATCAGAGAGAGAGAGAGAGAGAGAGAGAGAGAGAAAAAGAGAGATGGATAGTGGGACGATGATGATAAGGAAGAAGGTGCAGAGGAAATGCAAGATAAGAGGATACACTCTGAAAGTCGATGCTCTCGATGAGATCCTCTCTTTCGTCAACCGTTTCCAAGGCGCTGAAGACGACGCCCTCGACCTCCTTCTTGACCATCTCCTCGACCACGATTCCTGTATATCTCTTTTTTTTTTTTTTTTTTCTCATCTAAATCTAAATCTAAATCTAATCTAAATGCATTCTCTTTACTCTCTTTGTTTGTTTTCAGTGAAATCTTCAATAATCGACAGGGAACCCGTGCACCGTGTCGTCACCCTTTTATTAGAAGCCGAAGCAGCTGTCGACAACGACGTTGACGACGAAGCCACCGGTGGGCCCTCCTCCTCCTCCTCTGCTATTCGCGTTGTTGATGCCTTCTTCGTCCCCAAATTTCGTTACGACCCCATCAAAAAGATTTTCTACGAGTATGTCATGTCACCCTCTCCTCTTAAAAAAAAAAAATATTCTACTACTATTACTTTTCAAAATTAGGGAAAGATAAAAGTGCAATTCAGCAATGTTCTAATCTTTTATGCATAGAGAGTGGGTTATTGAATTTGATGAACGATATTGATAGGCATACGGGAAGTCTAGCAATTCATGGGGAAGCTTCTGCCAAAGCGGGTTTGTATAGGGACCGCTTCCTATTATTGTTCCAGAGGCTTGCTCGCGACCACCATTTTTCCAAACCTGCGTTTGATACTGAAATTTCACAAGTTGGAAGTTGTGAGGTGCTCTCAAAACTCAAAACTCAAACCCACATCCACTTTATTAATTAATTTTTCATTCATTGCCTCTGCTTGTGTCTGCCAGATATCTCCAATTCAGTCTCTAGTTGGCCAGACTGGAAGAAGATGGGTCATGGGTGTGATATCTCAATTGGAAGATGGCCATTATTACTTGGAAGACCTAACTGCTTCCGTCGAAATCAATTTATCTAATGCAATATCCTTAACATACTTACGTGACTGTAGTAATACTTAATTTGACAACTACTTGGTAATGGCGTATAAAATCTTCGTAATTCTGTTTGCTACACTAGTTTCAATTGGCTCTGTGGATTGTCCCCTTTTTTTGAATTTTGTATTCTTTACTTTGGACCCATTTTGGTGCTGCCTGTTGTGTTCAAAATGGAGATATACAAACAGGGTTTTTCTTTGACAAGAAATACAAGATAACTACAGGGTTTTTCTCAGAGAATACCATTGTTGTAGCAGAAGGTGAGATGCTCCTAGAGGGCATATTTCAGGTTGGTGCTATATTTCGTTTTCTTGAAATCTGCCTTTAATAAATCTGATCTTTTAACAACTGCAGATATTTTCTCAAGTTTGTATGTGCTTTAATTTTTATTTATTTATTATATATTACTCTTTAATAATTTGTCCAAAAACAATTGGTTTTGGCAAATGACAAGGATTTTTTGGTAAAAAAGTTTTTTTTTTTGTTGCTTCCATGATGTTTTGGGTCAGCACATTGGACATTCAATCAAAACATCTTGGAAATTTTCAGTACCTCTTGTCTTGGCAGTCATGTTTTGCATTATTGGGAATATTGGTTCTGGAAGAAATACTAATATTCATACCAATTGTTTAATGTTCCTATCTACAAAATATGGTGTCTACTATATAATTTAGGATGGTCTCCTATAAATTTATAAGGAAATTCTTCTAAAATTATAATCTCATATCATTAATTTGGAACTAGGGTACCAAAATGTATTGTATAAGAGACTAAGAGTGGGGTTCTCAATAGAGATGGAGGATATTAATGTATGAATTCAATTAATGTAACATAGTGGGCGAATCCTTACCTAGACAGTTGATGATTTTTTAGAAAATTTTTGTACTAAAGGAACCTCATACCTTTTCTTTTCCTTTCTTTTCCTTATTCTAATTAAGACTCTGGCTGTTCTTTTAACTGTTGAGCAACCAATCTAATTTTTTTTTTCTCACCTTGTAACTGTTGTGAAATCATCATAATAAGTCTCTCACGTGTAGACGTTTTAATGTTTGAATGAGGTAGTATCATTTTAATAAGCTTAGTGGAATAATTATGATATGAGGTTACAAAATTATCTAGCTATCATAATTTTGAATAAACCTTGTCATTACTGAGGGACATACTACGTTTATACTCTGCTAGCAATCTTGTTTTGAGAATCACATGTCTATTTTCCAAAGTTCCATGGGCATCTTTTGAGTTGATTTTTATGCTAAAACTTGCTCTCTGTTGTGAAGGTAATTACTTGTGGATTTCCTCCATTAGAGGACAGAGATAAGTCGCTCAAATCACTAGCAGGACATGACTTCTTCGGTGGTGGCATACTAACTAAAGAAGAGACTGTATCTTATAAATTGCCTTCGCTATGATTAAGAATTGAAAAAGCATTTCTAGTAAAAAAAAAATTGAAGTTTCTTTGATAACTTTTAACACTTTTGAATTCATAAAATTTCCTATACTCTTCCCATAGCTCAGACTTGCAGAGTTTGAAAAGAGAGCAGTTAACGACATGTTTGTCATACTCTCTGACATTTGGCTAGACAATGAAGAGGTGATTCATGATGTCTCTCTTGTTTATTTGTTTTTTTAACTCCTGAATAGCTCAGTCTAATCTTTATACTCTATTCTTCATGAGAAGGTTATGGGAAAACTGGAGATTGTCCTCAATGGTTTTGAGAGTGTTGAGGTCGTTCCTTCCTTATTTGTATTCATGGGGAATTTTTGTTCTCACCCCTGTAACCTTTCCTTCCATTCTTTCTCAAGTCTCAGGTGAGATATAGCTTACTCTTGTCTGATAATAACAACAATAAAAATAATTATGTCAAGTAAAAGGAATAATGAGCAACTGAGGTGTGCAGATCACAGTTCGGCAAGCTTGGGCAATTGATTGCAGCCCATCCACGGCTGAAGGAACATAGTCGATTTCTTTTTATTCCAGGACCTGATGATGCAGGTATACTAAACTGACTACCACATACTTCAAATGTCCCTCACATTTAGTGGCACGCTTGAGAAATTCTTATTTTTTGACATTTTCAGGTCCATCAACAGTTCTACCCAGATCTGCTTTACCTAAATATTTAACTGAAGAGCTTCAGAAGCACATTCCAAATGCCATATTTTCAAGCAATCCTTGCAGGTTAACCTTTCTGATCACTTGTGAAGATAGGTTTAATATCCTTCCAAAGACACTCTCCTGATGTCTGCAGCATTGAATGTTATTTTTAAGTTGTGTTCTTTGATTGAAGTACCATCTGATAACGGAAATAAGAAAATGTAGTTATGAGATTGAGATCATAATTGTTGCTTGGAATTTGAATTTATCTTGTGCGCTTGCTAATAGAAACTGATGTGGCTATAATTTTCCTCATAATTATACATTTATCATGTGTGTACAGAATCAAATTCTATACCCAAGAAATTGTATTTTTCCGTCAGGATCTGCTCTATAGAATGCGTCGCTCATGTCTGATGCCCCCTTCTATGGAAGAAACTACCGATCCTTTTCAGCATGTAATCTGTTCTTTCTTTCTTACATCTTCATATTTTTTAGATACATCTTTGACCCATTTTTTTGCTTGTGGATATTAGCTGATTGTGCTAATGGCTTTTGAGCTTTTATTGCAGCTTGTTGCTACCATAACTCATCAAAGTCATCTCTGTCCACTCCCGCTTATTGTACAACCTATTGTCTGGAATTATGACCACTGTCTCTATCTCTATCCTACTCCACATACGGTACTGATACTAATTCCAAATGTTTTGTGCTTTGTTTAACATTGTTATGTTTTATGATGTTCTGAATCGCTCATTTTCCCGTCATTAGAACAATAAACACATGAAAGGCAAGGTCATCCGTGGTAATGAAGTTAAAAGCTATGATATACAACCAGAGAATTCAAATTGAATCTGTTGATTATATTTCTGATCTTTTCTCATAATTCAAGAAAGAAGCGGATGTTGGGGGCAAAATTGCTTGACAACGTTAAATTATGATCTTGGAGGCAGATTTCTTGACTTGAACTCATTACATGTTCAAAATACATTGAAGAATGGGAACTTGTGGCTCTTTTTAAATTGATTCATAACATTTAAAACTGAATAACTGGAAAGAAATTAGACTTGCTGGCTGATGCCATCAGAACTGCATAGTGATTAGTTTTGACAAGAATCTGACGCTTGTTTCATTCTTGTCTTTTCATTCAGATTGTTTTAGGGGACAAAAGTGAGCAGAAGGCATTCAAATACACAGGAATCACTTGTTTCAATCCCGGTTCCTTCTCAATTGACTATACATTTGTGGCATATCGACCTTGTACTCAGGAAGTTGAATTGTCAGCCCTGTAGGCATTTGTGAGATGCTGCATGATTGTCAGTGATGAAGGAATCTGAGCAAGGTTTTCTACACTGTTCTTCAGCAGGCCAATCTGATTCAATGCATTCTATGTGATGTTAGGTGGAATAGGATTACAGCTCAATTGTTCCAATATTTAATTGAAAATTAGCCCTTCAATCACTAGAAATTTGTGGTGTAGAAGATTAGGCAGTTGATAGTTTTAAGTGGAAGCACATGGTACTTCTGGGGTAGAGAATTCTGCTGTCATGTAAATATTGCTTGTCAAAATGATTCAGTTCGTGCATTCATTATGTCTCCTTTGTAAAATCATGCCTTCAACAAACAGTGTGGAAAAATAGCAATTCCATCAATTCACTAACGAAATGATTTAGAATATAATAAGGATTGTGGTGTCAACACACTAATTATTTAACTCCCTTTTGGTCAATCTTAGTATGCACTATGCAGTCTCTTCTATACATAGAAGAGAAGGGGGGGGGGGGGGGGGGGGGAACCTGAATATTATTTACAGGGGCCCAAAATAAAGGTATAAATGAATATAATTTGGAGTTGAGGGTCATTTTTTATAGGTATTTGATTTTGGGGGATCACTATTAGCATTTTCATATAAATTATGGAAGTTTCCCTCAAATATAAAGAAAAGTTCTTCCAATTTACCAAATGACTATCTAAATGAGCATTCACATGTATTTTAATTATATTATTTATTTAAAAAGTTGTGTGACATTATTTATTTAAAAAGTCGTGACATTTTCTTACATGATTTAATGAATCATGTGGATCGTCATTTAAATAGTAATATAATAAGTTGGAGGATATTTGTCCCTCCCCCCACCCCCCTTTTTCTCTTAAATCAAATTGAGGACTATATTTTAGCGAGAAATTTTACCTTCTTAACTTCCACATGGTTTTATTTCAATGAAAAGAAGCAGATGAGTATGGCATTTGGGTAATAAAACCCCTTAGTCTCAAATCTCAAGCCTTGAGAGGGAACCTTTTTTTTTTGGGCTCAAATTGGTGTGCAGACTTAAATTAAAGGTTTGGCTTACCTTCAATACTTTTTTATAACTGGAATCTCATTTTATTTTAATGAGAAATTGTCACATCACTTACTAACTAAATAAAATGTGGAGATTAAAACTCATTACCACTTGCTTTTGTGTATTTAAAACCAAAAGAGATCTCTAGTTAAAAAACTACTGGAAGTAAACCAAACTTTTAAATTAGAAACAATTCGACCTTTTTCCTCCTTGTATGCCTGACCATGGTCTTGAAGATTCAAATAGCTGTTTTCCATGCATTTCCTTTTGTTTTCAGGGATGTGCTTGAACAATATGTTTGTATGGGGACAAACATGGGCATATGGTTCTACAAATCCCTTTTTAGGAATTCAGTAATAGACAGAGTTAACAAAATCGAAATCTATGATCTATACCAACTTTTTTATGCGTCCATAGCATCTTTCTACGTAGTTGTCTCAACTCTCAAATCTATCATCATTGGTGTGTTTTTCTTTTTCCAATACCTTCTACTACTGTAGTTTTGTCTCCTCCCTATGTCAGGTTTAAACAAGCATACTGATCTTTTAGATATACGACTTATGTTTTTTCAATTAAAATTATAGCTCTATATAAGGTTTTGCAGAATCCATTGGCTGTTATAAATTATCACCTAAAAAACTAAGTGCTCTCTTCTATATCATCCTTTACATCAGGATAATTCCTTGTGTTATATATAGCAGGAAAAGTGAAAGTATTAATATGATTTGTATAAAGATCCATCTACATGTGAGTTAATTACAGAAGGAACCTTCCATATTAGTGGTAGCACTCATTTTGTTTTTAGCATCATTGATGTTTTGACTGAGAACATAGAAATTGGGATGGCCAGGAACAGTTGATGAGCAGGTATTCCTTCGTCTTCACGCAGACATTATATAATAATTTCGACCTTTGTGGAATACACCGTGGCACGAAATTTGACAATTTGCACCCCTAGCTTGGGAATTTGTGATTGGATATTGAGTATGTCATCAACTTAGTGGCCTTCTTTCAGTGAATGCTGCTGCACTCTTGAGTAATGTTGAAGATTCTTGATGCTTTTTCTCCTTGATTATCTCTTGATTGGGTTGTTATGAGGATATAAGCTCTTCATCAGTCAGAATTTGAACACGACAAAATGTTGTAATCATTTTGGACTTGTGAGCTTATTGCGCCAATCTACACTTGAGCCGAAAGAAATGTTTTGAGTGCATTTGTTCTTTATGCTATTGATAGAATATCCTACTTATAATACTATAAAGCAAACCCTTTCTTCAATTACACGTCCAATACGCTAGTGGGAGCTCTGTAGTATCAATCAAAACATAACTTACTGACGACTGCAGTAGCTCATGTTTTGAAGACATCACCTTCAAATGTATTTATATATATATATATATATATATGATACAAAGTTACATGCTGTTACTTTTATCTGTTAATCTTCACTATTTCAACTCAAGCGAAAGAGATATGTCGATCCAGGAAACATATAGGAAAAGGCGCATCCAGTTTCAATTACAAAATATAAAGGTGCTATATTCCATCAAGGTTAGTACAAAAATCCATTTAAAGGAATGTGTATCCGTGCCAAACAATGACACTAACATCTCTGTCTTCTACCTAATACCCACAAGCCCAAAAGTGAGTTGCACTCAATAAGCATATATATATATATATATATGTTCTATTCTATTTATTATTTACCACAACCAACTGTATTTTAGAATAAACTTACTACTTATAAAGTTCTAAAAGAGTCAAGAATAGATATATATATACACTACTATACTGGTACTGGTAGTGGTGAAAGAGATGGCCTTGACATTTGGAGAACAAACACAATGAAAATAAGATGAAAATAGGGAAGAAAATTGTGAATTGGGCGGTGATTGTCCTACTCCTAATATACATTGGTAGGTAGGCGTACCTCTTCTTGAGTCAAGCTTAGAAAAGCTAGAATCCTTTCAAATGGTTCACAAGTTGGCTTTCATTCGGTGGTTTCACAGTTGAGAAGTTTAGATGAGTGTGGACCCATGGCCTTGAGAAAACCTTTATCCCACACGAGGTGACTATGCGTCATATCAGATGATGACTTGAACCAATAATTAAGGGCATAAATCTGAATTTATTCACAGCTTAATAAAAAGTAGAAAGTAACAGGTTTTACAGATGATGACTTGAACCAATAATTAAGGGCATAAATCTGAATTTAGTCACAGCTTAATAAAAAGCTGAAAGTAACAGGTTTTACGAAAAACACATATGTCAACATGTTTATTCAAATTAGATGGCTAAGTCTTGTTGTTAATGTGAATATATATATGGGTTTGTTTGCGACTGTGTGTGTCTCATGCATATCATATTGTAGATATGCTTGATAATCTTTTTCGTTTTTTTAAGGTTCAAGTGTAATATACAAGGAAATTTTCTACAGGTGTGATGATTACACTTACACGCATTCATGTTTTTCCACTAGCAGAGATGTTTATAACAACATTCTCTCCAGCTCCAGTTATATAAGATTAGTTAAATTATCCAGATTGACTAGCTAATTAATAAATGTAGCCGGAATCTTATGCTAGCTAGGGAGTGTTTTGGTGATCCACTGTGAAGAATACTTGGATTGTAGTTCACTAATTACATAGACAAGATGCCTTGCCTTATTGGGTTTAATTAACTCGGTGTTTCTGTTTGACAAGATTGTATTTATTGTTAGGAGAGACAGCTTCAACAAGAAATCCTATGGTTCTATATTCTAATAGACATGCAAATGTGTAATAGAATGAAGTTTCCTCGTATAAAGAAAATTAATTTTGGTCAATATAATCGCTGAATGGCTTGAAGAAAAAGTAGGTAAAGCTGGTGAACAGTCAAGAAAGAGCTCTTCGTACATGAAGCAGTTAGGAGCGGTAATCTGTAATTTAAGGAACATAGATATTTGGCCTTCCCTTCAGGTTAGTGCTAAAACAGTTATATTGGTTCGACTACACATTTTCGGAAAGGAAAAACATCGCTGCAAATTTGATATTCCTCGCTTGGCAAAGCTTGTAGGAGAAAGTTACATGCGTTGACTGCAACTTCTCTTACGAATTTGTTACGAGAAAAGGGAAAGATTGTTTAACCAAGGTTGCATTTGGAAATTTGAATTTGAATTTTGGTTTGGATTTTAAATTTATTGATTTTAGTTAATTCATTAATTTTAAAATTTTAAAATCCCTAGTGGATTTGGTCTAATTCAAATCTTTCATTTTTAAAAACTATCAAATATAGTATTTGAATTTTAATCACTTAAATTCAAATCCACATGCCCAAATTTTGTTATCTAGAACTTTGTACTCGAATCCATCATATATGTTAAAAAGCGTAATTATACCCCCCAAACTCCATTTTATCACATCTAAAAAAGGAATTTAGGTTCTTTTTCTTATGTCTTAATTTCACTATACTTTTTAATTACTTAGACCTAACATTCCTTTTTCCTCAACCCTCGACGTAAAACATATCTCAAAAAATGATTGATTCATTTTTTGGAAAACATTTTCCAAGAAAACTAATTCATTTTAATTTATTGTTTTTGATTAGGAAGCCCCTCTTTCAACCTTTATTGAATTCCACTCGCTCAGTCCTTAGTTAGTGTTGACTTTGCCAACCTTTGGATGTTATTGTGAGTCTTGTGATGCTTTGGTTACATTCGGTTGACTTTGTAAATGACTTGCACGAACAAGTATTGCTATTTCTTATGATTCTAAATAATTATATGAACATAATTTTTTTCATTCACAAAAATACCCTAAATAGAAAACCATTTTATAAAGAAAATACCCTAAATAGAAAACCTTTTAAAAAAAAAAAAAAAATTCTTTAGGATATTTGGGAAATTCAAATGGAAAACATATCTCAAACTCACAATTTACACACAAAAAATATAGTTATATAAATTATTTGAAAATTTGTCACATTTTAGTATGTTTAAGTTGATATTTTTAGTCAAAACAAACAGAGTGTAAGGATATGCTTGGTAACTATTTTTTTTCCCTTATTTTCTGTGTTCAAAATCAATTTTTTATTTTTGAAATTAAAAAACTTGTTTGGTAACCCAAAATGGACAGAAAAAAAAAATTGTTCTCAAAATTCAATTTGTGAAAGAAAGTGAAAACATGTAGAAAGTTGTTTTTAGTTTTTAATTTTCGAAAGTCAATGAAAACACGCATTTAATTTAATGAATTTGTCTCATTTGATGAGTTAGCATTAAAGTTCAAATTCTAGTAACGACATATTTTAGTATTTCTATTTTTTTATTCAAAAACCTATCTTTTTAATTTCAGCTAACCAAACATGTTTTTTATTTCAAAAATACAAAAAAAAAAAAAAATTGCTTTTTTATTTATATTCCCAAAAACAAGTTTTTGAAAATAAAAAATAAAAACTGTTACCAAACATAATCTAAACTTTCTTATGGTTTAGATTATTAGATAAATTTTGGAGAACCAATCAAATAATGTTACATCTATCTAATTGATATTCTTGTAGTAAACAATCCTTCTTCATTCTTTCTCTTCAATAACATTGGCACAGAGAATTTAAGGTAAAAGGAAGAAGGAAGAATGATTGTGTTAATCAAATTAGATGATAATGTGGTCTGACTTGATTGGTTAAACAAAATATATAAATTAATATAATTCAAATCATAAGAAGGTTAGTGTATTTCTTAAAGGGAGAAATTATGATAATGGGATGTCTTATTAAAATTGATGGAGCCACCCCACTTTTATTTTACTTTATATTTTTATGTCAAATGGTGAGTCTTTTTTGTAATTTAGACCATTCAATAGGTTAAGCATCTTTTATATAATCGATATCTATGAAAAGTTACAAATTCAACCCTTTTTTTAACTAGAAAACAAGGTTTTGTTTTTGCCTCATATATACAATACTAATCATATATTTTTAAGTAAAATAAAATTCCTTTACTTCATTGATTCAAATAAAATATGAGAAAAATGTAACTTTATATTTACGGAAATGTAACGGTTTCTATCTATACATAAAAGGATGATGTGACCTATTAACTTTAATGAAATGCTGCCCTATTGCAAGTTCCAATTTTCTTTTTAAAGAGTCAAAGAAGTAAGCGTGATTAGGCCTAATCAAAGGATATGGTGACTAGTAATTTACCAAAAAAGAAAAAGAAAATATAGCTGACATTTATACACTTTGGAGATGAATAAACTAGAATATTTCATATTTCCTTGTAATTTTATTACATGATAAATATTTTTTGGTGTAAAATAAGAGATTTTTTATTTTTATTTCTATTTTTATGTGCTTAAATCAATTTTCAGAGGTTGGCAATTGTTCTTTCCGAAAGGTCAGAAGTTAGAAGAGAGAGAAATGTTTGAAGATGAGAAAACAGTTGAGTGGCAGTTATAGCAATCTCCTGCACAGTACTTTTCTATTGATATATGGTTGGTAAGAGATGGGGAGTTGGGTTTTTCCTCACTTTTTTAACAAGCAATTTCTATTTCTTCTCCTAATTGGAGAATGTTAGGCCAACGGTCAAATGTGGACTCATGTCTCCATTTATATATATATATATATGAGAGATAGATACGATGACTGATGTCATTCAATCCAAAGTGTTTACCCGAAGAGCCACAAATCAAAACTCGTGCTTCGTTTTGAACTTTGAAGTCGTAACCATGACCTAGCTACCAGTTTGGTACTATTGGCTAACTATATGGACACTCTTCCTTGACATGTTAAAAGGAGTCAATTACCTCTAAAAGTTTAAATTAAATTAATATTTTTTACTTCCGAATTAAATACAGCCTATCAATATATAATTCCAATTAATAAGACGATAATATCACATTTTTATTATATATATATATATATATAACACAAATTTTAAAGTTAAATTTAATCTTTGCCACAACATGCATGCATGGAACAAACACTTCGAAGAATCAAAAACTTGGCATTGATCATATTATTAATATTCCTCAAATTCTGAAAGTAATTTTTCTTTTTTAAATGAAATTCCAAAAGTAATTCAAAGCATATACAAAGAAAGGCATTATAGATTGTGATTTATTAAAGAAAAAATAAATCATATTAGAATGCATATATAACACCACTCTTCTTAATTTGTGGTTTATCAAAATGACACTTCCCAAAAAAATTGTATAAATGACATTGAGGTTTGTATAGATACATTTAAGTTCATGTCCACTTAAATTGTAATTGAACTTATGCAATTATTTTGTTTTTCAAAATATTCTTACTTAAACTATGGACAAAATGACTAAAGGTTTGTGAATGCATGACACTCTTCTCTTTTAACTATTTATAAATTAATTAGAATTAAAAAAAGAAAAAGAAAAAGAAATATTCTATTAGTAAAAACTTAAATGTTGCATTTATAAAAACTTCAAGGGAGAGTTATTTTGTGAAATGTTTAGGAGGAGTCATTTCTTAAAACCTCAAGAAAGGTTGGTTTAATTTAGCATCTATTAAAAAAGAATTTTTGGGTTTGTATATATGGGTGCATTTTTTTTTTTTATATATGAAAAAATTGGAAGTAATTAACCGGACCTCAAAATGAATTCCCTGGAGGTCGTTATATATAGGCCTTGCCTCCTTCTCTGATTGGCCATATATATATATATATATATAATGTACTGGCTCTAGTAGAACCAATATATTTTAGGGCTTGAAGTCCTTTAATGAACCTTCCATCACTGTGTAAATTATGACAAAAGTGAAGTTTAGATTGAGAAAAAGAGTTGGTACAAAATGAATCTGTAAGTTAATAATGCTTATTCTTGACAAAGACTAATAACCATAATCTTTTACATGTTATAAATATTGTCTGATTTTATTTTTTCTCGATTTATTGAGGTTAATTAAAACTTCAGTTGTCTAGGACAAACCAGAACAAAACAAAAAGTTTTGTGATCAATCACTAACTAATTAAATTTTTTATTTAAAAAAGAAGAGAGAACATCATCTTGTATATCAGGCTATATATACACCCTGGTTTAAGATATTATTTAATCTTAGAATAACTGGAGGTGATTCTTAGTCCTTTTGTAGCATGTATTCTGGAAGTGGCTTTGGGAGAGAAAAAGATTTCACGATGCTGTATTCAGACACAATCATATGTACGTACGTAGTACAGCCACATTTGACCAGAAAAAGGAAAAAAAAAAAAGGGTACACAGAACATCAACGATAATTCAACATAAATGGTTAGAAAACTGCAGTACATGTACTGCATATAACAATATCCAGCAATCTGCCTTTTTTTTTTTTTAATTTTTTTAATTTTTTAATTTTTATTTTATTTTAAGAAACTTGCGTAGTACGTACATATAGAGATTTAGTTGAGTGACATATATATAATTAACGATCAAAAGGAAGATGTATCTCACTGATAATCACTAAAACAAATAACCAGAAAAAGTAGATGATGTGAGATTTTGGAATCATGTCATTGTCATTGCTACTATAATGCCCGTGACTTAGAAGTTGTGTTTGCCAACAATTTGTAAAGGCCAGACTGCATTTCAAGAACAATGTGTATTTGTATTTGTTTTGTTTTATTTTGAATGGTTTTAATTTGCCTTTGGCCTCAATGGTGATTTAAATAATATATATATATATATATATAATTTTTTTTGAGATGGGAAGAAGCTATACACATATTACTCTCTCATCTGATTGTATATTTTTATAATAGCTATCCTACATGGCTGAACAACGAAATTCCACATCAACCTTCGCATTTCCTTTTTTGTGCTTCTACTGGTCTACATGGATGGAACTTCATGTCATTATTATTATTATTTGTTGGGGGCGGGGTAGGTGAGGGATCTGCACAATTTGGTGTATTACAAATTTCATCTTGTGATTTTGAAAAGGATTAAGAATAAAGAAAGAAACAGCAAATTACGAAGGTGTTGCATAGACATATGTTTAGTCTCACATTAGTTATGTGCTAAGTCAATTGAGTTTTATATGTGATTACGATAAGCCTAAATTGCAATCAGTTTTTTTTTTTTTTTTTGGTTCAAACTAAATTCGGATTGTGACTTCTTAGTTCTTACTGAATTCCACTTGTACGGTCTTCCTATTATAGTTCCATAATTTTTTTTTTTGAATTCTAATATTTATTTTTGCTAAGAATTTTGTACTTCAACTAATTAATACTTTCCAGTGTTTTTAAAAGAGACATTCAAAAAATTGTTAAAGTTTTGGATTGAAAAAAATATACCTTGATATATATGTAAACATGTATATGTTCTTTAATAGCACAAACTTAGTGAGTTCCAGTTAACTCAACTGGTAAAATCTCTGATGGTTGAATAAGAGATCTGATATTCAATCATTTCTTACACCAGATACTAATTGGTGTCTTAGTTTGATAATAAAGAATTATTATCAGGAGTAAATGCTTTATGTTGAAATTTTCTTTAAAAAAGAAAAGAAAAGAAATATTATTTTGGTTCCTAAATTTTACTAGAAGTTTGTTTTTCACACCTAAACTTTAAAAAGTTCATTTTTCATCCCTAAATGATTGAAAAGTTTAGATTTCGCCTCTAAACTATTGAAAATGTTTTATTTATGTTCTTAAAATTTACTAAAAGTTTGTTTTTCATCCTTAAACTATTGAAAAAGTTCTTTTTTCATCCTTATTTTTGTCTCTATATTATTCAAAAAACTCTTTACAAAGTTTAGGAATGAATAAAAAAAAAAAAAAAACCTTTTTAAAATTTAGGAACGAAAAACAAACTTTTAATATAGTTTAGGGACCAAAATAGTATTTTACCCGAAAAAAGAAAAATAGCAAAGCTTAATTTATACATACAAATATTTGGGGGTAATACTAGGAGAGATCACGCACCGATGGGCTCGACCGATTTTTTGTTTTTGTTTTTTGTTATTTAAAATCTAACTTTTAGCTCTCGACCACATTGGTGAAAGAGTCTTACTTAGACTCGTTGCTAATCGCTAGATCGGTTGAAATTGGCCACAATATACATTTTAACAGTGACAAGTATCATATAATATATAAAATGAAAGTTACAAAATAGATCTACACAAATCCTTATAACTGTCCATAGATGACAAATTATTTTAAAAAATAATAATAAATAAACCATTTTCACTGTGAATAACACTTATGAATTATGATATGTTGGTGGTGACGAGAATGAAGCTTGATGTGGTGGCAGCCATCACAAATTTGGATGTGATGTTGATTGCACGAAATGCAACCTTACACCACCATCTTCGCCTTGCTTAGTTTGACATATTGTGGGTGTGTCTCTCATCTTAAGAGCATTCACATGCATTAAAGATTCTAAAAATTATAACTTTTAGCAACTTAAAAAGCAACTTTATTTATTTTAACAACACACAATACACCCAACATAAAAAAAATCTATATTTTTTGCAACTCATTTAAAATAATATAAATAACTCATCACAACAACAACAACCACCACAAAAACCATCACAACAGCAATAGCAATAGCCACCTCCACCACCTCTACCGTCGCCCCACCAGCCATAACCACAAACCACAACCTTCCTCTTCCACTTCTCAACCTGCAACAACCAAACATAGCAAAAACAAAAAAAAAAAATCAAGAAAACAAACCCCCAACCACCACCAACCTTCCTCTTCCATCTCTCAGCCACAACCACAAACACAGCATAACTTAATAGAAATCAAACAAATCAATGACCAAATCAGCCAAATTGACCCACGAACCACTCACCATTGAACCATTGTGACCCACTCACCATTGAACCACATCGACCCACGAACCACTCCGACCCATGCCCAAATCGACCCACAAACAAATCAACCCTTGAACTACTCCAACCCACGAACCAATCGACCCATTTCGATGTCCACAATTAGACCCACAAACTACCGAGAGAGAGAGAGAGAGAGAGAGAGAGAGAGAGAGAGAGAGAGAGAGAGAGAGAGAGAGAGAGAGAGAGAGAGAATAGATAATAGGAAGTGAGACAGGAGAGAGAGGAGTGAATGATAATCGAAGACGAAGAGATGAAGGAATAAAAAAAGGATTTTTATGTTTACCTTCATGCTACAGTAAGCTATTATCGATAATAACTCACTGTAGCATGAAGGTAAAATATAGCTAAATATTTTAGCTATAGCAACTTCATTGGAGGGATTTTGTGTGTGTTTGAGATGCTAAAATAACTATTGAGTTATTTTAGCATCTTTATTATGAGTGCTCTAAAGTAAAATCTTTCGAGATATGACCGATGCTCTTCCTCTCTCTCTCACACACACACAGAGAATAAGTCTATGGACACAACGTTTTCACAATTGATGACATGATTTGTCGTGATTGATATATAATAAAAGTAGTGTTAGTGGTAGATCCAAATAAAAGTGATGTCGCTTCAATCACAATAGGCCAAATTAATAGTTGTGAAAAAATTATGAAAAATGTTCAATCACTAGCATTATTTTGGTGTGAACATTAAAAAGAGAGATAAGATTGTGTTAGACCTAGTAGGACATTAAAATCTCCTCCACTTAAATTCTTGACCCTTTCATTAGGGGTTATGATGTATCTTAGTGCCCCAAGTCACATGACAAAGGGGTGTGCATGAGTCGGGTTAATGGGTTTTTTCAATTCGACTCACCATGGTTGGGTTTAAAAAAATCCAATCTAGACCAATTCAATCCAAACCACCTGGATCAGTACAACATCAACACAAATAAGAACAAATTTTTAACCTAATAAACTTGAGCATATCACCAAACCAACACAAATTATTTTATTAGTGCTTTAAAGTTTAAACTAGACAAATAACAACAAATTTATATTGATAGTGTATCAAACCAACACAAATTTATAATTAAATAAAATGACATTTCATTTAGTTAGTAAGATATCAAATGGTTCAATCTTAACTCAGTTGATAAATAAATTAAATATAAACTAGTTTTTATTATGGAAAATTTAGCTACAAAATTGGTTGTAGCTTAAAGCTATAACCCCACTCAATAAAATAAACATTATTATATATTTTGAAGATCTAACTGTTATACTGCATGTTCTTTACACTTTTAATATACATGTCAAATTTTATGTCATTAAGATATTATTTATTATATGATATATAAGCTTATACTTTATGTATAATTCTAAATTACAAAAACTTATAATTTGAACAATTTATTGATAATATAGCTATTAATTTTTAATTTTCTAAAACTTTTGCAAGCATGGAGAAAACAAAAGGAAGAATTAATTCAATGGTGGATTTGTCAAATTCACATCCAATAAAAGGATATTGATTAAGGTTGTACCCTTAGATTACAACAAATTTTGTAGCTAAATTTTGTTTTTTTTTTTAATTATTTTATATTTAGTAGGATATTATATAGTTTCATACTATCTCAATTTATATACAAAAGAGTAAATAATCCAATCTCATATAATATATATTTAAAATATATATTAAATATAGGTGGGTTGAGTTGGGTTAGGCAAATTTGTGAATCTGTTGACCCAAATCCAATCCGACTCACCGTAAAAAAGATTTTGACAATCCAACTCAACCCATTTACTCCTAAAAACCAACTAAACTCGGCGGGTTGGATTGGATTGAATCAGTTTTAGTGGATTGGCGTATTGGTTGCGTCCCCTACTTGACATTATTAGATTGGCTTTGATACGGTTAATTTGTAATGAGCCGAGAAAGCGCTAGTCACATATTCATTATTTAAACCTATAAAGATTAGTCAAATTATAATTGGAACTCATGGTAATCACTTATATGCTTCAATTTGAACTACAAAACTCCTAATGATTGGAGCTTGATTTATCATGACAAATGTTCGTAAAATTATATATTTTTTGTTTTGTGTTTTTTTCTTTGTTTTTAAAGATGGAAAGTTGGTAACAATAATACTGTAACGGAGAAAGGAGGGAGGGGAAATTTTGTGGAATATTGAAGTAGGTGTAGGGCAATTGGATGGATGTGTAATTTGACATGTCTAACAGCAACTACAAAACTACGGGAAGACCAGTTATTTGACTGCAAAGAGCAGCTTAAGATATAAATCACGGCAGATGTCCGAATCTCCACGTGCAGTTGTGAGCTTTCTAAGCTAATTTGTTAGTTAGGTACTGAAAGGTGATCAAAACCTAAAACAGCCACACGTAGAACATCACAAGTCTAACAAGAATACCAACCCATTCCCTTTTTCTTTTCTATTATTATTATTATTATTATTATTATAAACCAAAAAGTTCAAATAAACTCTAATTCTTGTTTTAGATAAGGTTTGAATTAGGGTTAGGGATAGCTAGCTTTTTGTTTACATATAAAGGCAGGCAGTTTATCGTTAATGAAAGAGTACAAGATTCAATCTATATATAATTATAAGAAAATTAACCCTTTTTTCCGTTTTTACCTTAATTAATATTGTTTTTTCTTTAATTAAAAAAGAGTTATATAATAAATTTAAAAGAAAAAAAAAAAGAAAAAAGAAAAAAAAGAGTAGGCTAGGTGGGTTATAAGTAGAAGTTGTAGGTTAGAAACTTGGAGAGACGTTGAAAGCAGAACCAAATTCACACCACCAAGCAACCCCTTTTCTATCTCTTTCTCTCTCACACACATATATGTTATATTGTATGTATGTATGTTTTTTTGATTACTTATAATAATAATTAAGGCGTTTGTTAGCCAAAACGTTGCATCAATCGCAGGTGCAAAGTCTGTCCCAACTCTCCAACTCTATAACGGAAAACACTACATCGATCTCTCATCTCTTCTCTTCTCTTCTCTTCCCCCATATATTCTCTATTTGTCTTCATTCTTCTTCATATCCCTTGCCTCTGCACTTATCTCTCTCTCTTATTATTTATGTCTATTAAAGTCTTGACTCTACGTTCTTTAGTTTTTGTCTGATAGAAAGAATTGCTCATCTATCAGCTAGGGTTTTGATCTGCTCTATAATATACATACTTTGTTATTTTTTGGTTATATTTATATTCATTTTTATTTAAGATAAGATGTGCACAAGGGGCCATTGGAGACCTGCTGAAGATGAGAAGCTAAGGGAGTTGGTGGAACGCTATGGACCCCACAACTGGAACGCCATAGCTGAAAAGCTCCAAGGAAGATCAGGTGATAATTAGACCTAGCTAATCAACTTGTCTCTGTGAAATTTGGTCATTAATTTTGTCTTTGTTATTCAAAACAATTAGATAGCTAGATAGGGTTTGATATTAACAAAGTATATGTAATAGTGATTAAAAGCTTTAGTTATATATATATATATATATATATATATAAATAACTAACATATATAAGTGATGCATGCATGAATTGAATTAATCAGGAAAGAGCTGTAGGTTGAGATGGTTCAATCAGTTGGATCCAAGGATTAACAGAAGCCCTTTTACAGAAGAGGAAGAAGAGAGGCTTTTGGCATCTCACCGGATTCATGGGAACCGATGGGCTGTAATCGCAAGGCTATTCCCTGGTCGCACTGACAACGCAGTGAAGAACCATTGGCATGTCATCATGGCAAGAAGATGCAGAGAGAGATCTAAACTTTATGCAAAAAGGGCTGCTCAAACATTAATGAATGACCAAAAATCATCTTTAAAGCAAGAGGTCCAGATGATGAACTGTGAGAAAAGAATCACTACTAACGCTTCTTTTGTTGAGAAATGCCGTGAAAGATATCAGTACCCTTTCATGTATAATTACTGTCCCCCATTTCCAAAAGACTTGTTTTCTCAACATCTAGCTCCTTCTATCAACCCACGTCAAGGTAACTACATCCAAATGATAGCCTCCTAATGTGCCATATAGCTATTAAACACACACACACACACAAGAGAGATATGGAAAATCTTGTAATATATATTAGGTCAATATCAAGTTATACTATGTGTAGAACTGTTAAGTTAATGTTAAACCCCAAGGGGTTGGTCTATTGATATCAAGACCTCATAAGATCCAGAGATTTATGGTTCATAATTCCTAATTACCATCTTAGGTTCATCTCCAAGATATTTTTTGTTGTAATTACCTGATGGGTGTGTAATGAGAGACTACGCATACTCTGAGTTGCTAGAAGAGCTCTGAACACCCATGTAAACAAAATAAAAGAAAAATGTTAATGTTACATAACTTGATAAATATTTATATATTTTCTATTATATGCTACTGGACTCATGTTTATTTATTTATTTATTTTCCTTATGTTCTTATTGCAGAGAAAAAGCAGCCAATTGAGTTTTATGACTTTCTACAAGTAAATACTGAGTCTAATGGTAGTGAAGTGATAGACAATCCAAGAAGAGATGACGAGGAAGTGGATCAGGAAGCCAAGGAACAACAGAGCAAGGCTGTTGTCCCGTTCATAGATTTCTTATCTGCTGGAAGTTCTTAGCATGGTTGTGTTGTCTGAATTATGATCTTGATCGATGACACTTACTGTAAAACAATCACTTACATTTACTTATTCCTAACTAAATACCCCCATCACCCAGATCCATGTTGCTACTGCACTGACAGAATATATTTAAAGAGAGGTGTAGCATGTAGGCATATACTTAGAAGAGTTGAAGCTTTATGTGAAGTGTTAGTATATGACACGCTGGAGGAAAGCAGGAATGACTAAACTATATATATGCACCTCTGACCTCCCTGGATTCTTAAATGTTTGATTCTCTTGAATTACATACGAATCTAAAGGGGACAGTATATATTATATATACACTTATCTATTTATTTCTATCTTTGCCAATATACATAGCATGCATGAAGTAAATCTTCTTCTTCTTCTTCTTGCTAAAGAAAGTTTCATATATGCTTACTGCTTCTATAAGCTTAATGCAGATATCATATCATGCACACTTCAATTAAAAACTAGTGAAAAAGGAAAAGAACCTGAAACTAGAGATAAGTGCAGTTGATATGCCTTTCCTTTAAGGTTACCGGCTACATACCCAAAGAAATTCTATGTATAACAAATTGCTCCATTAATTGGTACCTTGTGGTGTGTGCGCGTTTTATTGCAAGCTCAAAATGGCGTCGAAATGAAGGCTTTAAAAAAAAAATTATATATATTTTAAATTTCCGGATGTTTTGCCTAACGAATCTTGCTAGCTAGTTATTTTCCTGGTTTTGTTTATTTATTTATTATCTCTTTCTTTCTTTTTTACTTGAAATGCAAAAATGACTTTGATATTGAGGCAGGCTAGATGGTAAGTTTTTCCCTGTGCCCTTAATTTTATTCTCCCTTAATTTTATTCTGAAGTCTTTAACTTATCATTTTACAAACTCTAATTTTCCCATTGGTATAGTTTAAGGGTGGGAATTCCTCAAATCTACGTTATTTGAGTTGTGTCAAGGACTGTGATGTTGTAATATATATAGGCCATTCAGAGTAACTCCATTAACGGCATCTAGGATGATTTTACCGTCCTATACATTTTGAGAGAATGAATAGTACTCCTTGACAGGACTTATAACCACCCATTACTTTGTGTTTAGTTAAATCATGTTCATAAACCGATCGACCACTCAAATGGAGCAAAACTATGACTTTTCTTCCTAGTAAAATTCAATTAACTTCAGCTGCCAACTCAATAACGACATGTTTCTTAATTCCTATCTAAAAAAATAAAACATGTTTCATAATTTAATCATTTTCACCATGAGCAAAACATGCATAACATCCATTTTATCTTGACAACCTTACATGTTACGTTGCTACATGCAATATGTTTAGCTTCCATGGCGCTTTAACAACTTAGATTTGTCTTTTAGATACCAATAAATAGATCTTCTGCCTAGAAATATAGAACTTGGGGTCTACTTTCCATCATTTGTACTCAACTCAACTCAACTTAATTGAAGTTTAATCCCAATTAAATTGAGATTGGGTATATGAATACCCCTCAATTAATTGGAGGTTGAAAGTTCATATTTGTGCTAAAACACAAGAGCTTGTTCAGACCTCCAATTAAAAATTATGACTAGATTGCTTTTACTCTAACTTAAACTAAGTGTGGAATAAGAGTAAATAAGCGCAACGAACTGATAACACTACCATAAGCCATATTTAGTAATAAAATGAAAGTTTAAAGAGTAGAGAAGAGAGATGCAAATACAAGATAACAACAAGACGTGTTATCGAAGAGGAAATCGAAGAACTCGGCAAAAAATCTCTCCGCAACCTTCCAAGTTGAAATCGATCTACTAGAGAATAAAGTTGGAGTATACAAATAACAAAAGACCCTACCTTCGTAGGGTCCTTCCCATGCTGGCCCTAATTTTCCTTGGGATGGGTCCTTTGTTGCCTATGAGACTTTTCTAAGGACGAGATTGCCTATGTCAAATCTTCTCACCCTCACCTTCTTGTTATAGTATCTAGCCATTGCTTTCTTGTACTTTGCCATTCATTTCATAACTTTGTTTCTCACCTCGTCGATTAGGTCCAAATTGTTGTTGAGTTCTTGCTGGTTCTTCTGCTTTTCATAAGCTTTGATTCGGATGCTCGTCAGCCCTACTTCCATTAGTACAACGGCTTTAGTTCCAAATGTCAGTCTGAATGGTGTTTCCCCCATTGGCACTCTTGTCGTTGTCTTGTACACCCATAAAACGTTAGGCAATTCTTTAGGCCATGCATTATTTGCCTCCTCATGCTGAGTTTTGATAATTTTCAGCAGGCTTCTGTTCAGCACTTCTATTTGACCATAAGCCTAAGGGTGTAGTAGGAAAGAGTAGTGATTCTTGATGCCTAAGTCTTGGCAAAATTTTTGAAAGTTGGGATTGTTAAACTGCCTCCCATTGTTCGATATGATTACGTTAGGAATCTCGAATTTGCAGATTATGTTCTTCTATATGAAACTGGTGATCTTGGCTTCTGTGATCGTCGCTGCTGGCCCAGCTTCCACTCATTTTGTGAAGTAATCGATTGTGAAGATGAGAAACTTGAACTGCTTCCTTCCTATAGTGAGTGATACAATTATGTTGATCCCCCATTAGGCAAAAGGTCAAGGCATGATTATTGGCGTCACTGGCTCCCCTGGTCGCATTTGGACATTCATGAAGCGTTGGCGTTGGTCGCATGTTCTAATGAGGTTATGTGCGTCCTTTTGTAGTGTTGGCTAGTAATAACCTACTCTGAGTGCTTTTCCTGCTAGAGACCTTGCCCCCATGTGGTTACCGTAGACTCTTTTGTGTATCTCTCGTAGTACATAGTCGGCATCTTCCTTGTTAGCACATCGAAGATAGGGGTGAGAGTGTCCTCGTCTGTATAAGACATTGTCAATAATGACGAAGTGAGTAGCTCTGATTTGTACCTTTTATGCTTCATTCCTGTCTTCTAGGAGCCGTCCTTCTTTTAAGTAACAGACGATGGGGGTCATCTATTCGTCTTGCTCCTATACCCTCATTATTTGCTTTCTTTTCGTGCTAGGTTGTCCCCTTGTTTCCATACATAATTCAGGAGATAAGCCGTGGTCGTTTGACGAGGCTAGTCATGGCAAGAAATTTGCTTTAACATTTTTTGCTCAAGGGATTTACTGGAAATCAATCTTCAGATACTTCTGCATTCTTTCTTCCTTTACTTCATGATCTCCTCTTACCTGGCCAACTACATATTCGGCTTTCTCTTAAAAGTGCTTCATATTCGGCTTTGTTGTTTATTGCTGGGAATTGCAATTTGACTGCATACTTCAAAATTTCTCCCTTTGGTGATATGAGGACTACACCTGCTCCTCCAACTTTCTTGGTGGCAGACCCATCTGTTTGGACTATCCATGTTGTCTTTTGGGGCTCTTTTTCTTCTTGAGGGTAAGTGAACTTTGTAATGAAATTGATGAGGACCTAGGCTTTGATTGCAACACGGGGCCAATATTCTATATTGAACTGGCCAAGCTTTATGGCCCATTGGACGAGGCGTCTTCCTGCATCTATCTTGTTCACCGTCTTCCTTATCGGTTGATCTATCATGACAACTATGGGATGCGCTTGAAAGTAGTGGTGTAGTTTTCTGGAGGCGACTACTAGGGCAAAGGTGATCTTTTCTAGCCTTGGGTAGTTCGCTTTAGCTTCTTAGAATGCTTGGCAGGTATAGCACACCGATTTCTGCACATCTTTCTCTTCCCTGATCAGTGTCGAGCTTACTGTCATATTAGATATTGCCAAATAGAGATGCAGCTTCTCTCCTATTACTGAAGGGCTTAACAATAGCGACTATGTTAGGTAGTCTTTTAGCTTTGTCAGGGTTTCTTCACATCCGTCAATCCACTGAAAAGCATTTTTTAAGACTTTGAAGAAGGGCAAACACTTGTCTATCACTTGAGAGACGAATTTGTTTAGGGCTGCAACTTTTCCCTTCAAACTCTACACTTCCTTCACCATCTTTGGGGATTTTATCTCCATTATTGCCCTTATCTTGTCTAGATTAGCCTTTATGCCCTCGTTGGGATACCATGAATCCCAAGAATTTCCTTGATGAAACAGCAAAAACAAATTTCATTGGATTCGGCTTCATTTTATACTTATGTAGTGTGTTAAAGGTCTCCCTTAGGTCGTCCAGGTGATCAGCCTCATTATTGCTCTTTACCAACGTATCATCTACATATTCTTCCACATTTCTTCCTATCTGCTGAGAGAACATGTGGTTTACCAACCTCTGGTATGTGGCCCCTGCATTCTTTAGTCCAAAAGGCATCACCTTGTAATAGTACAACCCTTGGCTAGTGATGAACATGGTCTTCTCTTGATCTTCTTTGTCCATCATGATCTGATTGTAGTCGGAGAAAGCATCCATGAAACTTAAAAGCTTGTATCCAATAGTTGAATCTACTAGTTAGTTGATCTTGGGTAAGGGGAAGCTATTCTTTGGGCATGCCTTATTGAGATCTGTGAAGTTAACACACATCCTCCACTTGCCATTGTTCTTCTTTACCATTACCATGTTGACTAACCACTCAGGGTAGAAAACTTCCCTTATGAAGCCCGTTTCTAGGAGTTTCTCAACCTCTTCTGCTACTACCTTATTGCGTTCAAATGCAAATATTCTCTGCCGTTGCTGCACTAGTTTGCATTCTAGATTAACGTTAAGAAAATGCTGTATGACTTCCCTATTGATTCCTGGCATATCCTCGTGCTTCCAAGAGAAAACATCTTGGTTCTCTCTTAGGAATTTTGTTATCTTCATCTTCTCTAAGGCTGAAAGTGCTGATCTTATCTTCAAGACCTTGGATGGATTTCTAGGGACGACCTTAACCTCTTGTGGCACTTCTGATGCTAGGGCGGCTTGATAGCATTCCCTTGTGAGGACTTGGTCTTCTCTAATTTCCCCTATGCCATGGGCTGTAGGGAGTTTCATCTTCAGGTAATAGGTTGACGTCACCGCTTTCAACTTGTTGAGTGTTGGTCATCTAAGTATGAAGTTGTACGTCGATGGGCAATCTACCACGAGGAAATCAATCTCCTTGGAGAATTGTGCTAGATAAGTGCTTGTAATTATGGTTAGCTTAACAACACCTTTGGGAATGACCTTGTCCCCGGTGAAACTTACCAATAGCGAAGTGAATGGTTGAAGCTTTTCTTTGCTCAGCTTCATTTGTTGGAAGGCTAGCAGATAGATGCTGTCTGCTGAGCTTCCATTATCTACCAATACCCGATGGATGTTGAATTCTTCCATCCTAAGCATTATCACCAGTGGATCGTCATGGGGTTGTCTAACGCCACAGGTGTCCTTCTCGAAAAAGACGATTTCTGACTCGCTGCATCTAGACGTCTTTGAAGATGGGAGCCGCGAATGGACGCTGTTTACTTCCCTTGCATACGCCTTCTTCAATGACTTGGAGGATCCTCCCGCTACCAATCCTCCTAAGATAATCCTTATTTCTCCTATGGGGGTCTTATTACCCCGTCTCTGGTTCCTTATCTTTCTCGTCCCTCTGTTGTTATCTATACAGCTCCAATTTTCATACAAAGTTCTGTAATTTCCCTTGATGAATTAGGGTTTCTATTTGGTCCTTTAGATGTTTGCATTTGTTAGTGCGATGTTCGTGGTCTTAGTGAAATTTACAGTACTTGCTTTTGTCTCTAACTTTTGCTAGAGCCTAAATTGGTCTAGGCCATTGCAAAGAAGGCTTTTCCTTTATTTGCATCAGTACCTGCTCAATTTGCATCATTAGGAGAGTGAAGTTAGTGAACTTAGGCCTTCATTCTGGGAGGTTCCTCTTTTTGTCTGCTTCATGTCCAGTGCCTTATACTTCCTTCTTCTTGTCAGGGTTGTGGCTAGTTCCTTTGTCTCGCTTTGTTTTGGTCATCACTCCTTTAGCGGTCACTATGTCTTCTACATTCATATATTTCTAGGCCTTGTGAAGTAGCTCTGCCACTGTTTTTGGTAGACTCTTGGTGATTGAGAAAAAGAAATCTCCTGGTACCAATCCTACTTGGAAGGTCGTTAGGATGACTTAATCTTCCGCTTCGTCCACCTGTAGCAATTCTTTATTGAAGCACATCACATATTGTCTCAACGATTCTCCCTTTGCTTGGCGATTATTGAGAAGATGCCCAGTTGGCTTCTTATGTCGTTCTCCTCCAATGAAGTGACGAACAAACCCTTTGCTGAGTTGTTCAAAGTTTGTAATAGTTCTTGAGGGTAGCTTGCCGAACCACACCCTAACTGTGCCTTTCAACGTTGTTGGGAAGGTCCTACACGTTATTTCGTCTGGGGTCATCTGCAGAAGTATCAAAGTTTTGAATGACTCAATGCGATTCCAGCTGGGGAAGGTGGAACTTTGGTGGGAGAGGGTGATTCAACACTTCTATGGTGAATGGTGAATCTATCCTTCGAATCATTCCATCCAAGTTCTCTACAACTCTATCTTTTACTACCTTCCTAAGCTCGTCCATCCCCCTCCTTATGTTACGGAGCTCGCTCTCCATTCTGGACAAGTTTCTTTCTGATGCCCTCGTCCTCCTGTTAACCTGATTGTCTGATTCTTCCTCATTATGGATTCCTTCGATCCTCCAGCATTCTTCTTCATTTTGGTTCTCGGCAGTCCGCTGTTGTTCTTTGTTTTGAGATTTAACAACTCTCCTTAGTTCTTCATTTTAGTGAGTCAATTCCTCCACATTGGCTGCCAGGGCTTGAATCTGTTGTGCGGCTTGTTCGGCATCCATCTTGTATTATAAGGTTCTCTTTTGTCACTTAGGGAAAACAGCTTGAATGATTAGCGTTCCCATAAACGGCGCCAAACTGATGAGGAGAAAAATCACCAATTGAGATCCTCGTCTTAGTGGATGGACGATGCTATGCTTGGTTGTGTCTCCTATGCAAACTTGCAAGAAAGCTTTGGAAAGAAATGGAAGACACTGGTGTGGTGTTTGCCAAAAACACTCGGATGCTTAAAGTAGAAAGGGAGAAAGTTTGTTTAGAGAGAAAATGACTTAGAGTGATTTTTGGATGAGTATTTGTGTATACCTTTGGATTCTGTTGTTCCTTTCTTTTATAGTTGTTCCTTGCCTTAATGGATAATGAATCTCGGCATTTATGAGCAATGGCTAGTACGTTATCAATGGGAACTTTGAAGTGCACAGCTCACTTGTTACCATTGCTCCGTCCGTTACATTTTATCATCAATGCATGCAATAAATGTGTAACGCTTGCTTTAATCGTCATTAATGGAAATGAAGATCTTGGGCCATTTTTGCGATTCATCAATAAGAAAAAAAAAATTAAAAAAAGAAACTTCTTTCCAGCCTTCCTTATTAATGTTATTAATACCTATAGTTTTTTCCTTTTTCTAAAGTCTCAAAATTTCTTTTATCACCAAACCAATAAGTATTACGTAGATTACTTTGAAATTTACTTACATGGCTATGACAACAAATTGTGGTATGTCTACCACATAGAGTATTGCATAGATTAAACTACCAACATTTATTCAGTAAAAAAAAAAAGTCTAAACATATAGTTTACTGCGCATTTTCTTTTGACTGGTGTTTATTTCACATAAACTATTGCATATAACATACACACATGCACGATTTCGCTTTGAACTCATGACTTGAAGTCACGATTTTCAACTTGAAAATCGTGACTTCAAGTCATGAGTTCAATGCAAAATCGTGTGTGTTTGAAATCGTGAATTTGAGTCAAGAGTTCAGCCCAAAATTGTGTGTGTATACTTTATGTGCAAGTGTGCGTGCACTAGTTATTATTCTTTTATTTATATCTTCTTCATTTGTTGGGCATTTCTTTTCAGACAACTTTGTTTGGTAGTAGGGACGAAGCTAGGACTTGGACTTAAGGGGGGCAAAAGTATAAACAATTTTTTTTTTTTTTTGAAACTCCAAATAAACATTCATTTAATAAACCATCAACAAAGAAAAATACACAAAATTATTGCTTTTTAAGATATTACAATGCAATTATTTATGAAAATGGGACATTAGATTTTCCTCAACATTAGTAGTTAGCAATATTGCACCACTAGTATTAGCTTCTAAATCATTTGAAGCTTTTCTTTTGAAAAAATCAAATATGGTAGTTGACTTTTTTCATAATCTACAAATAAAATATAATTTGAAATTATCATGTCATTATATGATCAATAATTTACAATCATTACACACAATAGACAAACACTATGCACACAAGTAGTTAACAAATAACCAACAAATTTTCAAGTTGTAAATAATCTCTTTAATTATTTACCTAAAAAAAATTATTTAATTTTTTAAAAGAACAAAAACACTACCAAACAAAACTACAAATCTACACTAAAATGCACAGAGCTATCAAAACATCACATGGGCATCATGTTGTTTTACATAGTTCACAGTTGTTAGTCACTAGACTAGAAACAAGACACCACCTGACCACCATTTATTATAAAAAAAAATATAACTTTGGCCTTATTAAAGATTGCAAGAGAAAGATCAAAGATGGATAGAGTTAATAGGAATTTTCTATGGGGAACAACAAATGAGAAAAGGAAAATCCACCTTGTTGGGTGGAACAAAATAATAAAATCCAAAGAAGAAGGGGGACTTGGGATACAAGCGGCTAGAGGAAAGAACATTGCCTTGTTGGCAAAGTTGAATTGGAGACTGTTCCAAGAAAAGGATTCCTTGTGGGAAAAAGTTATTTTAAATAAGTATTGTGCAGCCTCAAGAAGAAGATCACAGGATCCAGACAAATTGCCTTCATCCCCAAACTGGCAAGCAATCAAGCTTGGATTTGCCACCTTTTCCGAAGGCATTGGCTGGAGAATTGGGAGTGGAGAAAGAGCTAGAGTTTGGCATGACAGATGGATAAAGGGAAGCACTCTAAGGGAACTTATTGAAGGCCCTCTACCTTTAGCAAAGAGTGAGTTGAAAGTGGCTGAGCTAAACCAAAATCATGCTTGGAATTGGAACTTAATCTCCTTCAACCTCCCTCATCACATCAAATATAGTATTAGAGCTATTCCCTTTCAAATTTTTGGTACGGGTGAGGATTCTATAATGTGGACTACATCCAAGGATGGTGATTTTTCCATAAGCTCTACCTATTGCCAAGCCAACTTAGACCAACCTCTAGAACCCCCTTTCGGTGGAGTGTGGATCTGGAAAATTGACACACTCCGTAAGATAGTCCATTTCCTGTGGCTTTGTCATCATAACAACGTTTCAGTGAGAGTAGTTTTGGCTTCTCGGGGTATAAGTTGCAGCAACCAATGCCCTATTTGCAATAGACAGGAGGAGACAATCATACACATGCTACATGACTATGAATATGCTCGAGTCTTCTAGGACAGACTCCAAATACCCCCTACCATGAGATAGTCTGTTGATGCTAATCTGCTTAACTGGCTCTGAGTTAATTGCCTAAGTTGTGTACACCATCAGTCATCCATGTCGTGGAGCACACTCTTTCCCTTCGCCATTTGGTCTCTCTAGAAACACAGAAACAGGGTTTGTTTTGACAAAACTCCCTCAAATCTCTCTCTACACAATTCTTGTATCAACCAAGCCTTGGAGTACTTTTACTGTGTAGGGAAGATTAAGAAGCAAAATCACTTGGTTACAATCCTGGTTAGATGGATAAAACCTCCAATGGATTGGTTAAAGCTGAACACAAATCAGGCGTCACTTGGAATCCCAGGGAAAGCTGGTGGGGGAGGTGTCATTAGGGACAGCTTCAGAAAATGGGTGAAGGGATTCTCTAGATCTATTGGGGTTGCTACGAGTGTAATGGCTGAGTGTTGGGCCATAAGAGATAGGCTGACTTTGGCAAACCAGCTGAGAATCTAGAATTTAGAAGTCAAACTTGATGCCAAAACCATCATTGATCTTTTGCAATCTAATACAGTATCTAACAGACCTTTTTCTTCCCTTCTCAATGATTGCAGATCACCACTAAGAAGCTTTCATCAGATTAGAATGTGTCTTGTGTTTAGAGAGGCAAATTTCTGTTTCGACACCTTGTATAAGAGGGGATTATCTCAATATGAGGATTTTGCGGTTTTTGATACCCTTCCATCTAGTGATATAAACTCCTTTGTAATTTCTGATGTGAATGGTTTGTATTATGGTAGACTTACCACTACTACTTTGGCCATTTTGGCTAGTTAATGTTTAATGCAATCTCCTTTTAACCAAAAAAAAAATAGAGAGAGAAAGATCAAAGATGGAGTCAGAGTCTACCTCTCTCTCTTTGACTCTTTTTTCTAGTCTCTTCTTCTATGTTTGGATGTGGTGGAGTCTCTTAGCTCTACCTCTCTTTCAATTTTCTTCACAACACTAGCAACACATATGATTAAATCTAAGTTAATCAACCAACTAACCAAGCATTAAAGATTTAGATCTAAGAGAGGGATAAAATGTTACTAGGTTTCTAGGCCTTTGGGTGGTGCTAATTGCTGTGGTGGATTGGTGGTGGCGTCAGGCGTGGTGCACTGGTCTACCTTTGCTTCTGCTACACTGCTATTCTGCTGTAGTACTGTTGCCCAACTCCTCAGTTCTGAGGTCTTCTGCCCTAAGTTATGGTTTTTTTTTTTGGGTAGTGGCTTAGAAATTTTCTTCTTTTTCCCTTTTATTATATGTGTGTCTTGTAGTAAGTTGGCTTAGAAATGCCCTTCTAGTTAGAATCGGCTTTGAGGGGTTTTTATTTTTTATTTTTTATTTTTTTTATTTTTTTTTTCTTGTGTTTGTTTTGGGTGGTTGTTTAGGCTCTATTTTTGTTGTTGGGCTAATTTTTTTTTTATAACTTTTAAAAATATCAATAATATTGTTGAGGGGGCAAAATGCAATTTTATTGAAACAAATTGCCAGAAATAATATATTATATATATACTTTTCTTTTTTTTTTAAATCTATGGGGGGGGGGGGGGGGGGGCAATTGCCCCCCCAGGTCCAACAATAGCTCCATCCCTATTCGGTCATGAATAAGAGTATCTAGTTGTTCTAAAATTTGTCATGATATAATTAAAGATTAAGTGGCAACTTTATATAAGTCCACTTTATTTGGATTGAAAAGACTATACATAAGAGGTTCTCAATCTCATGTCGACTGCCCAAAAAAATGTAGTGCTTTTGTCATGGTTTTTGCAACAAATTAACATTAAAAAAAAAAAAAATCAAAAATAGAGATAGATTTAAACTCTACATGTTTTTATTAGAAATACCAGGAAGTAGCAATTGAGCTATAATGCTTTTGGCGATTCTTGTAATAACATTAAATTCATGCTACAAATGCCAAATCTAAACACTCGATTATATATGCAACATGATTTCTCTGACCTTATGTTCTAATAGTTAAATATAATCACAAATGTGTGTGTATATATATGAACATAGAATTATAAAAATACTCTCAAGATTTTGTTAATACACATTATCTTCATTAACTTTAAACCAAATCTAATAATTGCATTATGAAAGACTGAAAGTACCATTGCTTGAGACTTGTTTAAAGCCCTACAATAAATTTGCAAGCTTACAAACCTTGTGTTCTATGAGAAATTATTAGGTTCATCAAGAGGATTGCTGAAGTGGTCATCCCAACCAATGAAATGATGCCACCTATAAATGCAAATGTGTGAGTCAGCTTTCTAATCAACATAAGAAATTAAAAATTAAAAATTACCAAGTGAGGTGGTAGTGTTTAATTGGTTGGGAGGACCACTTTATCAGTCATTCAGTGGACCTAATAATTTCTCGTGATTTAGAATTTCAATTTAGTATTCCATAAAATACTTTTGTTTCTCTTTTTTAGTTTTCACTGATCTATGCAATTTTTTGTATCCATTGGATATAATTCAAAATACAATCGAATTTTTTGTATCCCATCACATTAACTATTTTATTATTGTTTTATGGTCGATTGGATTTCAAATATTTAGGAAATTCATTAATTCCCCACATTTTTTATGGCATCCAATTTTGTGTGAGACTTCGATATACACAAAATCCTAATTTTGAGAAATATGAAATATTCTGTGGATTATTATTTATAAAGAACACTGGTTTTGGAAATATTATTCAAAGATATTGGTCATTTAATTGGTGGGAAGACACCTTTTATTTTAGGGAAAATTACTTTTTACCACTTTAAACTATATCTATGAGTACACTTTGCACCATAAATTTTTTGAATGCATTTTTTGCACCCTAAACTATACTCATTTTTATACTTTACACCCTGACATCAAGTTTGTTGTTAACTGAGATAGAAAAATATGACACCATGTGAAAAGACCTAATTGCCCATCTTCTTAGTACTTTAAAAACAAAAAATATATTACACTTTATCACCCTAAACTATACTCTTGATTACACTTTACACTCTAAACTTTGAATTTTCATCCAAGTTAATGGCATACTTAATATTGGGGTGCAAAGTATAACAAATGACATAGTTTATGGTGTAAAATGAATATTCAAAAAGTTAAGGGTGTAAAGTGTAATATGGGGTATAGTTTAGGATGGTGAAGTGTAATTTCCTCTTGATTTTAAAACCCAATGTAAATTAGAGATTAATTGTGCTAATAAAAAAAAGGGTAAAATAATATTTTGGTCTCTAAACTTTATCAAAAGTTTATTTTTCATCTCTAACTATAAAAAATTCATTTATTGTCCTTAAACTATTGAAAAAAAAAAGTTTTATTTGAATCCCCCTTTTCTCTCTAAACTATATTAAAAAAATTCTTTACAAAGTTTAATCATGAAAAAAGAAAATTTTAAAGTTTAGGAATGAAAAAAAACTTTTGGTAAAGTTTAGGGATTAAAATAGTATTTTAAAAAATTAGTTAAATATCTTGAAATAATTTCCCTGCATACAGATTCATTCCGATCGCTCATTGGAGAGTTGCAAGACATCTTTGATTAGGATAGCTTAGAAAATTAGGTGAAGTTTCTTTTCCCTGCTTCATTTTCTTTAATTGATTTTGGATTTGTGGGCTTCTTAGTTGTGTATGATGTGATTGTGATTGGTGTATGGTCGCTATTGTGTCTTGTAGTTGGAGACTTGGAGGTCCGCGGTCTTAAAAAAATTTATGGCCTGGAAATGTACAGAGCCTTACGGCTTGAAAGAGCCAAGGCCCAAACATCATAACATTTTTGGGCTTAATTTGTATGAAATTTGAGGGAAATGGTTCCAAACCCATGAGAAATTAAACAATTTAAAGCCTTTTAATGAATTGATTGAGGTCGAAACCCGTCGGTTTCTTGAGGACAGAAAATTTGTGTGTGAAATTTGGGAACATGAATCATATTGAACTTTGACATTGTTTGTCTATTCTATAATTTAAGGAATTGTTTAAGCTTAGGTTTTGCCAATTTGTTAAGAGCTTATGCTTTTTTTGAGAGAGAGAGAAAAAAAGAAAAAAGAAAAAAAAAGAGAGAATGGATTTTATAAAAATTGATTGTAAGTGAATTTAAGAGGCCTTGGAAGTTGGTACTCGGTATTTCTTTACCCACGCAGTTACGAGTCTTCATTTACCCATTTGCACTCTCCAAGTCCAAGCACTTAAAAATAAGTTATTTGGGGAATACTTAGACTTAAAGACTTAAAATCTTGGTTTAGTTTAAATGTCGACAATGGAATGGGTATCCATGACCTCAGGAATGGAGCTACATATGGCCATGGGCCCACTTTAGGCCCAAGTTTTTTTTTTTTTAAATAAAGAAAAAAAAGTAATAATAGTGACAAAATTAAGAAATTTAATTGTTTGGCATCCTGCAATGTATGAACTGGTCCCCCCTAAAAAAAAAAAAAACTTTATGGAACTTAAAAATAGTGACAAAATTCTAATATATCATAAAAAATTATAAGACTAAAAAATAGATTATACAAATGATATAAAAACCTCATTTAAATTCATTATTTTTGTGAGAATAAGACATTAATATTCATTCTTAATTCTAAAATAAAATACCTATTTGGTATGAGTAATAAAATATTGTCTAAAAGTTTTAAGTTTTTATAGTGGGTCATTCTACGGTACCCACCTTTTCTTGTGTGGGTACGGTACCCACTTATAGATCTAACAATTGATTTCACTTATTTTAATCTTGCTGTTTATGTGATTTAAATGAATTACCAATTACCAATCAAGCAGGTAACGTATAAAATCAAATACAGGAAAAAAAAAATGTCTTTTCTTTTTCCTCTCTTGTTGTCTAGCGTTCTCTCTCTCTCTCTCGTGTAACCATTTTCCATACCTTTTCCCTGAATTTATCGTCAAGATTTGAGTTTTTGAATGGTGGGTTTAACGATTTATTTCAAGTGAAAGTGAGAGTAGGATAGGTTTTTTCTTCATCATTTTATTCCTTTTCCCTGAATTTATTGTCAAGACTTGGGCCTATTTGATTGGTTTTTGTTTTCCTCTAGGAATTTTGGAGCACTAGCATTAGGATGTTGTGAAATCTAAACTGAAATTATGTAATAGGTAGATTCAAATTGCAAATCAAGCCACTTGCTTTGATTTTTCCCGATGAAAACCCATGTGAAAATTTCCGATTGAATAATCCTTCAGCATATTTGTAATGTGAATTTTAATTTTACATATTTATTTATTATATAGAATATTTGATTTCATTACATAAAACATTGCACTCATTGTGGTTTTTCATTTATTATTACTAGTGTATCTTCCTTTTTGTTCAGTGGCTTTGAAGTTTTTCATTTATGATTACTATTGTATTTTGACTATTAGCCGTATTAGTTTTTACTTTTTAGTCAAATTCGATAGTACCGCCTAATGTTTTGTTGGTACCATCCAATATGACCAATGTACCTTCCCATTTGATTAAACAAAAATAAAAGAACCATCGAATATGACATTGATACTAACTAAGGTGAGATACTAACTAAGGTGACGTTGGTACTATCTAATGTGACAAAAAAATAAGGGAGCCACCAAATATCATAATGGTACTGTAATATGTGATTTTTTTTTTTTTCTTTTATAGAAATAATATGTGATGTTGGTACTACCTATTGTGACTAAAAAAAAAAAAAAAAAAAAAAAAAAAAAAGAGAAACCACCTATGAGAGTGCCTTTTTTTCTCAGCACAGTGGCCCAAAGATCCTAGGCCAAATAAGTGTTCTTGGTAGACTGGGCCTGGCTCACTGCAGCTAAAAAGCTGTTTAAGAACCAAGTAATGCACAAAGCAAACTTCCTACAACATAATTAAACTAACAAGCAAAAATGTCCATATTGAATGACAATTCAAACGGCAAGGAAACACGTAGCAATAAAGATACAGTAAAAAAAAAAAAAAAAAAAAAAAGGTTAGGGATCCTCTAATCAATGAGAGGCATTTTATTAATTTTCTTTAATTATGATTACAGTGCTCACTAAGACGTGATACAAGGTTTAACTAAGTTCAAAAATTATAGACTTTGATAGCTATTCAAGCTTCCAAGACTTGTAAAGTTTAAATTTTTTGAATCCGAGTATGTGCTATAGTGGCTGTCTCTAGGATACCGGGAGCAATCCCTCTGCTTTCCTTGAACTTTACAAAGTTCTTTCTATGGCTCTATGTCTTTTCTAGAAATCCAGAAAAATGGCGATGAATGTCTTAATAAAGAAATCAATTAAATGAAAATCTACCCCTTCAGCATGGATCCCCCTCTCCTTTTATAGCACAGCTTTAGGGTTCCGGGGTACCAGTGATTTCTCCCTTTTGCCCCTCAGAGTTCGTACTGTGCTAGTTTGCTCAAGGGCTGGTCGTTTCCTTTTTTCTCATAACTTCTTACTTTTGGTGCAACCAAGCGGAAAGCCCTTAGCTGGTTTTTTATTTCAAGGTCCCTCCGTTCACTAATCTTCAGTTATTTGGCCCTTTCTTCCACCTCTCTAGCTTTTGGTTGCACTCCATCCTTGTTATTTTCTCCAAATAGTTGGAATCCTTGAGACACAGCTCCTGCGTTTTGCTTCATACTTTCTAATCCCACTGCATGTCTAGGCGCATAAGACCCGCATGCTCTTTGTCTTTTATCCTTCTTTTGAACCTGCTTCAATCTTACTTTTCACGTCCTAGGGATCCTCGGACTTTGGTGACTTCTGGGATCCTGGCCCAGCTCTTCTTATTGGGCTCCTTTTGGTTCATTGATCCTAGCCGGTTGGGCCTTTCTCTTGCTTTATGTACTTTAAATTTTGTTCTTTCATGGGTCTTTGGATCTCAACCCTTTGGACCTCTCACCTTTTTCTTCTTTCTTTTTCTCTTTTCTTCATTACGTGAGCCTAGCCCCCCCACCCCCCACACCCCCCCCCCCCCCCCCCCGGGTCCTCTTTTTTTTTTTTTTTTCCTAGCTTCATTTCCATGAAATTAGCCTAACGTGCTATTTTTTTGGGCCTTAGACTGTGATTAATTTTGAACATCAACATCACCAAATCTGATAATAGTACAATCATATGTGATGTTAGTATTGATTAATGTAACTAAAAATAAGAGAACCATCGAATGTGACAAAAGTACAATCATATGTGATGTTGGTATTGTCTAGTGTAATAATGGAACTGTCAAATGTGAGGGGGGAAAAAAAAACAAGAGAACCATTAAATGAGATAAAAATATGGTTACATGCAATTTTAGTACTACCTAATGTAATGATGAAATTGTTAAATGTGAGAACAAAAATAAAGGTACCACTAAATGTGACAAAATAAGAGAACCACCACATTTGATAATGGTACCACCTCGTATGTATACAAATCTTAGGTAACCATTTTCCATACCGTCAAGATTTGAGTTTTTGAATGGTGGGTTTAATGATTTATTTCAAGTGAAAGTGAGAGTAGGATAGGTTTTTTCTTCATCCCTTTTTCCTTTTCCCTAAATTTATTGTCAAGACTTGGGCCTATTTGATTGGTTTTTGTTTTCCTCTAGGAATTTTGGAGTACTAGCATTAGGATGTTGTGAAATCTGAACTGAAATTTCGTAATAGGCAGATTTGAATTGCAAATCAAGCTACTTGATTTGATTATTCCGGATGAAAACCCATGTGAAAATTTCCCATTGAAGAATCCTTTAGCAAATTTGTAATGTGAACTTTAATTTTACATATTTATTTATTAAATAGAAAATTTGATTTCATTACATAAATCATTGCATTCATTTCGGTTTTTCATTTATTATTACTACTGTATCTTCCTTTTTGTTCAGTGGCTTTGAAGTTTTTCATTTATGATTACTATTGTATTTTGACTATTAGCTATATTATTTTTTTACTTTTTAGTCAAATTCGATAGTACTACCTAATGTTTTGTTACTACCGTCCAATTTAATTAAATAAAAATAAAGGAACCACCAAATGTGACATTGATACTGACTAATGTGATGTTGGTACTATCTAATGTAACTAAAAAATAAGAGAGCCACCGAATATCATAATGGTACAGTAATATGTGTTTTTTTTTTTTTTCTTTGATAGAAATAATATGTGATGTTGGTACTACCTAATGTGACCAAAAAAAAAAAAAAAAAAAACCACCAAATCTAATAATGGTACAATCATATGTGATGTTAGTATTGCCTAATGTGACTAAAAAATAAGGAAAACATCGAATGTGACAAAAGTATGGTCACATGTAACGTTGGTATTGCCTAATGTAACAATGGAACTATTAAATATGAGAAAAAAAGAAAAAGAAAAAGAAAAAGAAAAGAGAACCATTGAATGAGATAAAAGTATGGTTACATATGATGTTGGTATTGCTTAATATAATGATGGAATTGTTAAATGTGAGAAAAAAAAAAATAAAGATACTACTAAATGTGACAAAAGTATGGTCAAATGTGATGTTGATACTGCCTAATGTGACAATGGAACTATCAATGTGAGAAACAATAAGGGAACTATCAAATGTGACAAAAGTATGATCACATGTGATGTTGGTACTGTTGATACTGTATTTTGTCTGGCCTCGATTCACGCACGTCAAAACAAAAACCAAAAAATCAAAAAATTTTGAAATAAGGTGCAAAATCATAAATTTTAAAGTAAAAAATGGTAATAATAAATACAAAATGATGGAATGGCGAATCAAAAGGTCACAATTTTTGAAAGTCTTTTTTGTAGCAATCAAGGCTAAAACCTTAGTTGGGTATGGTAAAAAAGTTGACTTTTTGATCCGACCGTTGGATCACATTAAATTTTGGATCATCTCATAAGGTATATTTTTCCTTTTGAAACGATAGTTTACGGGCTAAAATCAGAGTTAAAATGGATAAGATATCACCAAAAGGCCAAAAACCCTAATAAAATCCTCACTTTTTTTTTTTTTTTCCCACGAAAAACTAGCAGTATTTTACTTGATTTCATGTAATAATCTGTATCGATTGGACAAGAACTAGAGCAAGCAAGCTGGACAATCTTGAAGAACCAATTCTTAGCTATTTTTCATCAAAAGGGCTCGACGATATCTACTCCAAATTAGAAGATATGAATTTTTTAAGAAAAAACGTCATAAAATTTTTCAACACTGCGTCACCTTCCTTCCAACCGCGATATCTCAACGATAGTAGCTCCAAATGGAGCGAGGCCAAGACCATTACTAGACATCCAGAGCTTTTCAAGCATATAAAGTTTGAAGAAAACGAAGCTCAAAAAAGCCTCCAAATAGCTGCGCGAAGATCGGGCCAGAAATCATAAAATGACAAAGTAGGCTGATGAGGTGGCAAAAATGGAAGGCTAGCTTAGGTGTAACATGTTACACCTAGAGCTAGCCTCCCATTTCCTCATTTCCCTATAAATATGCCCTCAAATTTTTGTAAAAAAATAGGAACTTTTCATGAGAGAAAAATAAGAAAATAGGGAGAAAAAGTAAGGGGAAAAAAAAAAGAAAAAAAAAAGTTAAGAAAATTCTGGAAAAATAGCCCCAGAAATTCTGAAAAAGGTCTCTCTCTCTCTCTCTCTCTCTCTTTAGAGGAAACCCCAAAAAAAAAAAAAAAAAAAAAAAAAAAAACCTCATCCATTGTTGTTTATTATTGTGGGTAAGCTTGTAGGGATGAGTTAGTTCTTTAATAACTACACTCATCCCATCCTCTCTTATTATCTTGTAAACATCATTTCAATTGGCACATTTTGACATTTCCAAAAGGGACATTCAAGATACAAATACACCACCTCATGTAAAATAAATAAATTGTTTTTTGAATCATACGAAGACAAAATGATGTCAAACCACCATGGCTAGTTCACCCCACACACGTTGCCATCTCAATGGACAGCTAACCACGGTTTTAAAAATCGATACAGTGAAAGAACCGAAAAAGGGACTAGTTATCGATTTTCTAGTTGGACTAGGGTTGGACCGATGGTCGAACCAGTAACGTCATAAATAATTTAATTAATAATTTTAAAATAATAAAAATTAAAAAATATATATTTTAAGTTTTTTAACTAGGAATATTCAAGTTAAACACACACACACACACACATATAATTTTAAAAAATAATGTGAGTTTAGTTTTTGTGTATTAAATTTAGGAAATAAAAAAAACAAAACCCAACGATAATATTTTTAAATTTTCCAATGATATATTTTTTTAACAAATCTAGTTGATATAATGACTTGTAAAATCATTTAAAGTGCCACGTTTCCAACATTTTTACAATATTTTTACAACAAATCATATGTGAAAAGTTGTTATTGATTTTAATTTAAACACACCACTTAAATTATTATTTTCACTAGTATTAGCTAGTAATAACCCCCCACTTAAAATTTATTGTGAAAATATTGTGATAGTATTTTTCAATTTTAATTTCTTATTCTTTATTTTTTTTTCCCTTATCTTTATTTTTTTTTCCTTTTTTTTTTTCTCCTCCACACGTGCTCTTTCCATTCTTTCTATCTTCACTTTTGACTTTTCTTTTTGCTTTTCTTCTCTACCAAACTACCACTTCGTCCACTCCAGAATCCAGAACACACACACAAAGATCGTCGACGGATGACAAAGGCTAGAGAGACAACCTTTTAAATTGGCGTTCACGCATGCCTATCCATAGTTTGTCCTCCCCATTGAGACTCAGATGGGTCAGCTTTGCTTTTTTTTTTTTTTTTTTCTTTTTTTTTTTTTGGGTTCTAATTTGATTAGTTTTAAAATTGTAATTTGAGTTTGTATTTTGATTGAGATTGAATTTAGAGATGTTTAAGAGATAAATGATCTAGAATGGTTTTGTTGTTACTGTTGTGAATACAACCTAAAATAATCAAGAATCACATTTTAATCTTTAGTTCTTTAGCCCTCTCTCTCTTTTCTTTGAGTTTTTTTTTTTTTTTTTTTCCTTCCCACAATTTTGGATCATTATTCTTATGGGTTTTAGGCTGGATTTGAAGGGGAAAAAAATGAAACTTTCTGAAAAACGGTGTAGTTTTAATTTTTAGCACAACCGGCCAATAACTAGTTCAATCATACCGGTTCCTGGTTTTCACGGTTGAACGGCCAATTCCTAATTATTCTCAGTTTTTGGCTGCTTTTCAGTTTTTAGTCGTGACTAGACCGAATGAGTGTCTGGTTCCTGATTGAACCGGTCAATTCGGCCAGTCCGATTTGGCATGTAGCTAACCAAACCCACACATATTACACAACTATAGTTACAAATCCACCCACCAAAATCAGGAACCGGTCAATTCGGCCAGTCCGATTTGGCATGTAGCTAACCAAACCCATACATATTACACAACTATAGTTACAAATCCACCCACCAAAATCTCAACCCCCAAATTTAACCATTCCAGCCCGATCAACAATTCCTCACCCCTATCTACAATTTTCTACATATCAACATTATCTCCTACAACTTTTCGTCCTTTACATCTCATACGATCAAAGACCCAAAACACTAATGCAAAGTCTAGCAAAAAGGTGAGATAGAGGAGGTAAATGAAAAAGGTACAAATGAGCTGAAAATCATGAGGGCCAGTTAAGGTGATTAGAGTAAGCAAAGAGGCACAAAAAAGGAACAAAAGTTGGAGGCAACTCAATCTCCTTCAAATTCACCTTCCTACTCTATTGTGTTTTGTTCTAATTCAAATATGCCAACGATGACACAGGCCAGCGAATCAACCCCCGTGATTGGGCTTCCAGCCACTGCTCTTTCTCATGTTTGTAAATTGTCCACCAAATCTCATCCAACCCTCTGATAGAAAATAGAGCCTCAAACTTGATGAGAAGACATAAGGTTGGAGTGCATAGCAGTATGATAATTGAGGGGGAAAAAAAAGGAAACAATAAACAGCTAATTTTTATGACATGGCAACATCCGACCTGTGAGCGTCTCACTTATACATGAATCAACTGCTATTTAGACATTTGACGGCCGCATCACTAACAAATATGGACAGAAATGACCATTTTGAAAAAAGTACAATGTGAGAAAAAAGAAAATTTTCCAACATAAAAGAACCAAAATGAAAACAACCTCAAACATAAAGGGGCCAAAGTGTAATCTGGTCTTATATTTGATGTTAACTTTGTAAAAGCTCTAAACATCAAAACAAAAGAGAAGAGGATCAGAAGCAAGAGTGTGTTGAAGATTAAATCTGCAGCTAAACCACTGAAGAAGCACCTAATCAAACAGAAGCTAGTGTAAACTGCAAGTAATTTAGTATTTTAATTATTTCACACATGTACATACACGCGGGCTGTGTTCACACGTGCTATAACTAATTGGATAGAGTTAGTTAGTTTTGTACTTTGTGTATATAAATAGTGCTTTAGTGTAAATGATTATACAATTTAATTGAATAGAAATTTCAGATATTTTCCAAACTCTCTCTCTCTTGGTTTCTTTCAATTATGTTACAATTCTGCTACTTCTCCATGCCTGTTTTTTTTTTTTTTTTTTTTTTTTAATAGATATAAGAATTTTAACTTATGGCACTTACTTTATGATGATTGCTCTTTACTATTAGATTAAAAGACCAGTTGATTTTTAATGTAAGCGGAGTTTGAATCCCATATCTCCATACATGTTTCATTTTTTACTCCACTTATGAACCTCATTTAATAAAAATAATTTAAATTGTTTTCAAAGAGAAACGACTTCAATTTCTATGCATTTTTTCACCAGCACTTGTAGAAAAGAGGATGCCATATACTTACTATTTTAAATGCTTTTCTTCCATGCTAGTGAACCATGACATCAAGATTTTGCACATCTTCAATCCGTACAATTTTTCAATTTCTTACCTGCTAGAAGCAGAATAAGAAATGGCCAGAAAGAACGTCATGGTATGAGGTCATCTTGCAAAAGGATCTCGTAAATGTCTGTCCTCAGATTCAATTCTTTATCCCGCATGACTTCTTGGAGATCTGACAGCTCTTTTCCAGTTAGGATGCTGTTCAGCTTGAGAAAACCATCAAGCCAAAGACTTTTAGACCTGATAATTATACAGAACAAAATGGTGGTCAAAGATGGAACAAGCAAATCTCTGGGATTACAATGGAAGTTCAAAATATATATGCTCTATATCTGAGAGCAGTCATTCCAGAGCATTCACTTACACACAGACTAGAAATTTAACCAATACATTAGGGGCTAGGTGATATAATCCCACAATTGACTCCTCTATGAGTTGTATTTTCGTTTTAATTTTATTCTTGGCATTGGGGACTAGTGCAATGTCACATGAGAGTTTGCAGCAGGCCAGCGCATATGGCAACAATTTCAGTTCCAAGAAAATATCATAGAACAACCCACATAGCTTTGATCCACAAAGACATACTCGAACTGGGAAAAGACAGCAGGAAGAAAGAGGGGACCAGGGTGCGCGTGGCCGGGAGGGGGGGGGGGGGGGTGGTTTGGAAGTCTTTCAAAGAGGGACACGAGACACATTCAGAATAAGTAGTATAAAAGGAATCTAACCTGGGCACAAAAGAAAGAGAGAAGAATAAGAGACAGAAAGATAGGAATAAAGGAAAACTAAAGGGAAAAAAAAAAAAAAAAGAAAAAAGAAAAAAAAAAAGATAGAGAGAGTAAAAACAGGACGAAACAGAAAAATAAAAATCAGAATAGGAACAAAGCATAAACAACCGTTTGTTTGAAGGCTGAGAGGAGCAATACGATCTCAATAATCCTTACCATGGGCAGGCATGGATAGCTCGGAAGAAAATTCGTCTGGCTGCAGAAGGGTTGCAGGCTATGTTAATCTCATATGCAACATAGCAACGCCAGAGTACAACTGAGTTGTGCAAAATCTCATTTGCCAACGCCCTTTCAAATAATCCATGGATCCTATGCTGGGAACTTCCTCTACTCATCTCGAACAACAGAGCAAAAATCCAGACAATCACAGATGGTTTCCTGAAAATATTGGATGAAGTTAAAATAAGAGAATGAATAAAAATTAAGGAACAATCATGATCATGTACCAAAAAACTGAAATGCAACAAAATATTGGACCTTGGAAATGGGAAATGCAATGTCCATCCAAATCAAATACACACATCAAATGCGCATTTATTATTATTTTCTAGTGCATTGGTAAGTCTTGACTTTCGGACCTACATGGTGTAACAGCCTTTATTTGCCAAAAAAGGTTGGACAGATATGGAAATTAATATGAATACCTCATGCAAATCGCAAGCATTGTCAAACAAGGATTTTATTGTAGAAAATAGCTATAAAGGCTAATTCCTTCTAAAACATAGATTATATATAAAAGCATAAAAAGTTCACAGAAAAAAAATAAACTATGACTACAGTTTAGAAATATGACTTCTCTGTTTTTTATTTTATTTTGATAAGTAAGAAGAGAATATTATAAGTAATTAGAAATATGACTTCTCTTTAGAAAATGGTAAGTATTTTATTTTGGCTATCTCCACATCTTTATTTTTGGTTATGAAAATCTTAATCTGTAAATCAGGATGATACAAAGGGCTTTGGCAGAAGCCTTTCAGGCAGGATTTAAGGTGGCAGGCGAGAACAGAGGGGTTATGGAGATCTCTCATCTTTTTGCAAATGAACCAATTCTATTTTTTGATGCAAACATAACTGAACTTAGATACCTTCGCTGTGTACTCCTATATTTTGAAGCAATTTCAGCCTGAAAGTTAATCTGAGTAAGAGTGAACTGGTCCCAGAAGGAGATGTGAGAAGGGTAATAACACTGGCTTCAATTTTGGGCTGTAAGCTAGGACATTTGCTCATAAATTTTTTGGGATTGCCACTGGGGTCAAAATTCAAGGCTTTTGCAGTGTGAAATCCTGTCATAGAAAGGATGGAAAGAATACTTGTAGAGTGGAAGTGGCTATAAATAAATAAAAGACCAGCTGCCTTGTGCCATTAAACAATGTAGTTAAAGATGTTTGATTAACTCCCCATTATTCTTGCACATACAATACCAGTCAACAATTACGAGATGTTGTTACTAGAGATTGTCCACCGTAAAGATCTTACCCAAAGTTATACAAGTGAAAAATGCAACATTATGAGACACCTTAAGGCTGATGCTTCTCAAAATATCTCAGTATGAACTAACCACCAAAAAACTATGTTTAAATCAAATCAATGCTAAATGGTATTCTCCCTGACTAGATGAAAAGTAAAGAAATTCTTCATGGATTCAATTTCCAAGTCCTGAAATGACCGATTAAATTGAGGATACCAACTCCACATATTTTGATGATACCCATTAACCAAATAAAATTGATAAAATTCCATTGAAGCCTCCTCATCCACTGCTATTCTGAACAACTCTGGGAAAAGGTCTTTGAGAGGACAGCTCCCATACCATAAATTTAAATTCCTCCCTAACCCAACCCAAAAGAATTTCGGTTGCAATTTCTTCAACCTATTTTTGAAATGAGTGAATATATAAGTGAAATTTTCAACATTTTCATAACAAAACAAAATGGAATTGGATATAGGTATCAAGTCAAGAGATGGTTCTAAGTGTAAGACTCAATTAATGTTCGAACTTGAAACACAAAGCAATATAAAAAATAGGGTATAAATACTTGGATGCACTACATATAAATATAACAAAATTGTGTTAAATTTAGGTAATACCTAATACAACGACATTTAGTCCTAAAATGTACCAACCTTTTTACCACCTAAATAAGAATTTAGGTAATTCTTTCATTTATTTAGTTTAAATGATAGGAATGAAAACTTGAATTAATTTTAGTACACAACCCAAAGAAGGAAAAATACCAAGAAATGAAAAATAGGCACTTGCTGTCTGGCAAATCCTTTTTTTTTTTGTCCCCCCAATAATGTAGGAAACCTTTCTAAAGAAGGGCCCTTTGGACTCACTTTTAGCAAGTAAAGCCTACAGGCAAAGCTTATACATAGTTTGTCAGCCAGCCTTCTCGTCACTCAGTTTAGTATCTGGCAAGCTCTCCCAGTCCTAATTTAGCATGCGTATGATTTGTTAAAGAGCCATTCACAACTTAATACCCAGGCCCAATTGCATATGCCTCCATTGCTGCCACCTAACTCAAGAAGTGGTTCCAGACCAAGAAACAGAAAATTAATTTAGAATGTGGCCTAATATTGAAGAATTTGTTGTTGGGGAGAGTTCCAAACAATTTATTATTCTCAGAGAAGGTGACACTGCCTTTACTCTCCAAAGGAGCTTCAACTCTTTTGGTCACTTCTTGCTATTGACTGAGCTCAAAGCTGGTGGGTCTAGGAGATCAATTATTATCCCTGAAGGCAAAGAAAAATTTGGTTGGAGGGCTTTTGGTCTTGAACTAAGAAAGTTGTTGAACCCTTCCCAATATGTGGTGGGTGGATATGGTCTTCCAAAATTTATTCCTCAGGTGCGGAGGTATAACTTGGAGGCTCAAAACTCTAGAACTTTTGCTGAAGTTGTGCAAGGCTCTCATGGAAGATTAGAGGATAGAAAGCACCTAAAGCAGCTAGGTTTCACAGCCAAGGGGAAGATGACACAGTTAGGAGAGGAGGAGAAGGGGGTGAATCTGAGACTTAAAGGTGCCAAAGTGGGGGATTTTCTGGTGGGCAAGTTTGATAAGATGGAGGTGGTGGGAGGGGACAGGAGGGAGTAGAGCATTAATGAGGAGGCAGAGGTAGGTGAGCAATATCTGGTAGACACTAGGATACGTTGCCCAAACTTCAGTTTGAATTCAAAAGATTATAAAAAGGGGAAGAAGAGGGATACTAGGAGATCTTGTTGGACAGGAAGAGGTCTTATCGTGGAGGTTGATGTGATAGGGAGCAGACGGGTTTTCTTGGATAGAAAGGGGGAGATACGATGTGCAGAGGGTGTCACGGGTAGTGGATAGGGACTGCAATAAAGGAGCTTCAAAGGCCCTTAAATAGGTTGCACGAGGTAACAAAAAGGCTGAAGATAAGCCTGTTTTGGGCCTGGGCTCAAGCCCATTGCTGACTGACACACATAAGAGTCCTTTGAATTCAATTTTCTCAGGCCCAAGTGTATTTGAAGTGGGCGAGAGTTCTTTGAATGGCGAAGGAACCTCAGCCCAGGCTTCGACGTCAGTGGCATGCCCCAAGGCCCATCCCCAGCCCTTCGATGTTGAGCCAGAGGTGCTGGACCGTTGCACTGGGCCTCCAATGGTGGCTGACGGCACCTTCCCCGCCGGAACTAGCTCCAATGAGCCCACGTTGTCACCGGGCAAGTCAAATACGGTGATTTCATGGTTCCTATCTGGTTTCTTTTGGAGCTTATCGAGGGTTGGGCTTGTGGTTATGGGTGTCAACGATGGGGTTAAAGGGGCTAGGACAGCTATGCCAACCTCAGGCCAAAAGATGCCTTGGAAAATGATCTGTCCAATTTGGCGGTGATACCCACGAAGGTAGTGTGCGATGTCCCTAGGGCGAGTGATTTGGCGGTGAGAGAATTAAATCATTCGGATATGGGGTTGGGTGGAGTGGATAGCCTATCAATCCCTCTGATGTCTATCACTCCCTTTGGGTTGCTTGTGTCAGCTGAGTTGAACTGTGGTAATGAGGCATTGAAGTGTGTGAATACGTTGGATATTTCTAGTTGGGTGAAGAACAGGCTTCCTGGTTTTAGTAAACTGGTGGGGCTGCCTCTGAGTCAACATGAGAAGTTATGTATTGCTTTGTTACAAAAGATTGAAAAGGAGACGAAGGATGCCAAAGTGTTGAACAGGAAAGTTACAGTTCCTAGAAAAGCTGTCATTAAAAAGGATAAAGGGATGAGAAAGCTGAGGAATTTGCAATCTTGGGTTAACTATGACGGTAGGTAAAGTGTTGGCTGTTGAGCTAATATAACAGTTGGGTTTCTCTTGTCTTTATGAATTTAAAAATTCTTTCTTGGAATCTTAGGGGTCTGAATGACTGTCGGAAACGTTCGATAGTGAAAAATTTATTGAGTGAGTGGAAGTGTGATGTAATATGTCTTCAAGAGACTAAGCTTACTGGCTTGGATAGACAAATGGTTGGCAGTTTGTGGAGTTGTCCTTATGTGGATTGGGTGGCATTAGATGCTGTCCAGACGGCTGGCAGGGTTTTGATAATGTGGGATAGGAGGGTCTTAGAGAGGTTGGAGTTTATGGTGGGTTCCTTTTCTGTGTCTGTTCGGTGGAAAGGGGTGGGGGATGGCTTTAGCTGGGCATGTTCTGGGGTTTATGGCCCAATTGACAACAATGCGAGGGGGCTAATGAGGGACGAGTTGGTTGGTATTCAGCAATACTGGAACGTTCCATGGTGTTGCATTGGGGATTTTAATATTGTCCGTTTTCCGAGTGAACGGTCAGGTAACTCCTGTCTCACTCTAGCTATGGAACTTTTTTCGGAGTTTATTGAGGACCTTAATTTGATTGATTTTCCTTTGGAGGGAGGGAGCTATACCTGGTCAAGCGGCTCAAATCAGCCTTCGATGTCTAGGATAGACAGAGTTTTGGTGTCTCACGATTGGGAGGAGCACTATCCGGATGTGATCTAGCGGATTTTACCTCGCCCTGTTTCAGACCATTTCCCAATTCTAGTGGAGGTAAAGGGAATGACAAGGAGGAAAAGTCCATTTAGGTTTGAGAACATGTGGTTAAAGACGGACAGGTTCACTGATCGAGTTCATTCTTGGTGGAATCGACATTCTTTCTCTGGTACTCCTAGTTTTGTGTTTGCCAAAAAATTGAAGGCGTTGAAAGAAGATATCATTTAGTGGAATCGTTCAAAGTTTGGTCATGTCGGACGCAAAAAGTTTCAATTACTGGAGACTTTGAAATTGCTAGATGCTAAGGAAGGGGAGTTTGGCCTCTCTGATGCAGAGACATGCGAGAAAGTTGTGGTGAGATCTGAAGTAGAGAATCTTCTCTCGTTGGAAGAAATCTCTTGGAGACAGAAATCAAGAATGTTATGGATTAAGGAAAGAAGCAATAATACCAAATTCTTCCATAAGGTGGCTAACTCCCGTAGAAGGTTTAACCATCTAAGCATTTTGGAGGTGGATGGGTGATTTACGAGGAGGAATTCGAGATGGCGGCCCAGGTGGTACAATTTTATAAAAATTTGTATCAGGAGACAAAGGAGTGGAGGCCTTTTGCAGAAAGTTTGGAATTTGATCAGATAGATGGGTTGGAGAGGAGCTGGCAAAGGAGGTTTGAGAAGGAGGAGATTCTTCTAGCTATCAATGAGTTGGCTGAAGATAAAGCTCCAGGTCCAGAAGGTTTCTCTATGGTCTTTTTTCACCATTGTTGGAGAGTGGTGAAAAGAGATATTCTAACAGTTTTTGAGGAGTTCTATCTTCATAGTAAGTTTGAAAAATCTTTGAGCGCTACTTTTATAGCATTAATTCCTAAGAAGAATGATGCTTCCAATATTTGAGATTTCAGGCCTATTAGCTTGGTGGGGAGTTTGTACAAGATCTTGTCTAAGGTTCTAGCAAATCGTTTGAAGCTGGTTTTCGATCAACTAATCTCTGAGTCTCGGAATAGTTTTGTGGGAGGTAGATAGATTCTTGACTCAATCCTTATTGCCAATGAGTGTTAGGGGTGTCCACGGGTCGAGCCGGGTCGGGTCTATGCCCGACCCGGACTCGACTCGAAACTTTCGGGTGGGTAAAAACTGAAACCGAAACCGACCCGGAATGCTAGTCAGATCTGGCGGTTCGGGTCTCGTCGAGTTTCGGGTTGAACGATCGGGTTGCTCGGGTTGTATCGCCGGTGATGTATTTTGGCCGGATCCGTCGAGATCTGGCGAGATCGCGCCGGATCTCGATGAAATCTGGCCAGATCACGACGAGATCGCGCCAAATCTCGACGAGTTCTCGCCGAATCTCGACGAGTTATCGCCGGATCTCGTCCGATCTGATGGGTTTCAAGCAAAGTTTCGCCGGATAACTTCAAATATCGCCGGATTTTGTATGTTTTCGTTGAAGAACCTTCGAATATCGCCGGAAGTTTCTGGGTTTATGATCGGTTGGGGTTGCTAGGGTTCTGGGAGAGGAAACCCGCGAACCGACCCGAAGGCGTCGGTTTTTGAGGGCGGCGACCCGCAACCGACCGTTGGAGTGTCGGTTTGGGCGGTTTTCAATTCGGGCTCGGGCGGGTTGCTCGGGTTGGTCGGGTATACAGGTTGGCTGGACAGTCCTAATAAGTGTGTTGATAGTCGAGTGAAGAGTAAGACTCTGGGGGTTATTTGTAAGCTAGACATTGAGAAAGCTTATGATCACGTGAATTGGGAGGCTCTTCTAGATCTATTGAAGAGAATGGGCTTTGGGGAGAAGTGGTGTAGATAGATTCGCACTTGCATTTCTACTGTCCAGTTCTATTTTGGTTAATGGGGCTCTAGCTAATTTTTTTAGGAGCACGAGGGGTCTAAGACAAGGGGACCCATTATCTCCTATGCTGTTTTTTGTTATTATGGAGGTTTTAAGCAGGATGTTGAAAAGAGTTGAAGGTGCTGGCTTGATCAGGGGTTTCAAGGCTGATGGTAGATGGGGGGAAGGGGAAAGTGTTTCGCATCTTTTGTTTGTGGATGATATTATTCTATTTTGTGATGTGAAAGTGGAGCAGATCCTTCATGTTTGAATGCTTCTCCTTTGTTTTCAGGCTGTGACAGGTTTAAAGGTTAATGTCTTGAAGAGCGAGATGGTTCCAATTGGGGAGGTTAATAATTTGCATGCATTGGTAGAGATTCTAGGTTGTAAGATTGGGACTTTGCCTATGACCTATCTTGGTATGCCGTTGGGGGCTTCCCATAAGTCCCCCTCTATTTGGAATCCTATCTTGAAGAAAATTAAGCGGAAGTTGGCTGGGTGGAAGAAGTTGTATTTGTCAAAAGGTGGAAGACTGACGTTGCTTAAGAGTACACTAGCTAGCCTCCCTACTTATTATTTATCTCTCTTTACCATCCCCTCGCATGTGGCTAATAAGACTGAGAAGATGCAAAGGGACTTCTTGTGGGGGGATTCGAAGGCTCATTTGGTGGGGTGGGATAAGGTGTGTGCTCCTTAGGTGAATGGTAGTTTGGGAGTAAGGAAAATAACTACTTTTAATAAAGCCTTATTAGGAAAATGGTTATGGTAGTTTGGGGTTGAGGAGACTCGTCTTTGGAGGAGGGTTGTAGCTTTAAAGTTTGGGGAAGAGTGGAGGGGTTGGTCTTCCAAGTTAGGTAGGGGTGTCCACGGGTGTGGTTTATGGAGAAGTATCCGAAAAGGCTGGGAGGTGTTTAGTAGATGCATTCAGTTTGAGGTTGGGGTGGGAGATAGAGATAAACTTTGGATAGATCAGTGGTGTGGGGAGTTACCACTTTATCTATCCTTCCCGGTTGTGTATGGGATTGCTTATGATAGAGAAGCATTTGTGGCCTCGTCTCTCGAAAGGTTGGGGACTAAGGCTCGAAGAAGTTGGAATGTTCGCTTACTCAGGGATCCAAATGATTGAGAGTCGGGTGAGGTGGAGGAATTCCTTCATACCTTGGGTTTTAATTTACCTCAATCTGAGCACGGAGACCATATGAGGTGGAAGTTGTCGAAGAAGGGGGATTTTGACATCCGTTCTTTCTACAATAAGCTTCGTAGTCCCTCGCCTATTACTTTTCCTTGGAAAGGTATTTGGAAGGTTAAGGCCCCTCCGCGCGTCTCTTTCTTTGTTTGGACTGCAAGTTGGGAGAAGATTCTTACAAGGGACAATTTGCGGGGTAGAGGCTTTGATTTTGTTGACTGGTGCATTATGTGTCGCTGTAGCGGGGAGATGATGAATCATTTGCTACTCCATTGTGACAAAGCTTATCAGCTGTGGAGCTTGGTTTTCAGATCTTTTGGGATTTCTTGGTTTTTGCCAAGATCAGTAGTGGATACTCTTTTTGGTTGGTAGAATTGGTTGGAAAAGCACTCTTCTAGCATTTGGAATTTAGCTCCTCTATGCCTAATGTGATGTATTTGGAGGGAGCGAAACTGGCGAACTTTTGAGGAGATGGACAAATCCGATGACCAGTTGCTCGCTTTCTTTAGTGGCTCTCTTTTTTATTGGTCTAGGGCTTGGGGACTCACCTCTAGCGATTCTCTCCCTTTGTTCTTAGCTCTTTGTTGGTTGTTGTTTGTTCTACTGTTTTTTCATGTTTGTTTCCTTCTCTGTATTCCTTGTTCTGCCTTATGTTGTTTCCATGAGGTAGCTTCTTGAATATACATCTTTCTTACTTATTAAAAAAAAAAAAAAAAATCTATATAAAATAAAATAAAAGCTTGCAGGCACGTGGTGCATTGTGAGCAGCTTGGTATCAGGGATCAAAGTGGGAAAGACATGAAGAAACTAGTTATCAACATGGCACTGTCAGTCAACATGATGTTAAAGGAACTAAAGTGCCGGACTTAGATTAAGATCTGAAAGAAAGAAAAGGACAATTGGAGGAGGCTATAATGATTAAGATCTTTTGCTAAAGGAAATTGCAATGATGAGGGGTTTCAAGGTCGAATCATTGCACAACAACGAACCATTTGAGGCCGAACAAACAGGTTTCATTATATTCATACATATTAGCCCCTTGCCTCCCTTTTGACCTCTTGATCTCTTCAGAGAGGGACATGAAGTTGCCAGATAATCCAGCTGTGTGTCAGACTTAGATTTCATACTATTACTCATATTATGTCATGTTGGTAGAGGTACCACTGGTAAATTTACACATCTGTGTAACATAGCAACCTAGAGTTTTAGAAAGCATTTTAGGTCTAGTAATTTATGTCAGGTAGGTCTCCCCTTTTCACATAGTATGTACTCTACAATAAGGAATTTTAGAATCAAAATTCCAATCCAGCTTTCCACAAAATGGCAGTTAGATTGTATAAGAGAGAAATATATCAGCCTATTTCATGTAGGGGTTGCAAATATGCCCTGCACCATGGAACCTACCTTGCCCCGCCTTGTATGGGTTTTCCCTGTCCCAAAGAGGGGATGGGGTGGATGGATTTTGTCCACCCCGTCCCAAGTGTGTGTTATTTGAGGACAAAATTTTCCACCAAACCAAGTTGGAGGAATCTCCTCCAACCCATTACACATTGGTTTATATGAACATCCATGTATATTAAATCACGTAATTTATTAAATCATTTAAATAAATCGCATGACTATTAAATAGATCTAAGGTCATGTGACTAAAAGTACACATGGATAATCTTTTAAATTGCCATGTAGTGAGTTGGAGGAACTGTCCTCTATCCGTTATTTAATATTTTTTTGATAAGTAATAATATTTCATTAAGAACACTCTCACTACCCCCTCTCTCTCATCACAACAAGAGTCTCATTAGGGATGCCAAAAATGCCTCCACCCACACTTTGCCCAGCATGCCACTCCTACACCATGCGGTGTTAACCCCCCTGAAGAGGTTTTGAGCGAGGATAAAGCGCCCATGATCCGACCCCATCCCGCGGCCTTGCTGTCCTTAATTTCATGGGATGGGTCCCATTAATACCTATTCACTAGTTTTTGTTTTTTTAGGGGGACACACCTTAACTCCTTATGAAGGTGGGAGAGATTTCAACTACAAAAACGAAGTAGCTTTTGTTCAAATGTCTTCCACAATGGAATGTTGTTGATTGTATTTTCTCCCTCTTACTCTTCAAGCAAATTTAACCTCTCAAGAATCGTTCTCACTCTTGGCAGGCAAACAAGCCAGTCAAGTCATTTGGGCAAACCACGAGGCCTCACCACCCAGGAGAACACAGCCCCTCACCAAGCCATTCAAGCCTATGGAAAGCCTATCAAATCATCACCTATTGTAATTCGATGCTCTGGATTGTTAAAATTAGGCTAGCAACAGATTCAAGGTATGGAGTTGGAAGCTTAAAGTTTTAAATTCTTTACATAAATTTCTCTCTCATAATATTCACAAACACCTAACATTCATTTAAGAAATTATAAGTATGATTAGACATATGGATGAAGTTCTTACTTGTGACAGAAGTCATCAAACATCCACCGCAATTTATTAGGAGTTGTGTAAAGATGGCCAATCTCCAATAAAGCTCCAAAAAGTTCTGGGCTGAAAGGATATATTTGCAGCCCCCGAATAATGGACTCCCAGACTTTTGATAGGCTCAATTGCTTATGATGTCTCTGAAGCATCTTCACATAATAGTTGAACAAATACTCAAGTTGATAACTATGACTTTGTCTTTCTGTGGGATTGTAACATAGAGATAAAATAAAAAAAAAAAAATAAAAAAAAAAAAAATAAAAAAAAAAAACCTCAACATAATAAATTGAATTATAAATGGAAAAAGTCGGGATGTTCTAAAATGCATAAAATTAATTTCTCTAGTGATGATAACAGTTAATCGCAGCAAAATGTCATTACTTGTGCTCTATTGTAACATAACAAAATCATAAGACTGATTATTACTTGTCCTCTATGATAGTGGAAATCATTATTGAATTGAAACTCATATCTCAGCTGTTAATTACAGATTCCAAAGCTTGTAGGATGGCTCATAAAAGTTCTAAAATACAAGTGACAATTTCTTTTCCCTGTCTACAATGAAATATAGGTGGTGATGTGCGCATTTCCTATTTTTTGGGAGGAGAAGCACACGTGTAGCATTGTTGAAAGCAATGCCTGACTATCTGACAACATGGGTTTCGGTCCAGTTGTTAAAGGAGATCAACTGCAAGAACCAGCTATTTAGGATTGACTTTCAGTGTTAACTATTTCTTTAGCATTAGATATAGAACTTCTTCATCCATCAAAGTGGTTCCCAATGTGTTATCCAATACAGGCAGCACCAGAATTATTCCAAAGAAGCCGATGTTGGAAAATAGCCAATCAGCTTTGACCAGTCTGGATCAATAGTTAATCATAGACAATTAGGCCCTTGATTTTCTATTATTTTCATAGCCCTTTGGGGGCCCAGGTGTAGAGTTTAGACAAACCACTACGCCCAATAAGGTCTGAAGGTCTTATCTCATAGAGATTGTCAACCTATATGAGACATTTTGAACATTTCGAGAATAATCTTCAACCTAAATTAGGAATTTGAGCTTCAATGGGGAAGTTTAAAAATCTACCCTAAAATAATCTAATCATTGAATTTTTATTCTTTTTATTTTTTTAAAAAAGAACAAAAAGAAATTGTATCATTTATATTTTGCATCGGTATCATTGTGTCCATGTCCTAGTTTCCAAAATGTGCAGTATTAATTCATGCCTTATACTCCATTAGCCCCATACAGAGTGTCTTCCTTAGCATGTTCATCATCAACACCAAAAACACACAAACAAACAAAATATAACAAAACTCTCTTTGCACTTGTATCGCTAATCTTTTAGCTTTCTTTTGTTTCTTTATATTTTTCAAATCTTTGTATACTTCCTGTATACGCTTTTTCTTTTTAATAAATTACAATTACTTATAAAAAAATAATAATTAAAAAAAATTCTCTTTACTGCATTACTTATTACTCATTCACTTGACTTTTAATCAAAAACAAAAACTGTCTCTTTCCTAACCTACTGCTGACCACTTGAGCTAGATCACAAGTAGAAGTTTTATACTAGAAAATATGAGGTGTTGATTGCTAAACCATATAGCTTGTGCTATGATGATCATTTGTAGGGCAGAAACTAGAAATTTACAGTCAAATAAAGCAATGCATCAATTTAACTTTGAAAGTATAGGTACTAGCATGACATATGTAGAGATTGAAAAAGAGGTAGAAGTACAAAGTAATATTAATAACCTGGAAGCACTGTTGCAAAAGCCTGATCCAAAACTTCAATACCCGCAGCCCATCCAGATGTCAACTCCTCAAATAAAGCTGCTGAACATATGAGAGCAACAGATTGATCATCTATAAGACCACGTACCCATGCTGATCTTACTGTTCTTATTCTTTCTTTGAACCCTTGGTGCGCTCTCAGCAGTTTCAAACTTGACGGTTGACTTTTAAATGGACTATATGTTTCACCACTTCCTAAGCACGATAATATATGCAGTGCACGAAATGATGTTTCACCACTGTCGGCAGGATTATTGGCAAGCTCTGCCTCAGCATACCAAAAATATAGAAGAGGCGCATTAGACCGTAGTTCCTGCCAGTTGTTTAATGGTTAATACAATATTATATCCTGATAGTTCATGCACCAACAAATTCAGTCAAAAATTGAAAATAAAAAATATTTATTATAATAACTCCATAAAACAAATTCAGATCTCAACTTCATTAATTTTTAACTTCAAATTCTCCATTGCAACTAATACTATAACTATTACTTCTTTGAAAAGGTCACATCTAAAATGAAAAGGATAACCAGACCCAGGAAAAAAAAAAAAAAAAAAAAAGGAAAGCAATATTTGGATTGCAATTCTGGATATGATCAATTGTGAAGAGCAAATGTACAAAAGCAATTTATATGACGGAAATGTTTCAGAAACAGACCATTGATCAACCCATTAATTCGAGTGGGTCACAGGTCCTGGATTCCAGTGTAGTCAAAGTACAAATACTTGCCAATAAAAAAATATAACCATTTCTCTAACTTATAAAGCCAAAAGAAATTATAAGTTAAAATGGAGAAGCACCTAAGTCAACTACAATAATTGCATTGTTTAAAAATTAAAAATTAAAAACCCATAATGTCTACAGTTAAAAGGAAGAAATTTTTTTATTATCAAGAATCAGTACAATCTAAGCAAAATTCAGGTTATAAGTACTGAGCCATCTGTTAAATCGACAAGGCTCACAATCACCAAGAGTACAAAAAACAAGCCCAAGGGTTCACAACTATGAACTCTTTACATAAACTAGGCCTGTGAATCACATTCTAGAAACCGGTTAACTTAATAATAAGGATATTTTTCTACTTTCCAGTATTACTAATGTCTACAGTTAGAAGGAAGAAAAATATGCAATTTAAACCAACATTGAGCCAGATTTTTTATTACATTCTTTTTATACGCAGAAATGTAAGAGAATAAAAAAATAAAAAAAATAAAAAAAAAAGGGAGGCATATATGGTAATGAACTATGAAAGTTTCTTTTGGGGGAGAATATTTAGTGAAAAATCTTACATTTACCCAAACCAGGATTCAAATAACATCCCAGCAATAAGCAAATTTTATATAAATAAAATCATATTACAAGTCAAAAGCTTTTAGATAAAGATTAAGTATGTTCTATACCAAAACTCAATGGTGCTCTAGTTATGAAATGCAAATAGCAAAAGACATGGGCATTTCATAAGAAGGTTTACATTGAATCTTCAAAATTATCTTTTAAGTAATTACCAAGAAGAGCAACATGACACCTTGTAGTCAGTGATCACATAGTAACTTGTCAACCACTTGCATTATAGGCTTCAGTTCATATATAACCAATAATTCTATTTACCCACAAACATATAAAAGTTGTCTTTCTAGATATTGGCAAGTGAAACCCATCCAAAGGCAGACTTCATTTTGTATCAATAAATGTGCTACAGAGACCAGCGAAAATAAACTAATCATTCTTTGACATAACAAAACAAAACACATTCTTCAGCAAACCAAACTAAATTTTGTTTTTTGTGAAAAAAATAAATGGAGACCTTACCATTGGAAGCCCTTCAATTAATGACAGTGCCATGTCAAACACTCTTCTCGCATGATCAATATTCCCATAAGCAGCCTCCCTTCGTGCATATACCCCACATAGTAATACATCCTACAACAAAGACCAAAATAGACAACTGAAAAAGAAATCTCACACTCAGGTAGAACTAAGATAATGAATATGCAAAATAAGAACAAGAGAAAACTCTGCATAGCATTAAACATTGACAAGATTGCCTCTTTCAAGCATCTCATTTGTGCAACTAGTTTCAGTTATAATTAAGCCACCATACTTGCCACCTTTAGAAAAAGACAAAGTGAAAGAGAATTACTGTAACTAGCTATCCTATGCTAGGATCCCAAGCTTATAAAATCCCAGTAGCTGTCTTAGACAACATATGTAAGGGAATGAAAATATACTTCCATAATTAATCATGCCTCCTAGATTGCATTGCTTGCACCACAACCTCAAGCATGATAATGATATATCTCAAAAATGCAGCTTTATGTTTTCTTTTATGTAGGTGGGAACTCGAATACACAGCTTTATGTTTTCTTTATGTGGGTGGGATGAGAAGTGTTTGGCTTATGTACAAAAAAAAAAAGGTGGGGGGGGGGGGGGGGGAACTTATCATATTGGAACTCTGTCGAACATTAACTTCTTAACAGATTAAACTTATCATGTCATCTAGTGAACCACAGAAATGGAATGGGGAATCACAGCCTATGGCTGTCAGCCTGTCAGGGAAACATTGATGCATGCTACAAGGGGTAGGTTGCAGAAACCTAAAGTGTAACACCCCAAACCCATACCATGGATTTAGATGCACGACCTGTCTTATAAATAATCCACATTTGCTATAATATAACAGAGCGTAACTAAATATCCACAAATAAGAATCAAACCATTAAGTCTTTCTTATAAAATCCATCAAACTAAAACTTTAACAATAAAGTCTCCAAATACAATCCCAAATAGTTTCAAGAATACTAAACTCACTATCCCAAGAAAACATAATAAAATAGTCCATCAACTAACTTAGTTCCAAAAGAAATCTTCAATCTATGGCTCCAATGATCTACCACCAAAAGATATTCCACTGCTCTAATATGAAAGGGTGGAGAAAGGGAAGTGAGCTAGAAGCTCAATAAGAGACTTCAAAACATGAGTATGTCTTTCAAAACAAAACAATAGTATCATTGACAAAATATAATTTTTACAAAATATTTACAAATAGTTTTAACAGTAATATAATATACTCTGTAAAATTGTAACGAAGAAAATATTTAACTATAACACTGTAATTAATAAATAAAATAATAACCACTTTAATTGGCCAAAATACACTAAATAGGTAGAAACAATATATTATAGTAATAAACAATTTTTCCACTTATAAAGGTCAATAACAATAAAACAATAATTCGATATGGAAAACATTAGTCAAAAAAAGACATAAACTGCTAAACACTCGATGGGTGATTCTCATGGGAAACAATAACACTAATCTCAAAGAGGCAACACTAGCTTCAAAGAGCAAACGATAACACTGTCCTACACCACAATAACACTACTTCAGCTAAAGACCAACACTTAACCCTCTATTGGCAAAGGTCGCAAACTGTCTAGCTGACCATTTGAAATTATTCTTACTTTACTATAGTATTGTCAATACCAATCATATATCATATAACAAATACTTTCTCAAATATATAGTTTTTGAGTCATTCTTCACATATACAGTTTCAAAATAACACACAAGAAATAATAAAATTAGGTGTGTATAAAGCATTAACAATGGTATAAGTTTTGAAACTTCACTTTTGCAAATATGTATATATATATATATATATAAATATACATATCTTGAGAGATATCATGTTCTGAAGTTTACTTACCTCTAGTTGCTAAACCAAGCATCACTTCAATTGTTTGGAATAATGTCAACTAGAACCTAATTAAGGATCAAATAACTCAATATGGGCAGGTTTCGAATAACCAAAAAGTCCTCCTATAAAACTTTTCCTTAGCCACTGTGAAGATTTTGCAATATTAAATCTAACATAGCTTTCTAATATACATCATGTCTATACCTATATTTTATATAATTGTAGTGTAAACCCTAATACTACAATCTGCTATAGCTATATATATACCATTGAAGACCACCTATGCTAAACTTATAAAGAATGGTGATACTAATCTACATATATATTAGGATCTCTTTCAAAATCAATAAACTAATGTATGTTTACATAGATACTTCCATGATAGCCTATTTTCCCTTGAATATATCAATATAATTTCTAAGACTTCCATGCGACTATGAGATGATGAATCCTAAATCAAAGATTCGTTTAATGATTCCGATAAAGCGTTTATAGTTAGATGTTTACCTGAGTACAATAAGAACCTGCTGGCTGCTCTAGTAGTACCACATTATTCTATTCTTTTCAATGTAGAGTAACCCTAATTCTCTACTCCTAAACCTTTACACACTAAGCACTGACTTCTTTTCTTTTTTCTTTTTTTGGAATCTAGCGGTCTCTCTCTACCTTTCAAGTGGCTGACTTAAAAAGACCCAGTGTATATACACACACACACACATATATACCTCTAAAATAACACTCTAATTCAATCTAGGAAGACCAATCCCACTCTATTTAGTACTCTTATGCTCCGTTTGTTTCGATGAAAAATCTTGTATAAAGATAGTTTTTCATATTTTCCAGTGTTTAGTAGCATAAACAAAGATAAGTCAAAGGAAAACTATATTTGGTCAACATAAAAAGTATGGTTTATTTTTAGAAATTGTTTTCCATTAAATTCTTTTGGAAAACAACTCTATCTCGCAGCAAGCTAAATAAGAGAAGTTAAGAGGTTGTTTTTCAACTCATTTAAAGTTACTACCAAACATTGGAAAATGAAATAGTTTTATAAAAAATAATTCTTGGAAAATGACTCATTTTCTAGAAAACATCATTGCTGAAACAAACAAAGCGTTAAATAAACTAATGTATGTTTATATAAAATCAGCTTTACACGTTAAGTATGTTTCCTACTTGGGTTGGAGTTTAAGACCCACTAAAACTTATCTCTTTAGCCTCCAAGAAACCCATAAAACTTAAATAAGCTTCCAAAACTTTAATTCCCAATTAAACTCAAATTAAGGTTGTTTTGATAGGCTAGAAGCCTAGAACTCTAAAGGATTCCAATAACACTTAAATTCTTAATTCAAATAGGTTTTAATCTCTTGTCCTTTTCCTTAACTAATAAGGAGACTAAAATTTAAATATGAATAATCCACAATATAACTCTCCACGTTACATCTTCTTTTGTAGATATCATAATATAAAATAATATCACCTTCAAAATAAATTAAATAATTCATCAATTTCACTCTAGAAGCAATTAAATTAAATTTAAGTAAGGTGGGTGTTACATTAAGTGCTGGTCAAGTCAGGGGAGTAATTGAAATTTGTATGGGGAACAAAGACATGCATGAGAGTTGCAGCCGGTCTTGCAAGAGACATTAGGAAGATAACTGGTAGAATGGAGAGTGTTAAGCTCAAAGTGGTGGATGGGAGAATCATAGATGAAGTTTCGAAGCTACCAAACAAGGCATTCTATGCCTATATGAAGACCTGCTGGTCAAGACTGCAGCAAGGATCCGGTTTAGATGGGAAATCTCAAGTTCAACACACAAAGAATGATAATAGGTATTCAAACATCAGATACTGATAGAATTTAATTGCAGAATCTACTTTTCAAAAAAAAAATAATAATAATTACAGAACCTGCAACATGTTAATATATTAGCCAAAAGCGCAAAAGATTAGAAAATCTATTTCTTTTCTTTTCTTTGTTATTTTAGGTGAAAGGTCAATTTGCTAAAAAATACTCACTATGTTGTTTGATACAAATATGGAAAGCTCTAATAAACAATCAATTTTGAGAAATCATTAAATTGAAAGGCACTACGTAATCAAATTATAAGGCACAAGCACGACCAAATCGTCTCTTGAAACAAGATTAGCTAAAGAAATTTCAAAAAATCTATAGTAATGAATCAAAATTATGTTATATAATAAAACATTAATAGAAATAATGTAGAGACAAATTCAAACCAACGCAATAGAGGAAGCACTCATGATCAGAGATAACCAGGCGGTCTATATGACTAATAAAGAAAACATGCTAACATGGGGCCAAGTAAATTGCTGCAGAGAATTTGCAAGAAATTACAATTCTGCCACTGTGTCTAAGGACGCAAATCAAAATGATCTAATTCTAGATTATTCATTTTTCCTTAAAATTAAAATTAAGAAGAAAAAAGGAAGAGAGAGAGATGATCATTTAATAGTAAACTCATTAAATAGGACTCCTCTCCATCAGAATGAGCCCCACAAATGACAATTAAAGTAGCCAAAATTTATTTAACATTCAAAATAGAAGCTAAAAATTTAAGTGTTCGTTTGGGAACAACTTATCTAACTTTTTGCTGAAATTTTTTTATGAAAGTATGCTAAAGTATACTTGTACCTTGAAAAAGTGAGAAAAAGTGGAGAGAAAAAAAAAAAAAAAAAATGAGGTAATATAAAGCTGTACATAAAATTTAAAAGATAAAAGCTAAAAGCTAAAGCTTACAACTTTTGCCAAACTTACCTAAGTCTCAAAAGACATATCAAACTAAATTAATGAAAATGAGACAGATTGTAACCAATCATGGTGGTTTAGGGATTTGGCAGCTAAGAAGATTTAATTCTGCTTTGTTAGGCAAAATGGTTGTGGAGATATGGAATGGAGAGAGATGCCCTTTGGAGGAAGGTCATTGAGGCTAAATATGGGGATGAAAGGGGTGGTTGGTGTACCAAACCGATGTTAGGGACCTATGGTGTTAGTGTGTGGAAATCCATTAGAAGTGGTTGGCAGGACTTTTCTAAATTTCTTTGGTTTGATGTGGGTGATGGTACTAGGATAAAGTTTTGGGAGGATGTATAGTGTAGGGGTTGTTCTCTTAAGGAAGTATTTCCAGAATTGTATAGTTTTAGTCGAAACAAGGGAGTTTTTTGTGTTGGAGGTTATGCGTTTCTCTAATGGGAGGCTTCATTGGAACATTAGGCTCCGTCATCCACCACAAAATTGGGAGTAAAAATTGTTGGATTTTTTTGGGTTGTGCTTTATTCTATGAATGTGCGGGGTGTTGGTAACGACAAACTTTGCTAGAAGCCAGCAATGAGGAGAGGTTTTGAGGTTCAAGGCTTCTATCACTCTTTATCTCCTTTTTTCATTGATTTTCCTTGGAAAATGATGTGACAATCAAAGGTTCCTCCTAGAGTAGCGTTCTTTTCTTCAACTGCTGCCTTAGGTAAGATCTTAACTACGGATAATCTTTGAAAAAGGCATATTACAGTGTAGTGGTGCTTTATATGTAAAAAGTGTTGGGAATTAGTGGATCATCTTCTTCATCATTGTCCAATAGCATATGAGCTATGGTCTATGCTTTTTTGTTTGTTTGGTATACATTGGGTTATGCCGTATAAAGTTAGTGAGATGTTAGCTTCTTGGCAGGAGAAGTTTGGTAGACATCGAAATATAGGTTTATGGAGGTTTGTGCCACATTGTTTGTTTTGGTGCTTATGGTGGGAGCAGAATGCTAGATGCTTTGAGGATTGTGAACGGTCTATTCTTAACATTAAGTTTTTCTTTTTCCGTACTTTCCTTGAGTGGAGTTTAGTTTTGCCTTCCTATTCTTGTTTTTCTCTCCTTGATCTTATTGATCGTTGTAATCTGAGTTCTTGATTTGTGCCACTATAGTACACTTCCAGTGTACTTGGTTGGTTTTTTTAAATAAAATTTCTTACATTACTTATCAAAAAAAAAAATCTAGAAGGAACTCAAGAAAAGGCATTTTGTTATTATAAACTAAAAACTATTATGCTTTGAGAACATCCAGCAAACTAAAAAACTCTTTCAATAAAAGTTTTCACACTTTGAAAATATATAGCAGCCAACTTGTTTAAGTGATAACCAAAGATAACATTTTTTTGATAAATAATAAGTTTTATTGATATAAAAAAAGGGACACCCTGGTACAATAACCAAAGATAACATGATGGAATAATGAAAGCTATTATTGTTACAATACCAAAATAACTGGTCAACATACATAATACTAGACACGCAGTAAATAAGATAACTTAGTACAATGAATAGCGCAAGACTATGAAATATTCAAGAATATACGGTCACCAGTTGGACTGACACATTCAGAAACTCTAGGCATATCAATTATAGATGAATATGACCATGAATAAATTAGCAAATGAGAAATATATTCTTGAAAATTTGCATCCTATCACCATATGATCTGTGTGTCTTTCTAGCAATTGCCAATTTTACAAAGGAATCAATTTCTCTTCAAAAGACTACTTCAAAACCCTTTTTTCAGAAACTAGTTGTTTCAATTAATACCAACAGAAGCTCACAGAACAGACCAAAGGACTTCAAGCAAGCATTACATCAGCATTTCTGTAGTTTTGCAGCAAACTCCAGTGAAATAATAACATATATGGTGCTTAACTGAAAGGAAGGAAAAGTTTTTTGTATTTGGCAAATGGGAGATATAACATGTACATGTGTGTCCCCTTCATGGATGAAATATAACAACAAAAATATAATACCTGTCGATCACTTTTTAGCAGACGCTTTGCAAGAACTCGGCATGGGGTATCTGAACTGCGGGAAGAGTTCATTTTCGTGGCAGATAGCTCTTCAGCAACTAAAGCAGCTTCTTCCAAGATGTAATTACGTGGAAAAGCAGTTAAACAAAGTAAGGTAGCATTACGGAGAAATTTCATCATGTCAGTTCTCTTAGAAATATCATTGGTGCTGCCCAAAAGCTCTTCCAAACTGAAACTACTCAAACTGCTTTGAGCCTTGGTTAAAGCATCATGAACCCTTCTCAAAGTACTTAATATCGCATCTGGCAATGCCTCCAAGCTAAGGACTTTCTCAATCCAACTAGAATTGTTTGTGCAAATGCTGCTGGGGAAGAAAGCTTAATGTCACTGATCAGTTATTATTACATTTTATATAAGAATTTATACAAAAAAGTATATTCTGATTTCAGTTGCACACATAATATAAGCATTAATAAAACCTAGGAAATCCTCTGATGCAACCATGGAAGATTATTTGTTGCCACTTGGAATTTCATCCATTCAAGATTTAATTTCTTGAGTCAATGAGTAAAATCCGATTGAAGCAAAAGTCACATGGTTTTAAGGATATCATTTAAGTACACTATACCAAAGAGTGAGAATACATGTGGCCAACCCTAATTAGTTTGTTGAGGATCCATAGCCGACCCCAAAGTTTTGCAACTAAAGCTTTGTTGCTAATGCCTTTGTAGTTATAAGTATGCTAGGGTTAAAACAATTTTAGTTTTAGGATATCATGTTGTAAGTTATGGTTAATTCTTTAATTAGGGACAAATCTATTTTTTGATAAGTAAATAATTTCAACAACAAAAAAAAAAAAAAAAAAAAAAAAAAAAGCAGGTGCCCGCATATATGGGCACTGGCAGTATACGACGGGGAGCTCAAAAAAACAGAGCAAAAAGGGAAAAGAAAAAAATCCACAACTAATGAGAAGGCAAAGATGCCAAGAAATCAAGAAACCCATCCATGAAGAACAAGGGAGTCAGTGAGGTCCATTCATATAAAATCTTCAGTAAAACTTTCTTTAATTAAACCACAGTAAGTTCATCTCCCTCAAAGCACCACGCATTCCGCTCACACAAATACACTACATAAGACACGCCAGAACAACTCGCCACAGCCTCCCACTACCTCCTCTACCAGACCAGCCCTACTTCCAAGACACAAAGACTTCCCAGATGTAGATCACGTAGAAAATCAAAGCCCATAGATCTGATGCCACAGAATAATGTAAGAACAAATGGTTTACATCCTCCGCATTAGCTTTGCACATGAAGCACCACTTCATAACAACTATACCCCTTTTCTTTAAATTGTCCGCTGTCAGAACCCTACCCAAGACCGCACACCAAGATAAGAAAGCCATTCTAGGTGGGACGCAAACTCTCCAAATACACTTCTAAGAAAATTCTGTAACCTCACCCCCCCTTCCCCCCTTGCAAATCATAATGATAAATTTTTACCTAAAATCCTTCTTTCTCCAAAGGAATCCTCACCAACTATTCGGCCTCCCCAAAACAAATACAATTCCCATAAACTCTCATAACTGAGTCATGGCCTCTTCTTCCCAGTCCTGCATAGCAGGATTGAACACCGGGTGCCAATAAATATGATCATGTCTAAATTCTACATAATCAGCCACAGTAGCTTCACTATCCTGAGCTAGGAGGTAGAAACCAGGAAATCAATCCTTAAAATTACCTTTCCCCCACAAATCATGCTAAAATTGGACTCTAGTACCACAACCAACATCATATCTGATGTAACACACAAATTTATCCCACCAACAATGGATATATTTCCACAGACCCACACCATACGAGCCCTGAGCCTCCCTTGAACACCAATACATACTAGGAGAACCATACTTCAACTCAATAATCCTCCTCCATAATGCCAATTTGTTACTTACATACCACCACAACCATTTCCCCAACAATGCTTGGTTAAATAGTGTTAATTTCTTAATGCCCAATCCCCCATGACAAATAGGAGCACAGCAAGAATCCCAATTCACTAAGTGAACTTTGAATTCATCGCCCACACCACCCCATAGGAAATCTCTTTGAAGTTTTTGTTTGCTACCCCACAGGTATAGGGAACTAAGATCTATAATTTCTGCAGCATGAATGATAAGGATATTTTGATAATTGAGATAGGATATCTTGTCTTAGGTTTATTTTCATTGAGTCTAAGTTGGTCTTTGGTCTGTTAATATCTTTATTAATCATATTTAGAGCTCTAATGCTACTACAAGAAAGAGTTCTTATATATTTGTTCTTGATTTACTCAAACAATTAATGGTTATATATATATATATATATATAATATTGAGGTATGTTCACCTAAGTGTGTTCTTTTCCCTGTTTCTCTTCGTCCCTTTCACTTTGCCTTTGGCACTCTGTCACTTTAAACATAATTGTTCAGTGTTCACAGGTTTTTGTGTAGGTGCCTCCTCTGGAAGATCTTTGATGATTTCCCATCTCCTTTTCGCTGATGATACTTTGATTTTTTGTGATGCTAATATTGATCAAATTCTGATTCTTTGTTTGGTGTTCATTTGGTTTGAGGCTGTGTCTGGTCTAAAGGTAAATTTGGGTAAGTCTGAACTAGTGGCGGTGGGGGCAGTTCATAACATGGATCTTTTGGTGGCTGTCTTAGGCTGCAAGCAAGGGTCCCTTCCAATGAAGTATTTGGGTCTTCCTTTGGGGGCAAAATTTAAGGACAAGTCTATTTGGAATCCAATTCTAGAGAAGATGGAAAGAAAATTAGCAGGTTGGAAAAAATTATATTTATCCAAGGGAGGTAGAGTTACTTTAATTAAAAGCACTCTCTCTAATCTTCCTACTTATTTTCTTTCTTTATTCCCTATTCCTGCTTTTGTGGCCAACCGAATTGCTAGACTTCAGCGGGACTTTCTGTGGGGTGGCCTAGGAGACGAGCCCAAATTTCATCTGGTTAATTGGTCTTCTGTGTGTACTCCGCTTTCTTCAGGTGGGTTGGGGATTAGGAACCTGAGAACCTTCAATGTAGCTTTATTAGGGAAGTGGTTATGGAGATTTGGGCAAGAAAGGGATGCTCTTTGGCGTCAAGTGATAGAGGTGAAGTATGGCTGTGATTGGGGTGGTTGGTGTTCTAGCTCTTTCTCTGGCCTTTATGGAGTTAGTTTGTGGAAAAATATTAGAAGAGGGTGACACTCTTTATCTCGGTTTATTATGTATGAAATTGGAGATGGTTCAAAAGTGCAGTTTTGGCTAGATCGTTGGTGTGGATCTTCTCCCCTCGCAGACCGCTACCCTGATTTATATAGGATTTGTCGTTCCAAAGAGGCAAGTGTGACGGACCTAATGAGGTTTACCAATGGAGTCCTCCATTGGGATTTTCAGTTTTGTAGGGAGGTGCATAACCGTGAATTGGAAGCTTTCAGGAGCTTCATCAATTCCATTTATTGCACTCCTGTAAGGGGGAACGGGGATGACAAGAGATGTTGGCTGCCTTGTAAGAGTAAGGGGTTCACGGTTAGTGCTTACTACCATCTTCTTGTTGGCCATAGTGAGCAGTTTTTCCCTTGGAAAAGCATTTGGAAGCAGAAGATCCCCTCTAGAGTGGCTTTCTTTGTTTGGACCGCAGCCTTGGGGAATTGTCTGACAATTGACAACTTAAGGAAAAGAAAGGTTTGCATTTTGGATTGGTGTTATATGTGCAAGTGTAATAGTGAAACTATTGACCATCTTTTCCTTCATTGCCCGGTTGCTTTGGAGTTATAGGATATGGTTTTTGGGTTATTTGGAGTTTGTTGGGTTATGTCATTCTCTGTTGTTGGGCTTTTGGCTTGCTGGCATGGTCGTTTTGGTCGCCATCGTAATGGAGATTTATGGATGGTTGTTCCTCATTGTTTGATGTGGTATATTTGGAAGGAGAGAAATAGTAGGTGTTTTGAAGACAAGGAGCGTTCCATGCCTGACCTCAAGCTTCTTTTTTTTAGAACCTTACTTGATTGGTTCTCTGTGTGGAGAAACCATCCTTTTTCTTCTATTTTGGATTTTCTTGATTTTTGTAATGTTCGTTTTTGATTTAATGTGTGGAGAAACCATCCTTTTTCTTCTATTTTGGATTTTCTTGATTTTTGTAATGTTCGTTTTTGATTTAATCTCCCCGGTATACTTCCTGTGTACTTGGGTGTTTTTCTCTTTTTGATATCAATGAAACTTTATTACTTATCAAAAAAAAAAAAACATTCATGTTCAATTGGATTTATTTTGGCAAGAACAAAACTACAATTCTGGACATAAAAATTATGTTTTTATATGAATGGGCAGTCGTAATGGTTTGTTTTCTTTTATTAATATGTTGGATTTCAAAGATACTTAAAAAAAAAAATAATAATAATAATAATAATTTTGACAGGTAAGCTTGTTCTTTGATAACTAACAGCAGTTTTATTAATTAAAATTAAATTACAAATACATAATCCGTTCCCAATGTATTCTTTTTTCTTTTTTTACTTATCAAAAAAAAAAAAAAAAATACATTGGGAACAGATTATTTATAGTACATATATACCCCCAAAGTTCCCTAAGATGATCAAAAACATTACTACTTAAAAAAAAATGTTCTGTGTATTAGGATCACACACACTTTTTGCACTCTTCTAATATATTTTATTTTCTAATGGAGAAAATATGAAGTGATTTGTTCACCCAGCTGTAGTGTCTGTGTACTTAGGTTCATCCATTTATATCTTCTAACCAAGCCTCAAAAGTTCTCATTAACAAGATAGGCACCTAGGCATATGTGCAAGTGTGCAAAGAAAGTTATGGGAAACTCTTTCTGTGTGTATACAGCCCCCCAAGCGCTCCCCCCCCCCCCCCCCCTCCCTCCCCAAAAAAAAAAGAAGTTATAATTACTATTAACAAACCCAACTATATAGATTAACTGTATGAGTTCATTTTTCATAACAATATAACCCATCAATCAATTTAAACCACTTAATGACACCAACCCTCAGTTATGCTAGTTATTTTCTAAAACTAGGTCTCCACTACACAGCTACAGACTACCCATCCCATGCCACTGTTTCACATTTCAGATCTAATGATTTTATATTATACCCATAAAGTTCCAAGCAATGGGACAAAACAATTCATATGCAAAAAATTGGTTCAGTATTTATACCTATCCCCAAAAAAAAAAAAAAAAAAAAAAAAAAAAAAAAAATCAGTATTTGTTGAAAAAGAAAAACATGATCTATTATTTCATTGCAAAACTCAAATTTCAATTTATGTTTGGATGTTTCTAGGAAAAGGGAAAAGGGGGGAAACAAACAAGTACAAATCAAGCTTAGAGTAGGAGCACAAATAGATGAGGAAATTAGGTATGGTATTGGTATCAATAGAGAACTTACCATTGAGATATTTTCCCACCAAAGAAATCAATGAATTGGGACATGAGAGATAAACGGGCCTCTACTGAGCTTAATGAAAACAGGTATTCATTGACATCTTCATACAATATAACCCTCAAAAGTTGCTCATCACCTTCTCTATCAGGTGTCCCATCACCATGTGGGCCCCCAGCTGTTTCATGGTGAAATTCAGTTTTCAAAACATGAGTATTTATTTGTGAACAGATACAAATAACTTCAGAAATGAACACCTAAGAAAAGCTTTGATACAGTAAATCTCATGGATACACGAGGGAGGGAGAGAGAGAAACCAGATTTCCTGCGAAGAGGCATCCATTGATCACAGTCCCTAGATGACTCTTCTTCTGACCATCTAGCCCAAGTTGAAGTTTCTTTAACCTCACAACTAGCCTCAGCTTCAACATCAATACCTAATTTTTTCAGCAAAGCTTCAGTTTCATCTTCCTGCTTGACATCTTCATCCTCAAATTCCTCCTGAAGCTCCCCAACATCCAAGTTATTGTTGGCTGCGTTTATTGAATTTCTACTACCATCCTGATCTTTGAAAAGTGGCTCTGACCAACCTGTCCAGCCACCTTTTTCATTATCACGTGTGCTCTCCTCGTCTTTGATAACCTTTTGCCTATTCTCCTCCTCTCTCTCCAACCATGTGGACCAACCAAGGGCATCTTCTTCTCCAACTCTTGCACCGTCACTATTCCAAAAGTGCTCAAAAAGTCTCCTTCTACTCTGCTCAGTCAGGAGTAAAGGACAAAACAAACTAAATTCAATTTCAGCCTGGAACAATGCAGTAGCCAACTCCTGGTAGCCAGCCTGCCACTCGAACCTGCATAGACTGAGGAATATATCAACAAGACCAAGTTCCAGCTGAACAATTGCAGTATCTGATGGCTTTGCAGATTGATGAACCTGCATTAAACGAGAACACATAAAAACCAAAATGAGGTGACATAACATGTTCTACAAAGGTTTTTTTTTTTTTTATTTAACCCGTGCCATGAAAAATAAAATAAAAAGATGAAAAACATAACACTGTTAAAAATGTCAGAATATCTATTCATAACCTACTACATATTGATAAACCACAACTATTTGCCCTTTTTTTAGTTGTTGGTTAAGTCAGATCAATATGCATCCATTATTTAAAAGATAAATTTTTGAATGACTAATGTCCTATTTGTTTTCAAGGAAAATATTTTCTTGGTGAAGTTATCCTCTGTGAAAAACTTTTTCAGGGAAAATACATTGCTTTCTGGCGTTTGAGGCTGGCTTTTCAAAGAGATACTTCAGTAGTTCCATCCTTGCAATCAGCATGGCTGTATGGTTCAACATGTAGTAGCATAGGCATTGTGAGGTCCATGTAAGAGTGTGACAGATCTTTTGTAGAATCCGATACCTTGTCTCATAATCACTGAACTTCTTGCTGAGATAGTATATGGCTCTTTCCTTCTACCCATTTCATTGTGATGACCTAGGACACAAGCTATCTACCGCTTTTTAACCTGTTTGCATATGCTTGTGCACAGATTTACATTATTCAATAATCCCAGCTGCTAGGACTGAAGTCGTGAAGCAGGACCTTAAGGGATTCAAAACTATAATGAAATTTCTCTCCTTTTTTTTTTTTTTTTTTTTTTTGTCATTTCACGGTGAAGTTTCTTGATGGGTTCTTGGTTAGAATTTGACACATAGGGGTTCAGGAATGGTTAGGTATGAGAAGTATTAGATCTTGTTGGCTTTTGAGCAACTAAAATTAGAGATCAAGGATGCAGGATTTTCTAGCATCAGGTTGTTTGAAGCAAAATCTCAAAAAAGGAGAAGAAAATTACAGCCTAAATATCGCACCAAGGTTTCCTATGCTTACACTTAGGATGGGGCAATCTTCCTATGCGTACACTTAGGAAGGGGCAATCTGACCCTAAAAACATTAAAAAATAAAAATTTGTCATTGAACTCTCTTTGAATTTATTCCTCCTTTGCACTCAAAACTTTTTTCCCAATTCCTGATGGTAACTTTGAATATAGTAAATCAAAAAAGGGAGCAATGGATTCAATTCTCAATCCTAAAAGGCTTGAACAAAACCAGGATTAAGAAAAAGGTAAATCACAAAAGGATCCAATTAACGGGTGCCCTTATAAGGAATTTGTTAATAGACTATTTAAGGAAAATTTTAATACCACTTTTATGAGAAATATAAAATGCTGTCAAAAAAATCAATTGTTTTCTTCATATCCCATAAAAAGTTTCTAAAAATATTTAATAAACCAATGCCCTTAAGGCATTCGCCCCAAAAAGAGATATGACACTCCCTTCCCTTGAGGTTGAAGGAAATCAACACATCAATCCTTCCATTAATAACAGTAACAATATATTCCAAATTTTTTTTATAAGAACAACATATTCCAAATTTTGAAAAGATGCTCTTGACCAAGCCCTAACTAGTAAAAGCTTTCTGGGTTAAAAATATTACCATTCCTTGTCACTAAACTTCCAAATTTTGATATGATTCTCTTGATCAACCCTAACCATGGTTAGTGAAAACTTTTTGGGTTAAATATTACTATTCCTTGTCACTAGGGGTCCATTTGATTGGGAAAATGGAAAAGTGGGAGGATAGAAAAGATTTTAGTTTCCCTCATTTGTGTTTGGTTGAGAGGGTGAAAAAGTGGAGAGATGGAAAACTTTGTTGTTTGGTTAAGATGAAAAATTTGAGGATTGAAAATAGAATTGGTATAAATTTACCATAATGTCCCTATTAAATAAAATAAAAAGTAGCACATTATATACTTTTTAAACAATTGTGTATAGATGGGCATTTCATTAAAATGAAAAAAATAAAATACAAAAGGTTAAGAAATTAATCCAAAACTATTTTCTAAAAAAAAAAAAAAAAACCCAGCAAAACTAAAGAGAAAAGAGACAAAATAATAATAATAATAATAATAAAGAAAGAAGAAGAAGAAGAAGAAGAAGGCAATGTCTAGAAAAGTGCCAAAAAAAAAAATTTTAAAAAGAAGCCAAAAGCCCAAATGTCCAGAATGCATGCTGGGGTATATCTGTCCAAAAGTAACAAGGAGCAAGCTCCTTGTTTTCTCTCCTATAATCTCCCCAATTTGGGGAGATAGATTTTTGGTGGGCACGGGGAGAAAACACACGGACCCCACCAGTTTTCTCTCCCCTCTCCCCTCCCAACCAAACAAACACTCCAACCATTTTCTCCCCACTTTTCTCTCCTTTATTTTCCATCCACCCACTTTTCACTCCAACCAAACATACCCTAGATTTCCGGGGGAGGGGGGGAAGAGGGAAACCACACACACTCTTCCAACAGCAAATTTTCTGCACAACCAAAAAGCAAGCAACTTCAAGCAAGAATAGTGAACCTCAATTCTTCTCAAAACCCCCATAACTTATAAAAATATTTGTTATCATCCTGCTAACCTCTGTTCCATTGTTTTCACAGTAAAATTAACCATTCCTTACAATAAATCCTGCTGTCTCAATTCTCTTTGGAACATGGATAGCCATGGCAAAAAGAGAAAAATAAAAAAAATAGGCCAATAACTAGACCAAGAACTCTTTTTTTTCTTCTTCTTTTTATTTTATTTTATTTTATGTATATAAGAACTCTTCAAAAGAGAAAACCTCCCACCCTTCAAAATAGTGGCTTTTATATGTTTGGTTCTGCCCACCAACCTCTTCCACTAAATTATATATTTAAAGTTCTCTTTTCCTTTTTCTTTTTTAAGATTTAATCTATTATGTTTTTACTATCACTTTCAATAAGGAAAATTAGAATAATTGTGTATTCTCTGGGTCACCAAAACCTGGTGGCGCAAATAAAAGTCTACAATGCATAGGAACCTTTTTTTTGATAAGTAAGAAGTTTATTGATATCAAAAAAGGATCACCCTAGTACACAGGAAGTGTACAAGGGGTTAAACAATTCAAGAACAAAAATTACAAGAACCTAGGAAATCAAGAAAAGAAAAAAAATGATTGGTTTAGCAAAGCAACCAACCAATCCATTAAAGTTCTAAAGAAAAATAACTTTAGGTCTGGTATGGATCTCTCATTATCTTCAAAGCACCTACTATTTCCCTCCCTCCAAAGACACCACAATAAACAATGAGGAACAATCAACCATATATACCCATTTCGATGACGACCAAATCTGCCTTACCAACATGCTAGAAGCCCCATTACAGATTGCGACATAACCCAGCTTACTCCAAACAAACCAAACACCATAGACCACATAGCAACCAGACAATGAAGAAAAAGATGATCAACTGATTCACCATTACACTTGCACATGTAGCACCAATCCAATATCCAAACCTTCCTTTTTCGTAAACTGTCAATCATTAAGCATTTCCCTAAAGCAGCAATACAATGCATAGGAACCTGGTCCAGGCATCCTGCAATCTAGATAATCCTAGGTTGCATATGTAGATAACCTTCTAATATCCACATGCAAAAGCTTTGTTTTTTCTTTTTCAGGAAAGCAATATCCCAAAAGTCTGAGCTAACTTTGGAAAATATGTCCAACAATGTAAATAAAATTTGCACCAACATTTTCCCTCATGTGCAAGCTCACTAACAGTCCTGAATGAAGAACAGGACTTACAAGCATGCAGCCCTCACATGTACGAACAGAAGGAAGCCAAAACTTGATTAAAAAACGCTTAGCCAGACAGGGCTCTGATACCATGTTAGGAAATCAATCATCACAAAAGCTTATGATATTAAAAACAGTTCCAACAATATATACAAAGCTTGAAAACAAAGCCAGAACATATGAATAGAGACACCGTGCAGTATGTATGCAAAATGAACTATTGAAATCTGAAACTTAAACTATCCACAAGCATTAATAGGAACCATGTGTTAGTGGCTTTGATTGTCCAAAACAGTAAAAGTAGAGATATAAAAGATAATTTCATCTATATATTATTCATTTAGCCATCCTCATGAAAAAGAAAAGCTGGGATATGTTAGATTGAGAACCTGCCTAAAGTGCTTGCTGGATGCAGCAGATAGAGCCTGGATTGCATGTGCATACATTTTTCTCATGTCTGAAACCTTGAACCTGGAGAAATCTCCTTGAACAACATGCAGGAACTCCCTCCACAATTTGTAACTCCCTGGATGCTGCATGAGTATCTTTTCCCATCTACTAATCAAGACATCGATGTTATCTCTGTTCTGATAAGCCTTCAGAAGACAAAGCAACAAATCTTCATTATCTGGGTTAAGCTCAGCTGCCTTCTCCAGTATGCTTATCTTCTTTTCAAGTGTCTGCAAGCGAGCACCTTTCTGGGGTTGCATACCCGCAACCCTGTCCTGGAACTCTGCAAAAGCTAACCAGACCTTTTCATCATGTGGGTTCTCCCTTGTCAATTTGTTGAAGTCCCGTGTTCTGCGTAGAACTTCATCTTCCCAAGATTCTTCAATTATTGAAGCTCTCGAGACAGAACCACTATCCACACCTTCATGGGAGGTATGAATGTCTGATAAAGGAATGAAATCATCTGCTGTCGTCTTTATGGGTGCAAGAAGACGAACACGCTTTAAGCTCTTATGGCGCTCCAAAGCTGTGTACTTTGCAGACCAATAACGACCAGCAGATACTAGTTTACTATCCAATGCATCAAGATCACCATCTCTATCCAACATTGCACCTGTCCGGTTCCACCAGTACAAACCTTGATAAGAAAGGCCGGATAGCTTCAAAGGGTTATGAGGTTTGTAGCGGGCAATATCCATCCTGCAGTAAAGTGAGAACTTTAAACCTTCAGCCTTTAAACCAATAACATCGAAGTGCATCAATTGTTTTCTTAGGGGGAAAGAAGAGTCCGCCTGTAGACACAACTACTTCAAAACCCAAATCCACAACGTGCTCGGGTGTCAACTTGTGGTTAGAAATCAACACTTGCACATGGGACTGCCATTGGTACTCGTGAAAAAGTGAACTTGAATTCACCCATCACAAACCGACACTTAAGCATGTTTTGAATTTGGGTGTGGAAATGGTTGTGTCCAAAACTTAATAGAACTAAAAATTAATCACTATAATGTTTTGTTTTTTGTGGTGGAGTTGAATTTAAGAAATGAATTTACTAGGCTTTTTAGAGAAACCACTAGCACACAAGTCAAACTAAGAATCCTAAAACTAAAAAGAGTTCATGTATATATGTTTGTGCATGATGTAGTAAATATGCAATTGAAGGTAAACTAACTTGTAAAGGGAGCCGAAAGCCAAATTATCGGGATCGCCACGCGATTCGAAGTAATAATCTTTGGTATTGGAATTGGAATTGGAATCGGAACCAGCCCAAGCTCGAACACCGGACTTTCTGGCACCGTCTGCTCTCTCTTTGGACCGTTTCCGTTTCTTCTTCTTCTTCTTCTTAGAATTCTTTTTGTTATCGTCTTGGTCGGATTCAAGAAACTCATACTCCTTTGATTTAGGTTGCTTCTCTTCTGGTTCTTCTTCTTCTTCTTCTTCTTCTTCTTCTTCTAATTGTGGTTGGATGGAAACGGTGTCGTTGATGACGGAGAGGTCGGCGGTGAAGCTGGAGTTTGAGAGCCATTGACATGGGGGGGTTGGAGTGACGAGTTGCTGAGACTGGGATTGAGAAGCGTCCAAAGCAGGAAATAGAGGAAATAGAGAGGGTTTTGGTTCTTCTGATTCTGCTAAACCCTTCTCCTCTTCCATTGCGTCAGGGTTTTTAAGACTCCCACGTTTTTCGTATTCGGATTTTGCAAATGATCACTTTTATGAGTATTGACTATAATAAGCACCCATGCTGGGGAAAAATATACCCCCTACAGTACCCCTATTTATTTATTTATTTTTATTTTGAGATAGGATACCCCGAATCCGTTATATCAGGTTACCAAAGCACCCGATACCCATCGGTCAATCCTCCATTAATCATAGGATTTTCTAAATGTGGTTGGTCACTTAGGGTGTGTTACCAAAACACCAGACACCCATCAATCAATCCCCCGTTAATCTTAGGATTTTCTAGATGTGGTTGGTCACTTAGAGGCTATTTGGCTACTTTTTTTTTGCCACTCAATTTTCATCACTCATCACTCATCATACATCACTTTAAATCAATACCCGTTTGGCTTATCACTAGACATGGCAAAACGGGCGGATCGGGTCGGGTTCGGATTGGGTTGCGAGTCAAACGGGTCACAGGTCAAAAACGGGTCACTTTAAACATGTCAAAATCGGGTTCGGGTCAATCGGATAGCGGGTCGGGTCAGGTTGACCCGTATTTTTCACATGAATTTTTTTATTTAATTTTTATATAGAAAACAACATGTATTTGTCATTTGGAAAGTTATGCAACAAATTACTTAATGTAAAATGCATTATTTTGAATTCACCACTTATATCAAGAATGATCTCAATTAAACTTATTAATACTTATTCAACAATTTTAAAATTATACAAATCCTAATATTACTATCTAAAACAAAATAACACAAAGATAAGTAAAACAAATACACAAGTTTTATTTCTACACAATATCAACGTTCCAAATATAAAACAAAATTACAAATGACTTATTGGATAACTCATTTGATAAAGAATAAAAATATATAAGAAATTTACAATCTTGAAAATTAATTTTATAATCTATTATCAGTTGTGGTTGACACTCTATTTCAATTTGAGATATACTTTAAAATTTGATTGCTTACTTATTTATACATGGTCTCTTTTATGAATATCATATTATTGTTAAACAACACACACTCTAGGATATATCATAATTTATTTTGAAAAGCCGTTTATTTTAGACATAAATTATTAAAAAATAGGTCTAAGTATTCATAATTTATGCTAATTTGATATTTTAGCTTCACTATTTTCACACTTGTGAATATTTCTTACATGTCTACAATTTTAAATCTATGTTTTTAACTCTACTGTAACCAGATTATCTTGGCATGTACTTTGCAATTTGATATCTAAAAATATTCACTCATTACAGAATGTTCAACCATTAATCTTTCAATTAATTTGCATATAGTTATGTAAATGTATCAATTGTTTCCTTAAAGTTCACAATAAACAATTAAACCAATATTGTCTTAGTTTTACTATTTTTTTTACCAAAAAAAAAAAGTTTTAAAAAAATAGTTCGGGTTCGGATCGGGTCACGGGTCAACCCATTTTTGCTTCGAGTAAAAAAAATCAGGTTCAGGTCGGGTCGGGTCAGAAAATTCTGACCCGTTTTGCCATGTCTACTTATCACTACAATGCCATAACTCAACAATTTTCATCACTATTCATGGGCCCAGCTCTGTCACTTGGTCAGATGGTTCTGTTTTGTTACCCACGCCTTGGTACTCATCCCCATCAGCTTCTCTTTTCTCATTTCCCATTTCCCCTTCCCCTTTCAGCCCTGTCACTCTCCCAAAACAGAAAAACCGAACCCATAAAAATTTCTCAACCTCCCTCGCCTCGTCAAGACCGTCGCCAGTGAAGAACACCCATCTCTCCGACGTGTACGGCCGCGCCATTTCCTCCGTCGTGAGCCAACGGCGCCGACGAGCATAAGAAATAGTACCCATTTCCCGATTTTGTCACGGCCGGTCTCCTCCGACCCAAGACGGTGCTACCTTGACAGTCCTGTACTCTCTCACTTTGTTTATTTAGCTGATTTGTGTGTTTTGCATTTGGATTTTAAGAAAAATGTTCTGGGTTTTGCAGGTCAGTTCTTCAAAGTTCATCTCGCCGAGCTCTTAGAAGAATCCCTAGGCAGATTTCAACTCAGGCATGTAAATAAATCAACACTTTTTTTTGGTTACTTTGCTGCTTCAATATCACTGAATACATGAATTGTGTTTACGAATGCACTTGTGAACTGAATTTCAATGTATCATTACTGTAATATATAAATTAACCGTGTTTTGTTATTGTGATTATGTGAATAAGTTATATGTGTTTGTTATAATGTTGATTTGGTAGATCCTTTTGAGAATGTCGACGACTAGATTTAGTAATATGTGTTTTGTTTTGTTATTCTCCGACTTGTGATTTTTGATTTAGTAAAGCAAATGTTCAAGTTTCTCCAAAAGTTTGATTTTCTTTTTAGACTAGACCATTACCATTATGTGATTTTTCTTGGCTTCTTCAAACTTACGAGCCTCCTCCACCTTCCACTGATGAAGCTCTTTAACCTGACAGCCATTGACAAAATTATTTTAATTGTTTCAAGGCTAGGATTTTTGTGTACTATGCCTATTTCTTTTTCTCCTTTCTAATAAATGGTAATGATTACTACCTGAGCTATAATCATTTATCAATGAACCTCGGAAACCTATGGTGTCTAGTATGCTACAGTGGACTAACAAATTGGATTTTTATTTTTTATTTTTGGTTGGCTGGCTGGCTTGTAATTGGAATGTGTCAATATAATATTGAGGTACAGTGGCAAGTGAAGAAAACTAATTTTTAAGGATCATATTGTTAAAAATTTAAATGCAGTGTTTTCTTTTGAAACAAATTTCATTCGAAGGACAGCTCATTGAAGAGTGCTAGCAAATAAGGCAGGTCATTTGAATTTTGTGTGTGATAATATAAGGTCACATTCTCCAAGAGCCTTGTGCGTCAGTAGCATTACCCAGTATCCAAAATGGGAAGAACTTAGTTCAAATCCCCTCCTCCAATTGTTGTAAGAAAAATTAAAGTCACCTTCTTTTTGGCTGAGATTGCTTCTCTGCAAGCTAAGCTGTACATGTCCATGGTTTGCTTTAGTTCAAGCTTCAATTTTTTCATCTCAGCTTCTAGCTCTCGCTGTAATAAACCAGCAGCTCATACTTAGATTACTTGACGATAATGAGACCACTTCTTAATATTAGGAATAGGATATAGAATTATTACTGTGTGGTAACAAACTACAAAGTGTTCAAAATTTTAGACCCTTCTTAATTACTAGCATTCAATATTCAATACCAATCTGCACTTACTGCAGAATGTTTGGTGGATTGTTCCTTGAGAGAACTTGCTGCAATGCTGAAATCTAAATTTTGGCCTGAGATATCCACTGATCCGAACATCAGCACCCCTGGAAGATCACTCTCATCCCTGACAGAATCTTGGCCAAATGAAGACCTTGCCCCACGGTTGTGAATCTCGATATTTTCTAATGAGAGATTCTTTGGACTATTCCTGCTTCGCTCGCGTGATGTCCTCGACTCATCACTGCTCTTTTCCAAGTAAAATCTCTCATAACCTGGTCCTGCACTTCTCCATCCCCTTACAGATCTGTGTTTTGCCAAGAAACAAAAAGAATGGATGTTTACAGGCAAACTTGGAAACTGATCGAATAACAAGACCACCACTATTAGTTTTTGATGTCTTATGTTACACTTGTTATATTCATATAGAGTAAACTTTAAGTACAGTTTCTTAGGTGTTGAACTTAAAGAACTACGATCACATCCACGTGGATTGATGGACTAATATCTAACATTTTGGGTACATACCTGGTTTCTTCTCCATTTTGTTCAGGTGTTGGTGGAAGCCCTTCTGATGAGAATTGTTTTGGTGGGGTAGCAGTATTTGCCATGGGCCTTAGTGCTGTCCTAGCTGACAATATTTTCCCTTTTGAAATTACATAAACAGAGCAGAAATTTGGTGCAGATTTCATTAAGCTGCCTGGTACATTGTAACCTTTGAACTTTCTGTATGAACCCAAACAGATAGCTTAGTTTTAAAACAACGGTTGAATGATTAAATTCACTATTTCTTAACAATTTAAATCACCATTGATTTAGTAATATGTGATTTAGTTTTGTTATTGTGACACATAGCTTTTTATCTAGATTGGATTCTTGTCTCTCTAGTTAGCATTGCTTGTTAAACATACAACATTTAAATAACTGTGTGGACATTTTTTAATAATGGAATGTGATACAATAAATGTAATGATACTGAGCCCTTGGCCACTAAGACATACGTGATATTGGAGGAGTTGGGGTTCAATCAATCAATTTGCCTACTGCCAGGTGGTAGAACAATAATGAAGGCTATAAAGCTAAGAACGAAAAGATGAATTTCCATTGACAGTGCATTGATTATGTAGAACTATGTACTGACATTATATATATAATTATATGTGTGTAGATATATTGGAAAAAGAAAAGCCATAACCATGTCTTCTGCCACTACTTATGAGTCCACTTCTACCGGCCATATGTGCGATATGGATCGGTGTGTGGAAAGGACCTCTTTGTCTATCCGTAATTTCGGTAGGAGGTTCTATGGATGTCAGCAGTGGGCGCCGGTTAGTTTCTATCTTCAATTTTATTGTCATTACATATTCGACTTGTCATTTTTTTACTATCTTTGCTGACCATCTTATATATGCCTTCAATGTTGTATGCAGGACTCCGATCTGGCATGTAAGTTCTTCAGATAGTTGGACAAGAACACATGCCCACATGGCTGTGCAACGGCACCACTTGTCCACGAAAGGTTTGCGAGATATAAGGCCGACGCCGTAGCTGCAAGAAATGAAAGAGATGAGGCTTATGCAAGGGAAGCAGAAGCATGGGAGCTCCTAAGGAAAGCAAAGCGCAAGGGTGAAAAAAGTAATCTCAAACTCTAGATTGCTGAAGACAAGGTCTATAAGTATAGGGTAGCTTTATTTTTGTCTTGTATTGTACTTGGGGTTTATTTTGTATTCTCTAATGTTTTTGGGGGTCATTGCCATACGCAACTGCATCTGCCATGAACCATTGACGGTCACGTGTATAATGTACATTACACTTCGCATGCCCTGTTTTGAGTTCTTAAATATTTTGTAGAATGAGAATTGTGTTTGTCAGCTGTTTGTTGTACAGGGAGGTGTTATGTATAGAAATGAACGTTTCTTGAACAAAACAGGTCAATCTATTATCATTCGTTTTATGCATTCTTTTATATTCAATAATGAATACTTCTCCATCAGTTTATATTTTTTGCACGTATTCTATCCAAAAAAAAAAAAATTATTTGGCCCCTTCAGTGTATAAGACAATAAGGTGTCTTTATCAATAAATAAATAAAAAGAAAAAGATGTCTTCATAAATTTTCATTTTGAATAAATTTTGTTTCGTTATTTTTTAATTATATGTCTTTATCATTTTTTTACTTGGAAGTTTTTAAACTTTTTTTTTCAGCGCATGACCAATTTTTTTTATCTCCCCATAGAATTATTTTCACCTTTCCATGTTTTGACAATTTTTAATTTTTTATATGTTTTTTGAACCACACATTTTGACATTTGGCCCAATTTAATGATACTTAAATAATCTAAATTGAAAACTCCAGTGCGTACATCGCATATTCGCATTTTATTTTTAATAACTTATTTTAGAATGGAGGGACCGTTGTGGCCGTTTAACAAAAGTGTTCAGTTTTGTATTCATTGCCATTGGTGAGAGTCGACACATAAACAGTTGAAACTTGAAACCCTTACGTTACATATATCTTTTAATAATTGATACAATCGATTTACGTTACATAATTATGCCGAGAGCATATCTGCACATTGTCATGTCATCCCAAAATAGTGCAGTATCATTACAAGTTGAACTAAGTTATACATCCACCTATGTAATTAATAAGTTGTCCGTCACTTACTATAATGCCAAAACAATTACGCTGCAAAGTAAATGGTCAATTGCCATTTTCAACATATAATCATTCGACATTGCCACGGGCAACATAATCATCCCACATTGTGTCAGTGATATTGTCCCTAAATTGCCCCATCGCTCTCTTCAATGCACTTGACATTTCTAGTACATGCCTTTGGGTCGCTGAGCTTGTTAATGCTTCAGCATCGCCAATACCTTCGTTATTGGTCGCACTACCTTCGCCAACACTCTCCCCTATTGTTCTAAACAATTCATCACTCCGATTGTTCATGCGTATGAATTTGTGTAGAGCACAACACACAATAACCACGTAACACTACCTAATTGGCTTGAAGTTTGGCATTAAATTCAGAATGGGGAAACGGGCCTTTAGCACTCCAAAAGACTGCTCAATCACCATTCGCAAGGACGACTGCCTGTAGTTATACAACTCTTTTTTTGATGTTATCCGTCTACGGCTTGACTGGAATTCTTGCGCATGGTACCTAGTTGACTTGTGAGGGAGGAGAAAACTAGTGCCAATTGGTAGACCCGAATCCACCAAGTAGTACGACCCTACACACACACGCACAACCAAACAGCACGTAATTAAGTTGTACAATAAACACAATACTTAGACGTGGAGGATAAAATAACTTTAGTTAAACTCATAGTAATGTATAGTACCTGTTGGTGGCCATGGGAATCCATGCTTCCGGTCACTAATCGCTTCCTTGAAAACCCTTGAGTCATTTGCACTGCCCTCCCACCCACCATGGACAAATGTGAACTGCATGTCCATATCACACACACAGCACATTAGTTGTTATAAGGCTCTTACGATCCCTATGTGCTTGAGTCACATTTGCAGGAGGTCGGGCACTCACGTGTGTTCCATCAATTGCTCCTATACATCTCTACACATTGGACCTTTTCATTAATCTTAGCAAGGACATCTACAAAATCATATTATTTTACTGTTGTACGAAGTATGTCAAGTAAGGGAATGATTGGTACCTCAAACCATGGCCAGTACTTGTTCACTTGAAGATGCTCAGGGAGGCTTGTGACATTCTGATCAGGTTTAATTAAATGCTTCGCGTAGTGGTGGACAGCCCGCAATGCCTGACGAAAATGCTGGCACATGATTTCTGTTAAGTGCTGAAACCGATCTGCAACACATCTAAAGCAGGTGTTGTGTCCAAGTATGTACAATAACATGGTCACGGCCTAAGTGGCATTCACGTCACCATGTCCATCCTTCAAGTAACCATGTTCAGCCAACTCGTCCACCAAATGCAATAGTAATTCAGGTGTCATGCAGAACATCTCATAACACTTAGCTTGATTACCTTCAGTGACCTCGTCCATATACGCCTTGCCGGTCAACACACTTGTTCGCATTGGTTGTTTATCATAATGCTGTTGCATGTATGCATACATCTCCCCGACTATAGGATTCACTAAATTAAACTCTGCTTCTTCTTCACGTTCAAACTCTGAATCGGGCTAGTCATCATCATTTTCTTCACAGTTATTGAACCAACGTTGTTGAAGTATGCATCATCAAAGTCATACTCTTGGACCGCCTGCCACCAGTCATTTCCAGACACCATAAGTGACCTACACATTAGCACAAACACACTATTTAGGTAGGTTATGTAAAGAGAGATATAAAAGTAAATATGTTATTAAAACAAGTACATCGCATAATAGTCATGTAGAATATAAAGACCTAATTCAACAATCACCATAATAAACGTATAAAAAATAAAAAAATTAAAAAAAAAATTAAAAAAAAAAACCTTATCCAAGTACATCACATAATATAACACAAACCATACAAAGATTCCAAGTTCAAATCCAAATCCTTCGCATACTATAACACAAATATATCACAAACCATACAAAGATTCCAAGTTCAAATCCAAATCCGTCACATAATATAACATAAACCATACAAACATCCCAACTTCAAATCCAAATCCTTCACATAATATAACACAAACCATACAAAGATTCCAAGTTCAAATCCAAATCCGTCACATAATATAACACAAACCAGTTTGGCATCTAAAGTTCCTAAATAACATAAACATAATATAACACAAACCATGCTTGCGGTCCCAAGTTTGTTAAATAACATAAATCGTAGTATTATCCATACGAAACATAAACAAGTAAATAGAACAACCGGAATCCATATTACATAAAAACCAAATATTGTTCTAGTTTAAAGCGAAACTGCTCTCCCTCAATCCTCCTCTGGGTTTAGAATGGCATCAATCCAAGACTTCCTCCTATGCTCCAGCATACACATAAACACTACCCTATCATCCTTTTGCTGCAAAACCTTTGACATCTTGATATAGGCCTTGTTACTGAGATCCGCATACGAATTCAACACCTCCATTGCCTTGGGAAGTGAGCAAGGATCACCGCCTACAGCGGATTGAGCGAATTGCTCGGATGAACCGCTACCCTTGCCGATTTTACCACTGAACTTATCCCTCGACATTGCAGTGTACTCCCTTAGGGCCACAGTCATTTCACTTACCCTATCCGACTTCTTGAGACCTTCTTACCCTTGCCACTTACATCTGTCACAGGACGTTTTGCTGCTCGTTGGGTTACCTCCTCAACCTCAGCATCCTCCACAATGTGCGGGAAAGTGTCAAAGTTAGGGGTGTAACAGTCATCATCCAGATGGGTGGGTGCACTTGCATTATCATTAGCATTGGCAAGCTCTTCCTCTAGGGCACGCTCCTCATCACTATTCAAGGGAGGAGTGTATGAGGAGATCTGCAGGTTCCCAGTTGCGGTACTGGGGCGAACAACTACTGCAATGATGGGTAGTCTGGGCATCCTTTATTCCTTAAGCTATTTGCACCACGATTGCTCTGGAATGTCCTTGGAAACATTAGCTCACTAAACGCAGCAAGTTCACAAGAGCCAAATTGCATAAATAAATAATTGCAATAAGTCAAAATTAATAAACAAGAGTAAACATACCGCAACCACATTCTGCCACACCTCATTAGAGCAAGTCACTGTTTGGGTCTGCTCGTCCCGCCCTAATCCTGTGTGTCTTAGCAACTGGCTCCACTTGCGTTGTTTGGTACGGAGCCTATTATGCTTCTGTTGAACTTGGTTAGGGATAAAATCTTTCCCGGTCCTTTGGTTAAGTTTAGTTGTGATTGATGTCCACATGGAACCCTTGAACACACCTTTTGCCATGTTACCCTTAAGTTGTTCCTCTAACATTATCTCAATAAAAATATGTTCTACATGGGAAGGCCACAATTTCTCCTCTTGATCTTGTGATTCATGTGCCATCTATTTGAAACATGTCGCGTGGTAAGCTTATGACAGCTGATAATTTTAACAATTGAACAATAGGACTATAGGATTCATTTAAAGGGTCCAAAAACTGGAAAATCTTCCATAATTAAATCAACAAGGATACGAAAAAGCATGCACTGAATGTAAGAAACAATGGTAATTTATAATAAACAGTGGTAATATATAAATCCTTCATCGAGGTTTACCACGTATACAATGTGACCAGATATACAAAAGATGGAAGATCGAAGCAATGAGTTAGTAAACTGAATAAGTGGTCACAGATACTACTAGGTTAGTGCATGGTTAAGTACATGGTAATCCATAAGAAAGTACGCTACTGAACATAATGGGAACAAAATATGTTAGCAGTATATCAAAAGGAACATGCACTAAATTGCCTCGACTAGGCATCCGCCTCTTACTGCGGCGGGTCATCTGACAATCGGTCTGGAGAGGCCATGGGGGAAACGTTGGGCCGAAGAGATCTGTTACGGCCCACCATTGCTCTGCGATAATTCTGTTGAATACGCTTCCACCTCCTAATTACCCGCCTCACGGTAAAGGCCTTCCCCATGCGAGCATTAAGATTGTTTGTGATCTCCTCCCACACTTGCACATTGGCATGACAACGACGCAAATTCCCATAAACATAGTGTCCAAGTACAGAGTCACACAACACATCCTTACAATTGGCATCCCATGTTGTCAGCTCCGCAGCCATCTTAAAGAATAATACACACATCTCATACACAACCATATCACAAGTACAATAAAGATATCCCAGTATATTTAAAGGAACAAATATTGAGCACATGGTAGCATGTATGTACAATATATTTTGTAAGAATATAATGGGGACAAGTTTAGTATGTTAGTTAGAGACAAGGAACAGTGCATCATAAATTTGAAACAATTTGTATGAAGCTATTTAATTGTCGTCCTCTTTGCAAGTATCTTGCTAGCCATGAGGAGACAAGCTCAATATGGGGAACCATAATTGGGGAACAGTAGAAGCATATTCTAAAATCAAGATACGTTTACAAATTTTTTTAAACTAAAAATGCATTGGCATCGAACTAAGGAGAATTCTACTAAACTTACTACATTAAAATTCATAATTCATAGCAAACAAAGTATGTAATAAAAATGTTTCCTTTCTAAACTTACTACAAGAATGTAATAAAAATGTTTCCTTTCTATTTTTTTTTTTCCTAAATTAGGACATAGGTTTTTATTTTTATTTTTTATAGATAAAGGTTAGGATTTGAATCTAGGACATAGGTTTTAGTTTGCAAATTAAATGTGCCAAATTGTCTTATGTGAAATTATGCCGATTGCAAGAATGTGCTAAAAATGATTCCTTTCTCTCTAATTAGGACATAGGTTTCATTTTTTTTTTTTTGATAGATAGGTTAGGATTTGATTGTCAAAGAAAGATGCAAGAAATCATTATTGGATTTCATTAAACTCACATTAAAGTGACAGCCACTCTTATAGTCCTAATCATGAGCTTTTTATCATGGTGAGACAAGGTAGCAGGGCACTAGTATTCAACTATTATCAACTGACATTAGGATAGAGACAATAATTCAATATGAAAAAGTGGGCAATAGAGAGTATTGCACCTCTTTTTTCTGTGAGAGCATAACTTCATTAACTTTTTTTTTTTTTTTTTAAACCCTTAAGATTTGTTGGGACCTTAGGGGCTACCCTTCCCTATCGGGACCAGCTCTACTTTTTTCTTTTTTTCTTTTTTCAACCAAACCCCAAAAAATAGAAGTATTGATTAAGAAAACTTAAAAATTTTGGGACTCATCAACTAGTGGCGGAGCCAGTAATTTGATTTAGGGGGGGGCAAGATTAAGATATAATAATGAAGACAAAATTAATATAAAAATTATTAATATAAGAAAAAATTAATTTATTAAACAATATTTGATCAACATATAAAATATAATGTAAAAGTTATTTTTTTTTTTCATACTTGATTTTAATTTAATTTTTTTGAGCCTAGCGTAGGAGTTAGTATAATCATTGTAATGTTTAAACTACTTCATAATTTAAATAGGCTAAAAATGTATATTGCAAACAAGTATTAATGTATGAAGTTAAAAGATTAATTTAAATATAAGATATTCGAACAAATCATATGAATGTAAAAAGATTAAATGTTAGTAATCATCATTGAGCAGAGATAAGTAGATAAGTTGTTCAATTGATTTACTTGTCTTCGCTATTAATTGTTCAAAACCATAATGTTATTACATGATAAGACTATCACATAACAATTAGGACCATGTTGGGAACTAGTGCTACCTTGTTTATTTCTTCTTGTGGCTATTTTAACAACTTATAGGAAAACTAAAGTGAACAGTGACATAGACTATATTGAATAAAACCTATCGAGTTAAATTATTCTTAAACCTGAAATACTAGTAGTTAAGAAGCTAATTGAAATCAATTTATTTCCATTAAAATTTGTCTTTTGAAACTTAATTATTTATTTCCTCAATATCACGCTCACGTCCTTATAACCCCATAAGAACAAAGCTTTGTATGTGGAATATAACTTTAAAAAATAAAATTACAACAACAAATGTGGGGTAGGGGAGACCTGGGGTGGGGTCAAGGGGGGCACTTGCCCTCCCTCGCCCCCCTTTGGCTCCGCCTCTACCATCAACATAGCTCCACCACTGAAATTCAACACTCTGCACCACACCCTACATGAATAACTAATATGACTTTAATTGAAATTTTGGGCTTGTAACGTAAGTCATTTTTTAAATGGCAGTTCAGAAAATTGCAAATATATCTTCCTTAGCAAATAATTGTGTCTCAACCAAAAAAACAAATCAAACATGTGGCTGAGGTTGTAGAGGGAAAACTCAATGATTGCACATGCAACTTACCTCAAAACTGATTTACTTTATATACAAAAACTTAAAACTGCAAACACTTGATAATTGGATCTATAGGCCTAGGATTTATATTTGCTTCTACAGGGATTTTCAAGCACCTTATTTGTACACTTCTGAAATTAAACCCCCATATGGCATGAACCCAGCAACATACAATGATAAAACATAAAACAAATATCAAATTCAGCAGGAAATAATAGACAGCAAGCAACTACTTTTGAAGGTTATAAGGCACAATACGCACCATGGTTAATTGATACAACTGATTTACATCTGCAAGCCCTGTATTAGAAAATCATTATAAAGATAACATACCAATCCAATTACAATCAGTTTCTACAGTTTTATTAGTCTTTTTTTAACAAAAAAAAAAATACAGAGCGAATAAACTTACATATAAATCATTAACATAATCAACATATCAAAGTAGTATTTGCACGAAAATTAATTTACAATGAATAAGCAACAGAAATGCGACTTATAAACTGGTCCAGGCCTCAATGTACAATATTTCTAAACACAAATAAACTGGTCCAGGCCTCAAGTTCTGTATCTCTACTCTCTACTACCAGAAACTTAATGGAGGGAACTTTGATAACAAATTCCAGAAAAATCGCACCATTTATCACACATTTCTTAGTTCCATAAATTATTCAAAAAAAAAAAAAACCTCATAACCACGGGTTTCAATTTTTCCAAATCAGATGCTTACCTAAACATCAAACAAAGAAAAAAAAGAAAAAACAAAAACAGAGAAGCACAAGACAGGTTCACCACGGGTTGAAAACCCAAAACCACAAGTTTCAATAGATCACATCAGATGCCCAAACATCAAACAAAGAACAAAAATCAGAGAACCAAACATCACCACGAGTTGAAAACCCAGGATTCCATAGGTTTCAATAGATCACATCAGATGCCCAAACATCAAAAAAAGAACAAAAATCAGAGAACCAAACATCACCACGGGTTGAAAACCCAAGATTCCACAAGTTGATACAAGTTAAATCAGATGTGAAAACCCAAACGTCAAACAAAGAACAAAAAAAGGAAAAAAATCAACAGAGAAGCAAACTCCTTGAATCGATGTAAGAGATGCGAAATCCCTTGCTATTACCAACAAATCAGATATATAAACAGCTCAACTGTAAAGAATACCTTTGGATTTCACTGGAAAAAGCTGAGAAAGAGCTCGGTGGTTGGCGCGTGAAGCACTGCGTTACCGTGACACAGTGGCGCGGGTTGGCTGAGCTCGGATCCGTGAAATGGTGTGTGAGGAGGTGAGGGCAGTGAGAGCTTCTTAATGGTGGTACTGGAATGGAGAGGAGAGAAATTTGTGATGAGAGACCTCTGCCAACTGAAGAGAGAAGTGTGAAGAGAGAAGTGTGAGATGAAAGAGCTGAAGAGAGAGTCGTTGAGGACAGTATCAAAAGGCACGCCCCACGTGAATGGCTCTGATGGTGGGACCTGAAATTGTAATGTTATTTACCAAATTGCCATTGAAAACTGAAAATTGAAAACTGAAAACTGAAAACAGCCAAAAGTTGTTTTCAATTTTCACAACTCATAACTCAAAAAGTAGAGAATTGAGTATTGAAAACAGAGTTATGAAAACAAAAAAATTGTGCAGGCAAACGAGTATTTCGCTATGGGTCCCACCATTTTTGAGAATTGAGTTATAAAAACAGAGAATTGAGTCATGAAAACTAGTGAACAAAACAGCCTCTTAATGTCTAATTGTTTTTATTACCAACCTCAAGTTAAGAGCATATAAGGTCTCATATCCTAATAAATAAAGATAAAATTTAGGTATAATACTTACTGCTCCTTAGGTTCCCCTGTTCAGTCATGTGTCTACTTAACTAAAAAATACATTTCCATCCCATGAGAAAAAATTCACATGGCAAAATCTTAAAAAAGGAGCCTAAGAAACAGCACTTAAGCACTGTACGTAAATCTTGTTGAATAAATAAAGCATATGCTAAAATAAATTATGACATAAGTTGTCTTATAACTTCATTCTCTTAACAAAATTGTGTTTGCATTTGTGAGGAAACCTCAGAGAGGGAATTGTTTAATAAACAAATTTCATTTAGCATCTTTATAGGCCTAAGAGTTAGAGAGACTAAGTGCCCACAATTTCTTGGGGAACAATTTGATCATTAAATGCCTTGGAAAAATGGTTTACAATTTATAATTATCTTTAAACAAATCAAGTTAAAAATGTGCAAAATCTGAAAAATAGTATTAAAACTCATATTGTGGAGGCAATTTGGGATAGTAGAGCATTTGCATTAGCTCATGCAAGAACTCTTGTCTATTTTAGCTAAGCAGCTACTTTTCTATTCCATAAAACCATTTTTCAAAATATCCTACTTCAGATAATCTATTTTATTTCTTCTAAAAAAATGATTATCTAATTTATTCTACATTTTGTTAAATTATTATTTCTTTATCAAATCTCTCTCTCTCTCTCTCTCTCTCTCTCTCTCTCTCATTTTTTATTATTTCTTTATCAATTTACACATCAATAGTAATATTGTATATTTGTACGGTTGTTGTAACTCTAATACTATTTTACACAAGTTTGACTAAATTGATGTCGGTGATTTTTGAGGTTAAATGTGCAAAAATAAATTCTTATACTATTTTGCATTCACTGATGCTGATTCTCTAAATGTGCAAAATTTAGTAAATTTTGGACCATCTTGTATATCATGAAATTCCCTTCAAAAAGATAGCTCACGAGCCAAAATCAAAGTTAAAATGGATGAGATATCAAAAAAAAGAAAACCAAAATCCTGATTAAATGTATTATTATTTTAAGATAAAAAGAGTTGTTTTTGGAACATTTTTGCTCAAAAAACTTTACCAATTCACCCACAATTGGAGCAATCCTTCTCAACAAGATTGAAGTATGATGTCTTACCTACCTTCCATAAAAAGGGTTTGACAATATCCACCATGGATTAGGAGAAATGAATTTTTCAAGAATAGTGCACGAAGAAATCCGTGCTCGAAAAGACTTCCAAATAACAGCAAAAAGATCAAAACAAAACCAAGAAAAAGAAGAAAAAGGAAAGTGTAGGGAGCAAGGCACTAAATTTTGGTGAGGTGTTGCGGCAACACCCATTCCAATTTCTCCTCACCCATAAATACCCCCCCCCCCCTCCCTTGGAAAAGTCATGAACAAATCAAGAAAAATAGGAAAAATTCTCCTCTCTCTCTCTCTCTCTCTCTAGTCTCTAGTCTCTTTCTCTCTAAGCCTTAGCTTTTTTTCCTTAGGAAACCTCTCTAAAAATCCAGCCCCTCCCTTCTCCACATTCCCTCTCCAAAAAGCCTTAGGTAAGTGGGTAAGCTTTGTAATGAAATGGGTTAGTTCTTCCTATGGCTATACCCATTTCTTTTCCTTTTCTCTTATAAATACTCCATTTACATATATGAAATTCCTTTCTTTATTGTCCATTTATTTTCTTGTTCTTTACATAGTGTTCTCTATTCATCTATTATTCTCTTCTCTCTCTCTCTTTACACCTAAAAAATGTTTTCTACCCCTTTTTTCTTTGGTTGTCTTCTCACTTGAGAAAACAACCCTAACATTTATGATAAATCTTCATATTCCTAACTAGATGGTATGCAATGGCATTATCCACGTGAGCAACCAACCTTAGTGGGAAAATGAAGCCTTATCATAGATGGGTTCTTCTCAAATGTGTTCTAAACCTAGGCATAATATGGGTATGTGTCCTGGAGAGTGGTAGAGGTCTCTATGACTCCCATTTCTCATTATGGAAAAGGACTCATAAGCTTGGATGTGGCAAGATTATAGCTTATTTAGGAAAATTTTCTAAAAAGAATTTCCAATAAATTTTACATTATTGTCTTGTCTTTAAATTCCTTTGATTTCAAGCACTCTATTTGTTATCTTGTCTTTAAATTCCTTTACATTCAAGTCTTTAAATTCCATGTCCTTTATTATGCACTTTTATTTTCCACTCTCCCTTTCTCATAAGTAAGGGGGTTTAAGGTGCTAACTCTTTAGCTAGCACCATAAACTCTAGTTTACCATAGAGCAACGAGCTTGGGTAAATAAACTTCTAAACAAATGTCTTTTCTAAAAGATAAAAATGGTTCCAATGACCACCCATTTTTTTTCAAAAAATGTTTTCAAAAGAAGTTTCTTCCTAAACCCCTAAAAGCCTTCCAAAGGGGCATTTTTCAAGTCTTCCTCTCAAAACCTTTTTTCTTTCTCTTTCTTTCAAAAATGATTTTAACTTTAAAAAAAGGTTTTGCTATCATCTTTCAAAAATATATGGAAACCCCCTTTTGAGTCTTTCTTAAGTTGGTTCAAAACTTTGTTCCTAAGTAATATGAGTATGTTTCCTAGAAATCTCCAAGACTCATATTTTTCAATATGGAAAAGAACCCTTGAGCTTAGATGTGATAAGGTTTAACATTTGCTTAAGAAAAATTCCCTTATAAAAGATTTTTCTTAAAACAACCTTCTTACACCATGTGTCTTCAAAGATGAATAAAAATCATGGATTTTTTTAAAACCCGAAGTTCTCATTCATAAAAGAAAACCAATGGAAACCATTTTCTCTAAATTAATTATTTCTCATGTTTTAATTAGGGTTTCAAAACTATTTTCCAAAATTAATTGTTGCTCCCTTTTCTCTAATCCTTTTCAAAAATGATTTTCAAAACCAAACTCTGTTTTCTTGGAAACTTTTTAGTTACCTTTTTACAAAAAACAAAAAGTTTAACTCTCTTTGAAAATTGGATTAAAACTCATGGTTTTCAATAAAACCATGGAAACCCTTTTCCTAAAATAAAATGGTTCTTAAACCTCTCTTCAAGTTTTTTTCTATACTAAAAAAAATGAAGAAAAACCATATGTGAGAGACCGGACTTTTAGAGCTCTTAAAAAAAGATAAAGGCATCAGCACCTCTCTTCTTGGGTTATATGGAGTTGCCACTTATTTTCTATTAAAAAAAAAAAAAACTATGATGTACAATTTGCATATCTGAAATTCCTTAAGTTTCATTAATTGAATATACAAATACAATTTGATATAATATCATTACAAGGCTTTGGTCCTAAATACAATCTGTATAATAATTACAAAGCTTTGGACGTAGATACAATCTACCAAAACAAAATAAAGCACTAGTTCTACCAACCTAAGATTCTAATGTTCGAGGGCTAGGTTACAAAATGGGAAGGTGTTAAGTACCCATTCTGCCCACACAAAATCTGGCCTTCTAGACTTTTTATTATCACTTAAGTATCCTTAAACAATAATATGCAACATGTTGTATGTATATTCTCAAATCTATAGTTAAATATTATACAGAAATCTTAGATCTGTAGTTCTTCTTGTGTGAAGAAATTAAATCTGATTTTTTTTTTTAATTACAATAAAAAATTATTTTAAAGAAAAATTTCATATTAAATCTCAAATTATGAAAAAGAATAATTTAAAAGAAAAGTTTCAGATCTATTTTTTTTTTACTATCAAAAGGAGAATAGATTTTAAAGAAAAATTTCATTTTTTATTTTTTATTAACAATCAAAATAAATTTTAAATAAAATTTCAGATCTGAATTTTTGGTTAGAAAACAGAATGGATTTTGAAAAGAATTTTCATATCTGACTTTTTAATTAAAAAACAGAATGAACTTCATAGAAAAATTACAAATCTGATTTTTTTAATTAAAAAACAGAATGAATTTCAAAAAGAATTTTCAGATTAGAATTTTTTGTTACAAAGCTGAATGGGTTTTAAAAAGAATTTTCAAATATGATTTTTTTTAATTAAAAAAAGAATGAACTTCAAAGAGAAATTACAAATCTGATTTTTTTTTAATTAAAAAACAGAATGAATTTTAAAAAGAATTTTCAGATCTGAATTTTTTGTTAGAAAATAGGATAGGTTTTGAAAAGAATTTTCAGACCTGAATTTTTTTATTAAAAAACAGAATAAGTTTGAAATGAATTTTCAGATCTGAATTTTTTTATTGAAAAACAGAATGGATTTTAAAAAGAATTTTCAAATCTGAGATTTTTGTTAACTAAGAAGAACAGATCTAAGAATATATTATATTTATCCTACATCTATATGATCAAACACATGAGCAAACATGAACAAACAACCATTACATGTTTTCTATGAAATAAAAATTCATAAACAAGAAAATCATAGTAGAAGTTAATGTTCATAGAGAAAATATAAACAAATGCACATGTTAATGAAAGAATGAACATGCTAATGAGAGAGTAGAAGTGATAACTGCATCAATGCATGAATAAATTTTACAGGGGGAGTTACTTTAGAGCTAGAGAGTGAGTGAGTCTCTTTAAGTCCTAAAGTATTTTCACTTAACAAAAAAGAAAATCTTAAAGTTAAGACTTACAGAGTTTCTTTTACGTTAAGGGGTAGAGGGGTTAGCGATTAGGGCTGCTGATTGTTGGGAGGCCTCCTCTATTTATAGAGGTGTTAGTTGCTCAAAAAATAAGCTAGGTTTGCTTAAAAAGTAAATCCAATCATCTTAAAAAATAAGCAAAAAACATAAGGGGAAAATCCTAAAAAGAAAGAGAGATTTGGATAGGAGTAAGCTGATTTTTCATATTTGAACACATTTCAGTATTTTGGTTATATCTCTTTACTCAAATTTTCATGATAAACCTCATCCCAAAGTGATAATTAGGATTTTAAAAATAATTATTTTTATTATAATTATCCCAAAAGCCTAATTATCTACAGTCTTTAAATATTATCAGCTTATTTATTTTAACCCCATGCAACAAATCTCACTTTAAGAAAAATATTTAACCAATCACAAAAAATCATTTAATTAATTTTAATTATTAACCAATCAAAATTAATTTCAATTAATCACTCGTGATCAGTTTTACCCAAATGAAATGCATGCAGATCGTGAAAACTTGGTCCCGTGATATCTTTTAATCCGACGGTCCAATTAGAGAGACTAGTAAAAGATGAGATTCTCCCAAACCTAGATTTTACAGATCTCGGTGTGTGTGTGTGTGTGGATTGTATTAAGGGCAAACAAACCAAACACACTAAGAAAGGTGCCACAAGAAGTACAGAGCTTCTTCATATTATCCATATAGACATTTGTGGGCCTTTTGATGCACCATCTTTCGGTAAATAAAAATATTTTATCACCTTTATAGATGATTTTTCATGTTATACTTACATTTATCTATGGAATGAAAAATCTCAAGTAGTGGAAGCCCTTGCGGTGTACATTACTAAGGTGGAACGGCAATTAGAAAGAAAAGTGAAAATCATTTGATCAGATAGAGGTGGTGAATATTATGGAAAGTATGATGAATTAGGGCAATGGCCAGGCCCGTTTGCTAAACTCCTTGAAAAGCATGGCATTTGTGTACAATACATTATGCCAAGTACACCACAACAAAATGGTGTAGTGGAATGATACAATCGTACTCTAATGGATACGGTTAGGAGTATGTTAAGTAATTCCACATTACCCATCTCATTATGGATGTATGCTCTTAAGACCGTTGTATACTTATTAAATTGGGTTCTTAGTAAGGCAATTCCAAAAAACCCTTTTGAATTGTGGACAGGAAGAAAACCGAGTTTAAGACATCTGCATGTTTAGGGTTGTCCAGCGGAGGCTAGAATTTATAATCCACATGAAAAGAAATTAGACTCAAGAACAATTAGTGGTTACTTTATAGGTTACCCGAAAAAGTCTAAAGGATATAGGTTTTACTGTCCTAACCATAGTACAAGAATTGTGGAAACCGGTAATGCCAGATTCATTGAAAATAGTGAAATCAATGGGTGTGATAATCTACGAAATGTGGATGTTCAAGAAGTTAGGGTACAAGTTTCACTACCTATAATTTCAAATGAAATTGTTGTTCCAACAATTGTTGAACAGCCAAGCAATGTTCAACAACAAATTAATGAACCACTATTCCATAATGAGATGCCCAACAATGAATAGGTGGTAGAAAAACCACAAGAAATAGCATTAAAAAGATCTCAAAGAGAAAGAAAGTCTGCTATTTCTGATGATTATATGGTTTATTTTCGTGAATATGATTTTGATATAAGAACAAGTAAGGATTTGGTTTCGTTTTCACAAACCATAAAAAGTGTTGATTCTATTAAATGGATGGATGCCATGAAAGATGAAATGAAATCAATGAACCAAAATAAAGTCTGGGATCTTATTGAATTGCCTGAAGGATACAAGAAAGTTGGTAGTAAGTGGGTCTTTAAGACAAAGCGTGACTCTAAGGGCAATATTGAATGATTTAAAGATAGACTTGTGGCCAAAGGTTTCACTCAGAAAGAAGGCATTGATTACCAGGAGACCTTCTCCTCTGTATCCAAGAAGGGCTCACATAGAATCATTTTGGCATTGGTAGCTCATTATGATTTGGAGTTGTACCAAATGGATGTGAAAACTGCTTTCCTGAATTGTTGTTTAGAAGAGGATGTCTATATGGATCAACCTGAAGGTTTCTCCATTAATGGCAAGGAACACTTAGCTTGCAAACTTAAGAATTCAATATACGAACTTAAACAAGCTTCCTAACAATGGTATCTTAAGTTTAACGATACCATTACATCTTTTGGATTTAAAGAAAACACCGTTGATTGGTGTATTTATCTAAAGATCAGTGGGATTAAGTTTATATATTTATCGCGAGCAAAGTTAGAGCAAGTAACGCACCCATGAGATGTAACATGAGGGAGAGGGACCGACATCTAGTCTCTCATACATACACTGTTTCACCTACCTCTGAAAATCGTCATTAAATGACCATGCTCAAGGAAGCTAAAGGCAGCATTTATCACATTAAAATGAGAAAATGGATGGACCAACAATGTTTAAAAAAAGATAAGAGACATACCTTCAGGGAAGAAACTTTGAACGACCCAAGGCTGAATAGGCTTTCTTTTGGATCTTGCATTATGCACAGCAACTATTTTCTTTAATTGTGCCAGTGCATGCATGGCTCCGGTGGAAAGGAGGAGGCCGTTGTGGTCAACAAATTTTGAAAGTGATTCACAAAACGGTCTCCAATTTCTTCTCTGCCTAGTATCCAGTTTCAATGGTTGTTCCTTTGAAAATCTATTGATTTTTTTCTCCTCCTTATGAAGGTGGATAAGTATAAGAATTTGGTGTTAAGATTGATGAGGTGTCATTGCACCCTTGACTTTTGCTTCCAAATTAATTATTCTCTGATCAGAAGCTATTGGATTTCAATTCTCAAAAAATTATATGCTTCCAAGCATGGAGAGGAGGGGGGAACGCCTTTGATTTTTTTTTTTTTTTTTTTTTTCCTTGCTCTCTTTTAACTTGTTGGGGCTTATCTTGAATGTTCCCAAAGGTGTTTTTGTTCCAGACTATGAGTTGGGATTTTACCTCCTTAATCTTTGATAGAAAGATTATGGCAGTGAGAACGAAGGTCCACATTGCTTCGAATTTGAAAGGTTTGGGACCATTATGAGAGATTGAGATTCCTGTGTATAGCAAGATTGGAGCATGATTTGAGCATTGAAAGGGACAGTGTTTGAATAGTGCATTTGGGAAGAGAGTACTCCAAAGGGAGTTGGCTAATAGCTCCAAGTCTCTAACAATCCTTTCCTTGATATTTACCATGGGAGATCGATTATTTGACAAGGTGAAGGGATGGTTCTCTTAAAAATCCATGTTTGTAAAGACCTCATGAATCTATAAAACCTCCATTAGATGAAAAAGCAAAAGTAGCTAGCACCTCCTACTCCTATTTTTACAGAGGCCAACAAATGAATCTAGAGCCAGAATGCTGGTTCCAGTGAGTTGCAACGAAGAGCATCCACGGGGTTTGAGGATAGTAGAAGATTAGTTTATTGAGATTGTATTGCTGCTGTTAAAGAGGACACCTCTTCAGTATCAACTCCATTCCCCTTGACCAAGCATAAACCACTCAATTTACCAAAAGAATCCATCATATATATGTAAATTTGCGTTTTACATGTACGAATTTTTACAATTTGAGATTTTTCTTTTTTTTTTTTTAAGTATCACCCCAGCCCAACTGGGTAAAATACAACTATTTAACCTCAAATGCAACCAAAGCATGCTGCCAAAAGAAAGGCAAATAAAAGGGATCAACAAAGAATGATTGCCGCTACAGAAAAGCAGTGTTGATTCACAGATAATTAATGTAGCAAATTGTGTCATGAAACAATCAAAATTGGATAGCAAGAAAACAACGGCAGGCAGCCAAAAAAAAAAAAAGGTAGACCCCCAAAAGGAACGGGAAATAAACTAACGATAGATTGCGCTGCTGCGGAAAAGCATCATGTTGATTGACGAGCACATTGTTAGTGTTAGCCTCATACATGATATAATGCAGCAAATTGTGTCATGAAACAATCAAAATTGGATGGGAAACTATTCCACAAAATATTACTAGATAACCTAAAAGAATGATCACACATCATGTACAACACGATTTTTAAGATTTCTTCCACCAGATCAAACAAAGCACCCCCAAGAATACAGAGAGCGTGCAAAATTACATTCTTGATTATGGTTAGTTGGAATTACAACTTGGCAAGGGGAAGGAAAGATAGGTATCACCAACAAAACCAAACACAACCTTCAATGCATTGTGCACAGATGTAAGGGCCAATTTCTCTTTGAAGACCACCTAAAACAGATGACCAATTTCAGCCAGAAATAAAAAGTGGCTCCTTCCCCTGTTAAGAAGACACCCAAACACAAACACGAGGGCACCTGCAGCATATCATCGCCGGCAAAAAAAATCTTCAAATGGCTCAAGATGATATAGGTTCGTATGGGTATGATAGCCATGGGTGCTTTAAAGCCTCTGAAGCTGAAGGCCGCTTTTTTGGGTTTATCTCAAGTAGATGAGCAACAAAGTCAATGAAGCCTTGATCTCCCATTGGCAACCGGTGTCTTAAGGATGTCTTTTTTGGTATCAGATATTCCAGCCGGTTTGTTTCCTGGAGAATAGTAGAATAGCACTATGTTCCATATCATATAAATAAAAGACCAAAAGCATTTGAATAATATTTAAAGATGTAGAAACCTGAATTCTATTTCTGTCATCACATATACAAGCCATGAATTAAAATTGATTCAATTACAATTGAAAAAACAATCAAAACTATTATGTAGGAAAAATTCTGCTTATGGTTGGATACATTTGATAACTAAAATAGCCCTTAGCAATTTAAACACAAGTACAGGTAAAGGGATGAAGTTAATTTCTAACTCTATTAAAATTCAAGGCATAAAAGTAATTTCAACTAATTCATAACAAGTACAGCCATTTCATCTACTAATACCAAAATGAACCAAAGTCTCGAGATAAACAAGTTATGAAGTGCCAAAAATAAGAGAAGGGCATCATCTGATGGAAGCCGATTAGCATAGCAGGTGCCACCCAAGGATAAACTTAATATCTAAAGAAGACATGAAGATAACTCCTTAAAGGATGGAGCTCCATCATTCACTGAGAAATGAAAACACAAGCTTCAAGCACCTAGATTGCTATCTAATTTCCACACATGAAGTGAAATTGGACTTTGATGTGTCATGATCATGCACAATGTAGCTAAGCCAGTGAGAGTGCAACATAGAGGAAAGATGTCATTGCTAACAATCTTGGCAGGTCTGGCCAAAATATATGGAAAAGGAGAATGCAAACAAGAAGAATACAAAGCTTTATAGGAGATCCACTTGACAAAGAACAATGCAAAGGCATTCAATTTTGACAGTAGGGTGTTTAAAGATAACGTCCTTAACATGCAATACCAATGGTCATTGGACTGAACCATAAATCCTTCCATATACAAGAGATGGAGGGTGAGATCACACATTCAATTCCTTGTAGCTATGTAAGCAAATATTTACCTAATAAAAAAAAAAAAAGGATACCAAGCATGCAATAAATTGTTAAAGAACATTGTTAGAATTATGTGATTAAATTCACTATTTCTTAATAGCTTAAACTTTTTGAACAATCAGTAATTTAACATGGTATCAGGAGATCTTGAATTCAATCCTTGTTTCCAATCTACCTCTTATTTAAAATGTTAAAAATCTCATGTGTTGGGCCCCACTTATTAAGGGGAAGTTAGGCCCACATGTGAGGGGGAGTGATGCAGGACAACCACAACAAAAACTAAACAACATGAAAATAAAGAGATATGACCTAGGAGTTAGCACCTAGGCCTTGCTTGGAGTCAGCACCAAGCGAGAAAACCACTAGGAATCAGCACTTAGAATGGACATGGAGTCAATACTAGACCAAAGAAAGACCAAACGATCATTTTTTTCATTCATCAAAATATCCTATTGTTGCTTATAAAGAATTGCTAAACCCTAATTCTAATTGGCTAGGAAACCCTAATTGCCTTATTACAAAAATATCCTTGCTTCCAAAATACTAATAACCTAATAAACTACTAGAACCTATAACATAAAAATACAATTGACTTGCAAACATAAATAATACTAAATAAAAATCTTCTTGCATCTCCTGCATCATTCTCCTCTTGTTAGAGAAAACTCAACCTTGAGTTTAGAATCAAGTTTGGAATCACAAAATCAATGTGTGACAAGTAACACTCGCTTCAAGTTTGGAATCACTTTAGGAAGCACAGAGAAAATAAAAACCTTGAATTCCATCATATCAAACTCATTTAGAATCACAAAATCAATGTGTGAAATGAGCATAATCTCATCTTGTACCTTATGAGCCATAAGAAGCACTGTAGTTTTAAACTCTTCGATTTCACCAAGCACTATGGAGGGTTGATCAAAAGCACATTCAACAACTTTAATTTTCAAATCTTGTGCACCCTCAAGCTTGCTAGGTAGTTTTTGAGTGGATGCCATTATCTTTTCTCGCTGGGCATTAATCCTAACGATTATTTTCTCCCCCAATTTCCACAAAGTACATGAAACATTCTGATTTTCCTTTCTAACATTAGCAAAAAGTGAGCTGAGAAGATCCAATGAAATTTCTTCACTTTCATCTATGATCAGAGTCATAATTGTTTCCATGGCTGAAAATACAACAAGTGGATGGTTGCACCTAATTATTTTAAAGAAATTTTGAAACATCTCAACAACCAATGCATCACACTCAAGGTCCAGCATCACGCTTGACATTGGCAAAAGTATCAAGAATTGAAATTGCCTTCGTATAACAGTGAGTGGATACAAGACAACAGAAAAATAAAAGGATATGACCTAGGAGTCAGCACCTCAGCGTTGCTTAGAGTTAGCACCAAGCGGGAAAACCACTAGGAGTCAACACCTAGGGTGGACCTGGAGTTGGCACCAGACCAAAGAAAGACCAAACAACCATTTTTTTTAATTCATCATAATATCAACTATCCCCTCAAGGAGTATAATAGACTGCTTATAAAAGATTGCTAAACCTAGTTCTAACTAGCTAGGAAATTCTAATTGTTTTATTACAAAAATAACCTTGCTTCCAAATTAAAATATTAATAGTCTAATAAACTACTAGGACCTACAACATAAAAATATAATTGACTTGCAAACATAAATAATACTAAATAAAAATCTTATTGTGTCTCCCACATTAGGGAGTGTTGAACTATGGTTAAGTGATTAAATTCACAATTTTCTAATAGCTTAATATTTTAGGACAATCGATAATTTAACAGACATAAATACACAAGCACAAATATGTAAGCATTTTCTGCTTTTTCCCAGCTGCCCAGAAGAGGGAAAAGAAGGGAGGGAGGGTGATTGCATGTGGTCCTGTGTACACCCACAAACATGCTTCTTGGTTGCCTGCATGTTGCAGTCCATTTTGGTTAGTGGTTTTTTTGTCAGAGACCGAATCTTGGTTCCTCTCCACTATATACTTCTACAAGCATAACTAGCATCAACAGCATTGGAGAATGCTGAATATTCAATTTCTTCTTTTTTTTTTTTTTGGTAAGTAATAAATATTCAATTTCTAGAAACTAAACAAAATAATATCCTAGAAATACAACTTTTACCTGATTCCGTTCATAAAGCATGTGATTTTTGGAAAAATATTTGTATGTATCCCGTCCTTTGGCAAGCATGCTTTGATCAATGGGAGCTATAATTCCAATAACTCGAGCAAGTAATGTTGCAGGCGAGTCATTTTGGAAGAGTACCTACACCAACGACAAATTCATTGGGAAAAAAATCAGCCACAATAAATCTCTGTTAAATTAATGGTGAAAATGGTCAATATATCATGCTCATCAACTGATTCAGAAAAACAATCAAGGCACAGGAAAACTTCCCATGGTTGTAAGCCCTCTGTGACAGTAAAAATGTAATAACAATAACATAAAGCATTAGCATTGCATTGAAAAGTTAATTAAACAGGCACCATTCACTAGTTTTTGCATGTCAATATCTCATAAAGTTAATGCCAAATGTCTTAACAAAAGACATGAAGCATTAAAAAATACAAGCCTCAAAGGAAAGAAAGGTGATGACTGAAACCTGTTTTAAAGAGTTTGATTATGACGCAGACAGCCAAACACAAGTACTGATTATGGCATGGCCATGAGCCACCTCAACTATTTCCAGCAACTAGGTAACAAGGTGTCCAGAAACCAATGGAGCTCATCAAATCAACAAAAAGTTTATATTTTAATGGGGCTTCAGGAAATTGTATTTTGTAGGCTAGGTATTAGAAATTTGTACTTACAAATAAATTTGGTTGGGCTTACTTGAGAAGGTACTAACTTAAAGGTGAAGAAATCTGGATTCTTCTTGCTGACAACAGTTTTAATGACTGTCAGATGCAATAGCCAAAAAATACAATTTCATATTCCTCTCATTCAATAAAAATTTTATTACTTATAAATTTTTTTTATATATAAAAAAAAAAAATGACAGTTTGCTTTTTGCTTCACAATTTTTTCATAAGAAATAGACTAAATTACACTTTGGACTCTTAAAGTTTGGGGTTGTTTTAGGTCTTTTAAATTAGATATTTTTTCATTTTGGTCCTCCAAGTTTTATTCCATTTTCAAAATGGTCCTTCCATCCATATCTGTGAAAACAACTCCAAACTTTAAGGATCAAAAGTGTAATTTCATCACATAAATATAAGTTCCAGTGCATTCCAAGGTGGGTCCAAACAAGCTCAAAACAATCTTTAAGGCTATACATGCAGTGGAGGTAATAATTTTGATACATTTTAAGCAGAAGAAGGGGGATTTGAACCCTGGATGTCTCTATCAGAAACACCAAGAGATGCCATTTGACCTAAAGGTCATTGGCTGTAGTAGAGGTAATAATTACAAGATGAAAATAACAAAACTAATAAATTTGGGGCAGTAAAATGAAATCTAGCACATTTTGTAAATTAGACTCCATATAATAAAAAACAAATATACGTACATATGTGCATGTTTTGTTGAATGACACTTACATTGCCAGTACAAAGTTCTGCCAAGATGCAGCCAAGTGACCATATATCTATCTTCTTATCATATGAAAGTCCCAAGATAACTTCTGGGGCTCGATAAGACCTGGATTGAACATAGGAACAGAGGTGATCTGTCTCAAAACAACTGCTACCAAGATCAATGACCTTCACCTCACATCTACTGTAACTTTTCACCAATATATTCTCGGGCTTCAAGTCACAATGTATCAGGCCAAGTCCGTGCAAAAACTGAAGTGACTCAAGACACTGAATGGTAATTGACTGCAAAATCCAACAATAATGGGTATATATGCAAGCCTTGCAACAAAATAAAAAGCTATGGAGAAAGGAAAAAAAAAAATACCCCCACAAACCTGCAATCTTGGCATTGTGAAGTAAACCTCCCCTCCAGACTCTCTATTAAATTTATGAAACTCATATAAGTTTGCCTTGAGAAGTTCACATACTATTAACAAATGCTCCTGAAAAATAAAGGGAGACTTAGCTACCCGTCATTATAGCATCAATAGAAAAATCATTTGTAGGACATCGGCATCTAAGATCAAATATGACAGATGCAGCTCACTAGAGATATGATAGACCCAGATATATTAGCAGAAATCAAGTTTTTCCTTGAAAAAATCATCTATGAAAAAGCATGCCATATTACAGCCCACTTGAATATCACCAAGGTAGATAATGGCTGCCTCTGATAGATAACATGAATGATTTATAATCAACAAATCTGTAGTAGAGACACTTGACATAGAGACATTCACTCATGAAGACAATGACAAATAGCCCTGAACTTGGAGCCTGATAACAAATCCACAGACAACAACTGCATGAAAAACTTCAACAAGAAAAAAGCTACCTAAATTTCTCGAGTGGTTGAAAACCTACTTCACAACAAATAAGATATTATTAGGGATTAAGTAGGTTGTGACAGGATCTGACAACCAGATCTAGAAGATATCCCTACAGGAATGTGAGGTACTTGTATAACTTCAGCGAACTCTTATTTAGATTTAGTGAAGGGAGATACAAATTAATTTAACATCTAAATTACCTAGTACACAGACATGCACCAAACAGCAATCCAATGTAAAAGTTCATAACACATTTAAAAAGAAATATAATAGAAAGTTGAATTACATTTTCACTTACTCGATAATAGAAATAATCATACAATCGAAGAATGTGGTACTTGTCACCGGGATCATGCTTATTCACATACTTGAGTAGCTTTATCTCATCAAGGCTCTGATCAAAAAAATCCTTGTTGTTCTTTATAATTTTTACACAGACATCCATGCCCGTATGCAGATCATGTGCTTGTATAGCTTTGCTGAATGCAGCTGAACCAAGATACTCAGTAACATGATAGCGGCCAGCTATGACTGAATTTAAAACAACATGGAAGTTCTTGTCCTCCTCAAAGCCAGTTCTGACCAACAAAAAAGTAAGTTTAGATAGTCTGTTAGGGAAGAGATAAAATCACATACTGGCAGGCCTGCTTGCTTTGGCAGCATGAAATGATTGCAGGTTAAGTGATGGTAAAATAAGTTCTCAGCATATGCTATGGGCAATATGAGTCCCAAATTGACCATATGCCACATTATGCTTACAGTTGTTACAACTTGCAAATCAAAACTACATTAACCAGAAATACTTTATACAAATTTTGCCCCGCAAGAAACAAAACAAAGCATTAAGGAGATACTACATTTTCAGAGATATTAATACCAGTGAGCCAGCTGTTGTACCATGAAATGGAATACATAAGAAAAGATGAATGAAAAAAAAAAAAAAAATACATACATACATACATACGTGTGTGTGTGTATACACACTCTTAAAAGCTACCACCACCTGCAACACAAGGTCACCATTATTGACGTAGGACAACCAAAACAATTGAAAATAAAATTAAAAGACAAGAAAATAAAAGGATATGACCTAAGAGTCAACATTTAGGCCTGGTTTGGAATCAACACCAAGCAAAAAAACCACTAGAAGTCAGTACCTAAAGTAGAACTGGAGTCAACACCATACCAAAGAGGCCAAAAGGCCATTTTTTTTCATTCATCAAAATATCAACTAATTCCAAATATTAAGGATATGAGCTAAGAGTCCGCACCTAGGGAATACAATAGTTTGCTTATAAAGGATTGCTATACCCTAGTTCTAATTGGCATAGGAAACATAATTGCCTTATTACAAAACTAACCTTGCTTCCAAATATTAAAAAACTAATAGCCTAATAAACTACTAGGACCTAAATATAAAAATATAATTGACTTGCAAACATAAATAATAGTAGATAAAAATTTTCTCACATCTACATCATTCCCCTCTAGTAGGAGAAAACTCAACCTCAATTTTAAAGCGTTAGGATTAGGATGCTAACAAGAAACACTTGCTTCAAGTCTAGAATCACCTAAGTGGGCACAAAGAAAAGTAAAAACTTGCAGTCCACCACATCAAACTTTTCTGGAATCACAAAATCAACATGCGGAATTAGCACGTTCCAATATTGATCCATTGGAAACACTATGTTATCAATCTTTTCGACTTCCCCAAGTTGTAGATCTTCAGGCACTATGGAGAATTGATCAGTAGCACATTCAACAACGTTAACTTTCACGTCAACTTTCACATCGTGCGCATCCTCTAAAATTTTATTCTCTTGTGGAATCTTCTCTTTATCTTGTTGCTCTTCAATAGGTTTGTCTTGTTGCATACATGTTAAAGCAACACTTGTTGGTGCTTATCAAGAATCTAGTGCTACTTGATGTTTCTCCATTACCAAAATCTCAGAGGCTTCACTTGATTCACCGAAGCAACCAAGTCTTGAACACCTTTCATGAGCTTTTCAAATAATTCCTTTAATTCTTTGAAGTCTTGACGAAAGGTAGATTGTTCAAGAGTGCACTGAGGACATGAAATGAGATGAGAATTCATCATATTTTCTTCTAAACATGCAATTGGCTGGCTATTCCATTTCCTCATACCATCACTTCAATCTTGAAAATTACCACACTGAGCTTGGGGTAGATACTTAGCTCAAAAGTATGGTGACAAATATTCATCACAAAGATTTTTTTTCCATATCTTTCCAAGCAGTAATGGCAGGTTCATACTAATATAGCGGAGATATTCAAGATCATCCAACAAAGTTGGACTCCTCCTGTTAACTTCAACTTTTGCATAACTAACTTTTATGTTATTTGCAAAATTTTCTTGCTCAAAGAATTGCTCCATCTCATTTATCCAGTTGAAAAAATCCCATGGATTGTCTTTACAACCATCAAAATAAGGTGCTTTTGATATTACCATAGCTCAATGAACAAGAATCTTGATTGCCTAGCTTGCTATTGAAAGTTGAAGAACACTTGATGCACCCGGTTTGGCTTCTGCCTTCTGGTTTTAATGGGCTAATCTGACTTCTTTTTGGAATTGGGTAAAGGGCTGACTGTGTGGGAGGCTTGGCTTTCTCTTTTTCTTATGGTAATTTGTACTGGGTGGTCAGGCAAGGTTTATTGGGATCTCTTTTTTTTTTTTTTTTTTTATTTTTTTATTTTTTTATTTTTTGATGTTTGGGTGGGATCAAAAGCTGACTTGAAGGGGGGCCTTATTATTTTTAATCAGATGGGTCGGGTTAAGTTGTGAAACACTGTTTGGGATTACAAATTACAATGTACCAGGTTGTTTAAACAGAAGTTTGCTGGTGTTTTTTTTTTTTTTTTAAAGGTTAGATACTGTTACCTTATGAGACCAGAGGGGAGGGATTCACCTTGCAGTTGGATGGCGGAGTGGAAGGTAGGTGTCTTCCTGGCGGCACAGGTGGGGGTTGGTTTTGATGTGGGGCTGCGGCTGGTATTTGGAGGTCACGAGCTGCTGTCGGTGGCTATTGACGGAGCAATGAATGTGGCGCGGTATGCGATCAGTGACCCCAGACAACCAAAACAAAACTAAAACAGTAATAAAATAAAGAGATATGACCTAGGAGTCAACACCTAAGCCTAACTTGAAATCAGCACCAAGCAGGAAACCATTAGGAGTCAACACCTAAGGTAGACTTAGGAGCTATGTTGCACAGACACGGACACGGATACGGGGATACGGCAATTTTTGAAAAATAAGGACACGACACGGCGGGGACACGGCGGTTAAATAATTAATTATATTTTATATTTAGACATATTTTTTAATATTTTTAGACATAAAATACACTTATGTCTAGAATTTAAATTATGTAAGAATTACAAATAAGTAAACTAACACCCAAAGTAGTACAATAATACATAATATTTAACTTTAATAAATAAATAAAACTATAGCAGGACACACAAAAATAAAAACCACTAAATTCATAATAAATATTATAATTTATAAGACAAAACAAAAAACTAAGTAAAAAAATACATTAACGTGGGATTAAAAAAAAAAACCCGCGTTATAACTTATAACTTAATGAAAAAAAAAAATATATATATATATATATATATAAAAAACGCCAAAGTAAGCTCTGTACCGCATCAAGTGTCAAAACTTGATGGTGCACAGTAAATGCACATGATCCATCTGATGCCTTGAAGAAAAACAAAAAAGTAAGCTCTGTTGAGGTGCATGTCCCAATACGTTCACCCTTTTGACCGAAAAATAAAAACTTGTCTCATTTTAAAATAAAATGGGACTCTGTCTTTCAAGGATGTAGAGAAAACAGGGAGTCGCTCACTGAAATGAAAACAAGAAGAGAAAGGATAATACACCTAAACCGTGTGCTCTGTTGAAAGGAGGAAGAAGAAGTGAGGGATGATCCTGCAAGCTGAAATTTGGACTATCATGGTCATCCAACAATCCAAAGATAAAGATATGTAAGTACCAAAAATACTCAGGAAAAAAAAAAACGATAAGTTTCGGCGTACGGAATTGTCTTCCCTGCTTCTCAGACTCAAAATCTGTGATTTTCTTTTTTATTCTTTTTCTTTTTCTTCACTGCTGGCGTGTCGGACGCGTCGGAGCCGCGTCGGCGCGTGTCGGAGAAACGGAAAAAAAAAAAAAAAAGAGGACACTCGCCGGACACGGGAATCCGGCGAGTCGTACCCGTTCCGGTGTCCGACACGTGTCCGACACCTACACGACGCCAAAAATGGCATGTCCGTGCAACCTAGCTTAGGAGTCACCACCAAACCAAAAGAGACCAAACGACCATTTTTTCATTCATCAAAATATCAACTATCTCCTCAAGGAGTACAATAGGTTACTTATAAAGAATTGCTAGACCCTAGTTCTAGTTAGCTAAGAAACCCTAATTGGCTTATTACAAAAATAACCTTGCTTCCAAATTAAAATACTAATGACCTAATAAATTACTAGGACCTAAAACATAAAAATACAATTGACTTACAAACATAAATAATACTAAATAATAATTTTCTTGCATCTCCTGCATCGATTAGCATATGGGTCTGTGGGTTAGGGGTTTGTACTCTGTTGCTTATAAACTAATGGATGCAGCTATGTGGGTTTTGACAATGGTGAGATGGTGGAGATAGAGGGTGATGCCAGTAGGACTTTTTTGTGGAGTTTTCTGTAGTGGTACTACTCAATCTAAAGAGATGGAGGGTGATAGGCAGCCCCGCCTAGGGCCATGAGTTGTTTAGTATGGAACTATCGTGGGCTTGGGAACCTACATATAGAGCTGGAGCTTGTCGATTTTGTACAGGCTAAAGATCCCTCTGTCGTATTTATAGCCAAGACATGGGCAAATGAAGGCTTAAAAAATCTAAACGTAAAATAGATTTTAGGCATATGTTCTTTGTTCCTAGAATTAATCGTGGTGTGGATTTAGTGCTCATTTGGAAACACTAGATCATGCTTGATATTGAGACTTACTCCAAATATTATATAGACTATCATAAACAAAGGTAAGGAAGATGCTTGGCGATTTACAAGCTCTTATTGAGAAACCAAAACGCATAGAAGACAGGAAGCTTGGTCTAGGCTTCGACAATTCAATAGCCGTTTGAATTTACCATGGCTTTGTGCTAAGGATTTTAATGAACTAGTGAGTAATTCTAAAAAGATGGGGGGTGGAAATAGGAGTGTCACTCAAATGCAGCTGTTCAAAGACATCATTGATGAATGTGGATTCCTTGACCTGGGCTATTTGGGCTCACAGTTCACTTAGCAAAAACATTTTAGGGATGGTCATTCAGTATGGGAACACTTGGATAAAGCTTTTGCAAATAATGATTGGTTACTTAGATTTGCTAGTACAAATGTTCACCATTTCCTCTCAAGTTCTTGGTACCGAGTGGGATGGAACCTATCCCTTATAGGAAACCTTTTTGTTTCAAAAAGATGTGGCTTCAGACAAGGAATGTTCAGAAACTATGGAAGCTATATGGTCTACACAAGCTACTAACGATATTTAGAAACTGTGGAAGCTGTATGGTCTACCCAAGCTACTAATGATCCAGCAACTCATACAACGTATAAGATTGAGAGATGCTCTAAAGCTCTATCTTAGTGGAGTCAGACTCACTTTCCGAATATTAGGTGGGAGTTGGCGAAGAAGAGGAGAGAATTGATCCAAGTCAAGAGTGTAGCTATCCATTCTGGGGTTAATGATCGGGTTAGAAGTATTCGGATGGAACTCAATGACCTTGATAAAGAGAACCAGATGTGGTTCCAACGTTCAAGGTCTCTGTGGGCAGCATATGGTGATAAACACTCAAAGTATTTAGATAGCCGAGCTACCCAGCGTTATAGAAAAAACCATATTGCACTGATCTGTACTAGTTCTGGAGTTTGGAGTATGAATATGGAGAAGGTCTCAACTTCTTTTATCAATTATTTCAATGATCTCTTTTCATCGGCATCCCCCACCCACTGTGAGGAAACTTCATTAGTCCTGAAATGAACCAGAAGCTTTGTGTTGACTTTATGGCTAGGGAAATTCATGATGCTATACAACAGATGGCCCCCTTGAAAGAATCTGGCCCTGATGGTATGCCTATTGGTAATTGGTAGGCAGTGATGTTACAATCTCTATTCTTGATTTCCTTAATTTTGCTACCCTCCCCCCTCATCTCAATCACACATTTGTCACTCTTATTTCAAAGATTAAAAATCTTAAACATGTTTCTAAGTACAAAAACCTGAACATCCTAAACATGTCTTTGCAATGTTTTGTACAAAAAATTTTCAAAGGTTTTGGCAAATCGGTTGAAGAAAATACTCCCCCATATTATCACTAAGCATCAAAGCACCTTTACCAAAGCCAACTGATTTCAGACAATATCTTGGTTGCATTTGAGACCCTACACAACTTAAAAAAAACATAGGGCCCGTTTGGTAACAGTGTTTAAGTATTGTTGTTCAGTTTTTAGTGTTTTGGAAATACGTGTTTGAGTGTTATAGAAATATGTGTCAGAAGTGTTATTGTTATTTAATACTGAAAACTGTTGTTTAAATGACAGTGCCAAACAGCCCCATAATTCTAGGGATGATGGTTTCATGGCTATCAAACTTGATACAAGCAAAGCTTACGACAAAGTTGAATGGCCTTTCTTAAAGTCAGTGATGAGAAGAATGGGCTTTAAAGAGAAATGGATTTCATTGGTTATGACATGTGTAACTACTGTCTCTTATTCCATCTTAATCAATGGGGAACCTAAAGGTATGATTAGACCTTCAAGGGGCATCAAGCAAGGTAACCCTCTTTCACCCTTCCTCTTCTTACTATGTATAGAAGTTTTGTATGGTCTTATCTCCCAGGCTACTAGACAAGGTGACATTCGGGGTTTCTCTCTTTGTAGAAATGGCCCCCGCCTAACCCATCTCTTTGCAAAGGATAGTCTCTTATTTTGCAAATCTTCCCATCAAGAATGTCAAAAAGTCTTGGATATCCTGGATGTTTATAGCTCTTGTTCAGGCAAGAGATAAATAAAAGGGCAAATTATGAATTACCCACCTGAGATTTGGCCAAAATTTAAGTCATCTCTTCGGGTACTTACACTATCAAGTCTGGCTATAAGTCTCTTACCCTAGATTTGGCCCAACAAGATGCAAATGGGGTCCTAAAATTTATACCCTGGTATTTGGATAAGTATTTGGAGGCTTAAGGTTCCCAATAAGGTCAAAACTTTCTCATGAAGAGCATGCAAGAATGCCGTCCCTACCAAAACTAATCGAGTTTGAAGGAAAGTGCTAACCGATGATGATTGCGAACAATGTCACCAGTTCCCAGAGGATGTGAATCATGCACTATGGTCTTGTCCTTGTATCTCAGTGGTATGGGATTCAAATGCCAAATGGAGTTTTCGTGGGACTCAACGCTTCTCTAGGTTCGTGGATGTGGTTCAAAAGGTGAGAGACTTAGGGGAACATCTTGATGAGTTTGCAACGCTGGCTTGGACCTTATGGTTTCAGAGAAACCAGTTGAGAACTAATGATGAAGCTTTCCCAATTTCCTAAGTTACTACGCAAGCAAACTCAGCACTAAGTGAGTTTGTTTGAGCTCTTCCAATTCCTTCGATTGTTCCCCAGATCAGCTCTTCTAGAGTTGTATGTTGGCATCCTCTTCTTGAACCTATAGTTAAGGTTAACTACAATGGTGCTCTATTTTTTGAATCAAGTGAAGCGGGAATGGAGGTTGTTATTCAAAACAACTTGGGACTAGTATTAGAGCCAATGGTAGATAAGGTGCCTCCTCTATCCTCGATTGAAGCTGTGGAGAGCTTAGCGGCTATTCATGCTCTTCGACTTGCTAGTGATTGTGGGTTTCCCTCTTTTATACTTGAGGGTGATTTAGAAATTGTGAACAATGCTCTTAGAAGTGAAGAAGAATCTTTCACCTCGTTTGGCCACGTAATTGCTGAAGCCAAGACTATTGCAGAGACCTTTTATGCAGTTGCTTTATCCCATACCTGTAGACAAGGCAACTCTGTTCATAATCTTGCTAGATATGCTGGTCATGTTAGTGGTTTCACGATGTAGATGGAGGGTGTTCCTCCACACCTAAATTCTGTAATTTTAGCATGCATTGGCTGAGTTTTTCTAATAATATCTATTCATCTTTCTTCTCTAAAAAAAAAAAAGGCCATGGGTATGTGAGAATCTACCTTGTGATGGGTTGTTGGGGGTGACGATGGCCATTGGGTGAAGTCACAATGTCAACTTTGAAACCTAAGTGCTTCTTGTTTGGCGTGTAAGGGTGGGTTTTTTTTTGTAGTGGTAGACAAAGGATTTGGTGATTTGAGTTTGGAATTTGGAATGGTGGAGTGGGGATTGGTTCACTTGGTGATGGTGGGCCTATGGTCATTGGGATTCACAAGTGACAGTGGTTCTCATGCAACAAATGGGACGTGTGATGGGGGCTTGACAATTTTTTTTTTTTAAATATTATTCTTGATGTGGACTGTGGTGATGCTCCAAACAAATTGGAGGGTACTTTGATACCAAAATTGATGCAGGACAACCAGAACAATTGAAAATAAAATTGAAAGACAAGAAAATAAAGGGATATGCCCTAGGAGTCAACACCTACGCCTAGCTTGGAGTCAACACCTAGATCTCAAAACCACTAGGAGTCAACATCTAGGGTAAAACTGGAGTTAGTACTAGACCAAAGAAGCCAAAAGGTCCTTTTTCTCATTCATCAAAATATCAACTAACTCCAAAAGGAACACAATTGTTTGCTTATAAAAGATTGCTAAACCATAGTTCTAATTGGCTTAGGAAAAACCTAATTTTCTTATTACAAAAAAATAAAAATAAAAAATTGCTTCCAAATATTAAAATACTAAAGCCTAATAAACTACTAGGACTTAAAACATAAAAATCCAGTTGACTTGCAAATATAAATAATACTAAATAAAAATCTTCTTGCGTCTCCCACTTCAATTATCCTTCAATTGAAATACATTCTTTTCATTTGAGACAACATAAAAGAAAATGAACTCAAACATACAATAAGAAAACATTCATGAAAAATTTCCTCTACAGTGTTCTCCTTTGACCTATTAATTAAGAATGAGAATCCAAAATTCTTCTGATGAATTATATATATTTAATTAATTATATTTGCTAATTCAATTATCAAAATGTAATTTAGCCAACCAAAAGTACTTTTACATTAAAGGCTTACCAAAAATATATGAAAAAGAAAATGTAGGAGGCATCATAAAAATCACTGCATACTCAAGAAAAGAGGATCACCAAGAATCATAGGTTTTTTTTTTTTTTTTATTGGTAAGTTAACTTGACCCTCCACTCAATTCCTATAGAGGGAAGTGGCACCATTTGAGCTAAAGATCATTGTCAAAAATCACCTAGAACATATTAATAGTTATATGATCAGCTAATCTATAAGCTCGAAAAAATAACTTGGAAATGTCCATCTAATTCTACCTCTATCTCAGTTTCATTGACAGTAACTACCCTTGTATGTAACCAGAGATATGCTACGCTTGCTTTCAGTAATTTGTTTTCTTAAGTTAATGATATAGAAAGAAGTTGGAATCAAGGTTTGAGCTGTAAGGCATAATCAGGCATAAACCAGCAACAAGGACTGATTATCATCACAGAGATTTTAGGATACTGTAGATATTTAGTCAAAAGAGAGAGAGAGAGAGAGAGAGAGAGATTATTAATCTAAATCTACCCCCAAAAAAAAAAAAAAAAACTAATACCAATCTAACTCTAAAGAAAATAAATAAATAAAGAGCATAATACCACAGTTTTCAAAGTAATAAGATATTCCAATATTTGACTTAGACGTAAATGGCAGCATATCTAGTCCATGAAAATAAAAGAACCAGCAGAAAGATGAAAAAATAGGAAAGCACATGCCTGTTTTTCCTATGCACAATCTTGAGGTTAAAGGTCTCAAACTCCTCCTCCTGAGCTTTTATCTGCCTTACTTGCTCTTGCACAGCAGCTGCCTCTTCATCCTCAAGTGATGCCGCTGGATCTTCCTCCCTTGCAGTTCCAGTTTTTTCCTCTTCTCGTTTTACATGCTCTCTTTCAGCATAACCATAATTAGACAGTGTTGAGGGACTAGAATCTGTGGATCTCGCAGCTGTAGCATTATTTTCTTCATCCCTGGAACTTTTGGCAGGTGAAGAATCACTGCTTTTCCGCTTCCATGAAGCAAGCATATCATCAGATCCCACCAAAGCATTAAGACGCTCATCAGTTTCATCACTGATGATAGCACTGCACTTGTTTGACCATAAAGATTTACTAGAGCCTGTATGCACCAACTGCCCATCCCTCAATGGTGGGGGAAATGAAAATCCATCAGTGTGACTCTTCATCGGCATACTTACACCCTTATCATTCCCCACTACATATTTATTGGCCTCTTGATTGCTACTTTTCTTTTTATCCCTGTTTGATCTATCAATATATTTTTTTTGTGAGTCATGATGATGATGTCTAGACCCACCAATTCCAACATCATGATCACGGAAGTATTCTAGATCCCCTTCACTACTACCTCCAACTAAACTTTCCCGTACTTCACTACCCATATCTGCAGCATCGCTGTTGATTCCTACACCAATTGATCTAACTGAACCATGCTGATCATCATCCATGCAAATATCATCTAGCCGCGACCTCCCACACTCATTCATAACTTTCCCATCCCCTAACATGATGAGTTCATTCGTCTGAGTCACAAAGCCCTGCCAGACGGGTTCTGCACGCATCAAATTCAGTTCCTCTTCATCCATCAACTGTCCATCATATTGAGCAATTAAATCATTCTCACCAGTCCTCCCATACATTTCAGTCACTGACAGCCCTATAGGATCATCTGAAGCTGTAACTGGTTCAACATTTTTTGCTTGAAAATATTGCTCACCAGAGAAGTAAGAATCCTCCTCAGCAAAAGATTGATCATCATCCTCATCTTTCGTTGGAGCTCTTTCCTGTGGATCTGGAACACTGCCATGCCCTGTGCCCTTCTCATTGTCACTTGGATAATCAATTTCATGAGCCAGAAACCAGGCCTCATCCTCAATAGGTTGTCTCATATATCCAACATCATCATCGTCATCATACTCATCAGAGTCCCAATACTCATTTGGATAGTCAATAGATTCACTTAATCCATCACCAACAGTTGCAAAACCAGAAACCAGATCAGATGCATCCTCTGCAATTCCCTGACTTACAGATAGCCAACTACCTCCTGCAATCCTTTTTCCACCTGATCATTAATCAGAACTTGTAGTTAACTATGCAAAAAGATACATAAATGGAGATAATTAAATGATAAAACCAGGATCAGACATTGATAATTCTTTGCTAATCATAAAGGAAATAAAAAAGAAAAGAAAATACAAGGAGGAAAGGGGAAAGAAGGATCGGAAATTCAAAACCAAGTGATTAAAAAGAACTTGATAAAACCAAATAATTGGGACCTGTTTCAGATAAATTCAACAGATCTCAAGGCTAAGTGATCAAGCATGATTGCTTAAACAATGCAACCACTCAAAATAAATAAGAATACAGGCTTCACCACAACCCATCTTAATGAGAGACGACAAGAAATCAACAGATTTTATCTGCAATGTGACATACAGGCACACATTTGTAACCAAAAGAATGTATTATAATTTGGATTTTAAAATGAAATACAACCAGCCAGACCGATGACATAAGCTTCCATATTTCAACAATTTACATAAAATTTAGCACATAATGTATAATGAATATGTATAAAATAGATAAAATAATGCCCAATCACAAGGTTCAGAAACTGAAGAATTAGGGAAGAATTTGATAGTCATCATTAAGAAAATTTTGCAACCATTATCTTTTATATAAATGAAAATTTTAGGTTAATCGCAGAAAACCACCCTAAACTATAGGGTTACTTGCACTTTGCACAGCAAACTATGAAAACTTGGAATCACCATCCCAATTTAACAAATCCTGCAAATAACACCTTGCTGTCCAATTGATGGTTAAAGTTAACGGTCATGTGCAAGTCAGGTGACACTCCAAAAACTAAATTTAGTGATTTACCCCTCCAGCCGGTTAAAAGACTAAAGGCTTGTTCTTCATATTCAGGTTTGGAAAAATAAGAAGAAAATACATTTTCTCCCCTAACTTTTTTTTTTTTTTTGGGTGCAAGTAAATAGGTATAAACAGACCCTCTTCAAAGAATACAGACCACAGCAAAAGGAAATTAATAAAATCTACTAAAGACATCAAAGGGATGCCATTATCATGAACCCAAAAAATTAAACATAGAGATGACCCATTGGCATATAGATTTATAAAATGGCATAATACCCTCAACCAAATATTGAATATACAACGCCAGAAGTGATTGACAAGGCAGGTAGACACTATGGTGTCCCTTTCATAATTCATTGATCTGATCAAAGACTGATTTGATTATTTTTATAACCAAGGTCATGATGAATTTTGAAGTAACGATTTTCAGATCCAACATTCCTGCCACCCAGTCCTTTAATGGCTTCCAACCCAAACGCCATTGTGTTACTGGACACGTTGACATGAAGAAGGTCAAAAAGAAAGACCTTTTGATTGGGACTTTCATGCCCTCCACCGAACTGTCTGGTGCATACCAAGTACTCTCCTACCTCAACCCCTTTGAGCTGAGCCACAGCAAGCTTAAACACCTCTTGTTCTTCCAACTCAAGTCTCATCACAACCACATGACCCTAGAGTTCCATTCTAACTACACTAAGCCCTTTGAGGGATGAAACTCTAATTTAAAAAATCTCACTAATGATGATGTCTCATTGGTCCTCTTCAGTATCAAGTTTCAGGGGGGGTGGTGGTTGGCAATGGGCAGACAGTTCCAGATTGGGGTTGAGAGAGAGTTAAGGACTTTTGAGGGAAATCAAACCTGTACTGGAAGACAATCCATAAGGAGTAATTTGTAAGGTATTTTAGTCTTTTAAATTGTTGGAGGGAAAAATCATTTAATTTAGTTTCTAGGAGTGTCACATGACTTGCACATGCATGTTAATTTAACCTTCAATTTGACAACAGGGTCTTATTTGCAAGAATTGTTATAGTTGGGGTAGTGATTGCCACAGGTTTCCATATTTTGGGGTGCAAAGTGCAAGTACCCCATAGTTTAGGGTGGTTTTCTACAATTAAACCAAAATTTTATAAGTAGAAAAAAAAATTACAAGAAAAACCATGTGTAAAAGCAGAATCACAGACTAGGGCCACTAGGCTAATAATGTGACAAAGGTACAAGAACATTCAAATACAAAAATAAGAGAAGAGGTGGGGTTGATACAATGTGATTAGATTTCAAATTCAATATAACCCACCAACACTTCATAACAATTCTTTTGGTATGTGGTTTGATCCGCATGGAAAAGAAATATGATCAATGGTAATGCCTATAAAGGAAGTGGATGGCAATGCTCATAAATATGTTACAAAACCTAATTTCATGCTTATTGCTAGTAAGCTCTAGCTCAAATAGCACTTCCCCTATTAAACATGGAGGAGGGTAAGTGTGTAACGAGTAATGACAAATATAGCATTTATCAACAAAAAAAAAAAAAAAAAAAAATTCAAACTATGTAATATACAATGCAATGCATAAAATTATTGCATTCATTTACTTATGTACACTTTTTGGGAGTCTATAAGCAAAGCAGGCACAGATGCGCACTTTCTGTCATGTGTTTCAAGTAAAGAACTATGACAATGTATAATGGCAAAATATTCCATAAATTTCTGAGAGGACAGCTTAGGCTAATACTTAATGTCATCTCAACATGAATGAGCAATCATAGCATAAATTTTACAGAAATACACAGATTAGCAAGTTTATCAGACAATCAGACAATAACTACATAACATTATAGAGGTTGAACTACTCTGTGGAAACCATTGAATTTTCCTGAGAAACAAAAACAAGTTGAGTAGTTTCAATTGAAGCTTTACGAAACTTAGCTCCTTGATCCACAGACAGCAAAACCTGGGTCTCATGCTTACAATGTTTCAGCATATATTATTCATAAACATGCAAAATAAAAGAAACAACATTCTTTTAAATAAGTTCACCAGTTTGAAGCATATTTCCATATACGATATATTATCTGTTCATGATAAAAATCATAAAACATTATTATTGAAAACGAATTAAAAGAAAAAGGTAAAAACAATAATAGAGAATAAGGTTGAACAAATCTTGTAAAAAAGCAGAGCAAGACAGCATCTCTTTTTTAAATTAAAATGATAAAACTTTTGACAAACCCCATAAATAAAATAAAAATCATTTTCCAATTCTGCCAAATCCTTTTGAGGGTGGATTGGTAAATGAATTCCTTTTCCTTTCATTAATCAAACATCTAAACAGTTTATTAACTGAAGGCTAACACTACACCTCAACCTCACTGACCAATGCTGTAGCCACCAATGACTTGAAATGGCTACTGCTTTACACAAGGAGATTTTCAATACAACAATAATGCTGATTATGATAAGTTGAATACATCTAACTAGCTCAAGAAGTGGAATTGAACATGAATAGTTAGCTACAAGCACATGGGCCTAAACAGATAGATCAACACTAGAAACATGAAAAAGAAAAGGAAATAAATATGATGACTAGGAAGAACTAGAAATGGCAAGTTCAGAGATGTAAAAAGTAGGTTGTACACTATGGCAATGAAACCCAAATAATCAACTACCTAGTTCAATTCCATAACAAAGACACACCAGATTTGGAAGCAAAGAAATCATATTATTGTATCCATCATATGGGCTCACCTGCAGAGTTTATTTCTTGTCCGACAGGAACATCCAAGTATGACCCTATAAGGAGAGGGTTATCAGCACTGCTGAGTTTTGCAGCAGGTCCATCCCGTTCAAACTTTTCCTCCCAATTAACACTCAATGACTTGTCCTCCGACTTAAGTTTAACAGGTGGCAACCTAGGAAACTCTTCCTTCTGATTCTCAGATGCCAAAGGAAAACTCAAGCTGCTGATAGTCTTTTGCTCGGGAACCCCTTGTGACTTGACAAAGTACAGAGCTCTTCCCACCTCATCCACCTGGTCTTTTATTGCTGCCCTGATATCACTCATTTCTGACTTTTTCTTGCCTTCTTTTTTGTCAACAACAGCAGCGTTATCATAACTGGTTGACAAAGCCCCCTTAGAGAATGGAAAAACAGTCTTGACAGAACAATCTTTCCAAGTATCAGAAGATGAATTTGTGGGATCCTCACTTCTTGACCATGGATTATCTGAAATGTTTCCTATGAAGTATGTGCTACTGGTCTTATGTTGCTGAACAGGTTCTTTGGGCTCACTTGTTTGGATCCTCTCATGCTTGGCTTCCACAATACCTTTGCTAGTGCTTCCAAGCCACAAATTTGTGGGGTCCTCACTTCTTGGCTTCACAGGGACTTTACCAGCATCAGGAACGTCACTCGTTCGATACCTAGGTTGTTCTGATATCTGAAGCTCCGAAAAGCTACTAGTATTAGTACTACTACCACCATCATTCTGATAAGCTCCAGCAGGACCATTAGTAGGATTGAACTTCCACGAATACAAATCAAGCACAGTGTCCTCTGAACCTTTCAGGAAACTAAAGTTCTTATCACTTGTCCCAGCCACTTCATTATTCTTGTTCCGATCACCAGTTGAAGCAGCATTCTTCCATTTGCTCTCAGACCCATTTCTACCAGTCCCACACTCTATCTCCTTCACAATTAATTCCTTTGAAACTTCACGACTATCCCGAGACGACCCTTGACTTTCCACTACCAGTTTTTCCCCATTATCCTCCTCTACCATATTACCCGAGCTCTTATCTTTATCTCCAATCGTAAGCTTCTGAAGCAAACCATTCAAATCAGGATGATTGCTGAGCTCACTGCGCAAAGCTGCCTCGGCTCTCGTAAACCGATTTCTTTGCAGAAATTCCAGAATCACATCTACCGAGTTCGGTTCTGCCATTTCTTATTTTTACCACTAAAACCTACAAGCAGTAGGTCTCAGCAAGAAGCATCCACCACACCTAACAAAACCTCATTCTAAACAAATATCAAATGCTATTTCCTTAAGAAAACAAAAAAAAAAAAACAAAAAAACAAAAAAACAAAACAAAAATAAAATTAAAATAAAAAGGTCAAAATTAAAATTTTCGAAAATGTATTATGTACAAAACTTACCTCGTACAAGGCTCAACAAAGTGGCAGCATTTGAGTCCTGAACAACAAGAAAACCCTAACATTCAGAAATCCATTAAAAAAATTATAAAATTTAAAAAAAAAATTTTCTTCCCAGTTTTCCTACATTTTCTGAGCAACCAAACAGAGGAAAAATAATTTAAAAAAAAAATCTTTTTTTTATTTTTTATTTGGGGGGTATCAATGAAAAACGTTAAAATCTAAGTGACAGCGAATGAGAAAAAAAGCGGAGAATCAGGCATTCACAGCACGGATCCGCAGATAGAAAATTCCAAAAATAAAAAACCAGCAGATTATACATTTGAAGAAGTTTCTTCTTCATTAACACTAAACTCACGTATTTTGGGGCTACTAAAGTGGGAATTCATTTTCCAAAAGACTTGTTTTTTTTTTAAAAGGGTAAAAAAGTAGTTTCTTTGGAAATCAAGATCTGACATTTTGTTTGGAAGTTGGTGAAAGAGAGGAATGGGTTCAAAATTGGAAAGCTAATAAATAAATAAAAGCCAATATTTCTTTTTCTTTTTCTTTTTCTTTTTTAAATAAAGAAAATAACAGAGAGGAGGAGGATTACCTGAGAGGGTAGAGTGGCCGGAGGCTGCTGCTATGTTATGTTCTGCTTTGTGATTGTCAGTGAGTTTCTTTTTTCTTTTTCTTTTTCTTTTTTGGGGGGTTTGTTTTAAATCTCTGTCTCTTTCTCTCTCTTTGGGTATGTTTTTGTTTAAGACTGAAGAGACAGAGATACAGAGCTTAGGCCTTAGGGTCTTTTGGCACCTGCCTCCTGAATTTTGAGGTGGTGGACCAAGGCAAAGGTGGTTCTTCGATGCTTTTGGAGGTTATTCACTATTTTTTTTTTTACATTATTACACTCCTTCAAATTCCATTTTAATTTTTTTATCATTTTTCCCGTTTATAGGTTTTTTTTTCTTTTTCTTTTCTTTTCTTTTTATAATTCCATAGATATGACGGGAAGAGGGGCTTTTAACAGGTGTTTATTTAGTCCATCATATAGCCAAACCAAATCAATTAAGAACAATTTTTTTTTTCTTTTTTAATTCATAAAAGGGACTGTATATCTAAATCCTTATTTTTGATAACTTATTTGTACAGTACTTATCAAAATATATACTTTTTGGTTAATATTTGTTGTGATGAAATTAAACGTGCTACTAAAAGCTAAATTATTTGCAAAAAAATTAAGACAAAAAACAATACCTTTTTCAACAATTGCCAAACGCACACTTACCCTCCATTTGTTTTGAAATAAAATATTTTATATGTAGAACATATTTAGTAAAAAAATTTCAAGTATTTTGGTGTGGCATATAAAATTTTCAAGCAAAAGTGGCTCAGCCACCAAAGCCACTACTACTAGAGGTCTAGTGATCGAACCATTGCCTAAATGGCGTCTCTAGTGGTTAGACCACTAACATTAATCACCAAAACGATGGCTTCGGCCACCAAACTACCATGATCGGTTGCTAAACCCATCAGACTAGCAACGTAGCCACTAAATGGGGGGAGGGAGAGCCACTATGTATTTTTGTGAAATATTTTTCAAAAATTTTAAAAGTAAAACATTTTACAACTTTTTATAAAGATGTTTATAAGTAACAAAAAATATTTTATAAAATTAACCACATTTTACATGCAATCAAACACCTAATTACGAGAAAATTGTTTATGTAGTGCACCGCACCAATTAGGACCATAAGCTAAAAATAGATAACCGTGATGATTAGGTAATTTAAGGTCAAGTTAAAGTAAAGAGTATTAAGAAAATTATTAGTGTATAATAACTTTAAGGTCTATTCATATATGGGTAATTCTACTATACCCCAAAAAAAGGGGTACGGTACCCACTAGTAAGCAACCTGCTATACCAGGTTACCAAAACATCACATTTAACGGTTTCATCGTTACATTGTGTAATTCCAACATCACATATGACAATTCTTTTGTCACATTTAGTGGTTCCCTTTTTTTTCTCACATTTGACAACTCCATCCTCATATTGTGCAATTCCAATGTTACACGTGATAGTTTTTTTTTTTTTTTTTTTGAGACAACACACATGATAGTTCTTTTGTCACATTTTGTGATTTCTTATCTTTTTGTCACATTTGACGATAATATCTTCACATTATGCAATTGCAACATCACATTCGACAGTACTTTTGTCACATTTCGTGGTTTTTTTCTCATATTTGATGGTTCCATCCTCACATTGTATAGTTCTAACATCACACGCAACTATTTTTTTTGTCACATTTGGTGGTTTCTTTTTTTTTTTTTTTTCTCACATTTAACAATTCTATTGTCACATTCAGCAATACCAACACCACATTAGACAGTACTTTTGTCACATTTAGTGATTTCTTTATTTTTCTCACATTTGATGGTTTCATTGTCACATTAAACAGTACCAACATCGCATCTAATTGTACTTTTATTACATTTAGTGGTACCCTATTTTTTTCTCACATTTGCTTGTTCTATTATTACATTGGGCAATATCAACATCACTTCTAACTATACTTTTATCACATTCGGTGGTACCTTTTTTTTTCTCACACTTAACTATTTCATTGTCACATTGGGCGGTATCAATATCACATCTAACCATATTTTTACATTTTGGCCCACCACTAAAGTCACGTTTTTACTTACTAATAACCACTCATTACAGTAGCAATTTTTAAAAAAATGTGTAGCTCTAGCATTTTTCTCCTTTTAAAAGCTATTAAAAAAAAATTAGATCTAAATCTAAAACAAAATAAACATCCCAAAAAATTAGCCCAACCACAATAATTACTAATAGTAAAGTTAAAAACAATTAAACTTAATTAACCAATTTTATCAAAAATGAACAACTTGACCTTTTTTTAAAAATTTTAAACAAAATATTTTTGTCCTTCATAGCTTATCATTTTGACCATAATGAAAAGTGCCAGTCTCATTTGAGTCAATAGGGCCTCTACTAGCTAAGTCTGAGAGAGCCCTAATAGCAATGAAAGGTTTTCTTTGTTGAAGACATATCAGTGCCACAAAAAGTCAATTTTAACATAATTGGCTGTTAAAAAGTCAATTTTCATCTCTCTCTACTTGGTTCATTCACATGGGCGGTTGACACTAACCCACATTAACTCTTTAGTGTAAGCAAGACCTATTGACATATGTATTAGTATCATAAATAATATGATGCAGTGAATGACCACTTGAGAAGAAGCAATCCATACATAATCTATCTCTTGTATTTCTTGATGAAGTTGTTTTATAAACTCTTAAGGATTCTTATACATGAAAGTGTGATAGCCTTGAGAAATGGCGATCTTGGTTAAACTTTGACTATTTTAAAAAAAAAAATTATCAAAACTAGCCTTTGAGCACGCGCGTGAGGCTCTTCAATTTTTTGGTAAAAGTTAATAATTTGCATTTATTATAATTTAGAGCATTTATTATAATTTGGAATTACTACATTTTTCAATCACAAAAAAAAAAAAAACATAGGGGTGTGATGAAAAAATTATTTCACCACACATAATACTCATCACACCTCCAGGTTTTTTTTGGTGATTGAAAAATGTAGTAATCCCAAATTATAATAAATGCTCTAAATTCTAATGAATGTAAATTATTAACTTTTACCAAAAAATTGAAGAGCCTCTGAGCACATGCGTGAGCGCATGCTCAAAGGCTAGTTATTCTTTAACATTATGCTAAAACACAAACTTTTCACATTAAAAAAAAGGATAATATTAAATTTCATATAATAGGATATTTACATAAAAATGTTCATTAACAACTACTTGATAGATTGACTACCACTTCGCTCTCCTGAATTCATTCAATGTGTCTGCCATGCAATCTAACAAAATTGTTGATATATCACCCTAAAAAAATATAAAAAAATAGAGAGTAAGGCTTAAATGTAAGAAAAACAACAAACAAAAATAATAGGAGGAAGACAAAGCACTACTTAAAACACATACACCAAAATAATTAATCAAACCCAATAACCACAAAAAAAAAAAAGACAAAAATATATATAATTCCCACTCTTTAAAAAAGAGTCATTAATTAGAGAAAATATTAAACAATTATCAAACTAACCAAATAAAAGAAAAGATTAAAAAAGAAAAGTGTGATCCTATTTTGTTCGCAGTATTTTCGTGGGAGTTAAAAAAAAAATTTCTTTCAAACTCTAAATTACATAAAAGAATAAGATTTTTTTTTTTCTTTCTAAACTCTAAGTTAGCATTCAACTAAATATTTTGTTGAAAAAAAATATCAAAAAGTAATTTGAGTTCAAATAGAACTCATATTTTTTCTTTGAAATATCCACATTTAGAAATATGAGTTCAAATAGAAAATTCACTTTTAGAAATATAAGAAAATTCATGTTTAAAAATATGAACTCATATTTAAAAATTTTAGTCCAAATAGAAACCGAATAGAACTCATATTCACGTTTTCAATATGAGTTCTACTATAAGTTCAAAAGGTTTTCATGCTAATACGAGTTATATGACTTCAAAAGGTGAATATAAGAAGTTATATTTGAACAAAACAGTAGGAATATAAGAAAACGTGACGTGAAAGTGTTTTTTTTTTTTTTTTAAGATAAGATAATGATATGAAAAGGATACGAACAACAAAGTAAGGAAACCAAATATAGGAAAGCAAATACTAAATGACAACTCATAAAAGCAAATGTAATAGAGAGAATTCAATACGCATGAGGCGTCCTAAATAGAGGTCATAAAAGATACTTACATTTTTGTTGTTGACTGCACTTCAAGTCCAAAGTCCAAATAGTTCGTTGGAGATGGAGGACAGAACACACAAAAATCTTGAAGATCAACACCCTAGTGCAAATTCCTTGAAGTTATACCAAAATCTTGAAGATAAACACCCCAGTGCATGTTCCTTGAAGTTTAAATTCCAAAATCTTAAAGATAGGCACCCCAGTGCATGTTCCTTGAAGAAATATGTGAAAGAAATTAATGGTAAGGTTGAAATATAAGGGCTATTTTACACAAATATTTGATTTATTTCTAGAAAAGAAGTTGTTCATGAATTAGAAAATCAAAATAGAAAAGACCAAAGTATATTGACATACACATACCGTTGAGTAGGAGAAAATTTGAGTAGAGCAAATAGAAAAAATGATGATAATGGTAAAAAGAAGATTAACAGAATTGAGAGAATTGGAAAACTAAAGAAGAAACAATTTGAGTTTGAAAATCAACATGAGTGTACTAGAAGTGTTGTCCTATTTTGTAGATAATGTTTTACGTAGAAGTTCTCATTTAGAAAAATGATCCAACCAAATTGTGGTGATACAGTTAGCAATTTAAAAACCAACAAGAGAGTAGTGGTGTCTAAATTTAAGGGATATGGATGAAAAGTTATAGTGATAGTGATGAAGCCGAGAAAATCACCAGTGAGTCACATGACCCTCGCACACTCGAAACAATTCCTGCACAATAAAAAAGAGAAAACCTTAAGAGAGCACTGGTGTGGTACCGGCCAAAAATTCTCCGAAGGTTAAGTCAGAAAACCTTTCGACTATTCTAGAGTGCCAGAGTTGGGATGAATTATGCGTACCTATTTTCTGAGGGTCCTTGGGTTTTTATAGTAGCGTAGAATCGACCTTCTCATACTTGCATAACAAGTCTCTTCCTTATAGGGAAGATCTTCATTAATGCGCGCATATTCTAGAATCCTTCTTGTGTTAGAATTCTATTCATATTGGGACTCGATGGACTAGGGTTAATCGTGAGACGTAAGTTATTTCCATTTAGAGTTTCTTGTAGACCACATCATGACTAACGAAGCGCCATGTGGACCTTTGATCCGTCCACTCTATATTCGTCACCATAGCACCCGTTCAATATGAGTAGGCCTATTCAAGTACCGACCGGCATCGACGAAACCGGCTGGCGTCGAACCGATCCGACCGCTTCTCAAGCCCACCGTAGGTGTCCAGCGCGGTGATCGGCGATGATTTGGACAAACCGAAGACGTCCAGTGTGGCAAGTGGTGGCTATTTTGCACTCCGACGAGAAACCGCACCGCACTGGTATCTATACAAATACACACTATTATTTTACGTATATGCATTAATGTTTACAATTTTTTATTTTAATGTTTCAGTAGATTGAAGAAAACCCAGTAAAGATAATGAGAGCAAATGCAAGGAATAGGAAGAAGAAGAAAACGGCACAGGACTTAAGGATAGGTTTTCTTTTTCTTTTCTTTTTTTTTTTTCTTTTTTTTAATATAAAATCTGACACTAAAACTACATCGTTTTAGGGCCTGATATTAAATTTTAATATCAGCTCCAAAACGACGTAGTTTTATCATCAAATTAAAATATAAAAAAAAAAAAAAAAAAAAAAACGTTTTTTTACCATTTAATTTAAAACCCTAAATTTATTTACACACCCTCTCTATATCTTTCACTCTCATCCACCTGCCTCTTCTAATCCCAGCAAGTCAGTAACAAAAGTATTCATCTTTCCTCTGTCTCCCCTCAACCTCCACCACTTGCTGCCACCGCTTGCTCCACCACAATCTAGTGCTTGATGTTGCATTTTTTTGGAGTTTCACCCTCTCCTCTCTCCTCTTTGTCACAATATTCTTAAGAGTTTCTAGTGATGATTCTGACTTTAAATGCTCTTTCTTGTAAATGTAATGCTTTCTACCAGGTTTATTTATGTAATTTATTTTCAATGGTTTTGTTTGATCTTTTATAGGTTTGGTTTAGTTTTTTTATTTGGGTTTTTGTGATTTGAAATGGGTATGTTTGAAAGAAAGATTGTGAATTTGTTTTCTATTGATTTTTTGTTTTTGGAATATTTGGGGTTTTTTTTTTTTCTTTTCATGAGTATGATGTGGCATGGGTTGTTAATTGCATTGTGTTTGGTTCCTGAGAAAGTGAGGAATTAACCGAACTAACCGCACCGAACCGGTATTTTGCACCGCACCTTGTGTAGACCGATTCCCACCCCTCCACAGGTGAGGTGCGACTAGGAATGAGGGAAAACCGCTCCTATAGGTGCGGTGCAAAAATACCCCAAAAAACTGGCCGCACCACACTGTGTATAGCCCTAAATATGAGTAGACCAGTCCAGCACCGTCAAGTCTCATTGCATGGATCCGTCATCCTTAATTTATGACCCCAGACACATGCGTTCAACGAGTGGCTGTTCTCTTGGATTGAAACGTCCCTTCGTCTTCCGTGCCATCTCACTATATAAGTCAACCTCTCCTCCTCTCATTTCTTTACTTTTCTATTGAAATTAGTAATTAGAGTGGCTCTGTCATCTTTGCTGAACAAACGTAGTCATCCAGCTATTGCATCTGTCACCAACACTCTTTTATCGTCTGTCTTCCAATTTCAATAAGTATTCTTCTCCTTCTACTTAGAAGAAAAATTTCTCTTTGTTGTACTTCGTTTTTCTCAGATTTTATGTTATCGTCGTCAGCTGTAAACTCGTTAGTCTTAGGTCTTACCATCATATGTAGGTTATGTCTAGTGTGTCAAGTAACCAGTCATTCGTTCGTAACGGGACATGCTACGAGGAAGTGTACCCGTCAGGTCACGAAGATCAAGATGGTCCAAGTGAAGAGAGAAGTCTGTCATCTTCTTCTTCGTCCTCAAGAGATGAGGATTTGGAGATGGATGGTCCTGAGGACTCCAATGATGGTCTAGTTGATGATGAGCCCCCAATTATGTCTGTCGTGGGTCCTGATGGACTTAGGGAGTTCATCATGCTACCCTTGTGGACGAAGAACGATTTAATTGCACAATCAAAGAGCCACATTTCAAGACAATTAGGGCCAAATTCCAAATACCAGATAACATCCCCATCCGTCTACCATATGACTCGGAGAAGTGTTATTATGAAGGAGTGAAGGGTGTCGGAGTGTATGAGCAAATGCTAAAGGCTGGGCTCAGGTTTCCCCTGAGTTCCCTTTACCGTGAACTACTCAAACACCTAGGTCTGGCCGTCAATCAAATATCCCCAAATGCACCGTCAAGTCTCATTTCATGGATTCGTCATCCTTAATTTTATCCTCTTCAGATAGTTTTATTGTATGAAAAAAAACTTTTATAATTAAAAATAATAATTGTTATAAAAAGTAATAAATAAAGAAGAATTGATTTGAAAAAAAAAAGGGTGAAGGGCGTTTGAGTAAGGGAAATGTGAATTCAAAAGAGAAAAAAAATAAAATAACCAACTTAGGGGAAGTTAGACATGGGTTTTAAAAAAATGAAATAGATAACGAAAAAAAAATTAAAGGATAAACCTTAATCATAGGGTAGATAGCTTTTTTTTTAGAAACGTGGGTTTTTTTTTTTTTTTTTTTTCAATAGGTTTTCTGTTTTTAATTTTTAAAAGGAAGTTAAGAAAATAGTTTAAATAAATTGTAATATACATCTATTTAGTTTTTTTTTTTTTTTTTGGGATAAACTTGAGGATGTTTTAAAAAAAAAAAAATTGATTTGAAGATAACTTTTTTTAAAAGGAAAAAAATAATAATAACAAACGTATAGTTGTTTTGAAGAAGTTGGTTAGTGGGAGAGTGATCGTATTTTGTAAGAAATGTTTTAGGTAAGAGTTAAAAATATATTTTTACTTTGTTATCCTCAAGTTTTGCCCTTACTTAAATGTAGGCTGTTGGGGTATTTTGGAATCCAAAAAAATTCGGTCCAAATAGGTGCAGCCCCTTAAATAGTAGTATAGATAATTGTCCTTCAGTTTATCATTTCAACAATAATGATAAGTGTCAGCCCCTAGGGTTACAAGAGATAGCAAGGTTGAAATGCCACTGCATTGAATGGTGTCACATAAAGCAACACAACAAATTTAATTTCCCAATTCTTCACAAATCTAATTGTCAACTACATTGCATGTGTGCACACAACACATATGTTTGTGATCATGAATAATATAAATTCAATCTCCCTTTAACCAAAAAAAAAAAATCCTAAATTGCAGCATTTTTCAAAAAATTTAGTCATCAATTTATACAAATCATTGTCATTTGAGTGGTTGAAAATAATCATGTAGTGGAATTTTTCTAGCATTTTCTATAATTTTGAAACATTGTTCATTTTCTTTTGAAAGCACTAGATTTGATGCAAACTTGTATCGAAAACGTTCTGACCAGTTCTCCTACAAGGAGGGAGTAAAACAGAAAGAAATCGGCAAGCTAATTGTAGTTGAATTTATAATAATCTCATAAAAAGTACAAGATGGTAGAGCCACTGAATTACTTGGAAACCAGAGATTTTCTTGTGATGAGATTTCTTCCTTCTTGTTCTGCAAATTGATTTGGCCTTTTTGTTACAACTTATTCTCTGAAGGTATGAACAGATAAAGAAGTTATTAACAGTTGGTGCACAAATGAGGTTCTGCTCTCAAAGGAAGAGAAAGGGGCAAAGACTGAAGATCTCTCTGAATTTGTAACCCCTCTTTTTTCTCTGAATGCATGTGGATTTCTTTATGTTTCAATCTTCTTCTTCTTCATCATCATGATCATCATCATCTTCTCTATTCCTTGTAGCTATCGAACAATTAGTGCACAAAATACCAAAACCAACCATGCACACACACACAAAACTTTCTAAACTAGTACCAGATGTATTGTATAAACGGCAACTCCCCTTATGTGAACCAACTTGTGTACCCTTTAGAAACCAACAAATTTCTTGAGCCAATTGAGGAATTGTATTTTATATAACTTGAACTTTTGTCTTTGATATCAATAGTATTCATGATACCAATTGAGTGTAGAAGGCACGTGATTGTATTAGCAAACAGAGCAACTATTACTACCATTTAATGAGAGGCAGATTTCATGGACATAAACCTCAAGAGTTCTTTTGCATTTTACAAGAAGCTAATGGAATCCACACACATCAAAAACATTACAATGGCCTATTAAATAACTAAGGAAAGGAAACATTATGCATAAAGGAAAAATAAAATAAAATAAATAAACAAAAGCCTTTTTTGGCATTTTTACAAATATGTACATGCATAAGCACTCTTATAAAAAAAATTAAAAAAAAAAAAAAAACCCAAATTTTAAATGCAAAAAATTTCTCCATCCTGAATCCTATTTACTAACTCAATCACAATTCAACATTATCTTCTCACATCATAAAATCCAAGAAGATCAAAAGAAGAAAGAGAGGAAAAGAACCTTATGGCATGTACATGTCAAATATCAATTACATAGCATAAATTTCTATTACTAATTGAATTAAAAAAAAAAAAAACCAATTTTTTTTCCCAAACAAATATATGACCTACAAAGAATTAAAGAACTCATATTTTGCCAATCTAGAGGCAGGGATCTAGACTAAGAAATACCAACCTGAGGATGCTCAGAGTCAGAAATTTCTTCTGCTGGATATGGATTTGTTTTCTTGGAGAAGGATTTTTTTGCCATGAAAATCGCTGCTTGATCTCAGGTCCTATGATTTCACCCCACTCAACAGGGTAAGAAACGACAGAATCATATTGTAGAGACGAATTACTTGCAACAACCTATCTATCTTCAAGTTACTTCTACTTTGCGGATTGGAAACCTTCGTAAAATTTTGTAGCTTTTTCTATCATACCTAGAATGATAGAAAAACATGAATATAATGTGACCATGAATATAACGGGATGGAGTGAACGCAAGAGCAAATATGAGAAAGGAAGATGAAAGAATCGGAGAACCAGAGGAAGAAGAAGAGAATGCAAGAGAAAAAGCTGAGATAGGAACCATTTAAAATTTTTTTAGTTTTTATACACTAACTTACTTTACCAGTAACCGGTTTCCATTAAAATTAAATGAATGTCCAGGATTGAAACAATGATAAATTAATGGTTAGTGAACGGTTTTAGACCCCTTAAAACACAACCAGATTGGTTAGCCTAGATTAATTAGCCAAGTTGTTACTTAGTCAAATTATGCAATACTAGGTTAAAGCAATCAAATAATCATATCAAGATATAAAGTAGCGGAAAATAAATGAACACAAGATATGATGACCCAGGAAACCACAAGGTAAAAACCTGGGGAGGATTTGACCTAGCTATCCTCAAGGTAAACCTGAATCCACTATGCGAAAGAATCGAAGTTCATACAGAAGGACTACAAGCTCCCCGTTTGACTTCCTAATGCTACCCACCAGTAGAACTTATTGACATGACCACGTGCAAGCTCCGAACCCACGGACTCCTTCTTTCTTGGATTCTTCAATCAGCTACAAGCACCCCCGCTTGATATTCTTTAAGTTTTAATGGTAGCAACCAAGTTGATCATCAAAATGTAGATATTATCTCCAACTTGAAAATCCTAAGTTTTGTGTAAAGGAAAGCTCCTCAAAGATCTCACAAGAGATTTACACAAAACAGCAATGTATAAGCAACAACACAATAGGAGCAACCTTCAAAAACGTGGCTAGGGTTTTGTTTATATACCTAGGGTAAAAACATAAAACCCTAAACGTTTAATGAAATAGGGCTGAGTTGGAAATTCTGCAGAAAAAACAACCTGTGAGATTTTCGATCAATTGAGTCTATTCTTCGATCGATCGAGCCAGGCCGAAAGTCCCAAGTACTTTTGCAGCCACTTGATTCCAACTTTACAATAATAAACCAACTTTGAGCAAGCCTAAACAAGACTAAATACATTGTTTTGATCATGGTTTGCCAACATTACAAATTAGAGTTCTAAATACATAAAATCCTAAGACCTTAAAACCTAACAAACTCCCCCTTTGGCAATCCGTGACAAAACCCTAATTAAAAGCTCAAAGTTTTACAAGTAAAAAGCCCTTTACAAAGAAATGCTCATAAACTTCAAATTCAGCCTAACTACTATCCATTGGTTGCAAGTGTAGACAGCAGCTTAGTTGAATCAACCTGTATATTCTTGAAATACTCAACAAACGCATAAACGCATGTGTGACAGAAAATAGTAAAACAACAGGTATATCATTCTTGTAAGATTCACACAACACAAAATAAAGACATATATAAATGATCAACTCATAAATATAAATCAATAAGCAGTGAATCATAAATCAACAAGAATCAATAAAAAATATATCAATCAAAGTTACTCCCCCTAACATGAATATCTCCAAAAAATGATATACAAAGTGAAGCACCTAGATACAATCTAAATACTCTACAAGCTCCTCTCAAACAAAAAAAATCTCCCCCTAAAACTCTCTACAAGTCAAAACTTCACTTCCCCTTTTTGTGACGGAATGCCAAAGAGCAATCATGAGTCGCCATCAAAAGGAGGTGGTGAGGGTGAATGAAGACGCGCCAAATCAGCTCGGAGAGCACGAATCTCATCGAGTAAGTCCACCAAAATCTGACCATGAGCCGCCTAAACGGTCACGATAGTCTCCAGAGTACGACGAACATCAAAGTCGGTCAAAGGAGGTGGAGGAACATCGGCAGCAGCAGGATCATCACCAACTGGATCAGGAACATCCTCACCAGCAATATCTGTAGAAGAAGAAGGGGGAGGAGATGCGCTACTAGACGGCTCGGACCTAGGGTGTTTAGAACCAGCTCGAAGATGAGCGGCCCTCTGTCTAAGAAAAGACGCACCTATGGGAGCTATCACATGAACGGACTCAAAGGAAAGGAAGTCACTAAGGTCAAGATGGAGCAAAATCCTATGAATGAAAATAGGATGAACAAGGGCATGAAAAGAAGACGAACTCCTATAAACATCATTCAAAGAACGAAGAAAGAGATGGGGAAAACTAATAGGAGCATCAGTAACTAGAGCGTACAAAAATACACACCTCTCAAGAGGAATGGTGTGAACATGAGAAATAGGCCAGATGGAATGACACGCTATCCTAAAGAACAGATAGTGCAACCCGGAGAGCTCAACAGAAGTGATCCTAGGATCAGAACCCCACTGGACAGAAGTCCCAGTGATGTAAGATAAAACATCGCTCAGCTCGGGAGACTCGTCATATGGATAGACAGGATCTCTAACCAATGGTACCCCTAGAGTATCAGCCACTACCTGAGGAGTAATGGTGTACCCTATACCTCGTATCCAACTCTTTACTAAAGTGTTGGAATCATAGACGTGGATAGAGATGTTCGTATAGAACTCTTTAATCAAGGCAGACGGTGGAGGAGGATCAGAAATGTCTAACAAGGGTAACCAGCCCCGACGCTCAAAATTTGCCCTAATGGCAGGATCTAGCTCATCTAACAGAATAGAACGCTCAGCCAAAATCTTCCTCTTAAGGTTAAGTTTCTCAAACAGCTCTTAGTTTTTCTCACTCGGAAACCTCTCACGGTCAAAGGAAGGAGGGGATGGAGAGGAAGAGGGAATGGACCCGACGCTCTAGTCTTCCTAGGCATGATGCTAAGGAAGGGATAGAGACACAAAAGAGAAAACCAAAAGAAAACACAAGAAGAAAAAGACCAAGGGCAGACTGCAAGTTAGCAACAAAAATAATAGAATGAAAATCTATATGATGCATGAACAGATACAATGACATGATGCATGTACTAATGCAGTGAGTAAGTAAGTTCAATTGAGTTTAAATTGACAAAATTGTCTTGAACAGGGAATTTCTTAACAAAAGCCCCAAAAATTGAAAACCACTTGAAAATTTTTAAAACAAATTGATGAATTGAGTATTACAAAACACAACACATAGATTATAATGCTTAATTTCATCAATACAATAAGCCAATTGCAACAAATTCTACCCAATTTAACAAAATCCCAAAATCGGATCAATTAGAAACCTTAGAATTTTCAATTTTTCACCAAACTCAAAATTGATCAAATTAACCACCAAGAATCATGTTTATGATGTGTCCCCACAAAAACCCAATGATCAATTGCATAAAATATGGCTTGAATCAAATGAAAATCCCAAAATTGCAAAGTGCGAAAATCGCCCCTAAATGCATGAAAATATGCATGAAATGATGAAAATAAAATCAAAAGAAAGGGCAAAAGTGACTTACCGGCTTGAGGAGAGAGAGATTTTGCAAAAACTACGGAGGAAAACAACAAAAATCTCAATGTGGAGCCTTGCCAACTCGGAGAGAGAGAAGAAAAAGTTTGAAAAGTTTGAATAGTGATTTTGAAAAAGTCAGAACTGAACTTTTTAAAAGCTTTTTCACGATATTCGATCGATCGAAAATTACATTCGATCGATCGAATGAAACAGTCATTTTAGAACAAACGAAAGCACTTTTTCGATCGATCGAAAAACAGACTGGATCGATCGAAATAGGCAGAGGCTCACTAAATTTTTGAAAAAAATCTAGTTTTGAAAGACGCAAACCTAATTTTGAAAAACAACTCCTCAAAGCATTAAACACGGAAAGCAAAATGCATGAGTATGAGATGGAATGCTTTTTCAAAAACCCAAAATTTTTAAACCCAAATTATGTCAAAAACAAGTTTCAATCATTCTTCCATTGAATTTTCTCAAGCAACAAAAATGTTGTGCACAACTCTCAAGATATTTTCAAACTTGGTTGGTCAAACTAAAAACACACACACTAGCATGTACAGTGTTTAACAAAGAATAACTTGTGTAGTGTGTGATACTAGCAAAAACTTGAAATACATGTGAGGTGATATGTGAATAACAATCAAACACAAAGTCTACACAATTCATTACATAGAATTTAAAAGAGACTATCACCTAAAGAGTTACATCCTATAACTCTCACATCTCCTAGAACAAAAGCTTGCAATCATATAAGTTTTTTGCATTTTTGCCTCTTATTTGTATGAAATGACATTCAGCCTAATAGTATATACCGGTTTGAATTAAGTGAATCGGCATCAAGCCTAATAGTACACACCAGTTTTAATTTAATTTGAGACTACACCTTATGTTCTTTTTGTGCATGTGCTACACTTTCTGCACAAAATCTTATGATATGCACTAAGGTGTTCATGATTGGCTAGTGAACTGTGGTGAGATGGTTATTTATGCCTTTCTCAAAAGATTCAAGTCCGACAGTTAAATAACATATGACTTCATGATTAAGACAGAGTGATTAAGAACCATACACATCTTTCCCACACAACATGCACTATAAAGTTTCAACTAGTCAAGTGCAATGAATAAGTTCATCAAAGTTAAACAAGGTACACAAGTCATGACATGTGTAAAAAAATAGACCAACCTTGTTTTTCAAAAATCAAGAGAAAATAGTGTCAAACATAATTTTTGCTTTCTCCTTTTCTTTTTTCTTTTTTTTTTTTAATTTATTTAAGAGAAAACAAATAAATCCTAAAATGAAATGCATGAATGTAATGCAATGCAAATCCTAGAACAAAACAAAAGAAAACACAAAAACCAAAAAACAATGGTCACAGAGGAATGAGCAATGAAGCACAAGGACCATGTCAGAAAGACTCAATTAGGTCAAGTCTTTTGCATCCAAAACCTTTTAGATGTATCACGAGCATTAGAGTTCTTATTCACTTTCGAGTGATTTCCAACTTCAGGATTGGAATAAAAGTTCAAAGCCTTTACCAATTCACCAATAAGTGTCATAGGATCTTGTGCTTGAGACATAGACACTTTTGGTTTGTTTGCTCTCTTAGCAGCTTGAAGCTTATAATAGTTAGGACGAATGTGTCCAGACTTACCACAAAAATGACAAACCCAAGCAGGTTTACCATGCATCTTGTCCTTAGAAAGGGTAGGTTTAGTTTCTCTTAGATCAACCCTATTCTTCTTAGGAGGTGAAACTTCTACGGGTTTGACTACCTCACTCACAGGTGGTTTGACAGTTTCACTCACAACTTCACTCGCGGAAGGTTTAGAAGAAGAAAAAGGAACAAAATTCGTGGAATGCGGCGTAGAGTCAAAGATGCTTTCAACATAACCTAAACCAGATTTATCAAAAGGATACTTTTGAACATTCAGTATGTGATCAAGTTTAGAACTAGCAGATCTAGCAATAGATAAATCATGTTCCAAAATTTTAACTTTATCAAGCAAAAACATGTTCTCAGATTTAACATTGTTCAAAAGATTTTTAGCATCAAATAGTTTAACTAGCAAATTTTTCTTTTCAAGCTCAAGAGAATCAATTTTCTTCAGGCCAAGTTCTACATTCATAGCATCCCAGCAGCAATTTTGCAGAGTTTATTGTAGGCCTCTTGAAGATCTGCATCATCAGAGAGTTCCCCATCAGAAGGGTTCTCTTCAACAGATATGCTTTCATTTACTACAGCAGTAGCAGTGAAAGCAATGAAGTTTCCATCCTCATCACATCCGGACTCATCATCGGAAACCTCATTATCGCTAAGGGTTACAGCCATAGTTTTACCCTTAGTCCTTAAGAATGTAGGACATTCAGATTTCACATGACCATACCATTGACAACCAAAGCACTGAGGACCCAAAGAATTATTTGAAGACTGACCAACTTTTTCTTTTGGTTTTTCAAGGTTATTAACCTTAGTGGGATCATTCTTCCTAAAATTTCTAGGTTCAGCAGTGTATGTACCTCTTGCCTTTCTATTGGTATTTCTAAGAAAGTTTTTGAAATTTTTGGCAAGATAGGCAATCTCTGTAGCAGAGAGCTCATCATCAAATCCACCACCATCAACATCATCAACTGACTTAAGAGCCATTGATTTGGATTTGTTCACTTTAGGTAGGTCAGGCTCATAGGACTGAAGAGATCCTACAAGCTCATCAACAGGGATGGAGTCCACATCCTTGCTTTCAGTGATGGCAGTCACTTTGGGTCTAAAGGCTTCAGTTAAGAATCTAAGTATCTTCCTAACAATTTTAGGTTGATCATAGACTTCACCCAAATTAAAAGCAGAATTGACAATATCATTTAATTTAGCATAGAATTCATCAAAAGATTCATCATTAGACATTCTAATGCTTTCAAATCTAGAGGTCAATTGTTGTAATTTATTGATCTTAACTGCCTTTGTGCCTTCATGCACAGTTTGGAAGATTTTCCAAGCAATATGAGCAACCTCAACATTAGAGATCCTCTTAAATTCCTCCATGGAAACAGCGTTGAAGATGGCATTCATGACTTTGCTATTGAAGCCAGCTGCTTCTTTTTCAGAAGTTTGCCACTCACTCACAGGTATAGTGGGCTTCTCCCATCCGTACTCAACGGAATTCCAGACTCTCTGATCAATGGATTTTAGGAATGCTTTCATCCTTACTTTCCAATAAGCATAGTTGTTCCCATCAAAGTGAGGAGGAACAAACAGAGAGTGTCTATGCTCCATGACAACAGGGGTCAAGGATCAGCTCAGAGATCAAGGAATCTCCAACAAAAGAGCAACCCGCTCTGATACCACTTGAACGGTTTTAGACCCCTTAAAACACAACCAGATTGGTTAGCCTAGATTAATTAGCCAAGTTGTTACTTAGTCAAATTATGCAATACTAGGTTAAAGCAATTAAATAATCATATCAAGATATAAAGCAGCGGAAAATAAATGAACACAAGATATGATGATCCAGGAAACCACACGGTAAAAACTTGGGGAGGATTTGACCTAGCTATCCTCAAGGTAAACCTGAATCCACTATGCAAAAGAATCGAAGTTCATACAGAAGAACTACAAGCTCCCCGCTTGACTTCTTAATGCTACCCACCAGTAGAACTTACTGACACGACCACGTGCAAGCTCCGAATCCACGAACTTCTTCTTTATTAGATTCTTCAATCAGCTATAAGCACCCCCGCTTGATATTCTTTAAGTTTCAATGGTAGCAACCAAGTTGATCATCAAGATGTAGATATTATCTCCAACTTGAAAACCCTAAGATTTGTGTAAAGGAAAGCTCCTTAAAGATCTCACAAGAGATTTACACAAAACAACAATGTATGAGCAACAACACAATAGGAGCAACCTTAAAAAACGTGGTTAGGGTTTTGTTTATATACCTAGGGTAAAAACATAAAACCCTGAACGTTTAATGAAGTAGGGCTGAGTTGGAAATTCTGCAGAAAAAACAACCTGTGCGATTTTCGATCGATCGAGTCTATTCTTCGATCGATCGAGCCAGGCCGAAAGTCCCAAGTACTTCTGCAGCCACTCGATTCCAACTTTACAATAATAAACCAACTTTGAGCAAGCCTAAATAAGACTAAATACATTGTTTTGATCATGGTTTGCCAACATTACAAATTAGAGTTCTAAATACATAAAATCCTAAGACCTTAGAACCTAACAGTTAGGATTAGGGAAGGTACCGTACCCCCCAAAACAAATAGGGGTACCGTAGAATGACCCTTGGTATTTTTTATTTTTTATTTTATTTTTTTTGGAAGTATTATTATTATACATTGAATAAACCTAAGCTAATGAAGTAGTTTAAGATTTAATGGTGCTTAAGTAAATAAAATATTTTATAAGGATTGCATGTAAATGGCCAAGTGGGCCATTTAAGAGATTGACACATACCCCACCGTAAGGACCCGGCTATGTTACTTCCCCCGAATCACAATTCCACCATTCTTCTCTATATATGTAAAAGCTCTCTACCTATCTTCTACCTTCTACCTTCGGATCCGGTAATATCAAAGGAGAAATTCCTCTATTTTCCTTGATTACTCACCAAAATCTTCAAGGCAATGTGATTTATCTCAAACCCTTTCAAGAATTTAAGTTTTGGTAAGAAAATAGTAGGGCTATTTACTTCCAATCTTAAAAACTCCTTAGGTTCACAATAAATTTTCAGTTATATATTTTCTTTAATTAGGGCTAAAGTTAATTTGCTTTATTTAAGTTATATGTTTGAAGATTTATTTGATTTGCAAGGCTAGACTTGGTGTGGATTTCACACTAATCATAACAATGGTTGGTTTCTTTTCTTTGTATTGCACAACACATATTACTTGAGTTGATAATTTTAGGATTGTACTTTAGGTCGTGGTATGGTATATGAATATTATGGAATGTCAAATGGGTTTGGTAGGCTCTAAAAGAAAGAAATAGAATTTAGTACTTTTCTTCCTATATGTCTTGGTTCCTTAAGAAGTTGGTCCATATGAATAATTTAAATTGCATTTGTACCTGAGTATGGGAACCATTATGGCTATATGCCCTTAGGTACCCAATTTCACTTGTGCTCATCTTCTAATTAGAGAGAGTTCTCCTTTAGGATATACGAAATTGATTGTTTAATTTCCTATGTTGAACATGAAAATGGCCAATGAGCTTTGTATACATGTGTGATTGTATAAGCATGTTTAAAGTTTCTGGATTAATTAAGTTGGTAAAGTTTTAAAATTCTGGCTTTCTTAATAAGTCATGTACAAATGTAATTGTTAGGGAAGTTGATGTATAATTGATTGTATTGCACTTTGGATGTTCTATATGCATTTGGGATGCTTGGAACATATTGTGTGGGGTTTAGTAAGGGCTTAGAACATCTAGTTAACTTGGAGTTAAATCAAAAGCTAAGGCTTTTAAGTTAAGTGTTAATTAGCTCTTATTACTTATTTCTAGGAGCAGGAAAGCATAGAGAAGGTTCACACACTATTTGAGACTCTTGGTACTCAGCTGCTAATCAAGATAAGGGATATGCCATGAAAGTTTAATAGTCCATGTTTTTAGTATAGTATATGTATCTATATTTTATCAATGCTTTAAGTAAACTCAGATTTGATACTTGTTTGCAAAAGAGTATTATGCATTGATTCAGAAATAGACTTTGAAATATTTTAATTATGATAGTCTTTAGAAACCAACTGTGGATATGCTATGAGTTTTAGCTTAGTAAGGCAAGAGAGAGATTTAAATATAAAAGCATGATTCATTTTTTAAACAAAGAACTGTTTTTAGTGTGATGGCCTTGAAGACTGACACCATAGACCATGAGGGGACAGTGATCCTTGTAGACTGGCAACTTTAGGCCTCAAGGGGTTCTATTCCCTGTAGACCAGCAACATTTTAGGCCACGAGGGGCTGTATTCCCTAAAGACATGGCAACCTAGGCCACGAGGGGGTCGATAGGTCTCTAAAGATTGGCAACCATTAGGCCATGAGAAGATCTTTAGATCTTTGAAGATTGGCAACCTAGGCTACGAAAGGAATGTGTTCCTTGAAGACTAGCACCCATTAAGTCACAAGAGGCTAAAAATTTTAAAGATACAGTATAGTTACATGTTTCATATAGTTTTGCTATATTATGCAACATAATGAGATATACTTTTCTTCAGAACAGATTATGGAGCATGTTATGTTCATATATAAGTGGAATCATGCTATATGTTCAGATTTAAGCGGTAAGTTATGCCTTATGGTTTATCAGATACTATGTTCACTAGTACAATCTTTATATATTCAGAAAGATCATGAAATCCAATTAGCATTAACTATTTATAAGCAAGTCATATCCACATGGAAATATTTTGTATGTCATGAATTCATGCATACTATTAAATCTTCCTGTCATGCCTCCCTTACCTAAGCAAATTGATTACTCAATTTTGCAAGAAGTTCTTTAGTGCAGCCAAGAGCCTTAACTTGGAGAAGCAGTGTTTTTGTATATGTAGCTAGTTTTGTATAGTTACGCTGCTATTTTATGTATATATAGCAAGAGTGATGTATTTGTATAAATAGTCTTCCGCTGTATTAGGATAATTTGTCCACATTATATTATGGTTTTGTATAAACAGTTTAAAGATGCTTTGATTACTATCACTTCCTATAGACAGACAGGTTTATCCATATATTTTGAGTTAACAAGGAGTATGCTTATAATGTTACAAAAATTTCCAAGCAGGAGTTAGCAAAGCAACAAAGTATAATTTGTTAACTTGTTAGTTCTATTAAGATTATCAAATCAAGAAATAAGAAAAAAAAAATTATGCTCCTTGTAGTTAGTTTATGTTAATATCAGGCTTGGTGTTAGCATGTCGGTCCATCCTAGATCGAGTGTGACATTTTACTTAAAAACAAATGAAGTATGTTTAACTTTGATTCTTCCAATATTCTCAAAACAAAATATTTTTGGTTTTCACTTGCAAATTCCTACTAACCATAATCTAGGTTTAAAATAAAAATTGAACCACTTTTGCCAAGAGCCTTATTATTTGTTCACTTGGCTAGCACCTCTTGGTGCTTCCAATGAAAATATTCATAGTTCAAATTTCCTACTTCCAACTATTAAATTATTCAAAATAATAATAATAATTGAATCACTTCTAAGGATGAACATTATTTTGAGTGGCAAGAATACTCGTAGTTAGTAGGCCAAAAGTATACTTTAGTGATAAATTAACTACAAGAATCCTTGACACTCAAACTAATGTTTGACATCCATAAAAGTGGTTCAATTTTTTTTTTTTTGATATATATACATATATGGTTGGGGGTAGGGGGATTTGCGTTGGAACATATGCCCTAAAATCCAATAAATTTTTATTTTTATTTCTTAGACTATTTGTGCATAAGTTTTTTGGACATTATATGTAGTCTGATACCGGATTCATAAGGGGCAACCCAAACTTAACCGATATAATAAATGGAAATAGGCTAGATGAATATATTTTGTATTTTTTAGTTTTATGGAATAAATAAAAAACACTCAATAATTTTAAGGATAGATAAGCTCACCATCTAAGTAAACTCAAAAGGATATAGATAACACCACCCAAAGGAATTTAGCTAAGGATACAGAACTATTTTGGCTCATCACTCTATGGGATACAGATTAACACCACCCAAGAGATACAGAAATTGAGACTCACCGCCCAAAGGAATTCACCCAATGGATAAGAGTTGATTTAGAAGAAATCCATCTTCTGAGAAACACAAGGTTTTTAATTATGCAAATACACTCTGATTTTTATTAGATTCGCTCAAAGGCTTAAATAAAGCTTGGAACAACCCTCCAAGCATAGAAAAACGAAAATAAAAATAAATACATTCACTTAATCTTACCAAAGTTAGATATGACTCTTAGGAACTTATAAACACAATAACTTACTTGTCTGCCTAGGATAAATAAAATATAAAGTTTGATTCATCCTAGGAGACACTAAATAAAGACAAATTGACTTAATTAATAATAATAATAAAAAATTTTAAAATAATAGGCAATTATTCTGGTCTTCAAGGAAATCTTTTAGGCCTGGACTGACATCAGGTTGGGCTTGCTAGATCTTGGGACAGTCCGATGTCATAGTCTATGAAATGCAGTATATATGATTTTGGTATGAGAATGAGATTCACATATAGAAAGTCTAAATCATAAATTCCTTGTAAACACATAAACACTAGTTCGTAGTGAGTAATGAAATAGGGCATTTCATCTACAAACACTATAACATATCAATTATGATAATTTGTCTTGATCATGGAAGTTGAGACTTCTGATTGATATGCTGGTGTGTCTTAAGTGTTTTGGGTGCATTGAACAGACCAATGAGAGATTTGTAGTTCAATAAACTACTGTCACTTAAACAAACGATCTTACAACTGCTAAACGCATTAACTCTCAATCCTGAAAGGAAAGTGGACACAAGCATGAAGTGCAAGTTACATTGATAGTTTGATGTATGCCGAAGTAGGATCTTGTACAGTTAGTATGTTAGGTAATTGCATGGATTGTGTTGGGAATAGTATTTCTCAAGACGAAATTCATAACCTTGATAAGAAACACAATATATCCCCTTGAGATATATTTAATGAAAATTTATTATTAAGAATATAAGGTCTAACAATTTTAGTAAGGAGTTACTAAAATTTATATTCAATACAATTAGATTCCAAAAGAATATAAGAATAATCAAGAATTTAAATTGGAGACTCAAGGACTCAAGATGTAATCTATATATATAATAATAAGTGAAGCAGAGAGAAAATCCAATTAGATTTCAATTGGATTCTCAATTTTGCGCCACTTGTCCTAACCAAACCTCAAAAAAAAAAAAAAAAATCTAATTAGATTATAAATTTGACTCCAATTTTGTGTCATGTATCTTATCTAAATTTTCTAATTTTTGTGCCCAAATAAATGATACATTAACATTTAATACGGAAGCCAAGAAAACCACAATAATAATGCTCATTAATCTAAGCAAGAACATCTTACCTGCACACTTTTATGGAGATTATAAATTGAACTCCAATTTTGTGTCATGTATCTTATCTAAATTTTCTAATTTTTGCGCCCAAATAAATAATGCATTAACATTTAATATGGAAGCCAAGAAAATCACAATGATTATACTCATTGGTTTAAGCAAGAACATCTCACCTGCACATTTTTATAGATGATATTAATAGAGTCTGAAGCTCTTCTAATTCCACAACTAGAACCAAGGAGTCCAACGAGAAAGACTATAAAAGTAAAACATCATCTCCTTTTAATTCCATATCGTCATTCCATGTCTCCTCCTCTCTCAACCTCTACCAACTAGATATACACACTACCCTCTCCTCCTCCTTACAGATTTCTCAGAGCAAAGCCGGGTTCAAACACAATGTTCAATCCCACTCTTTCTTGCTTCACACTCTCATATATTAGCGCTTCATTGGTGCCTCCAAGAAGATTTCAAGTTCAATGATAAGTTTTTATTTTTTAATGTCCCTTTATATATTTTAAATAATAAAATGCAATATTCTCTTTTTTTTCTTTATTGTAGCATCACTTAAATAATAAAATGCAATATTCTCTTTTTTTTTATTCATTATTTTATCTAATGCTATCCTATGTATGATAAACCAAAAAAAAAAAAAAAAAAAAAGACCAATAGCATTACTTAAATAATAAAATGTAATATATATTTTTCATTGTTTGATTTAATTCTATCATCCGTGTGATAACAGAAAAATTGGCCAATAACATCATTACAATTAACTAGTCTCGTGCGGTAGCACGGGGTCACATACTAGTGTTAATAAAGTGATAATATCCTTATTACTTTTTTTCATTGTGGATGATTTTATGCAAGGGTTAAATACAATAATAAGAAGCTATAAGGGACACATTGTGGAATACAATATAATTAATAGTAAGTTTGAGCCTGACATGCGGTGACAAAAGTTCCAAAGCCCATTGGAGTTGCACTTTATTATTTTATTTGGTCCCACATAAAGCCACATAATTAAAAACCCATACTGAGCTCGTCGTATATATTATTTTTTAGCGCACCACAAGCATAACAGAAGGAAGTAGATAAGTAGAGAAAATCCCTAGGGGCTACATGCCTACTACAAAAGAGAGGAGAGAAAATGGTTTTCTCATTACTCCATGAGGCACATGACTAAGGTCTGAATTTTGAAAAGGAGAGCCCACCCTCTGGCCCAAACATGTGGATAATAAGGTGAAGATCAAGATGGTTTCAAGGTTAAAATATGTTGGAATGCTTCAAATTATACTTTGAAGGTTGTTGCGTCAAGATTTGAATGACGATTCAAAAACTTTGATTAAAGATTGGATCTTGGTAAGTTATTGTTTTTCAAAGTAGATGCACCCAAGGTATAATTCTTCTCTTGCGAATTTCGGGTTCATATTTGATTGTGAATATGCAATATATGAATTAGAACTAGCTTTGTTTCCGCTGCTTTTATCATGCATGATGTGTGATCGATTTCCCAACAACTTGAACTCTAGATGTATCAATTGAGAACATCAAGAGATTCCAACCGGTTAAGTTATAAAACTCTTAGCTTTGATTAGACATTTAATGGATCAATAAAAGTTCAGTTGTGTTTATTTGGGAATAACTTATCTAACTTTTTGTTTTTTGCTGAAGTATTGTAGATAATTGATTAGCTAATTAATTTTTTAATTAAAAATATTGTATGAAAAAAGCTAAAAGAGAAATAAAAATATATTAATTGCAGAAAAAAGTTAACGCATGCAAATAGTAGGAAAAAAAAAAAGAAAAAAAAAAAAAAAAGCAAATGACATTCGTCTTTGTGTGGTGTTAATATTGTATTTTGTTCATCAATTGAGAACATCAAGAGATTCCAACCGTTTAAGCTATAAGACTCTTAGCTTTGATTAGACATTTAATGGATCAATAAAAGTTAAGTTGTGTTTATTTGGGAATAACTTATCTAACTTTTTGTTTTTTGCTTAAAGTATTGTAGATAATTGATTAACTAATTGATTTTTTACTAAAAATATCGTATGAAAAAAGCTAAAAGAGAAATAAAAATATATTAATTGTGGGAAAAAGTTAAACACATGCATATAGTAGGGAAAAAAAGAAGAAAATAAAAGCAAGTGACATTTATCTTTGTGTGGTGTTAATATCGTATTTTGTTCATTCCTGGCTTGTGTGTTGGACACCAAAAATTCCAAAAAAATAATTTTCTCACCAGGGGATTGCAAAAATATCTAGATCATTATGGTTTAACCCGTTTGGGCATCAGAGAGTTCAAAGTGTCATTTCAAGTCAAAATGGCCAAAATGCCCCTGTTCAACTAAGAGTTAACTAATGGCTTGTTTGGAAGTTTAGAGAGGGAGGAGAGTAGAAGGGAGGGGAGTAGTGGGGAGGAGAGTAGAGGAAAATGATTCCCCTCCACCTTGTTTGGATGTTTTTAAAATTAGTAAGGTGGAAGGGAGTAATTAGCCTTTCTCCTTGTGTAATTTTGTTAATATAATAAGGGTAAATTAGGTAATTTACTTGGTCAATAGTTTATGTACTCTACTCTCCCTCCAAATCTCTCCAATTTTGGGGAATTAAAAATGAGGGGTTAAAGGGAGTTGAAACCCCTCCAAACCCCTCCCCCTCCTTCCTTAAAAAACTTCCAAACAAGGTAATTAGATTACTCTCCCTCCCTCTACTCTACTCTCCCTCCTTTTTTAAACATCCAAACAAGCCATAAAGGTCAAAATTTGTCAAAACTCTATCAAAATGACATTTTTCATGTTTCTATATCAAATCCAAGGTTGTTGGAGCTTTTTGTCAACTTTGACCAATTTTAACATAGGGTTGACTTTTCGTTATTCCTACTGGTTTCCTACTCTGCTAAGGTAGCTAGTTCGTTAAAGATGTTCGAAGTTAGGTCTAGTGACTTGGAGACGGGGTTATCCTCATTTGATGATTGTGTGATTTCTGAGGCTACTTCTCCTTCCACCCCTTATAAACCTTGGACAATTTCATGTTCCCTCATAGGAAAGGACGAGAAGTGAATCAGGGATAGGTTTCAGTTCCTTGATTTGGTAAAGATTAGGATCTTGAATGACGAGGATAGGGCTTGTCACTTCTATGCTCATGAAGTTTGTTTTTATGAGGCCGACTTCACTAGTGGTCTTCGTTTCCCGATTCACCCTTTTGTTAGGGACATTTTTTCTTATTTGCACCTTGCTTCGGCATAGTTAGTGCCCAACTCTTGACGGATCGTTATGTCATGTATGGTAGTGTGGATGTCTACCAATGATGGTGACATCATCAGGAAGGACGAATTCCTTCATTTTTATCATCTAAGAAAATTAAAAGATCCCGGCTATTATGAGTTTAAGCCATGGGATAGGGCTTCTAGGTTAACACTTGATTACCCGTCGTCTCTTCAAAATTGGAAGCCAAACTTCTTTTTTTGTTTCTGGAAGTGGTTAAGAGTTCGCCCTTGGTGAGGACTTGGATGAAGCCCCCAAATTTTTTTATAGTTGGGGAATTCTCGTGTCTGATGCGTCTTTCTCGTCTTTCTATTGTTTTTCATTTCTTTTTGTAAGTGACAATGCTATATGACTTACTTGTGCTTTTGTTTGTAGTTTCCCAACGTCCTCATTTGAAGAAGAGGTATTAACGTCGTGTTGAAAAAGTAAAGGAATATTTGGAGACTATCAAGGACTTTGACGAGCTCGTTTCTTCTCAATCTTTATTTCTTCATTTCTTAGGTCCATAACCGTCTACTAAGGTTCGGAGGAATTTGGAAGTTGTGAAGAAGAGTAAGTGCTTCTTCCCTTTTCTCTCTTGAAATCTTGAGCTTTTAACTTCTCTTTATATACATATATGTGTGTGTGTATGTGTGTGTGTGTGTGTGTTTTCTTCTTCCTTTCAAGAATGACGACTAGGTTTAGTAAGCAAAAACTAGCCGAGGCTTAAGAGAAGAAGGCCAAGGGTGGCCTCATCAATGGTCTCCTATCCAAGAAACATTTAAAGACGGGTGACGTTTCTAAGGAAGATCTTATGGTAACTCTTCCTCCTGCTTATTCACCTGTTAAGCGTCCTGCCTCTCCCATTTCGTCTCTAGAGGTAATTGCCTCTGCTAGAGAGGAGGCTAGGAAGAAGAAGAAGGTGGGTGGCAAATCTTTCCTTCCTACCTTATGGGACAATGCTGACGTTGTTGCTCTGAAGGCTCATGAGGCACTCTCCGTGGATGACCTAAGTCCTCTGATGGCAAAGTCGTCTAGCGAGGTGATGTCGCCTCATATTCAAAAGCTTGTGCAGGTATGTGTTGATAATGTAGGTTATCTTTACTCCTTCTTTTTCTTTGCCTTTGCTAAGGGAGATTTCTTGTAGGCTTTGGGGAGTCTCTTTTTGTTTTTGGGAAACTCCTGGACTTAGAGAAAAGGGTGGCCATGTCCAAGCCTATGATCAAATCCCTTTCTGCTAAGAATGAGACATTCAAGAACAAGGTTGCCATTCTTACTATCGAAGCTGAAAATGACAAAGAACGTATGGCAGCCTTGGAGAAGATCCTGCAAGTCGAAAAAGATTTTTGCAAGCTAAAGGACAAGCAGATTGGTGATCTGGGGTTGAAATTGCAGAAGGCTGGGGTGATGGCGGTGAAGGAATTCAAAAACTCCGACAAGTACTCTAATGAGTTGTGCGGGTACTACGTGGAAGGCTTCAACCTTCTCAGGAAGTGGATGGCAAAGCATCACCCTGACTTGGACCTTTCTGGCTTGGTTATGGGTGATGTAGAGAAGGAGCTCTTGTCTGATCGTCCTTTCAAGGATACGGCCGAGAATGTAACGGAGGAGGCCACAATCGTTGTTGAGGTAATGGAAGAGGCCGCAACTACAACCCATGCAGACCCTGTCCCTGATGAGCTGCAACTTATATGTTTTTTTTTTCCTTTTTTTTTTTTTTTTGGTAAGGCAAGAACAATATCTCTTTTGGGCCCGTTGTTTTGGGCAATTGAACAATTTCTTTGACAATGATAGGTAGGTTCATGGACTTCATGCTTGGTTGTGTTTAGACAACCTTTTATGACGATGTTAGTTGTGCTGAAACAACCTTTTACACTTAGCTTGTATTTGAACAACTCTTTATCTTTAGTAGTGTTGGAACAACTCTTTAGTGAGTCATGTTTGAATGACAATTCTGGTTGTGTTTGAACAACTTAGTATTTTTTAGCTGTGTTTGAACAACTTTTATCGACTCATGTTTGAATGATGATCTTCGTTGTGTTTGAACAACTTAGTATATATATATATATATACATATAGCTGTGTTTGAACAGTTTTTTATTAAGTCATGTTTGAATGACGATCTTAGTTGTGTTTGAACAACTTAGTATTTTTTAGCTGTATTTGAACAGCTTTTTGTTGAGTCATGTTTGAATGACGATATTGCGTTGTACTTGTGACTTAAAGTCGTGGTATTGGAGCGTCTTTAGGTTAACCATTTTTTTTTGTTTATTCATGCTTGAATGATGATCGTATTAGCTGTGTTTAAATAGCTATGATTTAGTTGACTTTGGTAGTTGTGTATTAACAATGTTGATGGCTATGACGCTGTTGGCTGTGTGTGGACAACTTTTGATTTGAAATTTTAATGACGAAGATCCTTGGGACGTCTCCTAAGGATAACTCCTAGGTGTTGCACATACTAATAAATAACTCGTGGATAATCATTGATAAGTACGTGTGGATAATGCTTTCATATACTATTGATCTATGAATGACAAAAGTAATAACAATCGTACATACTTGATATGAAGACTAAGCAACTTGAAATGTAAAGTATTCCTTACTGGTAGTATTTCTTCAAGTGACAGATTACTTCCCTACAGTGACAGATTACTTCGTAAGGGCCTTCCCAGGCTGGACCTAGTTTTCCTTGGGATTGGTCCTTTATTGCCTGCAATACCTTCCTAAGGACGAGGTCTCATGTGTTGAACCTTCTTTCCTTAACCTTTCTGTTGTAGTATCTGGCCATTGCTTCCTTGTGTTTGGCCATTCGCTTCATAGCTTCTTCTCTGACTTCATCAATTAGGTCTAGGTTGCTGTTAAGCTCCTGCTGGTTCTTCTAGTCTTCATAAGTTTTGACTCGAAAGCTCATTAGTCCCACTTCCACTAGTATGATGGCCTCAGTGCCGAATGTAAGTTTGAATGATGTTTCTTTTGTTGGAACTTTTGTGGTTGTCCTATATGCCCAGAGGATATTTTGTAGTTCTTCAGGCCATGCCCCCTTTGCCCTCTCAAGCCGAGTTTTGATAATTTTGAGCAAGCTTTTGTTTGTCACTTCTGTCTCGCTGTTGGCCTTAGGGTGTCTTGGAGAAGAGTAGTGGTTCTTGACCCCTAAGTCTTGGCAAAATTTTTGAAACTTGGGATTGCCAAAGTGCTTTCCATTGTCTGATATTATGACACGTGAGACTTTAAACCTGCAGGTGATATTTTTCCACACAAAGCTTGTGACTTTGGCCTCTGTTATCGTATTGGTTCTGCTTCTACCATTTTGTGAAGTAATCAATTGCAACAATCAAAAATCTGAGTTGCTTCTTCCTTAGAGGGAATGGGCCCATAATGTCAATTCCCCATTGGGTGAAGGGCCATGGTGAAGATATGGGTGTCATTGTCTCTCTTGGTCTCATTTGGACATTTGCGAAACGTTGACACTTATTACATGCTCTGACAATGTCGTATGCCTCCTTTTGTAAAGTTGGCCAGTAATATCTTGCTCTAAGCACCTTTCCTGCTAAAGATCTTGCTCCAGCATGATTTTCATAAATTCCCTTGTGTATCTTACGGAGCACATAATCTACTTCTTCTGAGCTGGCACATCTTAGATAGTGGAGTGAATATCCTTGTCTGTATAGCACGTCATCAATGATGAAGAAGCAGGCTGCCCTAGTCTATATCTTCCTTACTTCTGCCTTATCTTGAGGGAGCCATCCTTCTTTCAAGTAACAGACGATGGGAGTCATCCACTCGTCTTGTTCTTTTTTCTTCGGAACATGCTCACCTGTTGTACTTGGTTGCCCTTTTATCTCTATACATAGTTTGGAGGTTGCATTGTAGTCGTCTAACGAGGTCAATTTTGCTAAGAAGTCAGCTTCTGCATTTTTGGCCTAAGGGATTTACACAAAGTCTAGGCTATCAAAATGTTGTGATAGTCATTGGATGATCTTTAAGTACTTTTGCATTCTTTCTTCTTTGACTTCTTAATCTCCCTTTACTTGCCCAATTATTAGCTAAGAATCAGCTTGGACGATAAGACTCTCTGCTTTTAGGGCTTTTGCTAGACTTAGCCCTAGTAGTAGTACTTCATATTCTGTCTCATTATTTTTTTACTGGGAATTGCAATCTGACTTCATATTTCAATGTTTCTCCTTTTGGAGATATGAGAACTGCTCTTGCTCCTCCCACTTTTTTCATGGTTGACCCATTCGTTTGGACCATCCATGTTTCAATGGGGGTTCTTCTTCCCTATAAGGGTAAGTGAATTCTGCAATGAAGTTCGCTAGCACTTGGGGCTTTGATCGCTGCTCTCGAGGCCGATATTCGATATCAAATTGGCCCAATTCAATTGCCCATTGAATAAGTCGTCCTGCTGCCTCTATCTTGTTCATTGTCTTTCTTATGGGTTGGTTTGTCATAACGATGATGGGGTGTGCTTGGAAGTAAGGACGAAGTTTTTTGGAGGCAAACAATAATGCGAAAGTTATCTTTTCCATCCTTGGGTAGCTTGCTTCTACTCCCTAGAATGCCTAGCTAGTATAATAGACTGGTTTTTGGACGTTCTCTTCTTCTCTGATCAATGCTGAACTTACTGCTCTGTTGGATACTACTAAGTAGAGGTACAACTTCTCTTCCATCATTAAGGGGCTTAACAGAGATGGCTTCATCAAATATTCCTTTAACTTGGCAAGGGCTTCATCACATTCATCAACCCATTGAAAGGCTTTTTTCAATACCTTGTTGAATGGCATGCACTTATCCGTTGCCCTAGAGACGAATTTGTTTAGGGCTGCAACTTTTCCTATCAAGCTCTGCACCTCCTTTACTGTTTTTGATGATTTGACCTTGATTATTGCTATCACTTTGTCTAGATTTGCCTCTATACCTCGTTGGGACACCATGAATCTCAAGAACTTTCCTAAAGCAACAGCAAAAACACACTTTGCAAGGTTTAATTTCATATTATACTTATGTAGTGTGTTGAAGGTTTCTTTTAGATAGTCAAAGTGGTTGGCTTCGTCCTTACTTTTTACCAGTATATCATCTACATACACCTCCACATTCCTTCTAATCTAATTAGAGAACATATGGTTCACCAATCTTTGGTATGTGGCTCCTGCGTTCTTTAGTCCAAATGTCATAACTTTGTAGCAATACAACCCTTAGCTAGTAACAAATGAGGTCTTCTCTTGATCATCTTCGTCCATAAGAATCTGGTTGTTTCTAGAAAATGCGTCCATGAAACTTAAGAGCTTGTGTCTAGTAGTTAAGTCTACCAGCTGGTCAATTCTCGATAAGGGGAAGCTATCTTTTTGGCGGGCTTTGTTTAGGTTTGTGAAGTCAACACACATTCTCCATTTGCCATTACTCTTCTTCACCATTACCACATTTGCTAGCCAATCTGGATAGAAGACTTCCCTGATGAAATCAGCTTTTAGTAGCTTCTTTACTTCTTCAATTACAACTTTGTTGCGCTCTGGTACAAATATTCTTCGCTTTAACTGTACAAGTTTGCATTCTAGGTTGACGTTGAGACAATGTTGTATGATCTTTCTATCAATTCCGGGTATATCCTCGTGTTTCCAGGCAAAAACATCTTGGTTTGCCCTTAAGAAAGAAATCATCTTCTTTTTCTCTAGAGTTGGGAGTGTTGATCCTATCTTCAACACCTTCGTTGAATCTCTTATGACGATCTCAACTTTTTGTGGTGTTTCTGACAGTTTGAAGGTGGGCTCTGGCTCATTGATCACCCACGTGTGATTCTCCCCAAATGCTAAGGCAACTTGGTAGCACTCTCTTGCCAGAAGTTGGTCTCCTCTAATTTCTCCTACTCTGTGGGCTGTTGGAAACTTTACCTTCAAGTAATATGTTAACGTCAATGCTTTTAGCCTGTTAAGTGCAAGTCTTCCTGGGATGATGTTGTACGTTGAAGGGCAATCAACTTTGAGGAAATCAATTTCCTTGATGACCTGTGCTAGGTAAGTGCATGCAATTACGGTTAGAGTGACGATGCCCCTAGGGAAGATTCTATCCCTAGTAAAGCTTACCAGAGGAAAGGTGAAAGGCCTAATCCTTTTCTTATCTAGTTTCATTTGTTGAAATGCAGGCAAGTAGATGATATTTGCTGAGCTTCCATTGTTAATGAGCACCCGGTAGATGTTGAATTCTTCTACTCTAAACATGATTACTAGTGGATCATCATGGGGTTGCCTGATGCTGCGATCGTCTCTCTCGAAGAAAACAATATCAGGCTTGTCATTCTTTGACATCTTCATTGGAGGGAGCCACGAATGGACACTGTTTATTTCTTTCTCATAGGCTTTTTTTAGGGACTTTAGTGTTCCGCCTGCTATTAGTCCTCCTGAGATCATCTTTATCTATCCTGTAGGAGGTTTGCTATCTCTTGCTCCATGAGTTCTGTCCTGATCATCCTTTCGTTGGTATTTGTAGGGCTCCGTCTTCCTGATGTACTTCTGTAACTTCCCTTGCTTGATTAAAATCTCCACCTGGACTTTCAAATGCCTACACTCATCAGTATGATGTCCGTGGTCCTGGTGGAACCTACAGTACTTGCTCTTGTCTCTTCTTTCTATTGGGGTGCTAATTGGTTTTGACCATTGCAGGGAAATGTCATCCCTTATCTGCATAAGGACCTGCTTAATTGGCATTATTAGAGGTGTAAAGTTGGTGAACTTTGGCTTCCTATCCAGAAGTTCCTTTTTTTTCCCTGTGGTCTGCCCAACACTTTGCATCTCTTTCTTCTTGTCATGATTGGTACTTGTTCCTTCGTCTCTCTTCCATTTTCCTTTCATTTCCTTTACGAGCATCGCGTCTTCTGCATTCATGTACTTCTGAGCTTTTCGAAGCAACTCCGCAACTATTTTTGGTGGACTTTTAGTGACTGAAAAGATGAAATCTCTGGGTAGTAACCCTGTTTGAAAAGTTGTTAAGATGACTTGATCTTTAGCTTCGTCTACCTGCAGTATCTCCTTATTGAATCAGGTAATGTACTGTCTTAGTGATTCTCCTTCTGCTTGTAAAATGTTGAGAAGATAGCCAGTTGACTTTTTGTGTCTTTGCCTCCCCAATGAAATGACGAACAAAACCCTTGCCGAGTTGTTCAAAATCTGCAATAGTTCCAGAGGGTATCTTGCTGAACCATACTCTGGCTACTCCCTTCAGTGTTGTTAGGAATGCCCTACACATCACCTCGTCTGGGGTTATCTACAATAGCATCATTGTAGTGAATGATTCGATGTGATCCAAGGGATCGTTGGAACCGTCATATGACTCCAACTTTGAGAGATGAAATTTCGGTGGGAGGGGACGGTTCAGTACTTTAGTAGTGAATGGTAAGTCCATCCTTCGAATCATCTCATCCAAATTCTCTCTGCCTTTATCCTTCATAGCATTTTTTAGTTCGTCCACTCCTTCCTCATGTTGCAAAGCTCATTCTCCATCCTGGTGGAATCTTCTCCTGAGGTCCTGTCTCGCTTGTTGGCTTAAGAGTTTGATTCTTCTACATTTTGGTTTTCATCTGTTCCTTGACTCTCTGCATTCTGGGATTCCACTGTCTTTCGCAATTCTTTATCCAGGTGAGTTAGCTCTTTCATATTAGCCAAGAGGGCGTGGATTTGTTGTTGTTACATAGCTTCTGGTTGTTGTGCATTTTCTGCTTCCATCTCGTACTTCGATGAACTCTTTTGTCACGGGAAAAGATGGCTTGAATGATTAGTGTCCCCATAAAAGGCGTCAAACTGATGATGCAAAAAATCAGCACTTGAGCTTCTCATCATAGTGGATGGACGAAGTTGTGATTGAGGTCGTCTTTGCTAAAGGAAAACCTACAAAATGAACTGGGTGGAAAAGTAACATGCCGGTGTGGCGTTAGCCAAACCGCCTCCAATGCTTAAGTTAGTAAGGGAAAAAGATTTTAGAGAGAAATAAACTAGAAAGTGATTTTGGTAGAGTATTTATGTGTACCTTTGACTTCTGTCACCTTCTCTTTTATAGTTGAGTGCCTAATCAATGGGCAATGAATTACTGTATTTATGTTCAACGGCCAATGCGTTACAAAATATTTGTCTAAAGTTCACAGCTTATTTTGTGATCATTGCTCTGTCCGATAAGTGTTGTCATCAATGAGCGTAATAAATGTCTGACATCGTCTCTTGGTTAATGACGGTTAGGGCTGTCCAGCGGGTAAAAGACCCGACCAACCCGCCCGGATCCGACCGACCCGAGGCCCAGCGGGTGGACCCGAAGTCCATGGTGGGTCGGACTCGGTTTTCTCTCTAAGAAAACCCGAATAATCGGTTCGGGTTACGGGTTAATGGTGTAAAAACCCGTAGAGCCCGACCCGACCGATGATTTAAGATTAAAAAAAAAAAAAAAAAAAAATATAGCTGTTATCACTGCAGATCACGTGAAGTCTGAGAGGAGCATTGCTGATTTGACCAAAGGCTGAATTGTTCACTGCAACACACAAGAAAGATGGGACTAAAAGCTGAAATTTCACACCTTCCACGCAAAAGGAAATCAGATTTACACCTCCTCCCTAGCTCCTTCAGTTCAGTTCACTCTTCTCTTCACAGTCTTCACTAGTTGTCTAGTTCACTCACTCTCTCTCTCTCTCTCTTTCTCTCTACCCACTCCAACTAGTCGGCTACCCTTCAAAGTTCAAATCAAACTCAGATTTTCCCTTTCCCATGGCTCTAGACCTGGTCATGAATCATGGTTTAGGTTTAGGGTTTGAAGACACAACTTGGCTACTCTTTTCAAAATCAAAATCAGATCTCCCATACCCCTACTTTCTCGGCTCAGACTCAAAACCCTCATATCTCTCTCTTATAAATTGGTCTTTCCATAGTCTTCTCCGCTCTCTCTGTTCTCTAGTCCCTCTAGTGATTTCAAAATCTCCGTTCTTTCTGTTCTCTAGTCACTCGGCTCAGACTCAAATACTCCGTTTCTTTTACATCCAAATCTTTTTAGTTTCTTCACTTCACCGAGTTGCTACTTGTTGGTTGTTGCCGCTGCCTCACAGCCCAACTGACGCGGCCATCTTCACTCCATGGGTCTTCTGAATCTCTTAGTCTCGGCTTCTTAGTCTCAGATCAGGTAAAAAAAATTTCCCTTTTCATCCCTCTTTTTTTGTATTTTATGTTTGTGATGTGGGTTTATCATTTTGTTCAAATGATTTATTTTTTGATATGTAATAAGAATCATACGAAAAGTAACTTAAGGGATCTTGTTCAAATGATTTAAAACTTAAAGATTAGGGACCAAAACGGAACACTAGATTGGATTCAAAGATGAAACCCTAAATTTTTTATATTTGATTTGTTGGTCAAAGACTTGATTTATCAATTTTCAAAGATGAATATGAGTGTGTCTGTTTGTGTTATCATTATAGTTAGTTTGATTCGTTATTTTAGTGTGCTCTGACTCTGAGTGTGATTTGTATCTGCCCTGTTTTAATCCTTGTTTAGTTTTTATTTTTTTTATTTTTTATTTATGATCAATATACTTGTATGAATTATGAATCTATGATGTATCTACAATGTAAAAGAAGAATATGAATCCTTGTTTTAAAAAGATAAAATCTAAACGCATTTTTATTTTCTTAGCTGCCTATTCTATTCCTTTTTTTTAAACTCTGATTAATATACTTGTATGAGTTGTATCTTCACTGTAAAAAAAAGAAAAAGAAAACAAAAGAAGATGAATCCCTATTTTTAAAAAGATGAAATCCAAACACATTCTTATTTTCTTATCTGATTGTATTTTACTGCTTGTTTGTTTGATTCATTTTGCTTTTCTAACTTATAAATTTGAAATCCTAATTTTATGCAGCATTGAAAGTTGTTCAAGTAGGCTTTTTACTTCCGTTGCAACTTGCAAGGTTGAATCCCTAACAGCTAAGAGTTCTTGAGGTATCATTTCTTTTCTGTTGTATCACTTTTAACTTCTTGTTATTGTTTGTGTTACTTTTGAGTTCTGTCATTGTTTGAGGAATATTCAACTGCAATAATTGTGTTTACAAATTGATGACGTTATGTCTTTGTAATTTCTTTTTGAGTCTTTTATTTTCTCTTTCTCATTAGAGCTGTTCGGCCACCCAATCTATGTATTATTTATTTACATGTAAAATGTTATATCAATCCATTGCTTCATGCCTTCATGTCTTGATCAGAGTTATCATACTAAATAGGATTGGGTTTGATGTATTCTTGCACATTGTCTTTTAAATTTTTTGGTCAATCTTGTTAGTTGATTGAGTATACATTCCAATCAGTACTTGTGAAGTCAATTCTTATGCATAAATATAATGATATTTTATATTCTATAAAGCCCCAGTGTATGTGACTTTACCCTTTAAGAGGTCAACTACAATGATCTTTCTTAGGATCAGTTTTTTTATCGTTGTTTGCTGATGTCTTTAGGTTATGTATGACGATATGTCTTTGTAATTTCTTTTTGAGTCTTTTATTTTCTCTTTCTCATTAGAGCTGTTCGGCAACCCAATCTATGTATTATTTATTTACATGTAAAATGTTATATCAATCCATTGCTTTATGTCTTGATCAGAGTTATCATACTAAATAGGATTGGGTTATCTTCTCATCAACTGAGAGTTTAGAAGTCCTACTTTTTTCCTCTTAAATTATAGGAAAGGTCATTCTTAATTGTAAGTTTGAGTCATATGAATTCTTTGACAATTAGATAGAGATTCAGATATGATGCACCCTTTCACTAGACTTGATAATTTGATGTATTCTTGCACATTGTCTTTTAAATTTTTTGGTCAATCTTGTTAGTTGATTGAGCATACATTCCAATCAGTACTTGTGAAGTCAATTATTATGCATAAATATAATGATATTTTTTATTCTACAAAGCCCTAGTGTATGTGACTTTGCCCTTTAAGAGGTCAACTACAATGATCTTTCTTAGGATCAGTTTTTTTATGGTTGTTTGCTGATGTCTTTAGGTTATGGAACTGTCTAGTGATGCACCCCCTTCCCAAACAACACCTACTGCCCAAACTGAACCTGTTGCCCCCGCTGTATCTGCTGCCACTCCAACTAATGCTGAGGTTCCTCCCCTTCCACCTAAAGGTAAAGGCAAGGTGTGTAATAATAGGAGAAAATCTACTGCTTGGGACCATTTTGAAAAAGTAGATATAGGTGAGGGTCATTTTATGGCTGTTTGCAATTACTGTCAAAAAACTTATCTAGCTGATACTAAGGGGCATGGTACTAGTAATTTGTTGAATCATACACCAGTTTGTGTTAAGAACCCTAATAGAGATACACTTAAAGGGCAACAAACCTTAGCGTTTGAACCCAAAATGGATGGGGAGGAAGGGTTTCAGCTTGTACCAACAGCCTTTACTGTTGAGGCTTCTAGAAAGGCACTTGCTGAAATGGTTATAATAGATGAGTTGCCTTTTAGGTTTGTAGAAGGGTATGGGTTTCAAAGATATGCAACAACCTTACAACCTAAGTTGCGAATTAGGGATATCCCTTCTCGTCAAACTGTGGCTAGGGATGTGATTGGAATTTATGGTGTTGAGAGAGAGAAATTAAGGGGGGCCTTGAAGGGTCGTAGGGTGTGTCTTACTACGGACACATGGACTAGTATTCAAAATCTGTGTTATATGTCCCTTACCGGTCATTTTATTGATGATGAGTGGAAATTGCATAAGAGAATTTTGAATTTTTGTCAAGTTGAAGACCATAAGGGGGAGACTATAGGTAGAAAGATTGAGATGTGTTTGCGTGAGTGGGGTATTAATGGCATATTCACTTTAACAGTGGACAATGCAAGCTCAAATGGTGCCACCATTAAGTTTTTAGAAAATGTAACCAAAGATTGGGAGGGGACTGTTTTAGAACATGAGTTCTTACATATGAGGTGTTGTGCACATATCCTAAATCTGATTGTGGGGGACGGCATGAGAGAAATTGATGCATCCATTGCTAAGGTGCGTGAAGCTGTGAGGTATGTGAAGTCCTCACCAAATAGGAATCAAACTTTTGTGGGTTTTGTGGAGAGATTAGGTATTGAGTCTAAGTCTCTTCTTTGTCTAGATGTACCAACTAGGTGGAACTCTACCTACCTAATGTTAGAAACTGCACAAAAATTTGAGAAAGTGTTCATTCGTATGGACTTTGAGGATGATAGTTATTCTTCATTCTTTATGAACAAGGAGAATAGTGGTGGTATGGGATCTCCTAGTGGTATTGATTTCCAAAATTGTAGGACATTTGTGGGTTTTTTGAAGCTTTTTTACAATGCAACGAAAAAGTTTTCAGGTTCTTTGTATGTTACTGCAAACACCTTTTTTGATGAGATGTTTGTCATTCAAGAGAATATTTCCCATTTAAGTAAATCTCAAAACCACCTCTTGAAAAACATGGCAACTAAAATGGAATCTAAGTTTGATAAGTATTGGGGGAAAGGGGATAAAATGAACCATCTTTTGTATGTGGCTGTGATTCTTGATCCAAGAAAGAAGTTGAGGTTTTTGAAGTTTTGTTTTTCTGAAATTTATGGGAATGAGGTGGCTGATGTGATGGTTGAATTGGTGAGGGGTTCCTTGGTCAAATTGTATGATTTTTACTCTAGTATTGATACACCAAATGTACAAGTACCTAGTGGGAGTGAGAGGACACACATAGAAGGTGAGTCAATTGGTTGTAGCGATCCATATGCGATGGTTAATTCTAGGTTTGACCGTTTCTTAGAGGCTGAGCAATCCTTAGGATGTAGCAATGAGATTGACAAATATTTGGATGAAAATTGTGAAAGTAGAAGGGGGGATGTGAAATTTGAGATATTGGGGTGGTGGAAGGCCAATTCAAATAGGTATCAAGTGCTGTCCAAATTGGCTAGGGATGTGCTAGCTGTACCTGTTTCTACTGTTGCTTCTGAGTCAGCGTTTAGTACCGGAGGACGCATACTTGATCCATTTCGGAGTTCACTTTCTCCACTCATGGTTCAAAATCTTGTTTGTGCACAAGATTGGCTTCAAGCCTTGGTTCCAATTTCTTTTCGCAAATCAAAGGATGAGATAGAGGCCTTGGAAGATGAATTTCATGATTTAGGTAATATGTTAACTTTCAAACTTTTTGTCTATTAAGTGCTATTAAATGTGTCTTATGCAAATGAAATTTAATCTAATAGCCTACATTTATTTCTCTTTTCTAGTTATACGTCAAGCAGCAGCAGCAGGTGGTGGAAGTTCAAGTTCAAGCTCAAGCAAAGTTATCCCAATTAGTCTTGATGACTAATCACTAACTGGGTAAGTTTCTGCCCTTACTATTGTTTTTAGTTATTACTATTCTGTATTTTTTGTTCTTGTGCTTATATTTTTATTGATAAATATGTTCTTACTTTTCTTGTAGGAGGAAGGACACATTTTGTAGATGAGGCAGATTTTTGGATATGTATTGGAAGTTTTTTTGGATAGTACTTTTCTATTTTGTTAACTCTTGCTTATAGGAAAGAAATCTTATTAAGTTTATAGGTTTTCTTTTCTATAAGTCATAGACTAAACTATAGAGTAGTTGCTCTTTAATGCTTTAGAAAAGCTATTTTTTTGGAAATACTTAGGTATTTCATAATTGTAACTAATTATAACTAGCTTCTTACTTGGTTGTTTACTGCCTTAAGCCCTTAACACTTGCAGTAACTACCTTTCTGCCTTCTCTGGCTTTATGGAAATATTGCAAGATGCTCTTGTTATCTTTTTTTTGCCATACTTGTGGTGTGGTTGTGATTGTGATTGAATTATTTGTTAGAATTTGTTTGCTGGTTTGTGTAAGTTGTGTTACATGTATGAAATGGTTGGCACAACTTGGCAAGTTTAATAGGTTGAGATGTGCTTTTGTGCATATTAGACTTTCTTGATTTGTTTTTGGATTTTTAAAGTACTGCCCAGGTGTTAATGTTAAGGGCCTTTTGAAAAAATTTTCTTTATTGTATTGTGTGGTCTTAACAGGTGGATGAGATATTATGTTTTTATGTGCTTGCTAATTGCCCAGGTTTTTGAGTGTTGTTTAGTGTATTTGTTGACACTAGGTAGAAACATTAAATTTGTACTCATAAGGCTTGGAGGCCCAATTAATGGCATCATACAAGCTGGATTTTTGGATTTTTAAGGTGCTGCACAGGTCTTAATGTTAAGGGCCTTTTGAAAAAATTTTCTTTATTGTATTGTGTGGTTTTAACAGGTGGTTAGAAAGAGATATTATGCGTTTTTATGTGCTTGTTATTTGCCCAGGTTTTTGAGTGTTATTTAAAGTATTTGTTGAGACTAGGTAGAAATATTAAATTTGTACTCATAAGGCTTGGAGGCCCAATTAATGTCATTATACAAGCTGAGCTTGAAGGCCCAATTTGAAATAAAGGATGTGAAAAGAACCCATTAATTTGTTAAAACTAAACCCATTAATTTGGGCCCAAAAGTGCTGTCAAAAATTGAGTTAAGAAAAATTTTTGGCAAAATCACAAATTCAGCCCAATTCGAAGCCCAAACCCGTCTAACCGACTAATCCGACCCGTTTAACTGATGACCCGACCCGCCGGGTTTGACTCATATATTGGGTCGGTTCCGGGTTACAATTTTAGTAACCCGATTCAATCGGGTCGGTTTCGGATCAGGCACAAATCCGATCCGACCCGACCCGTGGACAGCCCTAATGACGGTATCATCTTAACGATGATCATAAATTTCTGACTATCAGTTTTCTTTGAGTTTTCTATTTTGTCACCATATTATTATGTTCTAATTACTATTTTATTGGAGACATTTAGTATGTGAGAATTAAGATGGAAATCAATCTGAATTCATAATTATTTTTATTTAACAAGTTAATTAATTCATAATTATTGTAGCAATAAGAACTATTGAGTATACTATTAACACTAGCGTTGAAAGGTTTTTTGGTTTTTTTTTTCTTTCTTTTTTAAGATTTTAAGACTTTACAAGCATTTTTTTTTTAAACATTAAAACACTTCAAAAATTATCAGAAAAGAGTCCTCGAAACATCTAAAAAGCCAAATAGCTATTTTAGCTCCACTAAAACACAAAAAATGTTCTCACAGCAGTGTATGTAAAGCTAAATATTTTTAGCTTTAGGCTTTCGTATGAAGCTACTTTTGGCTTCGTATGGAAGGTGAAGCTAAAAACAAAAAATATTATTTTAATCCTACCTCTATTAAAATAATACTTTTTTTTTATTTAAATTTTTACTCATTCTTCTACACAGTGTGCTCTCCTCTCATTCTCACCATCTCTCCTCAGATCATCGAACTCTCTCAAACTCTCACCTCTCTGTCTCACCGCCGCCAGCTTGAGTCGAAGCTCAAATTCATCGGCCACCGAAGCTCAACGTCACCAACCCACGGGCTGACCCACTCCGTCAAACTCCCAAGCTAACCCAAGCCCCAAGCCGCCGATCCACGCCTTAGACCCACGCCGCTAATCCATGCCTTCAACCCATACCAACCCGACTCGCCTCACTAATGCTCTGACCCACCAACTTTGCCTCTCCTCTCTTAAATCTGACCCACCAAGTCCAAAGCTTTTCTTGCTGATCAAGTGAGTTTTCTCTGTCCTCTTCATCTACATGCTTGGGATTTTTGATTTGGGTAATTGGAATGGTAAATTTGTCATGTCAGTTGGGAATTTTTTGTTTGCAGGGAATTTATAATATTTGTTGAATCTAATGATAAATCGTTGAGGATTGCAATGTATTGGGAATTTTCTATTTGCAGGAATTTATGTTTTTGTTTTTAAATGTTAGTTTGGGAATTTTCTGTGTGCAGGGAAGGCTACAAATTTTTTTTTTGTTTTTTTTTTTTGTTTCTGTTTCTATTTCTTGCTGATTTTTTGTTTGTTGATTTTATTTTATTGATATGTGTATAGCTGTTAGTGTGGAGATGCTCAAAAATGAATTTGTTATTTTCTTTATTAGTGGGATAATCATGTTCTATTGTTATACTTTTAAGTATTTTAAGTTTTGATATAAATGTTAGTTTGGGAATTTTCTGTGTGCAAGGAAGTTTACATTTTTTTTTTCTAATTTATACAGTATTGGTTTTTACTTTCAATTTGCTTGGAAGTATATTGCTGTTTCTAATTTTATGGAGTCACATTTGCTTGGAAGCATTTGGAGTGCTTCAAGCACGTTTCGCAATTGTCCATGGACCTACATGATTTTTCCATCTTGAAACACTCCAAAAGATCATGAAAGTGTGCATAATTCTCTATAACATGATTGTTGAAGATGAGCGGGATGATAATAAAGTGGTAGACTTGGATTATGAACAAATTGATGGAGTGGATAATCCTCCTATGCCGTGAAAAAATGATGGATTTATGGCATACATTGAGAGTTATGGACGCATTAGAGACTGAGAAATTCATTCTCAACTCTAGTTAGACCTCATTGAACATTTATGGCAATTGCAAGGCGAGTCGTAGGAACTTCCTTTTTTATATGTTGAGAAGCATGAGTCATAGGAACTTGTGTGAGTGTGTGAGTTTTATTGTAATTTGGTTTGAATTATGTATGTAAGTAATCTATGGACTATATTGTTCCAACTATAATATGTGTTCTATTTTATATGGTTTCTTATAAAGTTCCTCCATTTCATAGTTTACATTGTTCCAAGATTGCTTCCAGATAATTGAGATTATTTTTTTTCTACAAAGATAAATTTGTATATATATAATTTAGTTTAAAAATAATAATAATAATGTTGTTATACTAGACAATAATAGGATATCATGACGTTTGAGAAATTTTTTTTAGTCAAAAGATAAATTTGTATATATATAATTTGGGGTTAAAACAAAATATTGTTGTTACAGTAGATGATTATTTGCTAGCATGATGATTGAGAAATTGTTTTAGTAAGAAAAAAAAATGTATAAGTATAATTTGGGGTTAAAAAAATTACTTGGTAACACTAGATGATTATTTGCTATTATGTGGCGACAGCGGTGGTGGCAGTGGAAGAGTCGGTGACGGCGTGGCGGTGGAAGAATTGGTAGTGGCAGCGGCGGCAGCGGTAGAAGAGTCGGTGGTGGCAGCGGTAGTGGTAGTGGTGGCGACAGCGACAGCGGTTGCGGTGGTTGTGATTGTTGTTTATTATAATAGATATATTATTTTATTGTAGTGGATGTATATTATTTTATTGTGATGTTTATATTATTTTATTGTGTTGAAAACTAAAATAGATCCACCGCTGCTGAATGTTTTGTAAAGTGAATAGGTAAAATAGATAAAATAATTTTTTATGGTACCAAATAGCTTAAATTTTTAACTCTACTATTGCTAATGCTCTATTGAATGCTAGACAAGGACGGAGCCATATTGTTTGTGGTTATCAATGCTTCTTCAATCTACAAAAAGAACTACAGAAGGCCCAGCCAGCATTGCCATTCTAGGCATTCCAGAACTTCTAAGTGAAGAAGCAATTTGGAAAACATGTAAAAAAGAAAATGACAATAATTTTAAGAAGCATGTTCGAGGCCAACTAAAATGCCCACTACTAGAACTCAAGTTTTAAGCAAGGGAGTCAATAACGTACCGAAGGCTATACCGGTTTAGCCAGCGGTACGATATATTTTGAATACCGGTCAATATCGGTGTACCGTTTCAGGTTTACTGCTATTTTTTATATTTATAAATAAATAAATAAATAAATATATATATATATATATATATGTATGTATGTATGTATGTATGTATGTATGTATGTATGCGTGTGTGTGTGTGTGTGTGTATATATATATATATATTATAATAAATATAAAAGTTTACCATAAAAAATTTCCTTAATTCAGAACTAATTATTCATAGTTTTAGACTTTAGTATCAATTAAAAGAAAAAAAAAAAAACACAATATAAAAAATAGAAAGCTTAAAAGTTACCATTGCATATTAAGAAAATAAATAATACTAATAAGTTAATGCAAATAAGTTACCATTCTGCCCTAACAAAAATTCAAAAATTACAAAAATTTAAAAAAAAAAAAAAAACTTTTTTTTTGTACCGGCTGGTACGCCCAGTACCGGCCGGTATTGCCTGAAATTAGCCGGTACGGCTGGTATTTTTTTCCGGTACGAAACAGGGGGGTTATACGTATTGGATTGTTGGCCGATACGGTATATTTCGGCCGTACCGGCCGGTATGGTACGGAATTGACTCCCTTGATTTTAAGGCATTACTTAACATGATTATCAAACCAGCAAATGAAAGGCAATAAAAACTTAAAACTAGAGCACTAGAGTGAGAAAAAAAAAAAAAAAAAAAAAAAAAAAAAAAAAAAAAAAAAAAAAAAACTAAGCACAATTAACAAAGCTTTCCTTTTTAGTGGAAGGTAATCCAAATTAGTTCCCTTTCAAAGCAAAATCTTTAGAAACAAATGCAAATATTAGTTCAATTCAGGGAGAAAAAAAAATCAATTGCAAATTTTAGTCAAATGGATCTGGAAAGTAGAAAGCAAAATCTGAGGGTCCATTAACTGCATTTATCAACCAGTAGTCTCATGATATTTCCACTAGCACCACTTGCCTGCCACCGGCCTACAAAATATGCAAAACATGTGTAGGTTGTTCTAATCATACGTAAATATGATAATAATTAGCTGTGATATAATATCTAAAAGGAACCAATAATAGCCCATCAAGTATACATGCTTGTGAAGTATAGGAGGCAAAGGCTTGGGTTTAAGTCTTTAGGGAAAAGTTTCACACATATATACGCTTAGATTAGGATATAGTATAATTTCTATCTTGTAAAAAAAAAAAAAAAAGAACCAATAACTGAAAATGATAGTAACTTTTTATTTATTTTTTGGCTAATTGAAGATTGAGAGGATTCAACTGCAAAATTTAACTTACAAATGAGATATTAAAATGCCCAGTATATCATAACACCACCAGAGGTGATTGGTCTAGTGGTCATGGTTTAGGAACAAGCTTCACGCTCTCGGCTTAGGCTCATTGAGTGGAAGACGTCAACTTAAATTGCCCTTATCCATTTTTTATTCATCATTAAAAAAAAAAAATGCCCACTATACAAATGATAGATGGCAATAACAAGAGACATATGATATTTCCACTAATCAAATCACAACATACGCGATTAAGCCAATGGCCAGTAAGATCAAGTGACATACACATAGGGGCGGCGGCACGTTATAGTCAAGGGGTTCAAATGAACCCCCTGACTCGATTATATATATATATATATATATAATATTTTATAAAAAAAAAAAAATTATTTTGAACCCCCTGCAAATACAAATTTGCACCCCCTCCCCATGAGCCCAACTTAAACTCCTGAAAAAAAAAAAAAAGTTCAAATAAAAATTTTGGTCTTTAATCTCAAAAATAAAAAGCCCATTAATCAAAATTTGAGAATCATAAATAAATAAAAAGGGTCAAATAAAACCTAAGAATTTATTGCTGCCAAACCTCTAAAATTTCTCATTATTCTTCTTTGCTCTTCAAACCCAAAGGAAAAAGGTTGCCTCTACATCACACACACAAATCTGCCACTGCCTGAGGCCCTGACTGTCCCTAATCTGCCGTTGCCGCTTGGAAGGCCCTTCTGCCACTGCTTGATCTGGTTTTCAGCTCTCTCTTTCTTTCACTGTAAGTGAATCACCATATGTATGTGTGGAGTTACCTATCTTTTGATATTTTTTGTTGAGTTTTTGAATCTTGGACTGTGTGTGTGGGAGCTATGGCGTGTGTTCTGAACTTTTGGTGTTTGTTGCTGAGAACTCAATTTGGGTTTTGAGTCTTTAAAGTAAAGTGTGACTGTGTCTGACTATGTGTGGGCCTTTGGGGGTTAATGGGTTATAGAGTCAAAGACTTACAACTTATTACTTTTATTAGTTTATTGTTTTATTGTTGCTGAGTCCTTGAGTAAAGTTTCTTTACTATTAGGTGTTGCAGGGTTGCTAAGTTGCTGTAAGTGACTAAAGTGTTTTGATATAAAGTTGGGTCATAACTTATTACTTTGACTATTTTACTAATTTGTAACTTGTGAGTAGTTTTTTAATTTTGTTGAATGTGACTTAGGATTTGTGTGTGGTCTAACTATGTGACTTAGTCAATACATTAACATTAAAGACAATAAAAATATAAAATATTTAAAGAATTGTAAACTTATAAATTAAAGAATTGCAAAAAAATCACTTAATAACAATAATTAATATATTTATTGTATTAGAAAAAAAAAAAGTCAAATGAACTTATAGTTTATTTTTTGTTCTTTTGCTAGTACTATGGATAAATTTGTAATAAGGAAACCCCGTAGGCTGCAAGATTCATCTTCTACCCAAGATGCAAATCTTACTCAAGATTCATCTTCTACCCAAGATGCAGATTTTACTCAAGATTCATCTTCTACTCAAGATTCATCTTCTAAGTATGGTCGTGTTGATGTAAACAATCTTCCTTCGGACTCTGGACTACGAAAAAAGATTTCATTTTATCATCCTAATGATTGAGATGAAATAAGAAGATATTATTTTAAAAAAAAAACCATGTCAACCTTATAAACATGATTTCCCTCAAACAAAAATTGGTGGACTTATGCGTCGATTTAATCCTAAATGGTTTAAAGAGTATGAAAGTTGGTTGGAATATAGTATTGAAAAGGATGCTGCATATTGTTTATATTGTTACCTATTTAGACAAGATGTTGGTATGCAATTTGGAGGGGACAGTTTTGTGACAAAAGGATTCAATAGTTGGAATAAGAAAGAAAAGCTAGACCTACTTGTTGGAGGTGTTAATAGTGCCCATAACCAAGCTCTAAAGAATGGTGAAAATCTAATGAAGCAAAATCAACACATTCAAAGTGTTTTTGTTAAGTAGTCAAATCAAGATAAAATTGAATATCGAACTCAATTAAATGCAATAGTTGATTGCATGAGATTCCTTTTGCATCGGGGGTTAGCTTTTCGTGGTCATGATGAATCTGATAATTCAAGTGATAAAGGAAATTTCCTTGAGCTTCTACAATTTTGGCAGATCATAATGATGTTATTAATGAAGTGTTGCAGAACACTCCAAAAAACAGCAAGCTAACCCATCCTAATATTCAAAAAGACATTGTGAATGCAGTTGCATATAAAACTACCGATGCCATCATCGAAAATCTTGGCAGTGGGTTCTTTTCAATTTTAGTTGATGAGTCCCGTGATATCTCAATAAAAGAACAAATGGCTATAGTTTTGCGTTACGTGGACAAAAAGGGAATTGTTACAGAACAATTTCTTGGTCTTGTACATGTAGCAGATACCTCTGCTTTGTCTCTAAAAGCTGCAATTGAATTTTTATTCAGTAAATATGCATTGAATTTATCAAGACTCCGTGGGCAAGGTTATGATGGGGCCCGTAACATGCAAGGTGAATTCAATGGTCTTAAAACTTTAATTCTAAAGGAGAATAAATCAGTATTTTATGTCCATTGCTTTGCTTATCAACTTCAGTTGACTCTTGTAGCTGTTGCTAACAAGCAAACTGATATTGCTGAATTTTTTAGCTTGGTTAGTAAAATAGTAACTATTGTTGGAGCTTCTTGTAAAAGATGAGAATTTTTACGAAATGCACAGCTTGCCAAAATTACAGAAGCATTAAACTTGGGTGAGCTTGAAAGTGGGCAAGGTTTGAACCAAGAGACAAGTCTTAAACGTGCTGGTGATACACGTTGGGGATCACATTATAGGACAATCTTTAACTTGATTTTGATGTTCTCTTCCATAGTTGATGTGCTTGAGATGATTGAAAAAGATAGCCTACTCTCTGAGCAAAAAGTTGAAGCTCGATCTATTTTAAGGTTAATTCTATCTTTTGAATTTTCCTTTGCTTTACACTTGATGAAAAATATTTTGGGGATGACAAATGAGTTGTCAATAGCATTGCAAAAGAAAAATCAAGATATTGTAAATGCTATGACACTTGTCAGAGTGTCTAAGCAACGATTGTAGATGATGAGAGATGATAAATGGGAAGCTCTATTGACTGAAGTATCCACATTTTGTAGCAAGCATGATATTCCTATCTTGAACATGGAAGAAATATTTGTAGTTGGTGTGAGGCCACGACGCAACGCCCCACAAATTACAAATTTACATCACTATCGTGTTGATCTATTCTTTGAAGTCATAGATCTGCAACTTCAAGAGCTTAATAATCGTTTTTCAGAGGTGACTACTGAGTTGCTACTTTGTATGGCTTGCTTGAATCCAAGTGATTCGTTTTTGGCTTTTGATATACAAAAATTGACTCGTCTTGCAAAGTTCTATCCATCTGATTTTTCTGAGACAGATGTATTGGCACTTGATAATCAACTTCAGACTTACATTGTTGATATGCGCTCCAATGATGAGTTTTTAGAGCTTAAAGGAATTGGGGACCTTGCTAGAAAGATGGTGGAGACAAAGAAGGATGTTATATATCCATTGGTATATTTACTTGTGAAGTTAGTTTTGACCCTTCCTGTTGCAACTGCAACAGTGGAAAGAAGTTTTTCGGCAATGAAATATATTAAGAATGAATTGCGCAATCGAATGGGGGATCAATGGTTGAATGATTGTTTGACTGTGTATATTGAAAAAGATATAGCTCGTAGGATTGATAATGAATCTATCATGCAACGGTTTCAAAATATGAAACCTCGTAGAAGACAATTGTAGAATTTCATGTTTTTTTTTTTTTTTTTTGTGATATTGATATATTCAAGTTTCTTTTGTTTTAAATTTTATATAATTTATGTTTCTTATTGACCCCCCTGGACAAAAATCCTGGAGCTGCCCCTGCATACACAACTAATAGTTATCAACCAAACACCGGAAAAATGAATAGAAGCATTAAAAAAAGAAGTTTTTTTTTTTTAGTGTTTTCAAAAAATAAATGTTTAGAAAAATGTAACTGATTTGTGAAAATACCATTTTGGTCTTTATATTTTAAAGTAATGGCCAATTTGGTCTCTACAATTTGGTAGTAATTAATTTAGTCATTGTTATTTTAAATTTGCAATCAATTTGATCCCTACTAATAACTTATTAACGGAAAATATTTATGTGACAAATGGTTTACATTGGTAGTGCACACATTGGTTATAATAATAATATAATACCACTGCACAACCTTGGTGCAATAGTCACTCCACAAGTATAAGTGCTTGTGAGGTGTAGGGAGTAAGAGCCGGGGTTCAAATCTCCAAAAGAGAGCTTTCACACACATATACACTTAATTTAGGCTAGAGTAGAATTTCTATCTTATATTAAAAATACATATATATATATATATATAATCAAATAATTAATATTAAAAAACCACCTAGCATTTTAGTGAAAAAGAAAAAGTAATTTCAATTTTTTTTGATAAAAAAATCTGAACATTTTAATTGAAAGAAAATAATTAAAGAAAAATAATTTTCTTTTAGTATTCTTGCACTTTCTTAGCTACCAAATACATTACACCGGAAGCAACACAGTTATCTGAAACCATACATTAATCACAGATTCACATAGTTGTCAAAACCATACACATATCCAACAAGAAGCATCTTTTTTTTTTTTTTTTAATTCTTTTTTTTATAGTAGAAGCTTATTGAACCTTTATTAGCAAAATCAACTAATGGTGGATACATTCAGCCAGGATGATATGATTAATACAATCTGGTCCTCCAAGTACCACTGCAACAATAACCCACTCCCTTTTTTCCATTTTCTTCCTCAATGCCTCAGCCCTCATCACAACGCAGCAGCCTCGCGTTGTCGTTGTCTCTGCTGTTGTTTTGGTGGATCTAACGCAAGTGGAGCCAGGACTTGGTTGGGCTACCATGATCTGAAGGTCTTTGTGGTGGTGGTTGAGATATTATTAAGTCTACTAGGAGGGCTGCTAAAGTGGTCTTCTCAACTAATGAAATAATATCACTTATGTAAATATGTAAATCAGCTTCCTAATCAGCACAAAAGATACCAAAAAAAAAAAAAAAAATCACTAAGTAATGTCACCTTTTTATAAGTGATAGCATTTTATTAGTTGGGAGGATGAATGAGAACCAATCGGACCTCATAATTTATCGTGGTGGTGGTTGTGGTGGGAGTGTGGTGATGGCGGTGGTGGTGTTTTAGGTTAGAACGACGGGATTCCCAAATGGGTGGGTTGCTTCATGTGTGAGTAAGCACGTGGACAAAATGTGAACTGAAGAAGAACCATTTTTGTTATATTATTAACTTCATTCTTTTGTTTAACGTGTGCACAATGAAAGTCCCGATTAGATTGTTAGTGTTTCTTGTTCTGAATAGCATTTCCTGATATAGTTTGTGTGCGCAATGAAAGTCCCGATTAGATTGTTGTGTTTCTTGTTCTGAATAGCATTTCTTGCTATAGTTTGTGTCACAAAGGGTGTCCCTCTTCTTGTACCTCTGAATCTACAAGCACCAGTAGAGGACCAAGAAATTACCCAGCTCATACATCCGTAACACTTACAATGGGTAATGTGTTTGGTAGGTCAGAAAGTGCAACTGTGCAAGAATACAAAAGAAAATAAAAGAAATTGAGATTTTTTTAATACATTTTCTTTAACTTTTTTCTTTCCATTAATTTTCAAGTTTTTTTAATTTAAATCTAATGCCTTTTTTTTTTTTCATTAAAATGCTTAGGTGGTTTTTTTTTTTAATGTTTAATTATTTGATTTTATATTATTATTATAACCACATCTGCACCAACAATGCTAATTGGTTTTTTTTTTTTTTTTTTTTTTTAATGTTTATTTGATTTTATATTATTATTATTATAACTACTTGTGCGCCAACAATACAAATTGTTTGTCACATCATATAATTTTTTTAATTTAAAAAAAATAACTTTTTAAAGTGTTATTATAAATTTATAATGTGTTGCGATAAAATAATATTATAAATAATTGGTATAAAATTCAAAATGACATTGTTTTGAAGTATAGACTAACTTCTTTTTTCCCTAAAAAAATATGACTTAATTCTTTAGATGTGGCACAAATATGGAAGTAATTTATGAAACTTTGTACAAAAAAAATGTTTTGCACATTTATAGGCCCTACCTTTTAGAACTGATTTAAAAACTTACTAAAAAAGTGTACACTCTACTACTACAAGAGTAAACCTCAGTTAAAATCGAGTTTCTCTGGCTGCTAGGGTTTTCCCACGCCGCCAGTAGAATATTGTCCCTTTCCTCGGTTTAGGTTTTTGTACCCTCCAGATTATTCTCAATCTGGTAGGACGGATCGTTGCTTGTGTTTAGTTCTATTGGTGTGATCTCTTTTGACGCTAGGTTTCTAGTTTATTGGAAGACAGAGACTCTATATCATGGCTGGTTTGGAGAACTTGTGGTCCCGGTTTACTTTGGACGATGAGGAGGAGTATGGGGCGGAGGTTCCAAAACCGGTGGAAGAAACGGTTCACCGGTTGGCTGGTCGGTTTTTCACGAAGCGGACGCTGAATGTAGAGTCCGTTGCACGCACATTCAAACCACTGTGGAAGCCTACGGGAGAACTCAAGCTCCGAGACCTTGGTGATAATATTCTCCTATTTGAATTCTCAGATGCACTGGACCTTGCTCGAGTTCTTGAGTTTGAGCCGTGGACTTTCGACAAAAATATTGTAGTGTTCAGAGAAGTGAAGGCAGTGGAGGAAATTCCCTCGTTGGAATTCTTGAGGGTTAATTTTTGGATTCAGTTGCATAACCTCCCACCAACAAGTCTCAACCAAGCTACAGGTGAGGCGATCGGTAATTCTATTGGGAAGGTTATTGATGTAGCCGACCCAGAGGATGATGGCGAGGGTGGAGAGTTTCTCCGGGTTCGTATAGCCATAGATATCACCAAGCCACTCTCGAGATGTCGTAAGCTTTGGTCTGAAGGGAAGCAGATTGGTTGGGTGGGTCTAAAGTATGAACGCCTTCCCAATTTTTGTTATTGGTGTGGGCGTCTAACACACGGCGAAAGAGACTGTGAAGTTTGGCTTAGGAGCAAGGGCAGTTTGAAGAAAGATGAACAGCAATTTGGGGATTGGATGAGGGCGGAGATGATTCGACCTTCGAGGAAGTCAGTTGCAGTAATTTCGGGACGTGCCCAGAGCCAGGCACCGTGGTGGAGAAAGCCAGGTAGCAAGGAAAAAACTTCTTCTACAAAAACTGTGCATGGGTCAGAAGTAGGTTCAGAGAATGAGGCAGTGGCTGGAGATGAGCTTAGTTCTTTTCAAGAAATTGTTATGGAAGAGGCAATTCCAGTAAAGCCGGTCCAAGAGGGGGAAAAGTTTACAAAAAGTGGTGGGGTCGTGAATAGCACTTCAAATAGTGGAAGCACTGATTGTTTGACAAAAATTATTCAAGGGCTATGTGTAGCAAAAAAGGATGCTAAGGAAATTTCCATGGGACATAGGACCCCACCCACCTTTAATGGGTTGGTGGACTTTCATGGTAGCCATGCAGAAGGCTCTCACGTAAAGTCTCCTTTGAGGGATATCACAAATCATTCAAGTCCATTATCTCAAACTACTTCCCTCAAAACTTTTAAGAAGATTGCTCGAAATATTGTGCCTAGCACTGAGGGGGTGCCAACTGAAAGTGTTCTGGTAAAACGCTCTGTGCTGATTTCTGCAGAAGCTCAGGGAGTTAAAAGACAGCGGGTGTTGGCTGAAGGACAGAAATCTAATGAAAATATTCAGGTGGAGACTGGCTTCCAGTCCCACCCAGCCCAATGAGTTGCCTAAGCTGGAACTGTCGTGGGCTTGGGAACCCACAGACAGAAGCTGAACTGGTTGCTTTGGTTAGCAACAAAGATCCCAAAATGGTCTTCTTAATGGAGACAAAATGTGAGAAGTCTACAATTGAGAGAATTGGTAGAAAGATGCAACTTTTAAATAATTTTGTTGTTCCACGGGTTAACAATGGAGGGGGCTTAGCACTACTGTGGAAAACAGATTTTCAGGTGGATGTTCAGTCTCATTCTGAGCGACATATTGATGCCATTATTGACCATGGAGTTGATGACGCCTGGCGGTTCACGGGTTTCTATGGTGACCCTGATACCGCCAACCGGGAAGACTCCTGGTCCTTACTTCGAGATCTTAGCAGTCGTTTTTCTTTTCCTTGGATTTGTTTAGGTGATTTTAATGAGATTTTGTTGGCTGAAGAAAAGCAGGGTTGGCTCGACAGACCAGAAAGACAAATGCAATCTTTTAGAGATGCTTTAGATTTTTGTAGGCTAAAGGATTTGGGATTTAATGGGTTTCCCTTCACCTGGTGCAATAGGAGGCCGGGAACTCATAATGTGTGGATTCGTTTGGATAGGGGTGTAGCCACTGTGAACTGGATACTGCGGTTTCCAGCTACCCGTGTCCATCACCTTGATGCATATCATTCTGATCACAAGCCTTTATTGTTATGCACAGACTCAGAATTTAAACGTTTCTACAGAAAAGGTCGTCCATTTAGATTTGAAGCAATGTGGGTAAAAGAGGAGTCATGTGAAAGTGTGGTTCGGGATTCATGGGGTGCTTGCAAGGAGGCTCCCTTGGTCACGGGTTTCAACCAGAAAATTATTATATGCCAAGAAAAATTGAAGGAGTGGAATCGGTCCACCTTTGGTCATGTACGAAACACCCTCACAAAAAAATTGAAGGAGCTGCAATTGGTGGAGGAATCGGGTGGGTACAATACAAACCCAAACCATGTTTACAATTTAAGAAGTGACATTGATAAGTTGAAAAGAAGGGAGGAATGCATGTGGAAGCAAAGAGCAAGAACAGCATGGCTGAAGGAGGGTGATCAGAACACTCGGTATTTTCACTGTCGAGCTAGCCAAAGGAACAAGAGAAACTATATTACGGGGTTAGAAAATGAGGCCGGTTTGTGGATGGAAGATGAAGCTGAGATGGGCAAGATTGTTGAGAGATATTTTCAGGACATGTTTACCACTTCTCAACCAGATGGTTTTGATGCAATATTGGATGGAATAGAACCAGCGGTGACAGCTGAGATGTGTGCAACCCTTGACCGTGATTTTCAGGCAGAGGAAGTGGACCAAGCCCTTAAACAAATGGCACCTCTTACCGCCCCGGGTCCTGATGGTATGTCTCCCATTTTCTATAAGACTTATTGGCACATAGTTGGTAAGGATGTAACTACTCTGGTTTTAAATGCTTTAAATTCAGGTGTGGTTCATGAATCCCTTAATCCTACTTTCATATCTCTCGTCCCAAAAATAAAGAACCCAAAAAAAGTCTCTGATTTTCGACCTATCAGCCTCTGTAATGTGGTTTACAAACTGATTTCTAAGGTGTTGGTTAATCGGTTGAAAAAAATTTTGTCAAATCTGGTCTTTGAATCCCAAAGTGCCTTTCTATCTGGTAGATTAATTTCAGACAATGTGTTGGTTGCTTTTGAAACTCTACACTATTTGAAGAGAAAAACCCAAGGTAAATTGGGTTTTATGGCATTAAAACTTGACATGAGTAAAGCCTATGACCGGGTTGAATGGGTTTTTCTGGAGAAAATAATGAAGAAATTGGGCTTTACTGATAAACTGGTGACTCTCATTATGTCTTGTTTGACTTCAGTTTCTTATGCTGTTCTGCTCAATGGACAACCAGTGGGAAATATTAAGCCAACTAGAGGACTCAGACAGGGTGATCCTTTATCACCCTACTTATTTCTACTATGTGCTATGGGATTACAGGGGCTGTTAAAAAAGGCAGAAGCAAATGGAGATATCAGAGGTGTATCTATATGCAGGAATGGCCCGCGAGTTTCCCACTTATTTTTTGCAGATGACAGTGTTCTGTTTTGTCGAGCAAAGGAGGAGGAGTGCCAAAATATTATTGAGTTACTTTCAATCTATGAACGAGGTTCGGGGCAAAAAATAAACAGGGACAAGACCAACATTTTCTTCAGTTCCAACACTCAGCCTGATGTGCAAACCCGAATTCAAAATATCCTAGGTGTGCCTGCTATTCGCCAATATGAGAAGTACTTGGGTTTGCCTGCATTGGTAGGCAGAGCAAAGAAACAAAGTTTTGCCTACATTAAAGAAAGGGTGTGGAAAAAGCTACAAGGGTGGAAGGAGAAGCTCCTTTCTCAAGCTGGTAGGGAAATTTTGATAAAATCTGTCATTCAGGCCATCCCTACATATACGATGAGTTGTTTCAAACTCCCTAGGGGGTTGATTAAGGATCTGGAAACACTCATTAGGAAGTTTTGGTGGGGTTATGATGGTAACAGTAGAAAGATCCATTGGGTGAGATGGGAAAAACTGTGTGAAGACAAAGAAAAAGGAGGAATGGGTTTTAAGGACATTGAGAAATTCAATGATTCTTTATTGGCGAAGCAAGTTTGGCGTATGATAAATAACCCGGATTCCCTGTGCCATAAAGTCTTTAAAGCAAGATTTTTTCCCAATTGTTCGATTCTTGAAGCCAAAGACTCTACTACGGGATCCTATGCATGGAAGAGCATTTTGAGTGCGCGAGATGTAATTCGAAAAGGGATGGTTTGGAGGATAGGGAATGGGAGCTCTGTCAGAATAAAAGAAGATAAATGGTTGCCGGCCAAGGATCACAGATCTGTTGTATCACCTTTGCCAACTATTGATCCGGGTGCAAGAGTGAATACTCTCATCAAAGCCGAGACAGGAGAGTGGAATATGCCCGAAATCCAGCGACTATTCTTGCCTCACGAAGTAGCCATTATTTGTGGCATTGCATTGAGTACCAGACTACCACAGGACCGGATCATATGGGGCCTTACCCCCTCGGGTACTTTCACAACTAAGAGTGCTTATAAACTTTTAGTTTCCCATGCTTCAACTAACCTTGCAGGTACCTCTTCTTTGGCATCTCAAAAAAAGTTTTGGAACGATCTTTGGCAGTTAAGAGTTCCAAATAAAATAAAACACTTCGCTTGGCGGGCGTGCAACAGCTCCCTCCCAACCATGGTCAATCTCCAACACAGACATATCTCTGTCTTGAGCACATGCGAAGTGTGTGAGACTCACCCTGAAGATGAACTTCACGCTCTTTGGTCCTGTTCGAAGCTTGCCGAGGTGTGGAGTTCTCTAAACTGGACCCAGCAAGTTGTTGATGTACAGGTCTCTAGCTTCAAGGACCTGTTGGAGTTGTTCATGCAGACAGACGAAGACTATAGGAAGGAGATTTTCATCACCGTAACATGGCTTCTATGGAATCGTCGCAATGCTTCAAGAGTGGGGCAACCCACCCAACCCTTGCACAAGATTACCCAAATGGCAGGAAGTCTTCTCCAGGAGTTCCTAAATGCTCAAGAGCCCACCAGGTTTAAGCCCTTGCCACTTCCGATCCAGCTAGCTCAGCAATGGCGCCCACCTGATGTTCACTTTCTCAAGGCGAACTTCGACGCGGCAGTGTTTAAGTCAGACAACTTGGCTGGTCTTGGTGTTGTAATTAGGAACTGGCGTGGGGAGGCTATTGGTGCGTTAACTATGCCAGTCCCCCTAGCTCAGACAGTGGTAGAACTGGAAGCACTAGCATGTCGTAGAGCTGTTCAGTTTGCCAGGGAGATAGGCCTTTCACAGGTCATTTTTGAAGGTGACTCGTCCTCAGTCATTCAAGCGGTACAAGAGGGGCCTTTTGATGTCTTACCTTACGGACATGTCATTGAGGATATTCGGGTGCTAGCCTTGGAGTTCCAGTCATCTAGATTCACTCATGTTTCACGTGTTTGCAACGTTGTGGCCGATGCTTTGGCCAAAAAAGCAAAATATTGTAGAGGGACCCAGGTTTGGTTAGATGAACTACCTGAGGACATAGCCTCCCTAGTTGATTTTGATGTTCACTGATGTTTTGATAATTTTCTATTTGAATAAATTACCAGGCCCTGCTAGGCTGGTTTCTCAAAAAAAAAAAAAAAATACTACTACAAGAGTTAGAACCTTTTGTAGAGAAAATTATTGAGTATTTTCGGAGTACCATAAATACGTACTCTCCCCTCTCACATGAATTATGAGTTCTACCATGAATTTAATTAGTGGGATCTACAATTATGTGAGAGGGGAGGAGTATGCATTTATGGTACTCCAGGAGTACTCAATAATTTCCCCTTTTGCAGTGGTACTTTGGGTTAAGTAATGTGTTTGAGTTTGATAAGAGAGTATAATTAAATGTGTGTGTACCAGTTAGTTTGTTTCTAAAAAAAAAAAGTATATGGAAGTTTAACCAAAAATAGGTAAAAGGTTTGATTCTAAAAAAAGGGGTAAAAAGTTAAAAGAGTTTTTTTTAATAATAGGAAGTTAATGGAGTATTATATATTTATAGCCAAAACTTGAAGAAAATTCAATGTATATAATATATTAGAGTAATGTTACAGACACAAACTATTTTACAATATTTTAACAAACAGTTGATGTGGCTTTAGCATTTTTCAAATAGTTATTGGTAAATAAAATGTAATGTTAGTGATGGGTCCAGATTAGAACTAATAAGAATTTGCTACATCAATAGTTTGTAAAAATATTCTAAAATAGTTTGTATCAGTAGCATTATTCAATATATTATAAAATTTGGATCACTTAAACTAGTGGATACATAAAATGGTGACACGTGTCTCAGTCACGATGCACTAAACAATAATTCGTCTCAAGGGCCATGTGGTAGACAACTATTGGTATATGTCACTTCTCAAATGCCACATGGTAGACAGCTATTGATACATGTCAATCTTCTTGCCATGTGTCACTAAAAAATAATAAAAACAACTTAAATGCACATTATAAATTCCACTATTTTAATAATTACCCATTATAAGCTCCATCAATTTTTTACCTTTACTTTTCCTTTGGTTTTTTATTTTTATTTTTATTTATTTATTTATTTATTTATTTTATTAGGTGACCCAAAAGACACTTTTTACTTTTTTAAGAGTAACCTAAAAGCCATGTTTTAAAATGTGCTAAATATGTGTAATGTAATACCATAAAAAATTACAAATGCTATTGTAATACTTAACTTGATGGATATATATATATATATATATACATTTCTTTTTTTAAAAAAAATTTCCAAATATATTTCATTGACATCTAACTATATATCTAATTATCTTTCCTTTTAGTTTTCCTTGGTTTTTTCGATTTGGTGATCTAAAAAGCAAGTTTTACTCTATGGTGTTTTCAATAGGGACATATATAATTCAAATTCCCCACCCTTACTGTAACTATAAAATTATTAAAGGGAAAAAGAAATGAATATTTTATGTTTGATTCTTCTCTTGTTAGCATTTTCTTAACATAAATATAAATATAAAAGTAATTTGGGCTGAATGAAACGAAGGTTGATAATTATGGGCTTTTGAAAAACGGTGGGCTAGGATCCGCGGATGAAAAGATATCAGGGAAAAAGGGGAGATCCGGGAGAGGGGGTGAGGAAGGTAGTGCGTAGTCATCATTCCAAGGCGTTGACTGGCGAGCTACCAATTGAGAGATCTCACATTCCCCTAATCTCATCAAAGGCTTCCTTTATAAGCAAAACGCCAATCACGTGCATCCACCACCTCAAATACAAATACAAAATACAAATACAAACAAAAACAGCAAAACGCACCGTCGCGTCGGTGGGTGGGGTGCTACAGCTACTCTCACAAGTGAATTCACAAACAAATTCAAAAAAAGTCACGAAACGGCCCCGTTTAGGTGAGGCACGCACGTCTCTGTGTGGCGCTCCATCTCTTTCAGTGTCAGTTTTGCGACTTTGTGTGTGTTTCCATTAATAATAAAAAAATAATAAAAATTTCCCCATAAAGCCGACAATTGAGATTTGAGAGACTAGAGACTAGTCATCAACGCCTTTCTCTCTCTCTCTCTCTCTCTCTCTAGATCTCGTTTTATTATTAATTAAAAAAAACCTCTTGCCGATTGGATCTCAAAAACAAAACCAGAACCAAAACAAACGAGATCTGTCTCTCTTTCTGAAAGGGTTTAGAGAGAAAGAGAGATATGGAGAAGAGTGTGGCGGTGGTAGTGTTGTTAATGGTGCTGTTTGGTGCGGATCAGGTGAGGTCGAGTGCATCCGATCACCGTTACAAGGAAGGAGAAGCAGTGCCTCTCTATGCCAACAAGGTCGGCCCCTTTCACAATCCCAGGTATTTCCATTTCTTCTTCTTTCGAGCTGGATCTGATCTCACCTCACTTTCTGTGTTTTTATCATTTTGGTTTTCCAACTTTTTACTATTATGTTTTGCCTCTCTGCTGTTGTTAGATTTAGATTTAATGGATTTGTCAATTTTAGAGCTGGATCTAGTAGAATTGAAGAGATTAGATATCCTCTTTCTTTCAGATAATAATAATGTCAAAGAAAACACCATTTCCCATTTCTATTTCTAGTTATAAAAAGGTCAAAAGAAAGGAAAACCACAACATCATCAAATCAAATGAAATGTATGATGAAACTTCCAATCTTCGACGACATGATGATTTAGGGAATGAATGGTCTCTGTTGGTTGTTTGTGGTGTAAGTAAGCTAATGATGATATTACTGTCTCTCTGTATCTGTGTGTGGCAGTGAAACATACCGGTATTTTGATCTCCCATTCTGCTCTCCAGAAAATGTGAAAGACAAAAAGGAAGCTCTTGGTGAAGTGCTAAATGGCGATCGTTTAGTGAGTGCTCCCTACAAACTTGATTTCCGAGTTGAGAAAGACTCAGAGCTCGTTTGCAAGAAAACACTCTCAAAGGAAGAGGTGGCCCGTTTCCGAGATGCCGTTAACAAGGACTACTACTTTCAGATGTATTACGATGACCTGCCCCTTTGGGGTTTTATTGGCAAGGTCGAAAAAGAAGGCAAAGAGCCAAGCGACTACAAATATTTTCTCTATAAGCACATTCAGTTTAACATCTTTTACAACAAAGACCGCGTCATCGAAATCAATGTTCAAACAGACGCACGCAATGTTGTCGACCTTACTGATGACAATAAAGACGACGTCGACGTCGATTTTTTATACACTGTCAGATGGAAAGAAACGAGCGTCCCTTATGAGAAGAGGATGGATAAGTACTCACAGTCTTCTTCGCTTCCTCATCATCTCGAGATCCATTGGTTCTCCATTATAAATTCATGTGTCACAGTGCTTCTTCTAACCGGCTTTCTTGCCACCATACTCATGCGAGTCCTTAAAAATGATTTTGTTAAGTAAGAATCTAATCTTATCTGCCTCTGCCTCTGCCTCTCTCTTCATTAGGATCTTGACTCAATTGTTAATATTTTTGTTTTCCCTGTAAATAATAAAGATATGCCCATGATGAGGAATCAGCTGAAGACCAGGAAGAGACTGGATGGAAATACATCCATGGAGATGTATTCAGGTATCCCAAGTACAAGTCTGTATTTGCAGCTGCCCTTGGTTCTGGTACCCAACTATTTACCCTGTAAGTAGTTGCTTTTTCATTACCACTGAGACTCAGACGGTTCCTCATACTTGTTATTGTCATGTAAGTAATTTTATGCTTTCCATTCCATGCAGTACGGTATTCATTTTTATACTAGCACTTGTTGGTGTATTTTATCCATACAACCGAGGAGCTCTATTTACTGCACTGGTGGTCATATATGCTCTCACATCAGGAATTGCGGGCTATATTGCGACCTCCTTTTACTGTCAGCTAGAGGGAACAAACTGGGTACATGCCTATTATGTATTCATTTCTTCAAAAAAATTTGAATTTTAACTCACATCCTTTAAAGTTGTACTTGTTTCATAATCTGATATTCAGTATTCTGGTGTGACAACAGGTTAGGAATCTAATGTGTTTTTTTGAATTTTAACTCGCATCCTTTAAAGTTGTACTTGTTTCATAATCTGATATTCAGTATTCTGGTGTGACAACAGGTTAGGAATCTAATGTTGACGGGATGCCTCTTTTGCGGACCTCTGTTTCTTATGTTCTGCTTCCTGAATACTGTAGCAATTGCTTATAATGCCACTGCTGCTCTCCCATTTGGCACAATTGTGGTGATAGTTCTTATATGGACGCTTGTAACATCGCCTTTGCTGGTGTTGGGTGGGATTGCTGGAAAGAATAGCAAGGCTGAATTCCAAGCTCCTGTCCGCACCACCAAGTATCCCAGAGAGATTCCACCTTTGCCATGGTACCGGGGAACGATTCCGCAAATGGCAATGGCAGGTTTTCTGCCTTTCAGTGCTATCTACATTGAACTTTACTACATATTTGCCAGTGTATGGGGTCACAGGATTTATACCATATACAGCATCTTGTTTATTGTCTTCATCATTCTCCTGATAGTTACTGCTTTCATTACTGTGGCACTGACATACTTCCAACTTGCTGCTGAGGACCATGAATGGTGGTGGAGGTAAACACCCATTTTTATTTACTTGTGTTGATGTTTTGCTGACTTAAATAATATTTGTCATCTGATTCTTCAATTGATTTGATTTTGCTTCTGTTCTCATTCTGGAATTTATATCAATATTTTCAAATTTTCCTTGACTTGTTCTTGTTTTTCTTTCCCTTTGGTTATGGAAGTATCTTTATTTTGGGAAAGGGGAGGGGGTTGTGGTAATGGGTGACTGTATTCTTCTTTCTTGACCATATATAAAGTTAGAACTCTTCCTGTGTACATGTGAAAAACTTGTTATAGGATCGATGTATTGACAATTGTAGTATAGGTGTTGTTGCATTAAAGTTTGCATTAGGAGTTGTTGACTACCGACAACGTATCAACTTTGATTGTCAATGATGTGTAATTAATTACTATGTGAAACTGCAATGTAGTTCTTCAAGCCATTGTGTTTGATAAGTTTAAAGTAATCAAAGATAAGGTCATAAGTTTCTCTCTGGATTTGCGTGGTATAAAAAAATTACCGAGAACATGTTGGTTTGAGGTATAAATATGTGTAGCTTAGGCATGACGTTTGCAGTCTCTTTTATTATGGATTGGTTTGTGTGGCTATTAGTTAATTGTGAAGTTTATGTGAACAAGAATGCTTGTGTAATTTTTATTCATTTCTTTACAATTATTTATTCCCCATATTTACCTCACTTAATAATTGCAACCATCAAACAAACTTTCATTCTTTATCTCATGCATCGATTGATTGTTTATTAATCTATATTTATCATTTTTACCATACTTTGCATCAATTCTTAGGTTAGGTTATATATACTATCATGTTATTCCATTAAAAAAAAAAATTATATACCATCACTTTTTAAGTGTTGACTTGATTTTTGGGATAGATTTTATGACAGTTGGCTTATTATCTTTCTTTGTCCTGATTTGCAGTGAAGTAGAGTTGTTAGCCTGCATTAATGTCTTTCATTTGCTTTTCCCTATGTCAAACTGTATGGATTCTGAATGTCTAGAATGGAGAATAATAGATTGAATCCAAGATTGATGATCTCTATGCTTGAATTTGTTACAGATCTTTTCTATGTGGTGGATCAACTGGCATCTTTATCTATGCCTATTGCCTGTACTACTACTATGCACGCTCAGATATGTCTGGGTTTATGCAAACCTCATTTTTCTTTGGTTACATGGCTTGCATCTGCTATGGTTTCTTCCTCATGCTTGGAACTGTAGGTTTCCGTGCAGCTTTACTATTTGTGCGTCACATTTATCGGTCCATCAAGTGTGAGTAGATGGTTGATCCTCGTCAAGAGTCGTTTGCCATGTTTTTTCCTCTTTTATATAGGCAATGGAGAGAAATTAAGTTCCAAAGGTAATTTTGTAGCGCCTCATGTATTAAAAGCAGAAGCAAGGTTCGTTAGATTTCTTGCTTCAGAAGCAGCATGTTGGATAACAAGTGTGCTTTTGACAATACGGCAAAAAAGTTTGTATCATTACTCAAATCAAGACTTTGCAATACATTCTTTTAATATCTTCTACCCCTGTTTATTCTAATAATATCTCACTGGGCGTGCAAGTGCTCCCAATATAGGCAGATTTGACTGGTTAATAGTCTTGCATATGCTGTTATCTTCTAGTTCTAGAGTTGGAAGTGATTGGCAAATGGTAATTTGTGGTACTCATGTATTTGGTTTGATTCCTACCTCACTCCCCTCTCTATCTATACCTGACTGAAAAAAGAAACAAGAGATTTATCAATTTAGTGAGATGAAAAATTCTCCTTTGTGTAATATTACTTTCGTTTAATCCCATAACTGATACTATTTTTATTATCATAAAATAGATACTCCATAGCATCAACTACAAGATCATTATACGTTTGAAATTTTCCCAACTTTTGTTATTAACATAACGTCATACATATTTTGTCTCAGTTAATTGCATCAACTACTATCTTAATATTTTCACCTAGAACCTTAAATCAGAACATTCACAGCAAGCTCCTAAAATTTTTAGCTTTTAACGTGTCAAAAATCTATTTTATTTATTTTAAGTTCTAACACATCATTTTACAATTCACCTAACATCAAAGATTTTATTTTTTACTTCGTTTAAATATACATTCTTTATTAATTCTTTATTTATTTTTAAACTCTTATTCTCTCCTCTTTCTCTATCTTCTTCTTCATCACTTTCTCTTCTCTGCCCTCCACGCCTGCTACATCTCTCTCTCTCTTCTTTGCCGCCCACCCACTGCCAGCCGTCGCCGCCACCACCACCACCACTGGTAAAAAAAAATTCACAAAACCCATCACAACCACACTTACAATTGGCCACAAAATCCACCACACACCAAAAAAAAAAAAAAAAAAAAAAACATGCAACCCAAACAAAACCACAATAATGACCATAGCCACCATCACACCCACAACTGGACACAATATCCATCACCACCACACCCACAACCAGCCACAAAACCCATCACCATCACACCCACAATCGACCAACAAAACTCATCATAACAACACCCACAACATCCATCACCACCACAAAAAAGAGAATAAAATATTTGAGTTTGAGGAGAGAAGAAGAAAGGAGGAGAATAAGAGAGAAAAGAAAATAATAGAGAGAGAGAGAGAGAGATTTTCTACCATAGCAAAAGAAATTAAAAAAATAATAGAAGAAAGGGAAGAAGAGGTAGGCAAGAGAGAAGATAAAAAAAAGAAAAAAGTAAAAAGAGAGAAACGCCTGGCTCTGAAGAGAGAAGAAAGAGAGAGGATATATATATTAAACAGAAGAGAGAGAGAGAGAGAGAGAGAGAAATAAAATATTTACTGTAGCTCAGTTGCCATTTTTCAAACTATAGCAACTTCATTGTAGCCTACATTTAAGTGTTTTAGTTGCTAAAATAGCATTTTAGCAATTATACCAACTTTATTGTGAATGCTCTAGGATTACTTCCTTGTGATGGTATTTTGAGTTTAATTAGTATAAAAATAATTCAAGTAGTATTTTTAATTATTTGGAGTTAAAAAAAAAAACGCCTAATACCATAATATAAAAATAACTATTTGGAGTTTAAAAAATAATTAAACTCCAAATACCATCACGTGGAATTATTTTTAAACTCCAAATACCATAATATAAATAAAAAAAAAAACTCCAAATTATTTGGAGTTTTATTTTTAATTATTTTTAATTAAACTCCAAATACCATCACGTGGAAATTCAAGTAGTATAAAAATAATTTTTTTTATCATGACAATATTTTTTATCCATAACTTAATAAAAAATTTATTATGAGACAATAACAAAAGCTAGGATTTTCCAAAAAAAGAAAAAGGTTAGGATTAAATTGATATTTAAAACGTTTGGGAAAAATTAGCTTGAATTTACTGTGGTAAACGAGCTTTTACTCTTATTTTTTAAAAATATCTAGCTTAATATTTTTGTTTTAAAATTATTAAACACCGTGTTTTTATTTTGAAACTTGATTTTTTAAAAATCAAGTTTTAGGTAAATTCAATCACTTAAAATTTTTTGAAAATGAAGTGAAACTCAATATTGCTAATATTAAGTTACACTTAAAAATATAATTATAACTTGATTTTGATGATATTGAATTTTACACAAAACTCAATTTTGTTAAGATTAAGTTTTAAAAATAGGAGCATTTTATTAAATTGTTTCAAAATATGAATATTTTACTCTATAGTTTTAAAATCAAGTACAAATGCCCATTTTTCCTTAAATTTATTTGAAAGGTCGTTTTGTTTTTTGGGGGAAAAAAAACTAAAGTTAAAAAAAAGTGGGTGAGTGTGAGGCATCGATTCCAAACAGATCAGATCAGCTCCATTCTATATTTTTATCGGGGAGGCGGATGACTAGTGCAACAGCGGCAGCAGCTCTGCCACTCCATTTCTCCTTGGCTTCAGCATTACCAATCACAATTCCCAAACTAGCTGCATACTCGGTAGTAGTACGCTTTTCATTTTTCTTTTGCTCCTCTTCCTTCCGTATATTTGTAAATTTCTAAAATTAGTGCTAGAGATTGGTGTGCAGTCTAAAGAAGTAAACTTTCATATTCAAGGTAAATGGGTTCTTGATTTTGCAGGTTGTTGGGCGTACAAATGGTCTAAGGCTTGTGGGTTGTTGTGCTTATGCAGCTATTTCAAGAGAAGGGCAAGGGCAAGGTGCCCTCTTTTTTTGTTTTTTCACTCTGTTTCCTAACTTGGATTTGTATTTGTATTTGTATTTCTAAAATGATGTGGTATGCTATGCAGGTGCATTTGACCCTGAGCTTCGGTCAGTGCTTGAACTTGCCACCGACTCTGAGCTATATGAGCTTGAAAGAATCCTTTTTGGCCCCAGGTAAACGAAAATCTTCTTCTTCTTCTTCTTTTGATTTTGGCATGATGTTGATATATTTGGTCTTTAATATTGTTGATATTCAGCTACTTCAGCCCTTTGCTAAAATCGATAACAAGCAGAGCGGATGTGGACCATGCCATGATTGAAGAAGATCTTGAAGAGCGACAAGATTTTATTGCAGCGCTAGAGTCACGCTTTTTATTTCTTGCGTCTGATGCCCGCTCTACATTAAGGTAATTGCAATGACATTGTAAAATTGCAACTAGCTAGTGTCAATATCTGCTTTTATTGATATGGTCTAAGTTACACATTACAACTAAACTTACTGGTCCTCTTTATGGAAAGTGGTCGGTGAATCTCAATTTCTGTTCTCATGAACAAAATTTTATTGCACATTGTAATTTGGGCTTCATTTTAAGTATCGTCTCGATTTCTTTTCATATGATGTTGTTGATAGGGGATGGAGACCATCATATAGAAACGTCTTGCTTGAAGTGAGAAAAAAGTTGAACATTCGATGCTCAGGCAAATTGTCAACTGAAGATCTTGAGGTAGAAATTTTTCTTCATCTATTGCAGGAATACTCAAGGTACTTTTCGTAATTAATTCTCCAGAATTTTCTAAATCCTTTTAGAATGCTTATCCTGTTAGATCTCTCAGTCTCATTATTCTCAACTAGGTACTAGGTAGAGATTGAAAAATTTCACAGATGGGACTTGAGCAAGTGGACTGTGCAAGGTGCTCGTGGGGTGATTTTGATCATCACAAATCTATAAACTGATAGAAATATCCTAAGATCAATATAAATGGATTTATTAACTATAGATGTTAGACTGTTAACTAATCTGTTTATCAAATTATTGGAGTTGAAGTGATTATTTTGTTTTGGTTAAGAAGTATGACTATATTGTAAAAACTTATCACTAAAAGGGAGCTTTCAGGTGGCGCCACTCTAACTAAGATTAGAAGTTAAACTTAGATTCCTTAGAAATTTTGCAACATAGACCACTAATTGCATAGGAAAGAAAAATCTAGTGCTAGCCTATGGCACTACATGGACGATTGGATGTATGAAGAAATGCAAGTTAATGCTGTTAGGAAAGAACTGATGCCTTAGGCAGTGTCCCTTCTGTGTCTTCTGTTGAATTTTTTAACTCCCATTATTTGTGATTTGTGTTCTTTAAAAAGGGTTTGTACACATCTTTTTATGTGTCATCTCCTTTTCCTTTTTAATAAAACCTTTCCTTATCCAAAAAAAAAAGGTTGAGGAAAGTAATCAGTTAACCCTTGTGTTGCACTTTTGTTAGTTTGATAATTCATTAATCGATCTTTGTTGATTGCTGTCTGTCAGAACATTAGAAAGTTTTAAAAGATCATTACTTAGTTATTTCTTAGAAAAAGTTTCCAGTGAGCCTATTGCAAATGAGACCTCCCCTGCCTCAACATGGCGGAGGGTGAGGTTGTGGGTTTAAGACCCTTTGGGTACGTATGTAATTTACTAAAAGTAATCTTTCAAAAAGTTGACTTCTTCTTAATAAAATTGTATTGTGGTGGTTTAAAATTTTCATTACATTCTTGCAGCGAGGAATCAAGAACTTTTCTGAGCTTAGGGGAATTCTCTAAGACATCCAATGATCAGGGCAGTCTAGAATTTGGACTTAGTCAATGGAAGCTGCATGCCCTTTCTGCTATGAAAGAGCTTCGGTCAATGATGTTGAGGGTACAGTTAGTTATTTTACAATCAAGTCTTTTGGTCCTCTCTATTTGAGATTGATCTATTTTTTTTCCCTATCTTTTTTGATGTGAAGGGTGGTGGTATGTTTACTTTGGCAAAGATTTATGAAGTGGTAAGCAAATGATTTATGTCAGTTTATTTCTTTGGTCTTTTGTTTGAATATCTGAAGTAGTTTTCCCTTTGTGGTAGTTAGCAAGGAGATTATCTGGGAAGGTGTTCTTAGAAGCTGCCAACTATCAGATGAAAAAGGAATTCATTAAAAAGGTATAAATTTGACATCGTAGATACGTAGTTTGGCAAAGTAGCCATAATGAATTTGTCTTATTCCAATGTGTATGTGTTTTTTATTTATTTATTTATTTATAATTTTTTATGATTTTTATTTTTTTTATAGAAGCAATATGTCTCTTTATTATGGCTTCAACTTTATTAATTTTCTTAAAAGATATTTCAAAATTTTAAAAATAGTTTGTTACCGTTTTTGCTGCAAATATGATTTAGGGCATGTTTAGTACACTGTAATGATTATTACATAGGAATAAGAATAAATATTACAAGGAATACATTAAGTTGGAATGGAATAAGTATTACTATTCATTAGTTTGGTGACCGATTAGGAATAGAATCCTGAATATGCATCCACAATTTAGTAGAGTATGAAAAGAAGGTGGAATGAAATCATTTTTAAGTCAAATTTTTTAAAATACTCTTATTTTATAAAATTATATTTACATTTTTTGAGGATCTAGCTTAACTTTTTTTTTTTTTCAAAAAAAAAAAGTGGGAGAAGGATAGCTTATTATGTATTAATAATTAATATATATGTGCTTTGTTTAAAATTAATAACTGCATAAAAGTTATATAAGAGAAAATAAAAGTTATATAAGGATCTAACTTATTTTCTTTCCTTTTGAAGATGAGGCAATTAATGGCTTTTTAGGAAATTTTTTTAAAAAGTTATTACATTAGGTTAAGAAATAGACATTCAGTGCTTTTGATAAAGAATAGTTATTCCTCATTTTAAAGTATAACTATTTATAAGAAATAACTATTTATTGTAATAAAAACATAACCAAACAATTGTATAGTTATACCATAAGAATATCTATTACATTATAATGTTTATTACAGTTTACCAAACGTGTCCTTAATATTCTCTCACATGCATTAAACATGGGCAATATGTATTGCCTTAGGCAGTGTTCATCAACAAAGGCCTACAGATTTCAAAAACCTCTCTGAAATGTATTCATTTTTTTATTTTTATTTTTATTTTTTTTGTAAGGAAAAAACAAAGTTTTTGAAATGTATTCAATTCAATGTGAGGAACTTCGTGTGCGTATTATACTTTTTCAATATTTATTTATTATAGTTCTTTGTTCCAAAAATTAATTTTAGCATGTTTTCTAGATTTGAATGGGCTCTGTTTGTTTAAGCTGTCAATCACTCTTCTGCATTCCAGAAATCAAGAGTACTAAATTGATGGGGACTACTAGATTTTCAATAAATTTTAGCTAATTTAGACTAAAAAAATCTAGATAGTGATCTCTACATTAAAGACCAATAAAAAAAGAAAAGAAAAGAAAATCCACATTGGTCCCAACTTGATGTGTGGACCACTTGGGTAAATTTTCTGGTTACATTGTTCTCTCTAGTCTTATCTTTTCTACTATTCAAGTTTGTATGCTGGTGGTGTCTATTAAATTAAGTGTTTTTAGGTTTAGGAGTCGACTGCATTTTGAAATTCAAGATTTCAAGATATGGGAGTGGTGGTTCCATGTATCTTATATTGGGATATAATGTGTAGTTTTGGTAGTTTGTAGCTTAATTAGTTTTCAAACTTTCTAAAATCTGCTAATTTATGAAATGGCTGTCTTAGTCCAATTTGAATGTGGAGTGCTACCAATACAAATTTAATGCAAGCTGTCAATTTAGTACTTCATGTTCCCTGGGAAAGTACAAAAAATTCTTCTAAAATGTACACACTCCAATATAAAAACGACAAGAAAGGTAGTCAAAATCTCAACAGAATTCATATCACTTGAGCCAACAGCTTGGGACCACTATAACAACAATCTCAATAAGCCATAATTCATCTTCACAACAGTTAATTCTGCATCATTAAATGTTTGAAAGAGCTTTTATGCTTTCCGAACCAGCTTTGCCTGCCAGAAAGTATATCAATGACTCTCCTAGGCATTGCTCATTGTACTTCAAACATGGCAAAAATAAGGGCCTATAACTCTTAGCAGTTGTCAAGATCTACCTTGTATATGCCTGATGCGGGACTCACCACACACCCACAAAACACAATCAATTAAATTGGAGCATCACAAATAGTTACATCAGCAAGGCTTCACTTGACGTTAATACTTTCTTGGTTTTCAGGGTGGACAATTAGTTGCTATTAATCTTGAGTCTAGAGCGGCCTTGCTTGCAGCAAAGCAGGTGTATACTTTTTTCTTTTCTTCCTTGGGCTGCAAACAGTTGATTTGATCCTTATGATGTTTCTATTTGCTGTTAGTGCTATGTACTCTTACGGAGAGGTATATTACTGTATTGAGGAATGTATTAAAAAATGTGTTATAATAGTGGAGGGGTGAGAGGGCTTTGCTGGTGCTGCATTTTTTGGTATCAGAACTTCTCATCTTTGTCAGTTTGTAACTGTGACAGGGCTTTGCTGGTGCTGCATCAAGATATCTGGGTTTTAGAAGCATGATGTCTTTACTTGGTCCAATGTATTGACTCTTCTGCTCTGCATTTTTTAATATAATTTTTTGATTCTGGTTGTCTTTCATAATTTTCATTTCTTCTCACCTGAAGATTTGCTTTCTCCTTTTTTTTTTTTTTAATTATTTTTTTTATTATTATAATAAATTTAATTTATTATATATATGTATGCATGTATGTATTAACTTTTTAAGGAGCTGAATGCTAGGGAAAGTGGTTTCACTGATAAATGTCCATGCAAATAATGGTCCTAAATTGAGTAAGAAAATGTGCATTTTCATAACTACAGAGTTGAAGACTATCTTTGCCAGAAATGATGCTTCATTCATAATTGCTTAGTTTTTGTTTGGTATCTGACTCAACTATGTCCTGCATTTGTAAGCCTGTAGGGAGTCAAATCTGAAGCACATAGTCTTTATGAAGTCTCTTTTGGCTTCATTGATTATGCATTGACTGCAACATCTGCTTTTGATCTTGAAGTTTTTTCTTTCTGATTCCTTTGAGGAATTATTGTCATCTCTGACAATTTTATTTCACTGGCATCTTGTGCAGGCTTTGGGGAACATTTCTGGCAGATATTGTCATTCAAATGCTTGGAACTGATTATGCTAGAATCTTGCGAGCAATTTATGCTTTTGCCCAGGTAATATATTGATGCTAATATGTCTTTTTGGCCTGTCACCTTGCCAGATCCTGGTCTATACTAACAGACAAATCTAAATGATTATACACGATGGTGAGTGGCAGTCTTTCTAATTTTTGGCTTACCAATTCATTTTGGTGGATCTTTTGTGTTCTCAAGATTATCGTTAAACACTTTTTACCATCAAACTATAGATTGATCTGATCAATATTGGTACTTGGCCTATTAGGTAGGTATGATATCGATTTTGCCATCAATCCATGTCGACTTATATCGTATTTCGTTAGTAATCATCATCACACCTTAGGTATGGACTTGAATTTACCTAGTTTGGTTGTTATTAAGGCGTCTATCAGGTCCTTAGCTTCGATTGCAAGCTTTTCTTAGGTAAGTTGCAAGATCTACGTCATGGTATTGTACTCAAATCGAATGTTAATCATGATTCATGTTAACACAATTGGTATTTTATGAAAAGAGAAGTGAAAAAGGAATTATCCAAATGATAGAATCATGAATGTGAAAATCATTGTTTGTTTGTTTAGAAGTAATTTCTGACTTGTGGAATTGTATCCAGCTGCCCCTCTCACCCAAATTAAAAAAAAAAAAAAAAAAAAAAAAAAAAAGAAAAGAAAAGAAAAGAAAAGAAAAGAAAAAGAAAAAAGAAAAAAAAAGAAAGAAAAGTGAATCGTGATGAATTTTAGGTTTCTAACTGCTACTAAATCATTGTTTTGCACCAGATCCGTATTACCCGCACATACAGATTACCATCTTCTGGTGATTGAAAGATATTTCCAAATGGTGAATTCGTTGGTCTTTTGGAAGGTTGTTTTTAAATATTTTCAAATGGTGGATTGAGAGCTTATGTTGGTTCTTGAGCTTATGTTGTTTCTTTGTGGATTGTCCATAAATTTATTTTTGATACAGTATATATTGGTAGACTCGTGTTGCTTCTGACAATTAACGAATAGAGTACAAATTTTCTCCGAATTTTGTGTTTTTCATATTTTTTTGCTGTCATAAGTTGGTGAGCATCTTGTTATGGCTATGTCTAAGTTTGTAACGAGTTCCACTAAACAGGTCTTTAGTCGTTACATTTTACTTTATTAAAGGAGCAAGCATTGAAGATTCTCTATTTAATGCTGATAAAGTTAATCGACTAGTATTCGCCTAGAAGATTGGTATCCTTCATTCAGTTTTTGTAGCTCAAACGGTATTTTTCATTCATGGTACATAGAAAATGCGAACCATAAACGCTGTTATCTTGAACATACTGTTCAAATGCTAATGGTGAGTAATGGCCTCAAGCTGCTGCTCATGTTACAGAAAAAGCATTGCCTGAAGCGGGCTTGCTATAAGGGCTTTGTTTGAATTGAGGGGAGAGGGAGAGGAAGTGGAGGGGAGTAGAGTTGTGATACGTGATGCGAAAGCGTCAAGAAATAGAACATGTCTACCTCTAGAAAACAAGAAACAAAACACATTTGCTTTTGAAAATAACTTCGAATTCATGAGGGTTTTTTGAGTCTACAAAGGTCATTGAATCCACAAAGAGAAAGGATTTGGGATTGACTAGAAAATAAAAAGACAAAAGTCTGAATTTTATTAATTGAATAGTTCAAAAAACCTATACAGATTTATGGGTCTATTTAAGGGCTTCGTAAAACTTGACATATAAGAAAATTTATTCTAAAATAACTCCTAATTGATACCTAACCATAACAGGAATCAAATTTGACTTAAAAAGCATTAAAAGCACCTAAAAACAAGGAAATAGATCACCTAAACTTAAAATAATGATTTATTACATAAAAATACCAAAATTTAAATAATTACAAAAATTAAATTGTAGATTTTGTTCTACATCATACCCTTCCACCAAAAACAAACTTGACATCGAATTCATCTTTGAAATCTGAAATCTTCCATGCTAAGAGAACAATACATTGAATACTTCTTCCTTGTCTTCTTGCCAAACTTGAAAGTCATCAATTGAGCAACTTGAACTTCTTGTCCCTTGATTTTTATGCAATTAACAATATTCACCAAATAAGAGTCAATAATCACGTGTGTTTCTTCTTTTTCGCTGGTAGTTTGGTTTTACTAGAATTCTTTTAGTATTACGTTCAGTTATGGATTCGGAATTTGTTTAAAAACTAAAAAATATTACGTTGACGGAAGAGGAATGGGAGGTTATTAGGGTTGGGACAATGCACGGAGATAGGATATTGGAAGAATGTTCTCTCAGTTTGTTGGGGAGATTTCTCACAAACAAGTCTTTTAACCAACGTGCTGCAAAGGCTTTACTGCGTTTTGTGTGGAAGATGGGTTCAGATGTTCGTATTGTTGATGTTAGAGATGGGGTATTTCAGTTTAAATTTTCCATGGAGAGTTAGTTAAAGTGGGTACTAGCAAATGGTCCTTAGAGTTTTAAGGATCATCCATTGGTGTTATGCAGGTGGGAGAGGGGTATGATTGCTACTTCTGTTCAGTTTAATTCAATACCAATGTGGGTCCAGATGTGGGGGCTTTCTTTTGATCTATTGTCAGAGGAGGTTGGGAGAGATATTGGTAATGGTTTGGGTACGGTTGTGGAGGTAGATTTGAAAGCTTTTTCATCAGATCAAGCCCGTTTTCTACGAGTACGAGTTGAATTTCCCTTGGAGAAACTGTTACGTCGTGGTGGTGTTATGGCAAGTCCTGAAGGTGATAAAATCTGTATTAGGTTCAAATATGAAAGATTAGTTGGCTCTGTTTTAAGTGTGGTCGGATAGGTCATGAAGCTAGAGTTTGTTCTTTTCATGTTGATCATCAGCAAGGTTTTCCTTACGGTGAGTGGTTGAAAGCAGGTTTTCGTAAGAATTATGCTACTGCAAATTCTGGTGGAAGTTTTGAGAGTATGGAGATTGGCGTGCAAGAGGGTCCGAGCCATGGAGTTTCATCTAGGCAGATTGAAAGGGATAAGGTTCATTCGGTGATTGATAATGTTGGAATGGTTTTAGAGCAGAATCGTTGCTTAGTTGAGGGTGGATGTAGTGTTGTGCCATTGAAGGGAGGTGCTGAGTTTGGTGTGCTGTCGAAGGGAGGTGTTGTGATTGGTGAACTGTTGAAGGGTGGTTCCGAGATTGGCTTAGGAGCGAAGGTAGGAACGGTTGCATTAACCGCTGGGAAACATACTCCTGATTTTGAGGAGTTAATTTCTGAACTTGATCAAGCTATCCAATCAGAGCCGGTTATTTTGGAATTCAAAATCTATCCAAGTGGAGCAGTTGAAGGATAAGAAGGACATTTACTCAGGTTTGGTGGATATTGAAGTGATGGATGAAGATGTAACTTCATGCAAACGTGCTTTAGAAGGAAAACAGGTGGAGCTGTGTAGCACTTCGTGTCTTCAGGATGATGGAGTTAGCTTTAAAATTGATAAGGGTAATGGGCAAGTATGTAGTAATCCAGTCAAAGGTAGGCCCAACAGAAGTGGAATTAATAATAAAAGCGGGCTGCTCTTTTTACAAGGCCCACTGTCTAGTGAATCAGATGATGTTATGTTTAAAAAGCCCAATTCAAAGGATAATAATAAAGCTATTATTGGAGTGGCTGGGCTTAAGAAGGGAACGTGGAAGAGGCTTCAAGACAAGGCACGGACTTCTTCAGATTTGGCTCTTACTAAAGTGCTTGGTCCAAAGAGGAATGGAAAAGAAATTTTTCGTGAAGCAGAGAAGGCAGAACTGGCAAACAAGAAAAATAAGGTGAGTAACAGTGAAGGTTTACATGCTCTTTCTGGTGTTGATCAGATTATATCGGCGGAGGTTGCTATGCAACCCCGCCGGGCATCATGAATCTATTGAGTTGGAACTGTCAAGGGCTTGGGAACCGTTGGATAGTTCGTGCCTTGCAAAAGGTAATCAATAAACAAGATCCCAATATTGTATTTTTAATAGAGACAAAATTTGGTTTGGATTGGATGCTTAAGGTCCATGATTGGTGTAAATATAAGAATGATCTTATTGTGCCTAGTAGGAGAAGTAGTGGTGGTTTAGCTTTATTTTGGAAGAAAGAAATTAGGCTTGATATTCAAACTTATTCTCATTCACATATTGATGGGGGAGATGGTATTGTTGGTGGCATCTTACTGGATTTTATGGTGAACCTGATACTTCTAAAAGATGGGAGTCATGGCAAAAACTTAATTACTTGCATGGGACATCCTCTTTGCCGTGGTTGGCAATTGGAGATTTTAATGAAATTGCTAGCATGATAGAAAAGGAGGGGGGAAGTGTACGAACAAGACATCAAATGAAATATTTTGTTGACACTATCAATTGTTGTGGTCTTAAAGAAGTTCGGTTCACAGGGCCATTGTTTACTTGGTTGTATCGAAAAGATGATGACTCCCAAATAAGGGAAAGGTTAGATAGAGCTTTGACTACAGTGGAGTGGTTTCATTTATTTCCAATGACTAAGCTTATTCATCTTTCCTCCTCGGCCTCAGATCATTCTCCTCTCATTCTTCAGTTGTTTGCAAAACAAAGAAAAAAGAGGTTTGGTAGAGTTTTCAGATTTGAATCTATGTGGTTAAAGGACCCAAGATGTGAGGTGATTGTGGAGGAAGCTTGGGATGAGGGCTTGTATGGTGGGTCGGGTGATGTCTTTAATAGATGTTTGGAGAGTTGTCGTGCTAGACTTGAGGTGTGGAATGGTAGTGAATTTGGTAATGTGGGAAAAACAGTGGCGAATCTACAAAGAAAGCTAGAATGGTTAGAGCTTCAGCCTTCAACACCAGATATAATTTGATCTTTGAAGAACACTAGAATTGAATTGAATTGTTGGATGGATAAGGAAGATGATATGTGGAGGCAAAAATCAAGAATTAATTGGATGCAATCTGGGGATAGGAACACTAGGTTTTTCCATGAGAAAGCTTTTGTAAGGTACAAAAGGAATTTAATTGAGGGTTTGTTGGATGTGGATGGTAGGTGGTTGGATGGAGATGAGCATGTGGAGGAATTGATGTTGCAGTATTATGAGAGGCTTTTTACTAGTAGTGATCCTACGGATTTTGAAGAAATTTTAGATGCAGTTCAACAAAAAGTCACCCCTAGGATGAATCAGTTACTTGTAAGGGACAGAAGTTGAAGTGAAGAATGCCATAAGGCAAATGTACCCTTTAAAATCCCCTAGACCAGATGGCATGCCTCCATTGTTTTATCAACATTTTTGGTCTAAGATTGGTGGTGTAGTTACTTCAACCGTTTTGGCCTTCCTTAATTCAGGTATCATTCCACCGAATTTTAATCATACACATATTGTCCTTATTCCTAAATGTAAAGAGCCAACCCATTAGTCTTTGTAATGTGGTTTATAAAATTGCTTCAAAAGCCATTACTAATAGATTGAAAAAGGCTCTTCCTTCTATTATTAGTGATACCCAAAGTGCCTTTGTGCATGGTAGGTTAATCACTGATAATGTTTTTGTGGCTTATGAAATGATGCATCATATTAGTCAAAAGAAGAGTGGAAGAGTGGGTGATTTGGCTCTAAAACTTGATATGAGTAAGGCATATGATAGGGTTGAGTGGATATGGTTGGATAAAATTATGCATAAGTTGGGTTTTGATGATAAATGGTGTGCTTTGATTATGAACTGTGTCACTACTGTTTCTTATTCTGTGAAGATTAATGGTAAGCCTAAAGGCCATATTGTTCCAAGTAAGAGGATTAGGCAAGGTGATCTACTATCCCCATATCTTTTCTTGGTATGTGCGGAAGGACTTTCTGCTCTTATTAAGAAAGAGGTGGTGAATGGAAGTTTGAGGGGGTTGGCAGTTTGTCGTAGGGGTCCCAAAATATCCCATCTTTTCTTTGCCGATGATAGTTTAATTTTTTGTAGAGCTTCTTTGGAGCAGTGTGATGCTCTTCAAAGGGTGTTGAGGGTGTATGAGTGTGCTTCGAGGCAGCAATTAAATCGTGGTAAAACATCCTTATTTTTTAGTAGTAATACTCCTATGGAAATTCAAGAAATCATCAAAGCTAGGTTTGGGGCCCAAGTGATTAAGCACCATGAAAAATATCTTGGTTTGTCATCATTGGTGAGAAGGAATAAGAAAAATAGTTTCAGTTCTATTAAGGACAAATTAAGTAAGAAGCTTGCTGGTTGGAAAGAGAAGCTATTGTCTAAGGCAGGAAAAGAAGTGTTGATAAAAGCTGTGGCACAAGCAATTCCGACGTACACTATGAGTGTGTTCAAATTGCCCGACTCTCTATGTGAGGATTTGACGAGTATGATCCGTAGTTTTTGGTGGGGTCAAAGAAATGAAGAGAGGAAGTTAGCTTGGATGAGTTGGGAAAAATTATGTGCTCCGAAGAATTGTGGTGGGATGGGTTTTAAAAAGCTTAAGGAGTTCAATATGGCTTTATTGGCAAAGTAAGGGTGGAGGCTTCAACAAGGACATGACACATTGGCGTATAAGGTTTTGAAGGCTAAGTACTTCCCTACAAGTGATTTTTCACAGGCTGTTTTGGGTAACAATCCATCATTTACTTGGCGGAGTATTATGTTTGCTCAACCTCTTGTTAAATATGGTATACGTTGGAGAGTTGGAAATGGTGAGAAAATTAGGATTTGGGGTGATAGATGGCTGCCTAAGCCTTCTACATTCATGGTTTCATCCTCGAGGTTGTTTATGCCAGAAGATATGAAGGTCGGAGATTTGATAAATAAGGAAGAGGCTTCTTGGAAGATTGCTGCCATTGATGCTCTGTTCTTAACGCATGAAGCAAAGGCTATAAAAGCAATTCCTTTAAGTTCTAATCTGCCAGAAGATAAATAGATTTGGGCTTGGAGCACTAATGGAGCTTTTTCGGTGAAAAATGCCTATTGGGTTGCAACTCAAATGTCTTTAGCCTTATCCGTGGTTTTAAGCTCAGATAGCAGCCAAGAACGCAGCTTCTAGAAACGTTTATGGCATATCAACGTACCTCATAAAATAAGGCACTTCTCTTGGAGGGCTTGTTAAAAGAAATGTTTTGCAGGTTGATACATGCGATGGATGCAATGAGGAGGCTGGGAATTCAATCCATTTCTTTTGGAAATGTTCCCGCGCTAAAGAACTATGGTCTTCATCGAAATTGGTTTTTCCCACTGTGATGGATCGTCTTGGTTCTTTCAAGGAGATGTTATGGTGTTTAATGTTGGATGAAAAGACTTCACCAGAAAATATTGAGTTACTGCTGACTTGTGCGTGGGCATTGTGGGGTAACAGAAATGATGTTCGTCATGGCGAAAAGCGAAAGGATGGAAGAATGCTTCTTCAATGGGCTGTTAATGAATTATTACCGAGTGCGCAGGAGTCAGTTCAGTTTGTTTAGAGATGGAGTCCACCACCAATATCGATTTTCAAGTTCAATGTTGATGGTGCTGTGTTTGTAAAGCTGAATTCTGTGGGAGTTGGAGTCATTGTACGGGACTAGAATGGGCTTTTTGTAGCAACAACATGTAGAAAAATTCATGCACCTCTGGGACCACTTGAAGCGGAAGCGAAGGTCGTTGAATTTGGTTTATAGTTTGCAAAGCAGCTTGGGATTATAGATTTCATACTTGAGAGTGATTTGTTAATTGTATCTAGAGTGTTGAATCTTTCTTCCTCAGTTACGGTCTTAATTGATGTAGTCATTATGGGTATTGGCGAAGCTTCCTTGGAGTTCAATAGTGTTGATTTTTCTCATGTTAAGCGGAACACAAATACCCCAGCTCATTTATTAGCAAAGTATGCCATGTGCATAGTTAATCAGTGTTTGTGGATGGAGAATTGTCCTAGTTTCTTAGAATTAGCAATTCTTCATGATGTAAACGATATTGTTGTTTGATTAATATTATGTTGTGTGATTTCTTATCAAAAAAAAAAAAAAAAAAAGAGTCAATAATCACTTCAAATCATTCCACTCCAATTAAATCAATAAACTTTGTTTTGGTATCTCCCACCAAAATAATAGGAGCTTGAACGTTGCAATCATCTAACTTGACTTCATCGAGATTGTTGATAACTTCCTCTATAATTTCTTCTTTAATGGTTTCTACTATTTTGATTTCAAGATTTTTCTCTATAATAGGGTCTTCACTGATCTCCTTCATAATCTTTATTTTAGGTTCTTCTTCGATAACAAGGCCTTCATTAATTTCCTCAAAAATCTGTATGTTTTTTTCTTTGACTTCTACATAATCTTCAAGAACAATATTTACTTTAGCATGCAATTCTTCCTTTAATGGTGGAGTATATGGCTCTTCAAATAATTTAAGTGTGAAATTCTTGGCCAATAATAATCTTGTATTTTATATGACAAGATTTCTTCACAATTCAAAGGATAAAATTTGATAGCTAACATCTTTTTCATCCTTGGCGCTGAATGAATTTTGTCTTTATCTTGTCGGATTCTATCAAATTGTACTCGTTCCCACCAATATAAGGCATACTTACTAAGTTTATACAAAGTAAATCCAACTTTTCTCTCATAACAAATATTCTTATAGTCAAATAAATCTTCTAGACCAAGTAACCAATCAAGAAAATCTTCTTTTAAAAACTAACTATTAAAACTTGCAATTCTCTTATAAGATCTATATAAAATTTGCTTACTAATAGGTTGCTTGTGAGTTATGTTTCTGTGACAGTTATCCCTATTGTTTCCATACTCCAGCGATGACATCTTAGCCATTTGTGAGTACCAGTTATATGTCACATAACACTTGATAAGTTTTCTGTTACCAGAATTGCTATTGTCTCATACGTTAGCCACCAGACCAGGATAAGTCAAGGCTTTGATACCAACTAATGTGGAATACGGAAGTGTCAAAAAGCAGAACACATTTACCTCTAGAAAACAAGAAACAAAATACGTTTGCTCCTGAAAATAACCTCAAATTCACGAGGGTTCCTTAAGTCCACAAGGGTCCTTGAATCCACAAGGAAAAATGGTCTAGAATCCATCAGAAAATAGAAAGACAAAAGTCTGAATTTTATTGATTGAATAATTGTTCAAAAAACGTGTACAAACTTAGGGGCTTATTTAAGAACTCTATAAAACTTGACAGACAAAAAAATATATTTTAAAATAACTCCTAATTGATACCTAATCATAACAGGAACCAAATTTGACTTAAAAAAGCATTAAAAGCACCTAAAAATAAGGAAATAAATCACCTAAACCTAAAATGACGTTTTTTTACATAAAAAAAAATACCAAAATTTAAATAATTACAAAAATTAAATTGTAGATTCTATCCTACATCAAGTTGGTTGAAAATAGGCTAATTCTGGACATGTCAAAGTTTGGAGTCTCCTAGTGTGCGATGATCAAATTAAGTTCTATTCAGTGGCGACTCTAGAAACTTTTTTTAGGGTATTCCTCAACAAGTATAAATTACACAATCTAATAAAAAGAAAAAAATTTACATTGACAACAACAATAATAAAAAAAACACGCAAATACATAAAATTTACAATTGCCTTCTACGTGATTTTTTTATCAAATATTTGTCCATAATTCTAGTAAAAGAATAAACAATAAACTATAAGTTCATTTGAAATATTAATAAAAATATTAATTATTATTGTTTAGTTGTTTCGTTAATTTGTTTGTCTTTTATAAATTATAATTTGTTATATTGTTGTTTCATTAATTATAAAATTATTAATTGTTGTTTAGCCTAACATAATTTAATTTATTTGTCTTTTATAATGTGTTGATTAATTAAATTATTAACTATTGTTTATTAATTGCTTCTTCTAATTAATTATTAATTAATTAAATTATTGTTTATTAGTTGCACTAACATACAGTATGCAAATAATCCTTTTTTTTGAGAAACATTAATGCAAATAATCTAATTTGACTCAAGCTATGTATATAAATATATATTAATCAATGAGTACCAAAAGCGAAAGTGACGTGATGGAAAATTACTTGATTAAAAAAAAATATAATTCCTAAATTGCCCAAGCCCAATGCCTTGACTTATCCCTTCCTAGTTTAGACGTTCAGAGGTTCTCCCTTCTTTTCTTTTCTTTTTTCTTTTTTCTTTTTTCTTTTTTTTTTTTTTTTTTTTTTTTTTTTTTTTCACTCTTGTCTTGAATGTTTCTCATCCATACATTTAAACTTCTTACTTTTCCAATGCCTTGACTTATCCCTTCCTATTTCAGACGTTCAGAGGTTCTCTTTTTCCTATCTTTTTTTTTCTCTCACAAGTCTCTTCCTCTCCGCCATTCTCAGGCTCTTCATTCTCTTCCTAACAAATCTCTTCCTCTCCCTCCTTCTCAACGTTAGTTAGAAACAACAAAAATGCAAGATTTTTTTGTCATAAAAATCTTGCAGAAACATTGCATCGTGATCGTGCTCTATTTTTTTTTTTTTTTTCTCCAAAAGATTTTGTAGAAGTATTCATCTCAACGTTTGACAGATCTCTTGGTGGCGAGGAAGACCGATCTCCAATCTTCGATGCACGATGTGTTCTGGTTCTGGAGCTCGAGTTTGAGGCCCGATGTGCTTTGTTGCAGCGTTGCTTGAGGCGGAGGCGTTGTCTGTTGGTTGTTGTCGTTGATTTGCTCTGTTCAGGGTGTTCCTAATTTTGGTTAAGGGTGTTCCTAATTTTTTTTTAAAGGGTAAACAAATAAAAAAAATTTAATTATTATATAAAAAAAAAAAATTTCAGGTCAGGGTGTTCCTGGGAACACCCTGGCCTGAACGTGGCGTCACCACTGGTTCTATTTATACATCATTTAGGGTCCGTTTGGATAGCACTTATTGTTGCTGAAAGTTGCTAAAAACTGATTGTTGCTGAAAACACTGTAGCAAAATAATTTTTAAATGTGTGAATAGTGTTGTGGGACCCACTTTTAATATTAAATATTGCGTAAACAGTGCATGAACAGTATCGCACAGTACATGCACAGTAAATTTTGTCTCCTAAAAGTCAAAAAAACCGGCCCAAAAAAAAAAAAAAAAAAAAAAAAAGGTCCAAAACGTGGACCGGAAACGTGCCGCAACAAAACCCCCTATCCAAACGCACACTTAGTAGTTGCTGCAAAATAATTGATTAACTTGAATAGTTCTAGAATTCTTACAATTATTTAGCAAAAATAGAAAATAGAAACAAGAATGCCACTCAAGTGACAAAAAAAAATATGTATTTTGTAAACAAAACAAGGTTCCTATTTTTTGTTATGGGGTAAAATATCATGGTTCCAAAAAATTTGTTTTTAGTCATTAATTTTTTAAATTTTCATTTTTTGTTTAGAAACTTTGCAAAATATTCTACTTCATACCCTTTCGTCCATGACTGTTTAGATCGGATGGGCCTTTACTGAAGGAAGATTGTTGATCCCTTGGTCAACTCTCTTGTTACAAACTTGTTTCATATTTCGAATTGGGGTTCCCTTTTTTTTATTAAATTTTTAAGTTAGCTTGACGCACTTCAAAAGTCTTGCTTGTGTTGCTGTTTCGACAGCCTATTCCTCATAAGGTGAAATCTATATCCGCCTATCTTGAGCTTGCTTATGTAGAAAAATTAATTTTGACCTAGATAAGAGTGCGTTGAGCTTTTAGTGCATATATTCTACGTGACTTGGCAGATACTCTAATGTCTGAATGTAGTGCTTGATATCAAAATACCAAGGCTTCACATTGGTTTCTTCTTCTAGCAAACAACACTCCTCAATGCCAAGGCAGTATGCTGGCATATCCCTCGTTTCTATCCTTAATGGTTGTAGGCTCTCATTCCTCTGTCCTCTGTCACATTGATTACATGGTTTTCAAATCCGAACTATTCAATGAACTGTAACAAAGAGAAGTTTAAGATTTTCAAGGTTGAATTGAGGTCAAACTGTGACAATATTATAATTAATTTAATAATTATTTAAAATATAATTAAACATATTAAATTAGTATAAATAGAAAAATTAACTAAAATAGTCCAATTAAAGATAGAGATCTATCTATCAAATGTAATTTTCATATTGTAACTTTTACAAAACAAATAAGAAATATCAAATTCTAAGCAAATATAAATATAATATTTCTTTAAATGTTGATTAGTAAAACTTGTGATAATACTAATATAAGTTCAAAAAATAAAACCTATTATAAGTTCATATTTTCACTAACATGTCAATCTCTTTAATCCCATGTATTAGTTCAATAATAATATAAATGAAAAATTAATAATATTTTTTAGATTTTAATAAGAGTAGTCATAAAAAAATGCAAAAAAAAAAAAAAAAAAAAGGAGAAAAAAAGAAAAAGAATAAGAAAACCTAGATATTATCATATTAATGTAAAGTGGAGGAGGCTTATTAGAAGTCAACACAAATGAGTGAATGACCCAAAGGCTGAAACTTTTAGTTTTATCATTAAGGGCATGTTTGATAGACTGTAATAGATACTGTAATGCAATAGATATTCCTATGACATAACTATTCGGTTGTTTTGTTATGTTTTTATTACAATAATTAATTATTCCTTATGAATAGCTATTCTTCAAAATGAGGAATAATTATTCCTTATTAAAAGTATTGAATATCTATTTTTTCACCTTATACATTTACTTTTTTTTTTTAAATTTCCTAAAAAGCCATTAGTTGTCACATCTTCAAAAGGAAAGAAAATAAATTTTCCTTATTATTAATTATTAGCTTTATGTTAAACATCCTAAAATAAGTGTATTTTAGGAAATTTGACTTAAAAATGATTTAATTACACATTCTTTTTCTACCCTACTAAATTGTGAATGCACATTCAGGATTTTATTCCTAAATAGTCACCAAACTAATGAATAGTAATACTTATTACATTCCAACTTAATGTATTCATTGTAATACTTATTCCTATTCCCATTTAATAATTATTACAGTATACCAAAAATGTTAGTCACGTGAAAGGCTCACAAATCTAAGAAATTATATGTAATAAAATAAGGACAAAACTTATTTACAGTACCTTATGTTCAAGTATATGACTACTTAACTAAAAAATATACTTTCATCTCATGAGAAAAAATTCACATGACAGAATTTTAATAGGAGAATATAAGGAACAACACCTAAATATTGTAACTAGGTTTTGTTCATAAAACAAAAAACAAGGCAGTGAAGGGGCGGACATTACAACACATAGAAAATTGAAAGAAGGAGAAAAAGAAGCAGAGTATGTGAAATGCAGAAGAAGAAGAAGAAGAAGAAGAAGAAGTACAGTATGTGAAATGAGTGACCAGTTGTGAGGGGTGGGACCAACGACATGGTGGTGACTATTGCGACATGATGAGTTTATTTAGGCGAAAATCGTTTAAAATGTAAAACGTGGCTCTTTGTTTTTCTTTTTTGTTTTTCTCTCACGATTTTTTTTTTATTCAAATTCTTCACCGACTGATACATGTTTTCTGGCTTAAATACGGTATATATTCCGGAACTATGTTGTTAATGGCTATAAATCTTTTTTTAAAAAGGAACCGTGCAAACCAACTACGGTTCTCAGAACTATACGGTTCGATTGTAGTTTGAGTCGTTTCATGCTTTTTTCTCATATAAAGGTTCTTAGGATTAAAAGAACCGCAATGATGAAAGGTTCACGGTTAACCGGGTCGGATTGTACGGTCCGGTCTAGGTTTGAGAACCTTAATTAATGCACACTAGAGTGGACAAGGGGGGGGGGGGGGGGAAAGGAGTTGCCGTTTAATTTTTGCAATGGCCTAGGAACCATATATATATATATATATAACATCCTCTCGAGAAAAGACCTTTTGATCTTACTTCCAGAGATATGGGTTCAAAGTTAAGGTAATATCTTAGGAAGGTGTTAGGCACCCAAAACCATACAACTCTAAGGTTGGCTTCCCATCATTGTGTCTTATGCCTTAACCCTATTAAAGACATACTCAAAACTTATATCTAACTCACACACACACTAGCATAAATCTAACAATCAACATGACATCAAACATCTCTAACCATACATCTATCATGTTTATCAAACAAAGGCTAACATACATGCATCTCATCACATTATAGACCCTAACATTCATCTAGCATGACATAGCATAACATAGATCCTAGCATGTTACTATCATCATTTCATCATATCCCATCCAAGGTAGAAACATATGAATCATTAAATCAAGGTGGAAACAAGATAAATCAAGTTATCAACCAAGGCATCAAGAACACAATCATAACATCAAACCTAAGCAAGATCATATCACAAATGCATGACTCACCTGATTTATCTTGCAGCAACTCAGCACCTATGACATTATGCATGAGTACATGAATGCGTGTTCATGGCATCAAAACAATATAACACTAGACAAACCCTAATTCTAACATGTGAGGGACAAACCAAAAATTAAACATGTGAAATAGAAGCTTAAGAAGCATAAAAATATAGAAAAGAGGCCAAACAGAAGTATACATGTGAAAGTAGAAGAAAAAACAGATAAACAAAAAATAGGGTCTCTAGGCAAGTTCATGCGCACATATGAACAACCCTGTGTGCACAGGCAAAATTATGCACACGTGAGTTCTTGCCTAGAAACCCTAAAAACACAAAAGTAGGGCAGAACTCTTAAACACAAATTCTAACAACCTAACATGCTTTTAAAACATACAACTATCTAAATCTAAACTAAATAAACATATTGAAACATAAAACAATCAAAGAAACAAACAAAAGCAGAATTAAACTTAAATAAAATAAAAGAAAAGGTTTAGAACTATACCTTAAAAAAAAGCTCTTCAAGATTAATTTTTGACCGTTCCCTTCAGTCAAATTTATTCACAATCTAATAAAAGAGCGATTAATAATTTTAAACTCAAAAGATCAAGGCTAGAAAAGGTCCTAATCAAATTGACTTGAGGATGTTTTGTAAAAAAACTCCCACTTTGATTAACTATTTTTAGTGAATCTTAGTGTTTTCCTGTGGAATTTTTGTGTGTTTTGAAAATATACCATGTATGGCTACTTATGGTGTAAAAATAGTGGTTTGGAACGACTCTCAGACGACGTGGGATTTGTTCCAAACCTCAAATTTAATGCAGAAAACTTGTCTAGTTTAGTTTCTAGAATTCGTTATCCGTGTGCAAGATTAGGCCTGCATGTGCATGCAAAAAGCTGGGTGCACAGGCCAATTTTTGCGTGTGCATAGCAAGGGTTTCCTTGGCCTTATTTTTTCAAAAATAGATTTATTTGCTCATTAAAAATTATATTTTTCATTTTAACATTTCTCAAGTCAATTTAACATCTGATTGGACTCTAAATCAACCTTGGGTCTTAGAATTTAGCATCATTGGGGAACGGGAGCCGGAGTCGTAAGGGGCACAAAAGGTGGTGTTTATAGATGTTTCTCGTTTGATTCATGAGCTTCGCTAACGGAATCAAAAGAATAAGAGATAAAATATTTTGTTTCGACGTACGGCTTAGGCCCAACCCACGCACATGACACACATCACGCATACATGGAGCAGGGTGCAACTCCGAAGAGTTACGTGGGATTCGTATGTCCGAATTCCCACCTTTGTTGCTTAAGAAATGAGAAACGACAGGTTCATTATCCTAGAACCTGTTTTGCCAATTGCAAGCAAAAGGCGAGTGACTCACTATTCTAGAGTCACTCAAAAGAAAAAAACAAACCAATGTGCTTTTACGAGCTTAAACAAAAGTGTGCTCTTATGAGATCAAACAATCAAACAAAGGTGCTCTTATGAGCTTAAAAGGATATATATATCTGTGGTGTCTGTCTAGGGCTCTTGCCTCAAACTTCTTCGGGTAGTACTTGTCTTCCATCTCTATCTCTACTTGTTCGGTTAAGGCTCTTGTCTCGGGGTGATCTTGATCTTTATCTCTATCTCTACCTCTTTTACCGTGTTTACATGTTCAATTCCTATAGGATATATGCACATTTTTTGACTTGTATAGGATATGTGCCTGCATATTTGATTCCTGGAGGATATGTGCACAATTTCTAACTTGTATAGGATTTGTGCCTACATATTCAATTCTCGGAGGATACACGCACAAGTTCTGTGTACTTCCTTTCTGACTTGTATGGGGTTTCGTGCCTACATATTCAATTCCCAGAGGATATGTGCACCAATTATAACTTGCATAAGATATCTGTCTGCATATTCAATTCCTAGAGGATATGTGCATAATTTTTGTATTCTGACTTGCTTAACTATTTTTGGATGAAAGATCCATTAGGGATGCTAGAGGACTCATTGGGGAGTATAACTCAGTTGAGAAGTGTTTTGGTGATGATTCCAACCTACCATAAAGTCTTGATGGTGTATGGCCCACGGAGGAGGGGGTAGCTTACTGGAGATTTTTTGATGGTGTGTTGTTCACTAGGGAACTTCCTTCCATTGGGGAATGATTATCTTCTTCTTTATTGTGACTCATTGAGGATTGATGTTGACTCCATCCTCGAGGGGGTTTTACCAAACTCTATTGGGAAAATTCTGCTTTGCAACTCTCGAGGTAGCTACTTTTGTGCCCTGGAATCACGAGGGAGTGTGTTTATGATACCAGATTTGCTTGGGCTTTAGTTGATGATCTTGACTTACGGAGGAGTTTTCATGATGATTTTTGGTCTACAGAGAGATGTTTGATGCTTTCGATCCACTAGGAATATTTTTAATGGTTTCAATTCACTGGGGATGCTTTTTAGGGCCTTTGTGCTTTTTGCCTACTGAGGGCATTTCTGTCATATTTGGGTGTATTTTTTTAATTTTCCTTTGCATTTCCAGCCTCTTGGGAACTCTATGGGGATATTTGATTTTTTTTTTGTGCTAAACTACGAATGTGTTCCTGCCTCTTTATTTTTTTCTCCAACGGTTACCAACCATTTTTTTTTTCTTTTCATTCTCTTCATCTCCCCCATCTCTTCACATTCTCTAACTCTCTCTACAAAAAGTCTTCTGCCTCTCTCATATTTTCTCATAATCTGACCCTCATCTTCTTCTTTAATCTCAATTTCTCTCTCAAACTCTCTCATATCCTTTAATGGCACCCAAGTCCAAAAAGTGTTCTTACATCATTTCCACCGATTCTTTCCATCTTACTCACTAGAATGGAGTGGCAAGGCTCACAAAGGCTCCTCCCTTAACCTATAGATCACAACAACACCTTTTAGAGGGTGCAAGGGCCGAATCGGTAAGTTTTTCAAACTTTTCTCATTTTTCAAGCTTTCATTTGATCTTCCATTTTAATATGTTTTTGAGCCTGTAAGTACTTGGGTTTTGTTTTGGGATGGGTTTAGATGAAAACTTGACACTCTAGGAGGGGTAGAAACATGTTTAGGTTGAGAAAACTTGGAAGATATCGAAGAACAACCTTCTATGTTTGTTCTTGCGTGCATAGATTTGGGCCTGCATGCCTAGACTTGTTTTTGCTTGTGCAACTTGGATTCATGCGTACGCAGGCTTGTTCTTACGTGCATGTATCTGCTTTTCAATTTATGCGTGCATAGGTTCCATCTTGCGTACACGTGCAAAATTCTGTGTACGCAAGATCTTTTCTGAGTAAACATGGCACTAGGCAGAAATCCTAATTTGGGAATTTTAACTTCTTTTTCATCTATTTTTATTCTATTTACAATTTTAACATCATCCTCCACCATTTTTTGCACTTAATTGTATGTCTCATGTCCCATTTCATCCTATTGTGCATCCAACATCATTTTCTCAACGTTTCCTTCACCTAATCATTAATTTAATCCCATTATCTTTTTGTAGGTTTTAGCCTATATTCTGGTAGGGGAAGTACAAACCAGGTTTTGGTGTGGTACAACATCCTTCCTAAGGAGACTCAAGGCCATATCTATGCTGTGGGTTTTGAGACTGTTATCCATTTGATGCCTGAGGGGTCTACTAGTGCTGTCTTGGAGTAGACCTTGGCTAAGAGGTGGTGGGACACCTACCCACACCTTTCACATTGTTGGCTAGAAGATGACCATCACTTATCACGACTTCCATCGCATAACTGACTTATGATTTGATGGGATCCCGATTAGTTTAGAGGACGAGTCGGGCATTAGGTTGGGTGTGGACTTGCTGGGGATGAGGTATGCTACTGAGATGATTCGCTATACTAATCTTGAGTTGGACTTCATGCATTGTTCACAGGGGACGGCTGAGGAGTGGCTTTGGATGGTGTTGATGGTCATTTTTGTAAAACACAAAAAAATGAAGAAGGCCCAACCTAATAATACAGGCAGTAAATAGAAGTGGCAAGCATAGAATAAAACCATTAAGCCCAAACGGCAGGAATAATGGGTCACAGATCCATAAGATGAATAAATGGGTCTTGAAGGTGCAAATGGGCTCAAAAAGCCCGGAAAGAGAGAGTAACAAACTCGTGGGCAGTATATAATGTGAAAAAGAAAGAATGAGCCGTGGTAGGCTCAAAGTAATGTAAGTAAATAGAGTAGGGGATTGTTGGCAAACCCACAAACCCCAATAATGAGTATAAAGTAATTGTGCCGGAGAAACCCAATGAAATAAGTAAAAGCCCATGGGAACAGAAAGTGAGGAAAAGGGCCGAGAAAGCCTGAAACGAGTAAAAGGGCCGAGGAAGCCCGAAACGAGTAAAAGGGCCAAGGATGCCTAAGGAAAAACAAAGGGGACACAGGAGCCCCTAAGTAAGAAAGCCCATGGCCATGTAAAGCCAGTTGGGGAAGAGAGTAAACGACAGGTCTAACAGAAAGACTGGTAGGACCAAGTTATTACAGCAGGAATGATAGAATGGTGTGGTAGGATATGATAGCAATCAAGAAACGGGCTAAGAAAAATGTAAAACCCAATATCAAAATGAAGCCCAGCCCATAAAGGAATAGTGAATTCTCAAACAGCCCACATAAAAGAAAGAAGAGGTGCGGCAGATTGTGCAAGCAAAGCTCCAAACTGCAGCAAACGCATAAGCAGCAGGCATATTTTGAACATACATAATAGGAAAGCACGCGTAAGGCCCAAGCATCACCAATTTGTACCCAGCCAATATGGGACGTAGTGCGCCATGGGTCAGAGGTAAGAGGTAGGGGGGTGTGGTTTGGTGGAAGGAAGAGGGAAAAAGACCTATTCCACGGTTTCTGCTCAAGCCCTTTTAGGAGGTACGTCCTGCTGGGATGACAGACCACCCAAAAGAGGCAAGGTTGAAGGGGGACTGTCAAGTGCATGCCATGAAGGAAGGAGAGATAAAGCATTTACACCATGATAAGAAAGAATGCCACAGCGCACTAACAAAACAAAACAAACCTGCCTCCGCCTAGTAGGGGTAAGTACACAGACAAACTCCTTGGTAGTTGGCAAGTACGCCCAGACCAGACAGAGGCGGTTAAGGGGTAAGGTGGTAAAATCTAGTCACAACAGGCCCTATAAAAGGAACCTCGCTGTGCCCTGTAAAGAGGATCGAAAAACATGGGGTATTAGGAAGTAAAAAGAAAAACAATATGAAAAACAAAGGAGAGAAAAAAAATAAGAAAACAGAGAGAGACAATACAATGGGCATGCACCAGTAGGTCGATTTCTTCTCTCCCTCTCGAAATCCTACTTTCTCTGATATAAGAAAACAAAAAAGATTCTTTTAGGTACTAACCATTTAGGTCCGCTTCCCTTAAAGTCATTTATCCTCACAGCAAGATCTTTTTCCTAGGAGATTAGTTTCATTGAGAGGATGCGTTCTTCCTCCTTGGTCTTTGCCCTTACGGACCTAAGCTCGACTTGACGTTCATTCTTGATTAACTCATATTATCGCTTAATCTTTTATTTCTCTTGTAAAAGCTATTGTTACAACTACCATTGCTACTACTGTGATTGTCATAAAGATAGAGATTACTTGGTCATTTTTCTATTAAGAAAAGGCCACTGAATTCTGTTTTCTCTGTTGTTATTATATCTGCTTGTCGTAACCTATTTGAAATAGCTCTGCCTTCCATGAGTGCACTCATGGCAGACGAGGCCTAGTTTGCACACAAGCCGACCCAAAGTGAGTTATAGTTGGACCGGTCTTAACTTTCCTACTCAGAACACTCAGGCCCATCATCGCAGGAGGCAGCCCAGCCTAACCCACAACACAAAAGGCCCCTACATTAAATTGGCGACTCCATTGGGGAGTTGAGAAACAGATTAGGGACAAGAGCCCTCGCAAACAAATGCCTTCGAAGTCCAGGACAACGCGAAATATGACTGTCGTGCCTTCGCAAGCAGAGTCCAGGCTAACGACACCTCACCAACAACAACCTAACCAAACCGAAGGTGCCAACGAAATGGGGGCTGGACCTGAACCACCTCCAAGAATCCCCACAGACAATGTCAACACCTTCGTCGAAGTGTTACAAGCTCTGCAGCACTCGCAACAACAAATGATGGAAGAAATCCATCAACTGAAGACAGACAGGACGAAAGAAAAAGGAAGCCAGCATGATCCAAAACATGTGGCAGAAGAGACACTAGTGAGAGGTGTCCCACAGAATGCGGATCAACGTTTTATTACTATGGTTGAGGTAGCGACTCTCCTGGAGTAGGAGAGAAGCTAAGGGACCAAAGGAGAGATTCTACGCACGTAGGCCTCCATAGCCACTAAGGGTGCTCAGTAAACCATACCTCGAGAGGTATGAGCCGCGAATTTTCACACAATATGATGGCAAAAAGGGAAGTGTTGTTGAACACGTGAGCAAGTTCATTGATATGCTTGGTCCTTATGCTGTAGACGAGGACTTATGTCTTCGAGAATTTTTTAATCACTGTGTGATCGGGCTTACACCTAGTACATTAGCTTAAAGCTAGGATCGATCCTAACATGGGATGATATGATGGATGTATTTTGTACCAAATACTTCCACGGAGAAGAAACGATGACACTTGCAACACTACAAGCGACCAAATAAAAGAATGGTGAAGACTTGATGGAGTACATCAAGAGATTCAGGGACATAACACTCGACTGTTATGACCACTGCGAAGAAAGGACACTAGTAGAGATGTGCATGACGAATATGATCAGGGAGTACAGGACAGTCCTAGAGAACTTAGAGATCTCTCAGTTCACCCAATTGTTGCAAAAGGCGAGAAAAACGGCCTAATTCGTAAAGCCGAGCACAGACAAAAGAAGTGCCCTGCAAGCCATGGCGGTGTCCACTGGTGAGCAGAGGAGAAAGACAAACGGGAGAGATTACGACACTCCCCCGCCAATACTATGCACGTTAAAGGAGCTAGACGTACTGCTAGACAAATGGGTAGTAGATGAAATTTTCAAACCTAACCAAGTTGCTAGGGAGCCCATAGAGGAAGAACGGAGGGACTCATGTTTTTGTCATTTACACAATTATATCTAACATTCTACCGCAAAATGTTGGGCACTCCATAGATTAGTCCATCGCAGGATAAAAGAAGGGACGCTAAAACTGTCCCAACAAAAAGTCCAAAGAAACCCATTCCCAAACCACAAAGGGAAGGGTGTAGTAGCAGTGGTAATTTGCGCAGATCTTGGAAAAGACGAAGAAGAAAACTTGGCCTTGCCCGTAGCGGCCATTACCACTTTACAACAGAGCTCTAAGTTCAAAAATTTGTTCGACCCGTTGGGACTCTCAGCAAAGGAAAGAAAAGTAGCCACGGAGGCTTTGGTGAGCATTGCCTCCAGTGCAGGAGTAGAATGCCTATCGCCAGAAATATCATATGATAAGGCTCTTACAGGAATCAACTGAGATCACTTTTAGTGATGAAGATATGGAGGTGGGACACCCAGATCACAGGAGACCCTTATATCTGGTGGCATCCATAAACCAAATTCTCATAAAAAGAGCCCTGGTAGATACAGGTGCTTTTGTGAATCTCATCCCATTGAGCACTCTGCAAGCAGCAGGAATTTCAAAAAGGAAGATTCAAGGATGCCCGATGGAAATAACAAGGTTCGACGGAAGGGGCGAGTACACAGTAGGCCACATTCAACTGTGGTTGAAAGTAGGCCCTATAGCCTCTTTAGCTCAGTCTCATGTGGTGAAAAACAGAAGTGTCCTATCACGTGCTTTTGGGGAGGCCATGATTACACAAACACCGACTGGTCCTATCCACCTATCACCAATGTGTGAAAGGAAGATTGAATGACAGGATGATACGCATAGCCGCAAACCCTTCACCATTCGAGCAAGTAGAAACCCACTTAGTAGAAACTATGTTCTACGACCAATGGGCTCCGTCTAGAGAAAGTTCAGTATCAAAGCCACGAGACACCTTCGTGCATAAGTGGGAAGATGTCCAGAATGACCCAGAACCCGATCTAAGGAAATTATTGGCAAGGAAGAGGAAAAGGAAAGAAGCACCTACCATAGGATTTGATGACACACCCCAATGTGTCAGGATCCGAGGACCGGATGGCAGGATCGTATACAAATTATGAAGGAACGTGGGGCTCGCGATTGAAACATAGACGGGCCCCACCCAGAAAGGGTAGCACGAGAGTTTGACGTGTTGCAAAGTCCAAGAAAGCTCAGAGGAAGAAAGTGACAAGGAGGAGAGCAAAGGAGCTATGGCAAAAAAGGAGGTATAGGTTATAGTAGAAGAAGAAATGGAGGAAGTTGACCTAGGGTCTGCTTCGCAAGGGCCGAGGCCCATCTCAATTAATGCAAGTTTGACGAAAAAGAGAAAGAGGAACTGGTACTGTTGTTGAAAGAGTTCAGAGATGTGTTCGCATGAGACTACAGTGAAATACCAGGGTTAGACCCTGGGTTAGTAGCACATATGTTAAATATGGACCCGCAGGCCAAGCTAGTTGTTCAGCTTACCAGGATATTTCACACTAAAATAGAAGGGCAAATAGTCAAAGAAGTGCAGAAATTGCTGGCCGCAGGATTCGTCAAGCCCATTCAACACCCTCGCTGGCTATCCAACATAGTATTAGTAAGGAAGAAGAATGGCCAGATAAAGTGTTGTGTAGATTTCAGAAATCTCAACAAAGCGTGCCCGAAGGACGAATTCCCACTGCCAAATATGGATTTACTGATAGATTCTGCGATAGGAAGTGCCATGTTCTCATTCATGGATGGTTTCAGTGGGTACAACCAGATCAGAATGTCACAAAAGGATGCGGAGAAAATTGCTTTCAGAATACTCATAGAAAATTTCTATTACACTGTGATGCCTTTTGGGTTAAAAATGCAGGTGCAATTTATCAACAAGTAATGACGGCCATATTCCATGATATAATGCATCAGGAGTTAGAAGACTATGTGGATGATGTAGTGGTTAAATCAAAGAGGAGAGAAGAACACTTCCATGTGTTAAAAAGGGTGTTCGAAAGATGTAGAACCTTTAAATTGAGAATGAACCCTCTCAAATGCGTATTTGGAATATTCTCCGGGAAATTCTTGGATTTCCTAGTTCACAGCAGAGGAATAGATGTAGACCCAACTAAAGTCATGGCCATTGCAACTATGAGACCTCTAACCACGGTGATTCATCCGGAGATTCATCCCTAGGTTAGCATCAATCACTTCAGCCTTCACCAAATTGCTCAGGAAAGGGCAAAGTTTTGAATGGGGAGAAGCGCAGCAGACGGCCTTCAAGAGGTTGCAGCAGATCATGATGAACCTCCTCATAGTGCAGGCCCCTATCCACAAAAAACCAATGATGCTTTACATGACCACCAATTCATATGCCATTGGTGCATTAATTGCTCAAGAAGATGAAAGCGGCGTCGAGCAACCAGTGTACTACATCAGTCGCGCCTTAAAAGATGTAGAAACTCGTTACCCAAGGACAGAAAGGACGTGTTTGGCAATTGTATATGCCTCACAAAGATTACGCCACTATTTCTTGGCCTACGAGGTATGGCTGATGACCAAGTCCCATGCCATTAAAACTTTGTTACAGCAATCAATCCTCTCCAGCAGGATATCCCAATGGTTATTACAATTGTCACAGTATGACTTGAGAATGGAGGCGCTTAGGGCAGTGAAAAACCAGGCTATAACAGACTTATTGGCACAGTTTCCAAGAAAGGAAGAATTCTTGCTGGGTGATGAAGTCCCAAGGGAGGTAGCCATGGCAGAGTAGGTCAGAGAACAATGGGTAATGAAATTTGATGGGTCTTCTACCGCACAGTTTGGAAGAGTTGGAGTAGTTTTGTACCATAAAGAAGATAAAGCAGTAGCACTATCATTCAAGTTGAAATTCTCCTGTTCAAACAACACGACAGAATACGAAGCACATACCTAACCGGGCTGGCCACAACTCTTGAAATGAGAATCAAGCATTTAAGGGTGCTGGATAATTCAAACTAAGTGGTCTGCCAGACCAAAGGGAGTTTCTACCTAAAAGAGCCCAGCCTAGCCCCGTACAGAGTAATAGCCTAGAAAATGGAAGAAAAACTTTTAACTTTTGAAATAGAACATGCCCCAAGGAACGAAAATTGGTTTGCTGATGCGCTGGGCGCACTAGGTTCCCAAATAATGTTTGAAGGGGATAGCACCAGAGTAGAGGTCAACAAGAGAGAAGAATCCATAATTGAAATGTTGAAAGAAAGATTCCAAGAAGAACATTGTGAAGGGGATTGACGGATACTCATAAGGGAAGCTTTGATTGGGAAAGAAGAAGCCATGGAGCTAAAAATACATAAAGACTACGCCCTGGTGAGGGAAGAGCTATATCACAGGATGTCGGGTAGAGTCTTGTCCAGATGCGTGGGGCAAAAGGAGGCCCAGAGAAAGTTGAAAGAAGTATATGACAAGACTTGCAAATCCTGCGAGAAAGTTAGCCTTTACCACAGACTTCAAAGAGTAGGCTTTTATTGGCCAAAAATGGGTAAAGATGTAGACCAAGTCCAAACCCAGTATGGGAACTGCTAACTTGCGATAGACAGAAAGGAAAGTTACGCTGTGTTCATTAGCGAAAACTGGAGAAGCCTATTTATACAATACCTAACAGAAGCCGCAAAAGCACAGTGAAAAATATAAGCTTAAGACATTGGCAACACGTTATTTTATGCATAATGTGGTCCTTTTAAAAAAAGAGTATGATGGAGACCCCTTGAGGTGTTTGGGCTTTGAAGAAGCAAGGGAAATGGTGAAAGAAGCGCACCTAGGAGAGTGTGAGGAGCACTAGGGAAAGAAAAAGTTTTACAGATACTTGCTGCAAATGGGCTACTACTGGCCTACCATGAAAAATAATACGACAGAATTTGTAAAAAGGTGCCACAGTTGCCAAGTACAGGCCAATTTGATTCATACTCATCTGCAGAATTTGCATAGCATGGTCGCATCATGGCCCTTCCACACTTGGGGGCTTAACTTGGTTGGACCGATGAATCCGCCGTCGCGAGGATACATATGGATACTAGTGGCTACAGAATATTTTACTAAATGGTCAGAAGCCGTACCACTTCGTAAGGCCACAGGAGAAGCAGTGGCAAACTTTATCAAGGAAAATATAATTGTAAGATTTGGAGTTCCCCACAAGATCATCAGTGACAATGGTATGCCTTTTGTCAACAATGATGTAAGGAAAATACTAGATTTCTACCAAGTCAAGCATCACCAGTTATCACCTTATTACTCTTAAGAAAATGGGCAAACAGAGGCAACTAACAAGACTCTCATAAAGATTATCAATAAAATGAGCCAAGAGCATACAGGAGGATGGGCAATGCACCTACCAGACGCTCTTTGGGCTTATAGAAGTTCACCTAAGTCAGCCACAAGTTTTTCACATTTTTCCTTGGTCTACGAAACTGAGGTGATGAGCCCAACAAAAAAATGACCCCATCCCTGAAAGTCATGCAGATGCAAAAAAAAAAGAGAATGAAGAAGAAGTTTTTGCGACAGAAAGGTGCAAAGACCTGGAAGGACTTGATGAAAAAAGAGAATAGACCTAAGAACACAGCCGCAGATAAAGACAAAAAAATGACTTAGGCCTACGACAGGTTGACTAAAGAGTGAGTATTCGTGGAAGGGCAGTTTGTTCTAAAAGTGGCAAACTATGTTAGAAGAGGTCTCTGACAGGACCATCGAAGTTTGCATCGAAGTGAGAAGGACCCCTTGTGATAAGAGAGGCACATCTAAGTAGATATTACCGCTTGACCCAGATGGATGGCAGGGACTTAATGGATCCCATCAATGAAAAATGATTGAAACACTACTATGCATGAGAAGAAAAGTTATGTAATTATCCCTTTCTTTTGTTTTGTTGAAAAAACTCTTATGTTTCCTTTTACTTTGTTTTTCATCTCTCAAGTGACTATGTCACAAGACAAAATTTTGTAACTTGCTTTCATAAAGATACAATAAAAAGCATGAAGTATTATCATCAAATGTCATAGCAAAAGCAAAAACATTAGCAAAGTGTAGCATCATAAATTATAAACCCAAACTATAGCAAACTAGCCCAAATAAGTGCTATGGGAAATATAATGTACTAAATAGAGTAATAAAGTAAAAGAAACAACAAAACGAAGAAGAAAATGCATCATCCTCAATAAAGTCCAGAAATGAGTGGCTGATCTCCAAAACGATTGGATCCACTTGTGCTAGAGATGAGACGCTCGCGACGATCTTCCAAATCTGCCAGTTCCTTTCTCAGAATCTCAAGACGTGAGTTAATAGCATCAACATCAAGCTGGACTGTAAGGCGACATATAGAAAGAGGCTCAGGCTCATCCTAAAAGGCAAAAAGAAGGAGATATGAAGATCAAAGTAACTTTTGGGCGAATGAGGTAACCAAAAACATGCAACAGACTGAACACATGCGAATATAAAGAAAAAATAAGAGAGAATGAGCAAGAAGAAATATACCTCCGATTCAGATTCCTCGAGCATAATGGGACGGGCAGCTGACGTATCCTCCTTGTGCTTAGATTGCAAAAGGAAAAAAGGATAAGAGAAAGAGTCAAAGAAAAGAGTCAGCAAACATGTCAAGATTCAGGAAAAGTCAAAAAAAGAAAAGTATATATATATGTACTTGAAAGACAAAGCAAGAAAAAAGTTTTTAAGTAACGTACTCTTCGCTGAATGACAGGCGCAGGATGGAGAGTTGTCTTCCTCTTACTGTCTCGTGTTCTACTGGCAGAAGTAGCACCTATGAGAGGCTAAGGAGTGGTAGACTTAGGCTTGTTGGCAGATTTAAGATTGGCAAGAACTTTCTTGGTTAGTATAGAAATGTTTACTATTTTAACTTTCTTTTCCCAACTTGAGGGGTAATCACCTGTATGTCAATACCATCCTTTTTTCTCTTCATCCCATTCAAAGATAGCAGACTGACTCTGTTTCTTAGCATAAGCCAACACGGACTTGGAAGGAAGGAGCAACCGAGGATTGGGAGAGACAACCATACTAAGTCCCTCAAGAGGTATGAGAGAGAAATCGCGAGTGTCAGCCAACTCTTGCTCAAATGAGGTCATTACAGCCTGCCAATAGCTGTGCATATCAGGAGTGTAAAGACCCTCCCTCAGGGAACCAGGAACCGTAACCGCACTGAAACGTTGTTTCCAAAAATCAAGTAGTTAGTATAAATAATTGCAATAAGTGATATCAGAATTGCAATAAGTGATATCAGAACTGAATGAGGGCTCATTTTTGTTGTTTCACTTTGCATGGAGTTTCATTTGTGAGATTACAACTAAATCAAGGTCTAATACACCCGAATTGCTCTAATAAAATGTGAAACCCGTTTCACATTAATGAAAACAATACCAGCGTAATCCCTACAATTAGGAATAGAATTATAAAAATAGGAAAGCAAACCATATCACATTATTAAGGACTAGGAGCCCCAACATAATAAATAGGTAGTTCAATTTGAAGCCAAAACTAACCAATTACATCCCATAAAGTTCTCAACAACATTAAAACCCCAATTCAAAAATGAGATCTGGAATAAAGTATAAAAATAATTAATTCTGAAACAATTTTCTTTGTGCTTCTTGCATCAGTATGTGTTCGTGTGGATACTTGTCCGACTGTCTGTGGATGAACATACGTATGTGTGCACAAAAATTTATACAGATACTATGAGTGTGTATGAGGAGGAGAAGAGGATGCCACATTTATAGTAGAAGGTGTTGGCATATCGACAAGACATTTATTTCATGAAAAAAATATCCTTTCTTCCCTTGGCAAGACAAGTTAAGAGGGTAGGTTAAAATATTTCATTTAACATTTTTATTTCATTTTTTTTATAGGCACTTAACATTTTTATTTCTATTTTCCAATATTTTGCCGAGTTTAAAATTTTTCCACATTTTCCCACTAGCCAAACAAGGAAATAGAGAATCTAAACATTAAAATTTTCCCACATTTTCTCACTAGCCAAACATTTTCTCACATGCATTGACTACTAATGCATGCAAGCAGAACATAATAGTCAACCAAAAATAAACTAAAAAATTAAAAAAAAAAAAAATCAACATAATCCAACAAAAATTTTAATAATAATAAAAAAAAAAATTAATACTCATACCCAGGTAAACCTTAATGCAATCTTTGGCCTCAATTCCAGAATTTAAAGCAGACCCACATGAATAGACACAAAAGAAAACAAAATTAAACAAGTGGAAAAAATTGCTTTATGAAAACAAAACAAAAAAATCACGGAAAAGTGAAGTCAACTCACCCAACTTGCCTTCGTTTCTTGGGCTCAACGATGAACGGAAACAAAAACAGAAACAAAAAAAAAAATGATGACAATCAAATAAAAAACGCCAACCCTAACCCTAACAAAGAGAATAGAGAAAAGACAGCAATAGAAAATTTTCATTTCTTTACAAAAAGTTGTCAAACACTTCTTTTCCCATTATACAAAACTCTTAACTCTTGAAGATGGGAAACTGAAAAATCCAGTCCCAATTTTTTTATGGGACATTGTACTGCTGCTGCCTGAAAACTAACAAAACGCATAGGATATCAGATTGCAACCTTTTGGTCAGAATTTAATGATCAAATATAAAAATTCTAACCTACACAAAACACATACAATTCCCATTCATTGACTAAATGATCAAATATAAAAATTCTAACCTACACAAAACACATACAATTCCCATTCATTGACTATTCTATGTTATGAAAGCTAAACCAGTTGCTTAGGCTGCCAGTGCCACCAAAAGTATATCATGTATAACACGCCATAACTTTTATTATATTTTTTATAAATAATTTCACATCTGCTTAATTAGCCCATTTAAGTTCAATACTTCAATGTTCTCTCACATAACTAACTGAATATGGTACCAGATTTACCACAAGCATGGCCATCTAAAAAGATAGGAGTTATTGCCATAATTTATGGTTAATTTCATTTTTATAGATTATAGGAAAACTGAAAACACACCATTTGATTTTTGTTTTATCATTCAGTATTATGATCATCAATTCTAACTTAAAAGATGCATGCACTTGTTATTTATTCTTTATAGGGTGAAATTTTACATTACAAAAAGCAAAAACATGAGAAAGAAAAAGGGATCATTATGAGGTTATCTAAAGCATGAAACACTCAAAACCAACAATATTACAAATATCCAACTAATCATATGTAGGAAATAGAGTTTTCAAATGTTATTATTTCATAATTCACTCTTTGAACTCTGCAACTAATTTACATTGAGCACAAATATGCAGTTACAACACAAAGTAGTGCCCATAAAGTAACAACACATCACAGTAATACAAAGCACAGAGAGAGGTTCAGGAATATGGGATTAAGGGTTCATTACTCGCATCCTTGTTTTTCTACCAAGTATTTGATATATCTAATAATACAAATTATAAGTTCTTTAATATTTCCAAGTTTTTCTGCGTATGCAATAGTCATGAGAAAAAATTTCCAAGTTCTTTTTGCATATGTAATAGTCATGAAAAAAAAAAATTCACAGGAATGATAGAATTGTGTCTTCATGTGTGCGTGTGATGTGCATGTTCGTGTTTGGTGCAGCACTAGAAGTGCAAAGAGTAAAAATAATGGGGGAAAAGGGAATGAGTCACAAAACTCCATTGACAAGGCAAGTTAAGAGGGTAAGTTACAGTTTTTCATAATTTCATTCAACATTTTTATTTCTATTTTCTAATATCTTGCCAAGTTTAAAATTTTCCCACATTTTCTCACTTGTATTAACCACTAATGCATGCAAGCAAAACATAATTATCAACCAAAAAAAAACAAGAAACAAAAAAAATTAAAATCAACATAACCCAACAACAATTTTAATACAAAAAAATAAAAATAAAAATAATACTCAAAACCTAAATTAATACTCATAACTAGGTAAACCTTAGTGCAATATTTGGCCTCGATTCCAGAATTTGAAGTAGACCCACATGAAAAAAACACAAAGAAAACAGCATTAAAAATGTGAAAAAATTGCTTCTGAAAACAAACAAAAAAATCATAAGTTGATTCACCCGTCTCGCCTTCAATTCTTGGGCTTGGTGATGAACGGAAACAAAAACACAAACAAAAAAAATGATGAGAATCAAATCAAAAACCATAACTCTAACAAAGAGGAGAGAAAAGAAAGCAATAGAGAAAAGTTTTCTTTTCCTTTTTTTTTTTTTGTTTGTCTAGACTGAAGAGAGAATAAATAAAAGGAGCGGAATTAGTTTAATTTATAAGGGAGAGCAATATGATGAATGAATTAAAATTTTGAAAGACAACATAGATGAAAAATTTGATTTGCAATCCCAAATTCTTAAGGCAAGCCAAAATTCAACTAGAATATGTTTAATATAAACATAGGTCAGACACTTACCCAACAAAACTTCATGAGAGAAAAACCTTAAAGAAAAATAGAAGCAAACAACAAAATTACAACTCAACAAAAAACCATAACAAACAAAAAATCCTAAAGATGAAGAACAATTACATCTCTAAAGAAGAAATTAACAACAAAATTACTAAATTTCAAAATGTTGTTTTATCAACATAGCAAATATGAACTTCTGGAACCTATAAATAGGGCCACATACCAAAACCAACAACCAAATTATAGCACAAGTTTGGAACAAAGGAAGCAACCAAGATGACCAAATTTAGTAGTGAAATAAAGTAGAAAAGCGCATTTATGAGATAGTGGAAACCTAAGCAAACCTCAACTCCAAAAAAATCATTATTTAAAATCTTAGAAGTTCAAAATTCAGATCTTTAATACTTTTCCTCTAAACCACTTTCAAGTAACTAAATAGCTTTCTTGCTAATCACACAAACTCCAACTGTTTACATAAGGAATCATCAGAAATCAAAAGAAACAAATCCAAATCTTAAATCTCACTCTACAACATCACAAATTTTCAAAGAAAATAAAGGAGCTGGGACATAGCGCAAGATCTTACCTCAGGAAAACCTTGGGTTGCATCAAGAACGCCTTCTCCATCTGTAATGTACATAAACAGTGTCTTTAGAAGCAGAACAAAAAAGCCTTGGAATCATAATATACATAAAGGGGAAAAAGATATGAGATCTAATGAAACCTATTCTGCCATGGTTAGGGTTTGTCCTAATTGATAGAATTTTATCCATGAAAAATTGTATAAATTGACTTCATTTTATACAAACTATTTCTAGGTCATCTATCTAACTTCATTTAACAATAACAATTTTCAGAGCCAGGCTTGTAAAGAAGATCTTGGATTGGAGTAGGGATTAGCAAGGAAATGACACAGAAATCAAGTTGTTTAATGCAATCTCTTTTAAATTAAATCATTCAAATAATAGCAAATGACTAACAGCATAAGACTTTTGAAAACCAATTTTAAATCAAAACCTTAATTCTAAATCTAACCCAATCACCAAAATTAAAACCAACCAAAATGCCAAAAACTAAGTCATATGAAACACCTAAATTAAAAATAAAAATATCATGTTTTCAAGCCTCTATAAAATTTGATGAAGATTAAGTCTTTCAAACATGGAAAACTCAACTTGTCCACAATTATGTTATGGGTAAAATCTAATAGAACCCAACAAGAATTAATTGACATTGACACCCAAAAATCTGTAACATATTTAGAACCTTATATAGAAGCTTTGGATTAGAAGAACACAAATTAGTAAACAAAAGTGCCAAACTGGATCCAAAAACCACAAGCATTAGTGTTATTTAAGTAGTCTGTAGAAAACTGTTATGAACTTGTTGTTGCAACAATCCATAACTCCTAGCATATAAACCCAACGACCCATCAATCATTTTTCCTTCAATTTCCTGAACCTCTCTCATTCACATAACTTGAAATTGTCTTCCAAAGCTAAATACCAAAATTTTAAGACCAAGTTCAGGTTCAATACCCATATTACAACCATAAATAGTCTACCAAATAAGTAAAAATCTCCAAACTGACAATCAAAAACACCAAGCCACCTTTAAATCAAACCCAAATTCACTTAACCCATGAATTAGTTCTCAATGATAAATTTCATATTTATAGAGAAAATCCCAAACTCTTATCTCAATGCACAACCCATCACAATATATAATGCATAAAAAAATTATATCCGCTTCTTAGTTTCCCATAAACCTTTTTTTTAAAAAATAATTCTTTGCAAGTGTTTTCCCCTAAACTTTAAAATACAAAATCTCAAAACAACATTATGATTCAATTCATCCCCTTTCTACTACATAAAACCCTCTCATTCACAAAACCTGAAAATTTCTTCCAAAGTGAAATATGAAATCACTAAGACCAAGTCCAAGCGCAATATCAATCCCACCACCTAGTCTACTAAATCAATGAAAATCTCCTATCTATCACCTCACATTCATATGCCCATAATTCTTTTCCAAATAGGCATTCGAAACACTAAGCCACTTCTAAATCAGACCCAAATTCCTTGAACCCACAATTCATTCTCAATGATAAATTAAAAATTTCTAGAGAATCATAATCTAAAACTTCCTCACAAATTACAAACTTTGAATTTATATCCAAAATTAAAGGTTCAGATCAATGCCTACACAAACTTCAAAAAAAATAAATAAATAAAATTTGCAAAACAAAATCAATCTCCCAAAAAACAAACAAACAAAGAGGAGCAAATCAAGCATAAAACTCTTCAACACCTGCACCAATGAAAAACAATCAAATTCAATCTAGTAAATATGAAAAGAGAAAACGCAAGGATATAATATTAAAAAAAAAAATAAAAAACAAAAACAAAGAGAGATATCAGTGATGACTGATAAGGGCTTTAATCATGCAAGCTCTACATCCCTTACAATCCTTAAAGCCTTCCCTCTATTGTAAGTGGGTTGTAAGTTGCCACTACCGTCCATCTCATCTCTTCTCTTCTCTTTTCATAGAAATATCTAACGCTTATTTCTTCAATTGAACTGGAGTTGAAAAGAGAGAACAAATCTCTCTATTTAGTTTTAATTTCTTATTGATGCTAGGGGAGATATTGTCTTAGATGGGAATGGAGACAAAGGAGACTCGAGTCTTAGAGACTCGAGTTCCTTCAATCTCTCTCACTGCAACTTTGCCAACTGATTAAATAAATCAACACACCAACAATACAAATTCAGCTCTATCGCTTGCGCTCATGGGCGTGGACGTTGATGGGTTCCTACGAAAAACGGAGGACAAGGATGTGAGAGAGAGAATGGGTTCCTAAGAAGAACAAAGGAGGAGGATGAGAGAGAGAGAGGAGAGAGTAGAAAGAAGAGAAGCGTTGATCGAATAATCTACCAATTAGTTTTTGCCTCTTACTCTAGTGTGTGCTTCCATAGGTTCCTAAGGGGCAGATACCATGCAGTCGGCCCATAGATTTTCCTTCCTTTTGCCACATTTTGCGGGCTAGACTCCAAAAGAGTTAACCCAAAAATAGTTTTAATAAGGGATGGGTTTTACAGAACACAAGTCTTAGAAACTCGAGTTCCATGTGAATTAGTTATCCACATCAACTTTTGCCACCTTAGAACTCAAGTCTTTGAAACTCGAGTTCCTTCATCAAGCTTAAGTCTCATAGATTCAAGATGTTACATAACAAAATAGTTTGTAAAAACCTGTCAACTAACAAAATTGTTTGTAAAATCATGCTAAAAGCCAAAAAAAAAAAAAAAAAAAACAAGAAAACTTGTTAGGCCTAACCTTTCAAAAGCCAATCAACAATTTGCATTGATGGCTGAATTTATGGATAATAATTGTAGTGACCCAAAAGGAGAGGGTTTGCATTCCATAAAATCCTACATCGCCCAAGAAAGCACATGGAGATGTGTTTATAAGGAATGACCTCCCTTTAATGTGTAGAAGAATTTTCCCTCGCTGTTGTGTGCGCTTTGGAGAAGAACCGTAAGGGGTATAGGCCTTAAAGTAGACAATATCTACATAGTTAGGACGGGATCAATACAAATGGTATTAGAGTCACACCTTAGCCGGAAGTGTGGGCTCCACACGTGAGGACGTGTGTGCCTAAAAGGGGGTGGATTGTAGTGACCAAAAAGGAGATGTCTTGCATTCCATGGAATCTCACATCGCCTAGGAAAGCACATGAAGATGTGCTTATAAAGAATGACCTCCCTTTAATGTGTGTAGAGGTTTTTTCCTCCACTATTATGTGTTTTGGGGGAGGACAAAACACTGAGAGGTATAGGCCCCAAAGCGGCCAATATCTACACAGTTAGAACGAGATCGTTACAATAATGGTTCTAGGGAATTAAGATGTGAAAGACCCCAAGATGAGATAATTTATCATGTAACTATATAGACTTCAAAGATTGATAAGTTTGAATAAGACATTACCAAGAATAGGAGGTAGAATATGCATAACCATACCAGCTGATGGATTTTATTTTAAGGCATGCAAGTGCTTGTGGTCAACTGACATCCAATCAACCACATATTACATGAAATTCACCTAAACAAAAAGCAACCAAAATACCTTAACAACAGTAAATTCCTATAAAGTATATGTACCCTACAAAAAAAATAGATATAAGAAGCTAATCAATACTGGAACCCTTCACTTACTACCTCAACAGCTTTTAAGTGTAAATATGCATTATTAACAGAAAATTAAAAAATAATAATATTTCCCAAAGCCAAAGTTTACCTACCAAAAACAGTGAAAAGCATCAAATGAATCCAAAATAACTAAAAATAACAAACAAAGTATTCAGCCTTTTGAGACAAAGTAAATTCGATAGCAAGTACCCAAGGTCACACAAAACCAGTTGGCAAACACAAAATGAATATACAAATATGAATATGCATGTAGAGCTTACATAGGTCAATTGCACGTACATATATATAATAAGTGTTCAACACATCTATTCCACAAGAAATTTTTTTTTTTTTGATAAGTAACGGAAGATATATATTAAAGAAGAACACAGCCCCGTACATAGGAAATGTACTAGACCGGCAAAAACATCAAGAAACCAAATTACAACGATCAATCAAAACATGAAGAGAAAAGCACGAAAAAGACGGTATAACTAAACACCATTCGAGTAGAGTAAAAAAGAAATAAGACTTAAACTCAAGAATGGACCGCTCATGACCCTCAAAGCTTCTGGCATTCCGTTCCTGCCAGATACACCACATCAAAGAGTGCGGCACCATCCTCCATATAACTATATTGCGATGACGCTTGAAGTTACATGACCAACAATCCAACAAATCCACAACCCTTTGAGGCATCACCCAACAAATACCAAACAAACAAAAGACTATACTCCACATCTCATAGGCCAAAGGACAATGAAGGAGGAGACGATCAACAGATTCCCCACACCTTTTGCACATAAAACACCACTCAAGGACAATAAAATGCCTTTTTCGAAGGTTATCTATAGTTAGAATCTTGCTTAAGGCCGCAGTCCACGAGAAAAAAGCTACCCGGGGGGAACCTTCGATTGCCACATCAATTTCCATAGGAAGGGAATGACAGTAGAGGGGGGGATAGGGAGTGATAATACCCGCTCACCACAAAAACCCCTACTATTGGCCGGCTTCCAACAAAATTTGTCAAAACCAACACCTCGCACCTTGGTGGAGTAAATCAGACTCATACACGAATCCAAAGATTGAGACTCTTGATCATTCACTAGGTGGCAAAACTCGAGGACCCAAAAAATTCTCCCATTAGCAAAGCACATAACCTCAGAGACTGAAGCATCCCTTGTCCTACTAATATTATATAAATCAGGAAATGCCTCCTTAAGAGGACAATCCCTACACCCCACATCAACCCAAAACTTCACACGACAACCATCCCCCCCATCATACCGAAGGAACTTAGAAAAATTCAGCCAACCTCTTCTAATGGACTTCCACAAACAAACACCATATGCTCCAGGCACGAATTTTGTACACCAACCACCCTACTCATTCCCATACTTCGCCCCAATGACCCTTCTCCAAAGAGCATCGTTCTCCACACCATAACGCCACAACCATTTGGCTAATAGGGCAGAGTTAAACCTTCTCAAGTACCGAATGCCAAGTCCTCCATTCTTCACTGGCCTACAAACCTTCGACCAACTTACTAAATGAAGTTTACGATCGTCACCAATACCATTCCAAAGAAAGTCTCTTTGTAAATCCTCCATCCGCTTGGCCACCTTAGCAGGAATAGGGAAAAGGGAAAGAAAATAAGTAGGCAGGCTAGAGAGAGTACTCTTAATGAGTGTGACCTTGCCCCCTTTGGATAAATACAATCTCTTCCAACTAGCTAGCCTTCTCTCCATCTTCTCCAAAATAGGATTCCAAACCGTCTTATCTTTAAAGGAGGCACCCAACGGAAGACCAAGATATTTCAGCGGATGAGCAAACTCTCTACATCCCAATATCTCCACTAGCTCAAGCATATTAGGCACATCCCCAACTGGAACCAATTCAGACTTATTTAAATTAATTTTTAGCCCTGACACCTCCTCAAATCTAGAGAGAATCCCACGCATAACTGTTAAATGATTACTATCAGCATCACAAAAAACAAGAGTATCGTCCACAAACAACAAATGGGACACCGTCAACAAGGAACCAGTAGCTCTCACTACTGAGAATCCCGAAAACTGACCTGCCACAATAGTTGTGTCCAACATACGACTCAAAGCCTCCATGACAATATCAAAGAGAAACGGAGATAACGGGTCACCTTGCCTCAGACCTCTAGAACTCCTAAAAAAGTCAGAAGGACGACCATTGATCAAAATGGAGAACTTAACAGTAGATATATAACACCTGATCCATCTTCTCCACTTATCAGAGAAACCACACTGCTGTAACATAAATAGAAGAAACTCCCAATTCACATGGTCATAAGCTTTCTCAATATCCAGTTTGCACAACACCCCCGGAACCCCTGCCTTCAGTCTACTGTCTAAACACTTAGAAGCAATTAGGACAGAATCCAAAATTTGACGACCTTCCAGAAAGGCATTCTGAGATTTTGAGATAATACCGTGAACCACCCTTCGCATTCGATTAGCTAACACTTTAGCAATAATCTTATATAACCTTCCCACCAAACTAATGGGCCGAAAGTCTTTAACATCCACAGCATCATTTTTCTTAAGAATGAGAGCAAGGAAAGTAGCATTGAGACTCTTTTCAAACACTGCATGAGCATGAAAATTATGAAACACATTCATAATTTCATTTTTCAACAAGCTCCAACAAGATTGAAAAAAAGCCATTGAAAAACCATCCGAACCTGGCGCTTTATCACCATTGAAATCCATGACCACTCTAGAAATTTCATCCTCATCAAAGGGTCTGTCCAGCCAATTGGCATCTTCCTCAGATATGCTAGAAAAAGCAATCTCATCCAAAAGAGGTCTAAAAACCTCATTCTCCGAGTATAACTGTCTATAAAAATGAGAAATGCACCCCTCTATGATCCCCTAATCCGTGGATAACTCACCATCCACCATAAGCCTATCGATGGTATTGCTTCTTCTATGAGAATTAGCAATACGGTGAAAAAATTGTGTGTTCCTATCTCCCTCTTTAAGGAAAAGAGCCCTAGACTTCTGCCTCCAGCAGATTTCTTCCAACAAAGTTGATTTTTCTAACTCTCCCCGAATTCGATCCTTTTCCAAACTTTCCTCCACTGAAAGAACACGATCTTCCTCGATAACTTCCAACACCTTGAGATCCTTCCACAAATTCTGCACCCTGAGACCTATATTACCAAACTCCTCCACATTCCATCTCTTCAAGTCCAATTTCAACATCTTCAGTTTGTTAGCCAAAATAAAACTAGGAGAACCTTGGAACGATAGGACTCCCACCAAGAACACACCCTTTCCAAAAAGCCCTCATCCTTTAGCCACATGTTCTCGAACCTAAAAGGTTTCTTACCTCCAAGAAGATTCCCCCCCTCCAGAAGAATAGGAAAATGATCTGAAAGCAATCTAGAGAGACGACGTTGACAAACAAATGGAAATTTCTCCTCCCAGTCAGTTGACAGAAGGAATTTGTCCAATCTAGAACTAGAAACCACCTCTCTAGGATTAGACCAAGTGAAGTTCCCCCCCACCAGAGGAAGATCAATTAGGCTAAGCTCTGAAATAAAAGCAAAAAACCTATGCATAGCTAAAGTAAAATATGTGAACCCAGAACGTTCAGAAGGAAACCGCACCACGTTAAAGTCACCTCCCACACACCAAGGCACTTCTCACCAACTACAAATGCCAGATAACTCCTCCCATAAGAGACATCTGTCACTATCTCAATTGGGCCCATAAACACCAGAGAAAGCCCAAACAAACTGATCCACCACATTTTTGAATTTACAATAGACAGAGAAGCGACCCACTACTTCCTCCACCTTCTCCACAACCCTATTGTCCCACATTAACAACACCCCACCTGAAGCACCCACAGAACCTAAATAGAGCCAATCCACATGATGACCTCCCCACAAACTGCAAATGACACCCTTGTTAATTACCTCCATCTTAGTTTCTTGCAAACAAACAATATCTGCTTTCCACTTGCGGATCAAATTGCTAACCTGAAGCCACTTCTCCTGCTCATTCAACCCTTTCACATTCCAAGACACAATTCTTAAATTCATTGATGCACTACAATAGCCCGATCCTTACCTGCACTCCTGCTCCTTTTTAACTCATTTTCCTCACCCCAAGAACTCAATAAATTCTTTAATTCACGATGCCCTTTATGCCCAGCCTTAACCATCTTCCTTTGAGATGCTACATCCAACATCCTCCTTTTTCTTCGCTCTTCTAGAGCTAAAAGCAAACCTGTAACTTGTTCTTCGAACCCCTTTAGAGAGGTCCCAACAGATTTCTGAAAAGCTTTTATTCTATTAGTTACCCAAAGTGACAACTTAGAATTGTCGACATCCACCGAACACCCTCTCTCCTCTACCATAGGGATCTCCATAACCACTGAGTTCTCCACTGCCAGAGGTGCCACATCAAGTGGTTCACCTAAATGTTTCCAATCCAACAAACCCACCTCAGAGTCCCCAGTCTCACCCTCTGACCCAAACTTAGAGGCAACAGAACCCACAAAACCATCATACTCAGAAACCCAACTACTAATTTGCCCCTTGTTAACAAGAGAATCCATACCTGAATTAACTACCCCCTCCAAAACAATCTGGTCTGACACTAAATTAGGAGAACGATATGCTGAGAGCGGGATAACTATTTTCCTCCCATCCCGAAATTCAATCATCCAATCATTGGAGTTACCCCATGTTTTGCTCAAGTCACCAACAAAATCACTGAGAGTTGGACCAAAATCCTGTGGAACTTTGGTGAAAATCTAGTCTGGCTTCACCGATCCCTCTTCTTGCTGAGAAGAACATGCCGAATCAATCTCAAAATTCCCCTCCTCTAGCCCCCTTCCAACCTCGACACTCATCGGTAAACTACTACCCACCTTTTGATTGTTGAGTGGCAACAGAACTGGCGGCTTGCTTGGGAGTATTTGCGGAAGCCCATGAACAGTGGGAGCTGTTGAAGACCCCAAGCCTAGAACCACCTGAAGAGGTACCGAAAGAGGAGATTCACATGCAAAAGTAGCTTTCGCACACTCCGAAATCGAAGACCCGATCCCCGAAACATGGCAAACTGATTCGCTAGGCTGAGGTGAAAACTCACACAACTGAACGTTGGAGAAGCTAGTAGGAGCGGACAACGTAGACGAGGCCACTTTTGACTGAGTTTCACTAGATTTAAAGGAGTTGGGTTTAGAGTTAACACGTACTGACTAAGGCTTATTAGACAAAGTATTATGGAGCCCAACTTGGGCTTTGGGTTTCCAAGCAGTATAGGGCCTTGGCCCACTTCCTTTCATTAACACATTTTTAAAATTGTGTAGCTTATTATTCCAAATGGGCTTCACAGCAACCAGGCCCACCTCAATAATCTTAGAAGAAATCACCTGTCACTGCCCATCAATCCCACGTTCCACTCGCAATGAGATATCCAAGGTCGGTGAAATATAACCACTACTACACGTAGCGCCCTTAATGACTGACGTGACAACCTCCCCATCACTCTCCTTTACAATCCCAGAATTCCCTCTCCAAGAAAAATCCTGATTCAAATTTTGAAAACCTGACAACTTCTCCTTCCCTTTGTAAACAACACCTTCTGGGTTTTGCTGGAACTTCTCTCTTAACACCCCCACTGGCTTCATGGTGATCCTTCTAGACTGAACACCGAGATTTTGGCTAACTGGAAAAATAATCTTCCTCAAATGGACACCAAATCTTCTCCAGCCACTCCCCAAGTTCCCTTCCGGTATGACAATGGAACCCCTCCGGCGGCCTTTATCTAGTTCAGAGAACAACAAAAAAGAGCCATGGGCATTGGAACCCAACTGAAGGATAAAAGTTTTATCTCCCTCCTGAACCGTTCTCGCAAACTGACCTGTCTGTTGCTTAGTTGCCAACTCCTCAACGTGAAACAAAATTCTCTTCGCACTCTCCTTACCTATACAGACAGAACGAGTGAACTACCTACCTCTTTCATAGATACATAAAGAGAAAAACGAACCCCCTTCCTCAACAGCAAACTCAAAAGATTTAGATTCAATAAAAACAAAAGTAGAACCACCCATAATTGTGAGAAAGAGATTCAAACAACTAAATAGATGTTGAAGGAGAAAGAAACAGAGCAAAAGAGAAAGCCATTACATCTTAGTGGATTACGAATAAATTAAAAAAAAAAAAAAAAAAGAATATTAACTGTGGATTGGAGGAATTTTTCTCCAAACTGGTTTACTTGTGGTTGTCTCATTACCGTTGGTATTGGTGGAAAATATGAGAGAGTTCTACTAAAGAGCTAAATATCAAAAGAGGACACATGTTGAAGGTGATTTCCAAAGCAAGGCATTATAGTGCTATTACAAATCATTCCCATTTTTGTTTTAAATATTCAGATAAAAGCAATTTTAAGTAGTGAAGTAATAGATTGCAGCATCATCTTCAGCCTTTTAAAATGATTACTTAAATAAAGCCACAACATTTTAAAAAAAGAAAAAATTACACACATCCAATCCAAAGAAATCTGTAAATAGATTGCATGTGCATAAACAGTTGGGTTCCACACATCCAATTCGTGGGAATTAAGAAACCAACAAAAAAAATATAATTCATAAAATTGAGAAACCAAATAAAATAATAATCTGCCAAAATTAAAAAGGCAAGAGGAAAACACGTGGAACGTTGGTGTTCCAATACCTAAGAGAGAGGGAGAAAGATTGGTACTGTTGTCCATGATGTAGCTTTCTCCATATTCATCAGGCCAATCCGTTTGCTAAAGAGGACAATGTCAAGGTTGTTGAAGCTCTTGGTGATGAGCACTTCAATTGTGTAGTCATGGCACAGCAAGTGCAAGGTTGAAAAATAAGTGGAATGGAAAATTTAAAAACAAAACTAAAAGTTACCTAGAGGCCGTATCATTTAGCTCAAAATCTTTATTTCATACCTGGAGTTTTGCAATTTCGTTTGCACAAAGGTGTAGTTGTTATTGACATCACTGATTCATAATCTATGTACATTGCAGCTTTGCTTGTCCCCATATGCCCAAAACTGCAACTGGACTTCTACCTTAGAAGACCCACAATATCAGACCTTTCCCAAGCTGCCAATGACTAAGCCTTCACTCAACACGGAAATCCAGAGTAAGAGAGACATCAGTAAAAACAATTTAATACTACAATGTGTTAAACACAAACTGATATTAATAGAAAAGGTGGAAAAAGAGAGAGAAATATGTGTTCATAACGCTCAAAGGAACTCACTGAAAGTTGTCCAAACACAAATCCAATGAAAAGAATGATCCAATATTCAAACCCATAATAAACCATATATTCTTTTTCCTCTATAATCTAGAACAGAAGATGATACTTATATTCCAAATGAGCACAACAAACATAAAGAATAAGAGCCAAAGTGGAAAAAATATCAAGAGCACACACAATTTGTCTCACAAATATAAAGGAATAAGCTCATAATAAATACTAGAGATTATTATAATTTAATGATTTAACTATCTTCAGCGATAATTTTATTGCTAAATTCATCCAAATTAGTTATAAACACTACCTTTTTCGCAAATTAAACACCCCCTCTTTCGCAAATTAAAGTTGTTATTCAATCAGCAGTAAATAGAGATACAACAGCCACTAATATAGCTTTCACAACAATATCTTGAAATTCCCAAGGAAATTAGATTCTCATTGACCCAGGGTACAGGCTACACCATTGCATTTTGCATGGACCCTTTTGTCTTTATACATGATGGTAGAACAGAATTCTTCAGTGTTATTCAACTAATCTACACTTGAAAAAAGTGACTGCAACATAATAAAATTATTATCTAAAAAGTATAATTTATTTAAAAGGAATTAGTATATATTTTCTCCCGTTAATGAAGAACTGCAATTTGTATGCACTTCCCTCCCTTTATGTAACTAAAATTCATTGGGATATGAAAGAAAAGTAGTAGCTACAATATTAATCTAACCCTTATCCTCATCCATCATAATTTATAAGTAATTGCAAAAGACTTTGACTAAGCAAAATAACAAACAGACCATGATGAAACTTCTAAAATTTTAAACACCCTACTCATATCAAACAGATGCTCAGATTAATGACTGCTATAACTTTAAACCTTATCCATCATTATTATCCTAAAATGTAAAAATGCAAACCCTTGCAAAAAACTAAACCTTCAACTGATAGATGAAAATAAAACATAAAAATATTAGTACTTACAAACGCAAACCCTTAAAGAAATCTTGTGATTTGAAAGGATATTACGGAACCCCCAAGATTTTAGAGTGTTTCAATATACCCCTCCACAACCAGTCCATATGATTCAGAATTACTAAAATCCAAATAGCCTAAAAGAGCATATACTAATAGCTAAAATGAATATAAGACTATTTGAGTGTAATACTGCTTTATTATAAGAAAAATATTTTCTTGAGTAAAAAATTGTCTGCATATGTAGGGTTGTCTCAAACTCAAGATCAAAATTCAGCTTCAATAATTTCAACAGCATACCAAGCATCATTGAATGTGACTTTTCATTTGACAAATTTCAAGCAGCTAAAGACAAATTCATAAAATTCAGCTTCAATTATTTCAACAGCATACCAAGCATCATTGAATGTAACTTTTCATTTGACAAATTTCAAGTAGCTAAAGACAAATTCATAAACTAACATCTCGTTCTATTGTAAGTGTTTCCAATAACATTATTATTTTAATTGTGATCATAGTTAAGTTTATAAAAATTTTATCTTGTGTTTGACTATTAGTTCTAGCAAGATGAGTGGGTTTGTTTGGTTTAACAATATAATAAATGCTGTAGATGAAACCAAAATTTGTGTTTAAAAAAAAAGTCATTCCACGAAACTCAAGTAGAGGAAATGGAATTGAAATTCAAATATTGTTCTGATAGTAGAATACTTATTGTTCTTCAATATAGTAGTAATATGAAACACAAAGGAGCAGTAATATGAGCATATGACAACTCACAATATTTCCACAAGTGCAAGCATAAAAACACATCTAGGTATGTAATTTTTTCCATCTCAATGATGAACATCTCTTTGCAGTGGATCACTTAAAACTTGATATGCTTCACTTAATATCTTCAAACATAAAAAATAATGAAGGAACTTGGAATTAAAAACATAATCTCTTAGCATAGTTTTAATATTGGCAACAGAGTCCTATGGGAAGAATCACTGAGAAGGAAAAGAACACATGATTTTGTTTATTATGATTCATTTGAAATGAGGTATGTGTCTGGAAAAATCAAGGAGGGGAGATCATGTTTTGCTCCCTATAATAATTACACATATTAGAAAGTAAACATGAAGCAGCAGATGACAGAGCAAAACACTTTGCATCCAGCATAAGAAATTTTAATTCAAATTTAAATAACATCTAAAAAGAAAGTTTTGGAAATCCACTCAAGCATATTTATTATAATTTACAGCAAGGGCCATTCATCATATATTTATGATGGGTGATTGTTTTGTTATGATCAAATTGGCCCTACGGATACACCAAGGGCCATTCATCATATTATAAATTATCTACAAAGGCGGGATTATTTTGTAATGATCAAATTGGTCCCCAAATGAATTTAGAAATATAGCAAAATCATTGTTGTGAAATAAATTTCATCCAATCCACTCTATAATGATATTAAATCATCACATGAACCAATCAAGAAAGGTTCAAAATATAAGATCACTTGAGCATGGAGTGGGAACTTGTAACTAGATCACTTGTTGAAATATAAAACCATAGGAGAAATATTTTGGAGAAAGGGAAATTTCAAACAATAAAGAGTAATCCCTTTCTCATAACAAAAATAATAATAATAAACAATACGACAATCAAAACTTACTCCAGACTGAACAAGAACATTACTTCTTAGTTGAGTTACCATTATCTATCAAATCATGAAAGGAAAAAAAACATTTGAGAGGAAATTAACATAATCAAAATCATACAGGTTGCGAGAGAAAAAGATATTTTTCAGATAAAAGCAATTGGATTTCTTTTCTCCAGCTTGCATTACTCTCTAACAACACGCAAAAATTATATAAACAAAGTGCATGATCAGAAAATTTCATCCTATAATGAATATGAAAGAAATTATATCACTTATAAAGAATCTTGAACTCCATACCAACGAATGAAACAAGCATGTGCAGAAGAGAGTAATCATGATCCAGTCTTTTAAAATTAAAGCACAAAGGTTGCTATTAAGGAAGTTGAAAATCATAATGCTTGCTATTTGACAGAAATCAAAACCACGATAGTTCCAAGCAAATAAACATATCAAATGTAACGTGAATCTTGTGTTTAAGGTTAAAAATTGAGCATACCTGAAGTTTCCATGACCCAATGCCCTAGAGCAGCTGTGATGGACAAATTCAGGCCTAAAATTTTGTAGGGATGAATCAAAAATCAAATTAAAAATTTGTAGAGAGAAAAGAATACCAAAACCAGAACTAATTCTGCTTTTATCATCTACTCCTCTGCCTCCATCTCCCTATCTCATACCGAAACCCATAAATGATATCATTAGACAGAAAACCATGCGCAAAGAGTAATATTTATAGAAGGACTACGAATCATACTTGTGTAATCAAATAGTGGAGAAGAGAGAGGATGAAGAAGTCTTGGATTGTTGTAGGCTGGATGCTTAATTGTTTGGGACTGATACTGAAACATAGAAACGAAAAATAGAGGGGGATTGAAGGTTAAGTGCACCAAAGATTCAAAAAGACCAAACAGATGATGTAGAAGCCCATACTGAGCAATAAGATGCCCGTACGCTGTCATTCCAACTATGACATTGACAACCACATAAAATGATAAAACTCAAAAGAGAAAATAAAAAAATAAATAGGAATTGAAACAAAAAGCAATAACATAATTTGGATATGTTGAAATAAGACAATGAAGCTAAAGTAACTGACACGTTCACGAAGTGAAGCTAAAATTACGTGCAAAAATCCTACAAACTTAAATTGAACAAACCTATAAAATTAAATCCAATCACGAAAAAGAAGTAAAATTTGTACCTTGGAGTGAGGGGTGCATGCATATTTGGAGAAAAAAATGTGCACTGCATACTTGCATTTGCGAAAGTCAAAAACCAAGAGATAACCAAAGTCCAAAATAACTACCAAATACACAAACAAACCATACGAAAATTTTATATATGATTGAGATCAAATTAATTTTCACTTTAAAATTTGTAAATTTTAGTAAAAATTCCCTTATTATGGCATTTTTTGCATACAAAATGAGAAACGAAAAAATCTAAACCCATGCACAAGAAATTCATAATTGATAAATAAAAAAATAAAAAAAAAACTTTCAAATAAAAAATAGGAAACTTACCAAATATATAATTCTATTAATGAACATTGAATTGGAGCTCATAGGTTTTCTCTTCAGCCACTATCCCACAAAAAAAAAAAAAAAAAAAGAAAAAAAAAAGAATAAGAAATCGAGCAATTAGAATTAAGAAGCTTTCTATGCATTAAAAATTTATCCCTAAATTGAGCCCAAACTCCAAAGCCTACATTGTAATTGATGTTAGGGTTTTCTTTGAGCTCATTACTGTCTTTAGTATCATGTTCACTGACTAATCTGAGTGCTTTAAATAAAATCCAACAGGAGAATTCATATACGTATGTATGTATGCATAAAGAAAAAAAAAATGGAAAAGAACTCATTGAAGAAAGATTTAGAACTTCCTCCTCTCTAGCAAAATCCCTAAAAAAAGTTTTTACTTATTTTATAAGTAGCATACACAAGCTGATTTTGTAATTAGCTTCAAGCCAAAAAAAAAAAAAAAAAAAAAAAAAGTCTATCTCAATCCACATCCAAGAATATTTATATGTGAAAATTTGTTAAAACATTAAGGGTCTACTTGAATTTAGAGAAAATTGTTAGGAAAAAAACGCATACCACAGTTTTTCAAACTTAGACACCCTAAAGAAAAAGAATAAAAAACTTCTTTCAAGCTAAATTTTATACAACTACATTCCTTAATCAATGTGGTTGGAAAATCTTTATTCTCTTAACTAGTTACATATCAATAAACCCACTTCTAAGACACCAATACCCAAAAAAAAGGAAAGAAATAAAATAAAAAATCTAGCATCTACAAAGTAAACATTCCCATGTTTATTAAAAAAAATTAATATGGCAGTAGAAGAATACTATTCAAAAGAAAAAATATGATTTCATAACACTTCACAGATATTTGGGTTCCGTTGGTGAAAGTTAAATAGATTCCAGAGCCATAGCACTACAAACTGGGTGCATAGATTGTCATATGCATTATATGGCTTTAAATTGTTGGGGCTAAATACGGCCACAAGTAGTCCTACAATGTCAACATAACAAACATGTCGGTTATAATAAGATTTGAAAATGCCATTTTCACCAGTCTTTATCAAAAAACACAATGAATTTTCACCAGTCTTTATCTCATAGCACAATGAATTGTACAGGAGGGGAAAAATTAGAGTATATCAATACTCAATAGTTTCATCTTCCAAATAGAACCCAAAAAGGAACATCTATAAAGCAACTACGAATTGTAACAAACCAACATTACATAATAACACTTATAAAGAACCTTAACCCAGAAAATAAAAGTATAATATGCAAAAAAAATATTTCATATCTGTTCAAGGTTTAATGGACTTTTGTACTTTATACACTTAATTTGTACTGTCACTGATGCATACTACACAATGTATTAAACACAAACTGATATTAATAGAAAAGGTGGAAAAAGAGAGAGAAATATGTGTTCAAAACCTAAATCATAACCAGGTAAACCTTAAAGCAATCTTTTGAAGTACTGAAGGAACTACTTGGTTCTACCTATATGCCATACCTTGAAATTAACAACAAACTCGAAGAGAAAATTACTAGAGTCCTAGCCATGAGAATAAAGCAATTAAGCATAGCTCTTTTTCATGCCAAAACTTGAATGGCACAACGAATCATTAAGAGATAGCTCCAACATGTACATAATGACCTACTAATTGACATAAAATAATTAATAAGCTAAAAAATCATCTAAATTAAACCAGTGGACTCCAATTGGAGAAACTGACTTGCTGCAATGTTGCAGAATGTTAACTTTGTTCCATAAATGCAAATATAACAAAATCTTATCTTATAGAAATCCATGAAAACAAAAGTTATGTCACTTCTAGAATAAAAAAATGTTTTGAATGAATCAGATGAAAACAGCACCACATGGTCTAGTCTCAGCCAGAAAGAAATATATTGCAAATAGAGAATGTTTGAATCACTAGAGATGCAATTACTGGCTTTCTAAATTGTCTAAGGACATAATGCATGAATCATTGGGAAAAATATATTGCATGCTGTCATTCATTGCAAAATCATATCACTACCTTTCCATTTTCAGAATTTAAATGGGAAAAAATTTAATTAACACATTCAAAGTTTAACTCAGCTATATAAGAAAGAAAAACAGCAATTACAATTTTTTCTTATTTAATTGTAATTTATTAATCCAAACACAAATGAAGTCTAGCAAACCAAAACAGGACAAAAACAATGTCAAATATATGATATGAACACCGCTCTAAGGATCTTTACATTGGGCAAACATCGATTACACAGAAATCAAATTTGCTACTAAAGGTAGTTGGCAAACTGAAATGAACACAAGTCATCCTAACCACAATGTCATTTTTTTTTTATTAATTTCAAATCGGGAACAGTTAACAAATCACGAGAATTTCAATTTTCAAATCCTTTCAAATGATATTAATAAGCATTCAACTAGGAATTGAAATAAAGTGAATTGGTTTTCTGAGAGAGAGAGAGAGAGAGAGAGAGATTAGTCTTTCCACAGTAAGTCACCGTCCTCATTTTGACGGTTGGGATCAATACAATCAAGAAATTCAAAACATGATGGACAATATGAGAGATATAACCTCTAGCACAGCATGGGAGAAGGAATTCATCTTCAACCAAGGTTTTTGAGCATTACTTATGTCTGACAATTAAGCAATTCAATTGATTGTCAAGTCTTTTAAACTCAACTATATTTTTTCTAGCACAAAAATATTCAGAGAAATCTACATTTCCCGATTCTCTCATAACCTCAACCTGGATTGAACTTAAATCCTAATAACAACTTTGAAAGTGTAAGTTTTAATGTGAAATGTGCATAGTGTAAACAGTCAAATGAAGTGCTCATTTTTGTTGTTTCACTTTGCATGGAATTTCATTTGTGAGATTACAACTAAATCAGGGTACAATACACCCGACTTGCTCTAATAAAATGTGAAACCCGTTTCACTTTAATGAAAACAATACCAACATAATCACAACAATCAGGAACAGAATTATAAAAATCAGGAAAGCAATCCATATCACATTATTAAGGACTAGGAGCCCCAGCATAATAAATAGGTAATTCAATTTGCAGACAAAACTGACCAATTACATCACATAAAGTTCTCAACAACATTAAAATCCCAATTCAAAAATGAGATCTTGAAGAAAGTATAAAAATAATTAATTCTGAAACAATTTTCTTTGTGCTCCTTGCATCAGTGTGTGTTTGTGTGGATACTTGTCTGACTGTCTCTGGATGAACATACATATGTATGCACAAAAATTTATACAAATACTGTGAGTGTGTATGAGGGGGAGAGGAGGATGAGACCTTCATAGCAGAAGGTGTTGGCATATCAACAAGACATTTATTTCGGGAAAAAAAATATCCTTTCTTCCCTTGGCAAGACAAGTTAAGAGGGAAAGTAAAAGTATTTCATTTAACATTTTTATTTCTATTTTCCAATATCACATTTTCCCACTAGCCAAACAGGGAAATAGAGAACCCAAACAGTAAAATTTTCCCACATTTTCTCACATGTATTAACTACTAATGCATGCAAGCAGAACATAACAATCAACCAAAAATAAACTAAAAAAAAACAGTAAAATCAACATGATCCAACAAAAATTTTAATACAAATAAATAAATAATACTCAAAACCTAAATTAACACACATACCCAGGTAAACCTTAATGCAATCATTGGCCTCAATTCCAGAATTTGAAGCAGACCCACATGAACAAACACAAAGGAAACAGAATTAAAAAAGTGAAAAAAATTACTTTCCGAAAACAAAACAAAAAAATCACAGAAAAGTGAAGTCGACTCACCCGACTCACCTACATTTCTTGGGCTTGGCGACAAATGGAAACAAAAACACAAACAAAAAAAATGATGAGAATCAAATCAAAAACGCTAACCCTAACCCTAAAAGAGAGAAGAGAAAAGAGAGCAATAGAAAATTTTTATTTCTTTACAAAAAGTTGTCAACACTTCTTTTCTAATCACACCAAACTCAAACTCTTGAAGTGGGAAACTGAAAAATCCAATCCCATTTCTGTTTACAGGACATTGTACTGTTGCTGCCTGAAATTATATACAACAAAGTGCACGATCAGAAAAATTAAGCCTATAATGACTATGAAAGAAATTAAATCACTTACAAAGAATCTTGAACTCCAAATCCACCGATGAAACAAGCATGTGCAGAACAGAGTAATCATGACCCAGTCTTTTAAAATTACAGCACAAAGGTTGCTGTTAGGGACGTTCAAAATCATAATACATGCTATTTGACAGAAATCAAAACCACGATGGTAACGAGCAAATAAACATATCAAATGTAACGTAAATCTTGTGTTTAAGGTTAAAAATTGAGCAAACCTGAGGTTTCCATGACCCAACGCCTTTGAGCAGCTGTAATAGACAAATTTAGGCCAAAAATTTTGTAGGGATGAATCAAAAATCAAATAAGAAATTTTAGAGAGAATAATACCAAAACCATAAACTAATTCTGCTTTCATCATCTACTACTCTGCCTCCATCTCGCAATCTCATACCAAAACCCATAAATGATATCATTAGACAGAAACCCATGCACAAACTCAGAGTAATAATTATTGAAGGACTACAAATCATACCGGTGTCATCAATTAGTGGAGATGAGAGAGGATGATGAAGTCTTGCATTGTAGTAGGTCGGATGCACAATTCTTCAGGAGTGATACTGAAACATAGAAACGAAAATACAGGGAGATTGAAGGTCAAGGACACCAAAGATTCAAGAAGACCAAAGAGATGATGAAGAAGCTCATGCTGAGTAATAAGATGCCCATACGCTGTCATTCCAACTATGACATTGACTACCACATAAAACTCAAAATAAAATATAAATAAAAATTGAAACAAAAAGCAAACACATAATTTGGATTTGTTGAAATAAGACAATGAAGCTAAAATAACTGACACAATCACGAAGTGAAGCTAAAATAATATGTACAAAAATCCAATAAACTTAACTTCAACAAACCTCTAAAATTAAATCCAATCACAAAAAAGAAGTAAAATCTGTACCTTCGAGAGGCAGGGTGCATGCAGATTTGGAGGAAAAAATGTGAAGTTGGGCATATTTGCATTTGTGACAGTCAAAAACCAAGAGATAACCAAAGTCCAAAATAAATACCAAATACACAAACAGACCATATACAAAAATTTTATATATGATTGAGATCAAACTAATTTTCATTTTAAAAATTGTAAATTTCTGTAAAAATTCCCTTATTCATGCCATTTTTTGCATACAAAATATGAAACAACAAAATCTAAACCCATGCACAAGCCATTCACAATTGATAAATAAATAAATAAAAACTTTCAAATAACAAATAGGAAACTAGCCAAAACATATATACAATCCTATTGACTAACATTGAATTGGAGCTCAAAGGTTTTCACTTCAGCCACTGTCCAAAAACTGACAAAAAGAATAAGCAATTAAGCAATCAGAATTAAGAAGATTTCAATGCATTAAAAATTTATCCCCAAATTGAGCCCAAACTCTAAAGCCTACACTGTAATCGATGTAACGGTCTTCTTTGAGCTCGTTACTGTCTTTAGTATCATGTTTATTGACTATTTTGTGTGCTTTAAATGAAATCCAACAAGAGAATTCATATATATAGGTATGTATGCATACAGGGGGAAAAAAAAAAAACCAAAAAAACAAAACAAAAGGAAAAGAACTCATGTTGGAGAAAGATGAACTTCCTTCTCTCTAGCAAAATCCCTAAAAATACTCTTTACTTATTTTATAAGTAGCATACGCAAGCTGATTTGCATTTAGTTTCAAGCAAATAAAACAATGTCTAATCTAAATCCACATCCAAGAATATTTATATGTGAAAATTTGTTAAAACATTAAGGGTCCACTAGAATTTAAAGCAAATTGTTAGGAAAAAAAAATCACATGACAACAATTTTTCAAACTTAAGACACCCAAAAGAAAAAGAATAAAAAAATAAAAATAAGAAACCTCTTTCAAGCTAAATTTTAAACAACTACATTCCTTAATCAACATGGTTGGGAAATCTTTCTTCTCTTAACTTGCTATATCTCAATAAACCCACTTTTAAGACACCAATACCTAAAAACAAAAAAGGAAACAAAGAAAATGAATAATCTAGCATCTTCAAAGTAAACATTCCCAAGTTTTGTTAAAAAATATTAATATGGGAGTAGAAGAATACTATTCATAAGAAAAAATATGATTTCATAACGTGTCACAGATTTTTCGGTTCCATTGGTGAAAGGAAAATAGATCCCAGAGCCATAGCACTACAAACTGGGTGCATTGATTGTCATGTGCCCTATATGGCTTTAAATTGTTGTGGCTAAAAAAGGCCACAAGTAGTCCTATAATGTAACATAACAAACATGTCGGTTATAATAAGATTTGAAAATGCCATTTTCACCAGTTTTTAACTCAAAACACAATGAAGGGTCTTAGGTTTGATTTCACTGTGAGTGGTTGCTAGCTCACCCCAATCAAAAGCAATCAATAAATTTATAGATAAAGAGCAAAGAAAAAAACTGCACCTCCTTTTGCAAGAGTAAAAACATAAAAAAAATTTAAAAAAAAAAAAAAAAAGAAGGTATTGACGAAGCCAGCCTTCAAAATTTTGCAATCAATTTACTGGTATTGCTGCCAATGAGACCTTATTTGGCATTAACGAATAAACGTAGTACTTGGAACCTCATTGACTAAATATATCTTCGAAAGAATAAAAATAGCTTATGTTGAAACGTGACTGATCATGTAATATTATTGCAGACAAATGGAACAGAGATATTCAAAACCCAGACTCAAATAACTGAGAAATCAAAACCCAGATCCATGAGAAATCAAAACAACCCATACCCATGAGAAATCAACCCAAAGAACAGCAAAATCATAACCACCCCATACCCATGAGAAATCAAAACCCAAAACACAAACCACAATCCAAAACTACAGAAATCAAACCCATTTTCACAACCTCTGCAATATGAAACAGTAAACCCAAAATCCCAAATCAAAAACATACAAACAGAACACACACTACACTCATTCACATCTATAAATTTTTAATGCATAGAGAAAGCTTCTTAATTCTGATTGCTAATTCTTTTTGTTTTTTTTTTTTTTTGGGACAGTGGCTGAAGAGAAAACCTGTGAGCTCCAATTCAATGTTAGTCAATAGGATTATATGTTTGGTTAGTTTCCTATTTTTTATTTGAAAGTTTTTATTTATTTATTTATCAATTGTGAATGGCTGGCGCATGGATTTAGATTTGGTTGTTTCATATTTTGTATGCAAAAAATGGCATGAATAAGGGAATTTTTACTGAAATTTACAAATTTAAAAATTAAAATAAGTTTGATCTCAATCATATATTAAATTTTTGTATATGGTCTATTTGTGTATTTGGTAGTTATTTTGGACAATGGTTATCTCTTGGTTTTTTGGCTTTCGCAAATGCAAATATGCACAACTTCACATTTTTTTTCTCCAAATCTGCATGCACCCTGCACTCCAAGGTACAGATTTTACTTGTTTTTCGTGATTGGATTTAATTTTATAGGTTTGTTCTATTTATGTTTATTTGATTTTTGCACATATTATTTTAGCTTCACTTCATGATTGTGTCAGTTACTTTAACTTCATTGTCTTATTTCAACAGATCCAAATTATTTGTTTGCTTTTTGTTTCAATTTTTATTTATATTTTATTTTGAGTTTTGAGTTTTATATGGTAGTCAATGTCATAGTTGGAATTACAGCATATGGGCATCTTAGTACTCAGTATGGCTTCTTCATTGTCTTTTTGGTCTTCTTGAATCTTTGGTGTCCTTGACCTTCAATCTCCCTCTATTTTTCGTTTTTATGTTTCAGTATCACTCTTGAAGAATCGTGCATCCAACCTACAACAATGCAAGGCTTCATCATCCTCTCTCATTTTTGCTAATTGATTACACCAGTATGATTTGTAGTCCTTCAATAGATATTACTCTAAGTTTGTGCACGAGTTTCTGTCTAATGATATCATTTATGGGTTTCGGTATGAGATTGAGAGATGGAGGCAGAGGAGTAGATGATAAAAGCGAAACTGGTTGTGGTTTTGGTATAATTCTCTATAAAATTTCTAATCTGATTTTTGATTCATCCCTACAAAATTTCTGGCCTAAATTCGTTCATCACAGCTGCTCAAGGGCATTGGGTCATGGAAACCTCAAGTTTGCTCAATTTTTAACCTTAAACACAAGATTTACGATACATTTGATATGTTTAGTTACTCGTAACCATCTTGGTTTTGATTTCTGTCAAATAGCAAGCATTATGATTTTGAACTTCCTTAACAACAACCTTTGTGTTGTAATTTTAAAAGACTGGGTCATGATTACTCTGTTCTGCCCATGCTTGTTTCATTGGTGAATGTGGAGTTCAAGATTCTTTGTAAGTGTTTTAATTTCTTTCGTAGTCATTATAGGCTTAATTTTTCTTATCATGCACTTTGTTTTTCAGGCAGCAACAGTACAATGTCCCGTAAACAAAAATGGGACTGGATTTTTCGGTTTCCCACTTCAAGAGAGAGTTTTTTATAATTGGAAAAGAATTGTTGACAAATTTTTGTTAAGATACAAAAATTTTGTATTGCTCTCTTTTCTCTGTTCGGGTTAGGGTTAGCGTTTTTGATTTGATTCACATCATTTTCTCTCTCTCTCAAACATATCATTACAGTTTGAGAACCAACAATATTACAACTATCCAACTAATCATATGTAGGAATTAGAGTTTTCAAATGCAATTATTTGTGGGACATTGTACTGTTGGTGCCTGAAAACTAACAACATGCAAAAATTATATAAAACAAATGCATGATCAGAAAATCCCAGCCTATAATGAATATGAAAGAAATTAAATCACTTACAAAGAATCTTGAACTCCATATCCACCAATGAAACAAGCATGTGCAGAACAGAGTAATCATGATCCAGTCTTTTAAAAATAACGCACAAAGGTGCTGTTAAGGAAGTTGAAAACCATAATGCTTGCTATTTGACAGAAATCAAAACCACGATGGTTCTGAGCAAATAAACATATCAAATGTAATGTGAATCTTGTGTTTAAGGTTAACAATTGAGCAAACCTGAAGTTTCCATGACCCAATGCCCTTGAGCAGCTGTGAATGATGAATTCAGGCCTGAAATTTTGTAGGGATTAATCAAAAATCAAATTAGAAATTTGTAGAGAGTAAAGAATATCAAAACCACAACTAATTCTGCTTTTATCATCTACTCCGCTACCTCCATCTCCCAATCTCATACCAAAACCCATAAATGATATCATTAGACAGAAACCCACGCGCAGAGTCAGAGTAATATTTACTGAAGGACTACGAACAATACCTATGTAATCGATTAGTGGAGAAGAGCGAGGATGATGAAGTCTTTGATTGTTGTAGGGTGGATGCTTGATCGTTCAGCACAGATACTGAAACATAGAAATGAAAAATAGAGGGAGATTCAAGGTCAAAGACACCAGAGATTGAAGAAGAACAAAGAGATGATGTAGATGCCCATACACTGTTATTCCAAATAGCACATTGAATACTACATAAAACTCAAAACCCAAAATAAAAAATAAATAGAAATTGAAACAAAAAGCAAACACACATAATTTGGATATGTTCAAATAAGACAATGAAGCTAAAGTATCAGACACATATACGAAGTGAAGCTAAAATAACATCTGCAAAATCCAATAAACTTAAATTGAACAAACCTATAAAATTAAATCCAATCACAAAAAAGAAGTAAAATCTGTACCTTGGAGTGCAGGGTGCATGCAGATTTGTAGAAAAAAATGTGAAGTTGTCATATTTGCATTTGCGAAAGTCAAAAACCAAGAAATAACCAAAGTCCAAAATAACTACCAAATACAAAAACAGACCACATACGAACATTTTATATATGATTGAGATCAAATTAATTTGCATTTTAAAATCTGCAAATTTCAGTAAAAATTCCTTATTCATGCCATTTTTTGCATACAAAATGTGAAACAACAAAATCTAAACCCATGCACAAGACACAGAATTGAATGAGGGCTCATTTTTGTTGTCTCACTTTGCATGGAGTTTCATTTGTTACAATACACCCAAATTGCTCTATTAAAATGTGTAACCCATTTTACTTTAATGAAAACAATACCATCATAATCTATTAAAATGTGTAACCCATCTATGTAGATCTTATTGTACTTAATGCTGCCATGCAATTAAGAAGACAATATTTCTATGTTAGCAATTCCCAGCTTAATGCTGCCATGCAATTAAGAAGACAGTATTTCTCTGTTAACAATTTCCAGAAATCAAACAAGTCTTGGGAACCTGCACATAGATGAAACAAAAAGTATTAAGCACATGCGTTGTAACAAGCCAAACAAAATATGAGTAAAAGAAAACAGAGGTAAGAATGACTTCAGTGATAGTAACCTAAATAATAAAAACTGCTCAAACTGTCCAAATTCACAAATAAGACTGAGAAGCTACAGCATCATGATAATCACAGAATGTAGCACGGCCAGTTGGAATGTCAGGGCTGGGAAAGCTCTAAACAGAATGGATCTATAAAAGTAGACAGGCAATAGCTGCACCAGAAATAGAATATAAAGCATTTATGTATAAATAAGACTGACATAAGAAAGAAAGAAAAAAATTAAAGGATGAATTATATGGTAAGCAGATTGTTGGAACCAAAGCAACAACTGTAGAAATTTATAGAAACACCAACCAAAAATTTGTGTTAGTAGCAGGCTCCAAAAACTACAAGTAATGAAAAGCACAACATAAGAAAGATAAGATAAGAGATGTACCTAAGAGAAATACAGTACCAGGACCAAAGGCTTGATGCAGTCAAAGAACCTGTCAAGGTTAGTAGCAGGCTCCAAAGACAAAAAAGCAAACATGTGGTATGAAACACCATAATAAATATAAATAGAACATCCTGGGGGTTCAAGTCTCCTAGCCAGCATTTTGGGGCTACTGCCAAGGGTATTTCTCCCTATAAAATTACCACGTGTGTAATCTCCTGTCTCACACACCTAGTCAGGTGCACAAACAGCCCTGGACACTCCTCTTAGTCACTCACACCAAAAAAAAAAAAAAACTTATAAGATCCACTGATATATAAAGTACACATTACCTAATAATTGTTTGGAGAAATCAAAGTAAAAAGCTGCTACAATAAACAAAACCAAACCTGAAGTAACACAACACATAAGCCCCAATGATCGGGGTCATTCAGGGAAAAGTCCATAATTTCCTGAGCAATGGGACTCAGTACTGGAAATATTCCATCAACAAAAACAGATCCATATTTCCATCCTCGTCCTCTTAAAGAAACTCCTATACAAAGACGAAGAATCAAATACTTGAAGACTTTAATACTTCAACACATATCATGAATCAAATAAAGACGAGTTCATATTACAAAGAACCCACTTCCTCTTTGCTAGAAACTATGACACAATGCACACCAACATAAGCTCAACATATTACAAAGAAAAATTATAGTATATAATAAAGAAAAGTTTTTTTTTTTTTAATCTGTAGCTGCCTATCTGATAAGTTTACCAAGATAAATTGGATGCTTGACTTTTTAAGAATCAAGACTAAGTTCAAAATCATGACTGTTATCATACAATCAAGAACCAAGCCAGGGAAGTCAGGTTCTTCTCCACAACTTATGCAGTAAGTAAATGCTAAACAAGCAGCTGTCCAATAGAAGTAATGAACATACACAAACACACATGCTTGCCCGCAGAAGCATTAATTGATTGCATATTGACACATGCACAGAAGTATTAACTAGTTGCAAATCGACACATGCACATGAGCACCATATGGTGCCACATTGCCCATACTTTTAGCCTAGCAAACAGCTCAGAAAAATTTCGCCACATAACCATAAAACAAAGTATTGCAAAGAACGAGGATATCATATTCAATATTCATAACCAGACATTGCATTTACGAACTCTTTATGACTCACTCAGGCAATACTCAGATTCCATATTCTCAAGAAACCAAGCTGATCCTCAAAGAACCTCAGTCTAAAAAACTCTATTATCAACCCCAACATAACTTAACTATTTAAGAGAAACTCAAATCAAGATTTTGTTATTTACCATTATATCCTTGTTGACTCTATTGAGAATACTATCTCAAAGCCCCACAAAAAAAAAAAATATATATATATATATATATATTCCCATCAAATATATATATATATATATATATATATATTAAAAGGTACCAACTTTAAAAATTTCCCACAATTTCTCACTAGCCAAACCGGGAAATAGAGAACCAAACATGCCTTTTAACTACTAATGCATGCAAGTAGAACATAACAATCAACCAAAAATAAACTTTAAAAAAAACATTAAAATCAATATAATCCAACAAAAATTATAATATAAAATTAATTAATTAATTAATACTCAAAACCTAAATCATACCTAGGTAAACCTTAATGCAATCTTTGACCTCAATTCCAGAATTTGAAGCAGACCCACATCAACAAACACACAGGAAACAGTATTAAAAATGCGAAAAAAAAATTGCTTTCCGAAAACAAAACAAAAAAATCACGGAAAAGTGAAGTTGACTCACCCGACTCGCCTTCGTTTCTTGGGCTCAGCGATGAACAGAAACCAAAAAACAAACAAAAAAAAAAATTATGAGAATCAAATCAAAAACGCTAACCCTAACCCTAACAGAGAGAAGAGATAAAAGAGAAATAGAAAATTTTTATTTCTTTACAAAAAGTTGTCAACACTTCTTTTCCAATTATATAAAACTCTAACTCTTGAAGGGGGAAACCAAAAACATGCAGTCCCATTTTTTATGGGACATTGTACTGTTGGTGCCTGAAAACGAAAAACACACAAAAATTATATAAAACAAAGTGCATGATTAGAAAATTTAAGCCTATAATGAATACGAAAGAAATTAAATCACTTACAAAGAATCTTTAACTCCATATCCACCAATGAAACAAGCATGTGCAGAACAGAGTAATCATGACCCAGTCTTTAAAAATTACAGCATAAAGGTTGCTGTTAATGAAGTTGAAAATCACAATACTTGCAATTTGAGAGAAATCAAAACCACAATGGTTACAAGCCAATAAACATATCAAATGTAACGTGAATCTTCTGTTTAAGGTTAAAAATTGAGCAAACCATATGTTTCCATGACCCAATGTCCTTGAGCAGCTGTGATGGACGAATTCAGGCCTGAAATTTTGTAGGGATGAATCAAAAATCAAATTAGAAATTTCAGAGAGAAGAATGCCAAAACCACAACTAACTCCGCTTTTATCACCTACTCCTCTCGCATTGTGGAGGTTGGATACACGATTCTTCAGGATTGATACTGAAACATAGAAACGAAAAACAGAGGGAGATAGAAGGTCAAGGACACCAGAGATTCAAGAAGACCAAAGAGTCGATACAGAAGCCCATACTAAGAAATAAGATGCCCATACGCTGTCATTCCAACTATGACATTGAATACAACATAAAACTCAAAATGATAAATAAAATATAAATAATAATTGAAACAAAAAGCAAAAACATAATTCGGATGTGTTGAAATAAGACAATGAAGCTAAAATAACATCTAAAAATATCCAATACACTTAAATTAAACAGACCTATAAAATTAAATCCAATCATGAAAAAGAAGTAAAATATGTACCTTGGAGTGTAGGGTGCATGCAGATTTGGAGAAAAAAAAAATGTGAAGTTGTGCATATTTGCATTTGCAAAAGTCAAAAACCAAGAGATAACCAAAGTCCAAAATAACTACCAAATACACAAACAGACCATATACAAAAATTTTATATATGATTGAGATCAAACTAATTTTAAATTTTAAATTTGTAAATTTCAGTAAAAATTCCCTTATTCATGCCATTTTTTGCATACAATATATGAAACAACAAAATCTAAACCCACACACAAGCCATTCACAATTGATAAATAAATAAATAAAAACTTCCAAATAAAAAATAGGAAACTAACCAAACATATAATCCTATTGACCAACATTGAATTGGAGCTCACAGGTTTTCTCTTCAGCCACTGTCCCAAAAAAAAAAAAAAACAAAAAGAATAAGCAATCAAGTAATCAGAATTAAGAAGCTTACTGTGCATTAAAAATTTACCCCTAAATTAAACCCAAACTCCGATGCCTACACTACAATTGATGTTATGGTCTTCTTTGAGCTCATTACTGTCTTTAGGATCATGCTTATTAACTAATCTGTGTGCTTTAAATAAAATCCAACAAGAGAATTCATGTTTGTATGTATGTATGCATAAAGGGGAAAAAAACAAAACAAAACTAAAAATAAGTCCTTACTTATTTTATAAGTAGCATACAAAAGCTGATTTTGCAATTAGTTTCAAGCAAATAAAAAAATGTCTAATTTCAATCCACTCCAAGAATATTTATATGTGAAAATTTATTAAAACATTAAGGGTCCACTTGAATTTAGAGAAAATTGTTAGGAAAAAAACGCATACCAACTATTTTTCAAACTTAAACACCCAAAAGAAAAAGAATAAAAAATAAAAATAAAAAACCTCTTTCAAGCTAAATTTTAAATAACTACATTCCTTAATCAACGTGGTTTTCTTAACTTGCTATATCTCAATAAACCCACTTTTAAGACACCAATACCAAAAAAAAAAAAGAAAAAAGAAAAAAAAAAAAGGGAAACAAAGAAAATGAAAAATCTCTAGCATCTTCAAAGTAAACATTCCTGTGTTTATTAAGAAAAATTAATATGGGAGTAGAAGAATACTATTCATAAGAAAAAATATGATTTCATAACATGTCACAGATTTTTGGGTTCCATTGGTGAAAGGAAATAGATCCCAGAGCCATAGCACTACAAACTGGGTGCATAGATTGCCGTGTGTCCTATATGGCTTTAAATTGTTGTGGCTAAAAAAGGTCACAAGTAGTCCTATAATGTCAACATAACAAACATGTCGATTATAATAAGATTTGATGAAAATGCCATTTTCACCAATCTTTATCTCAAAACACAATGAAGGGTCTTAGGTTTGATTTCACTGTGAGTGGTTGCTAGCTCACCCCTATCAAAGGCAATCAATAAATTTACAGATATAGAGCAAAGCAAAAAACTGCACCTCCTTTTGAAGGAGTAAATACCTGAAAGAAAAAAAAAAAAAAAAAAAAAAAAAAAGGTATTCACAAAGCTGGCCTTCAAAAATTTTCAATCAATTTACTGGTATTGCTGCCAATGAGACCTTATTTGGCATTAACAAATAAACATGGTACTTGGGATCTCATTGACAAAATATATCTTTGAAAGAAGAAAAATAGCATTTGTTGAAACGTGACTGATCATGTAATATTACTGCAGACAAATGGCCTACGTAGAGAATAAAGAAATTCAAAACCCAGATCCAAGAGAAATCAACCAAAGAACAGAGAAATCAAAACAACCCATACCCATGAGAAATCAACCCAAAGAACACACAAAGGAGTCAAAACCAACTCATACCCATGAGAAATCAAACCAAAGAACACACAGAGAAATCAAAACCCAAAACACATACCACAATCCAAAACTACAGAAATCAAATAGCCCAAATAAGTCCACAAACCCAAGATTTATGAGACAAAAAGAGATAGAACACTAAAAAAAAGAAACTGTAACTATGCCAAGCCTTACTTCTTGCAAACCCATTTTCACAACCTCCACAATACAAAACAGTAAACCCAAAATCCCAAATCAAAAACATACAAACAGAGCATACATTACACTCATTCACATCTACATATACACATGGCCACATACCCACAAGAATAGCAATACCCAAACCCATGGCCAAACAACCATAAACACGCACACATGCGACACAACCGAGAGAGAGATCGCAAGAAAATTGCACACAATAATTCTTGCCTTGCTTTTGCAGAAATAGCAAGGTAACTTGGTCCATGAATAGTGCTCAAGTCCAAAACCTAAAATGAGAGAAAAAAAAAAAAAAGGTTAAAAACTTGCTCAGGGACATCATTTACATTGTAGACTCACCCGACTCGCCTTCATTCCTTGGGCTCGGCGATGAACGGAAACAAAAAAATGATGAGAATCAAATCAAAAACCCTAACCCTAACAGAGAGATGAGAAGCAAAGAGAATAAAAATAAAAAGAAGAATTAATTTAATATATAAGAGAGACGTGATTTTTTGTGAGTGTAGAGAGAGAGAGAGGGGGGGGCGGGTTTTGGAAAGTGAGCCGTTGGAGTTGGAACTTGAAATGGGACCCACAATCTTTGTACTATTTTTTTGAAAATCAGTCCCAGAGTTTTAATTGTTTCGGTTTTTTTTTTTTTTTTTAATTATTATGGAGAAAAGTGATGTAATAGTAAATGGAAGATTGAGGAACTAGAGAAATTGTGGGTCTGACTTCTGTTCTTAGGGAAGTTTTACTTTTATTTTTTATTTTTTAATTCAACTTCTATTATTCAGCCTAATAACTTTAGTATAATAGTATGGTAATTTTGGGAATATTGTGCTGCAAAATACTACTTTTTACTATTTACTTTCCTCAATTTTAAATTATTTATAATTTTTATTTTGGTGCTTAACTATAAAGTCATTGTCCATGTTAAAATATTGACTAAGTAATTAAATGTATTATTTATTATCATCTTAAGTTATTGGGAAGATGGTTTTATAAATAAATAATAGAAAAAAATTTTGGGACAAAGGCAAATTGGTTATTTAGTAATGTCATGATTCAACTTCTTTAATAATTACTAAAGTTATCAACTATACGTAAATATATGTATTGGTTGGATTGGAATGTCTTTTCAACTAAATTCAACGAGATTAAGGGGAAAATCTTTCAACTCATCACATATGTAAAAAACCAACCCAACAAGTTAGATTGGTTTGGATCAATGTTTTGTATTTACATGTTTCATACCTTAAAAGGTTTTTACTAACTATTTGAGTAGTAGTTATTTTTCAATAGATTATTACAATTCACATCATTAATAAAACTCAAAAATTAATATATATATATATATATATATATATTAAAATGAACTTACATATTTGTGGGTTGAGTTGAAAAAACAATCGACCTAAACCCAACCCAACTCAAGGCTAACAAAACATTAGAACCCGATTTAACCCACCAACCCATGAAAAACCAAGCCAAAGCATCGTGTTGAGTTAGATTTTATTAGTTTTGTCTTATTGGTGGGTTAGATTAACACTCCAAACGGTAAGTAGTTTTGTCTGATAATGTTTTTTTCTTTAAAAAAAAAAAGAAAAAAAGAATTTTGGATGTATAATTTGGGCGAAACTTTTACTAACATGTTGTAGATGCTCTTTAATTATGAAAAAAATGCACAAATATAAAACACACAAACAAATATTTGGAAAAATTAAACCCCCATAGTTAAAGAAAAAAAAAATTAAATCACATAATTTAAAAAATAATAATTTAGACTTAACCATTTAAGTGGAACAAAATTTATGGTTTAATATAGGTTAGAGATTAAATTTTTATTACTCTTTTGAATTTTAGAGTTTATTTTTTTACTTTTAAAATTATAAGATTTAATTTATTATTTTTTAAAATTTCATGGTTTAATTTATTACTTTTAAATTATATGAATGAGATGGGTGCTTGCTAGGATTGGGGTTAGGAATAGAAAACTCACCCCATACTTGTCTCGTTGCCATTCTGACTTGCAACCAAATCCCACAAAGCCAATTCGGCCTGTGATTATCAAGAGAAAGAGAGAGTTACAATTTGTATTGTTTTTGAGCACGGTAATATTTTGCAAAATTTTTTTATTAGTGATACAAAACTAGATGTAGGGTTTTTTTTTTTTAATTTATTGATTTATAGATATAGTGCCGGTCGATTTGTTTAAGCATGCTTGCTCTTTGGATGTGAAGTATGGCTAATTCCCCCATCTAAAAAATAAGTAAATTTAAAAATAAAAAATAAAAACTCATAAATATGTTGAGATTATATTAAACCTTGGTCTAGGTGATCCTTGAATTTTTTACCCAAAGAATGAACACACAACGCAATCATTAAATACTACAAAAAATTGTACTGACACTTACGCAAGCGAAAGGGATTTGAAGAGTTCAAAAGGAGGATTTTTATGAAGGTAGTCAACTTTTGAATTCCGCTCCAGAGAGTGTTTCAGATTGGTTACTAGAACAAAATGTTCTGGTACTAGTGCACTGTTTCTAGATTATGCACAGTGTATAAATATATATATATATATATATATATATATATATCATTATTAAAAATGTATTACTTATTATTATTATTACTATTGTTAATTTTTTTAATGGCTATTCTATATTATTAAATTTAAATTATATACATTAATGAATTTAATATAGAGTTTTAGAAAAATTCCTAATAAAGTGATTGAACTAATTATTAAGAAAAGGCAAGTTTGGTTATTTCATAAGTAAACATAGATGTTGGGAGCATTTGTAAACAACGAACCTTCCAAGAAATTTCCAAGTTCCAACTCCTACAACATATTGACTTCTCTCATCTGATCTCATTTCCTACTTTGTATTTTACTTCTTCTCATCTCACCTTACTCTCTGAGTTTGAACTTTGAAGTAGGCAGACCTTCAAAAGAGAAAGTTTGAGACATAACTGTTAATTATCAATGCGAGCTTCTCCGTCACAAAACAAGTTCCTCTCCATTTGATAGATTAAGCACGAGATCAATGGGCTCCTAATTGTTTTTCATTCTCACAATCTCACTGTGGCTCTCTGAATCTATGTTCCCATCTTCTTCTTCTTTTTATTTATTGTATTTTTCTCACCATGCTAATCTCATTTTTTCTCACAATCTGTCAAATTTACCCACAAATTCATTTCGGTCAGGAACGCTGGAATCTCGGCAGGAACACCGGTACAGGCCAGAATAGTCCTGCATTTGGGATGATACAGAACAGGGGGGCCTTTTGCACCAATCTAAGCTCCAGAATGGAAAATTGCGGCTGTTCCGGCCAGAACAGAACGGAATTCAAAACCTTGTCAAACTGTACCAATTTCATCTTGTTCTATAATAATTCTATGTGCCCCTTTTTTTTCCCTTGTTGCATGAATTGTATCACCAAGCTTCTCCATTATGTCTATCCTTGTCTCAGATCCTTTGGGTGTATATGCTTTTCCCCCCAACATATCATAACCATGGTTTTAAAAACCAGATTAGACTCTTTTCAGGTTCTTTGACTGTTCCGATTTTTAAAACCATGATCATAACCAAATTATTTGAAAAATAAAATTAAAAAAGAAGAAGAAGTTTTTGTGTCTGTTAGGCATTCAGCATGACCATTTAATAGATTATAAAAGAAAATTTGAAAAAAATGTGCAACATACTGATGCCCCTTGTAGAGGCCATGAATGAACAATTTTAAGTCCACTTTGACATGGTTAACTAAGCATATATAAAACACATAATTTGCAGAACCTACAAACCTGCAACTGGTTGAATGGGCTGCTCTTTTGATTTCAAATAAGGTAAAATGTAAGTTTGTACTTTGTAGTATACATATTGGATATATACAGCTTACTCGTTAGCAATTAAATCATTTATATAGAAATTAATGCGCCTGAATTTTTTCAAGACGTTGATTATAAAGAATGTATACTTGAATATCTGATTATTACATGCCAATTTATTCCACCAGAGAAAGCAAGAAAGGGTGGATTATAAATTTCCATATACAAAAAATAGATTGGTGCGTATTCAGAGAAATTTTTTATGGGGATCTTCAGAGGAGTGTTTCAAATATTCTTTGGTGGCTTAGGAGAAGGTGTGTTTACCGATAGATATGGGGGGTTTGGGGATCAGGAAGTTAGCATATTTTAATAAAACCTTGTTAGGGAAATGGTTATGGAGGTTTGGGCGAGAAGGCACTCATCTTTGGAGGAGGGTTATTGCAACTAAATATGGGGAGGGTCAAGAGGGGTGGACTACTAAAATATGTAGAAGGGCCCATGGATGTGGTTTGTGGCGTGGTATTCATGATGGTTGGGAGATTTTCTCCAAACATGTGGCCGTAGTGGTGGGTGATGGCACTCGTATTCTTTTTTGGCATGATAAGTGGGTGGGAGATAACTCACTTAAAAGGCTCTATCCTCAGTTGTATGTGTGTTCTAATGACAAAGAAGCTTGCATTTCTGATATATTATGCTTCCAGGAGGGTGGAAACGATAGAATTTGGAATTTGAGATTTCATAGGGATTTTCATGAAAGAGAATTAGAGGCTGCCTTCTCTTTCCTTGAGTTCATTCAATCTCAGATCCCTAGGGGTGGTGGGAGTGACACTTCTCATTGGTGTCTCAACGGGAATGGCAAGTTTCATACTCAATCCTTTTACCATAACATGAGGGGTGCAACTGCCTCCAATTTTCCATGAAAGGGTGTTTGGAAAGCTAAGATCCCTAAGAGGGTGGCATTTTTTGTGTGGACAGCAATTCATGGACAGTCAGAGCAGATCCTTATGGATAATCTCATGCTTAAGGGGTGCTTTTTGGTGAATCGATGTTGTATGTGCCATCCGAATGAGGAAACTGTGGATCATCTCCTCCTCCATTGTCCTGTAGCTCATTCTTTGTGGGTTTATATGTTTTAGATTTTTGGGACCCAATGGGTCATGCTAGGCTCTGTGGAAAGCTTGGTGTATTGTTGGAGCTATTAGCTGGGTAAATTTAATTCAGACATTTGGAATAATGTTCGTGGCTGTTTGATGTGGATTGTTTGGATGGAAAGAAATGAACGCTCCTTTGAGGATACCGAGAAATCCTTGGCTCAATTACAAGCTCTATGCCAGAAGACTTTATTTGATTGGTCTAGGTGTTGCAGGTCTAGAAGTTGCTGATGTCAGTCCTCCAGATAATGAGGGCCTTTTTTTACCATTGCTGGAAGAATTCTATCCAAATGGCGAAGTTGGCTGCTTAGGGGCTATGCAGCTCCTTGAAGGAGGTTCAGCCTAGATTTTAGCTAGCTACTACCCAATTATATAGAAAACAATGCAACAAAAATTCTCAAATGATGATAGAGGAAGCAAAAACTAGAAAACACCAAAACATTAATCAGGGGCTGATATATGCTCAAAAACCATATGTTATAGAAATCTAATGCATACTAGTAAATGAAGAGCACGAAGTTGTCTTCTACACTAAACCAAGTGTTAGAAAGTTGCATACTCAAAGGCTTATCATACCAGTTGAAAGGGCCTATAAGCATCAAGAATTCAAATTAAGCAGAGCTCTTACCCTTGATTTTAGAACAATGGGATGAGCATTAGGAATCTCAATTTGACCCAAAACAGTTTTCTGCAAATCTTTCTCCATGGAATGAAAAACTGGGGTATTGGGTGGTGTAATAAGCCTGAATAAAGGGATTTCCCATATATACCAAGCCAAAAAGACATAACTTTCTCAACATTTAAATTACATGAAAAAAAAAAATTTCACAGGAATGATAGAATTGTGCCTTCATGTCTATGTGTGTGATGTGCGTGTTTGTGTTTGATGCAACACTAGTAGTGCAAAGAGTAAAATAATGGGGGAAAAGGGAATGAGTCACAAAACTTCATTGACAAGGCATGTTAAAAGGGTAAGTTACAGTATTTCATTTAACATTTTTATTTCTATTTTCTAATATCTTGCCAAGTTTAAAATTTTCCCACATTTTCACACTAGCCAAACAGGGAAATAAAGAACCCAAACATTAAAACTTTCCAACATTTTCTCCCTAGCCAAACATTTTCTCACTTGTATTAACTACTGATGCATGCAAACAGAACATAACAATCAACCCAAAAAACATTTAAAAACAAAAAAACAAAAAATTTAAAATCAACATAGTCCAACAAAAATTTTAATATTAAAAATAAATAGATAATTAATACTCATACCCAGGTAAACCTTAATGCAATCTTTGGCCTCGATTCCAGAATTTGAAGTAAACCCACATGAACAAACACAAAGGAAATAGCATTAAAAATGTGAAAAAAAAAAATTGCTTCCAAAAACAAAACAAAAAAATCACGTAAAAGTGAAGTCAACTCACCCGACTCGCCTTTGTTTCTTGGGCTCGGCGATGAACGGAAACAAAAAAAATGATGAGAATCAAATCAAAAACCATAACCCTAACCCTAACCCTAACAGAGAGAAGAGAGAATAAATATAAAGAGAGGAATTAATTTAATTTAATTTATAAGAGAGACGTGATTTTTGCTTTTTGTGAGAGAGAGAGAGAGAGAGAGAGGTTTTTGGAAAGAGAGCCGTCGGAGTTGGAACTTGTAATGTGGGCCACAATATTTGTTCCATTTTTTTGAAAATACATAGCCAGTCCCAGAGTTTTAATTGTTTTAGTTTTTTTTTTTTTTTTTTTTAATGGAGAAAAGTGATGTGATATTAAGTGGAAGTTTGAGGGACTAGAGAAATTATGGGTCCGACTTCTGTTATGAGGAAAGTTGTACTTTTAGGCTACGTTTGGTTAAATGTAAAACATTTTCGAAAAAGGAAAATATTTTTAACTGTTTGGCTGTATTATGAAAATTGTTTTAGAAAATGTTTTCATTGTTTGTTTGCATTTTGAAAATGCTATTTTTCTACTAGTTTCTTGTATTTTCTCAAACCATTTTCTCAGCTTCCAAACAAATTTATAATAGAAAAATTCAACATATAAACTAAAAAAAACAAAAATCAAAACAAAACCATTCCTTAAACTCAAACAATTCAGTCAAACTAAGAGGGAGGAAGAGAGAGTGATCAAAAAATTGAGGGAAAGGGACAAGTAGATTGAGAAAGAGAGAGATCGGTCATGGATGGGTCATGGGTGATGATCTAGGCGATGCTGGGGTGCAATCTTTGCGGTGTGATCTTGGAGGTGAGGTTGAGTGAGAGAAGAGAAGAAAAAGGGAGATGGGTTTGAAGGGATGTGGATTGGGTATTGTAGAGGTTGGGTTTGAGAAAAGTGTTTTGCTAGCAACGGATCAGAGATGTTGGAGGTGAGATGGGTTTCGCTGGCGTGAGGGAGAGTTTTGCCTTGGTAGATCGGGTACATTTGGAGCTTGAAGCGGGCAAAGGTGAGTTGAGTGAGAGAAGAGAAGAAAAGGAAGAAAAATCACTGGCGCAGAGGGGAAAACGGCGACGCTGCTCGTCGGAGTGTGGGTGGACCTCAGACTGGCATAAGTGTTTGGGGTGGAGCTTTGTCTCCCTCTCGTTGGTGCATAGGGTGGAGCTGAAGAGCTTGGCGAGTCGGAACGTGTGGAGTGAAAAAATTATGGAAATGCTTTGAAGGTCAAATAACTCCTGCAATTGTTTTTCGAATCTAAGGGGTTTATTTTACAGTCAATGCAAATGTTTTTCATTTGACCACATTTTCCATGTGTAACCAAGCACACGGTAGGGCGTAAAATATTTTCCCGAATCCATTTTCAGCCAAAACAAACACAGCCTTGGTTTTTTTTTTTTTTTTTTTGTTTGTTTCTTTTTACTAAACTTCTATTATTCAACCTAATAACTTTGGTATAATAGTATGGTAATTTTGGGAATTTTGTGCTCCAAAATACTACTTTTTACTGTTCACTTTCCTCAATTTTAAGTTATTTATAAGTTTTATTTTGGTGCTTAACTATAAAGTCATTGTCCATGATAAAATATTGACTAAGTAATTAAATGTATTATTTATTATCAACTTAAGTTATTGGGAAGATGGTTTTATAAATAAATAAAAGAAAAAAAAAATTGGGATAAAGGCATATTGGTCTCTTCAACCAAATTCAACGAGATCAAGGGGAAAGTTTTTCAACCCATAGCGTATGTAAAAAACCAACCGAACAAGTTAGATTGTTTTGGATCAATGTTTTGTATTTACATGTTTCATACCTTGAAAGGTTTTTACCAACTATTTGAGCAGTAGTTATTTTTCAATAGATTATTACAATTCACATAATTAATAAAACTCAAAAATTTATATATATATATATATATATATATATTAAAATGAACTTACATATTTGTGGGTTGAGTTGAAAAAAAAATCAACCTAGACCCAACCTAACTCAAAGCTAACAAAACATTAGAACCCAATTTAACCCACCAACCCATGAAAAACCAAGCCAAAGCATCTTGTTGAGTTAGATTTGATTAGTTTTGTCTGATTGGTGGGTTAGATTAACACTCCAAAGGGTAAGTAGTTTTGTTTGATAATTGTTTTTTCTTAAAGAAAAAAGAAAAAAAATTGGATGTATAATTTGGGCGAAACTTTTACTAACATGTTGTAGATGCTCTTTAAGTATGTAAAAATGCACAAACATAAAACACACAAACAAATATTTGGAAAAATTAAACCCCCCATAGTTAAAGTAAAAAATTAAATCATATAATTTAAAAAATAATATTTTAGACTTAACCATTTAAGTGGAACAAAATTTACAGTTTAATATAGGTTAGGGATTAAATTTTTATTACTCTTTTGAATTTTAGAGTTTATTTTTTTACTTTTAAAATTATAAGATTTAATTTATTATTTTTTGAAATTTCATGGTTTAATTTATTACTTTTAAAATTATATAAATGAGATGGGTGCTCTCTAGGATTGGGGCTAGGAATAGAAAACTCACCCCACACTTGTCTCCTTGCCATTCTGACTCGAAACCAAATTCCACAAAGCCAATTCAGCCTGTGATTATCAAGAGAAAGAGAGAGAGTTACAATTTGTATTGTTATTGAGCATGGTAATATTTTGCAAATTTTTTTTTATTACTGATACAAAATTGTATGTAGGGTTATTTTTTTTTAATTTATTGATTTATAGATATAGTGCTGGTCGATTTGTTTAAAAAATGGAATGGATTAGGGTGCCTGAGTGCTTATAGCATTGGCAAAGGCAAATTTTTTCAATTTACTCATTAGCTTTAATACAACATAGGCATAGGCATTATAGCTAGAATGCATTTTGATAGGCCAAAAACGAATTAACCCCTTGTGATTAAATTAATTGATTAATTAGCTAAGTTATTAATTAATCAAATTAACATGCAAATGCGTGGTAGTACAAACAAATCACTAATAAACTAATTATGCAGTGGAAAATAAATAATACGGTGACTTGTTTATGAATGGGAAAAACTTGATGGAAAAAACCCCACCGGGTGATTTTCAGGTCATCACTCCCGAAACTCCACTATTATCATAACAAGCGGTTAAGAGTAAAGGAATCCCAAATACCTTACCAACCTACAGTTGAACCCTTACCCCGATACTCAATTGGACTTGTTTTGTAGTAACAGTTTCCCTTTTAATGCACGGCTCTCAAGTATGTGACTAACCAATTAAGCGGATCCTAGTATGCGACTTCAATTACAAACTAGAGAAAGTTTGTTGGTTGTAAAGTTCTTCAGTTCATCCACGATGAAGATCAAGAAGATACTTGGTCACAAAATCCAAAGGTGCACATACACAGCAACTTCTTCAGAAGAGATGAACTAGGGCAAAACTTTGTCTCCAGTCATAATTTGCTTGAACAGAGTTTGCTCAATACTTGTGCAACTTGTGAACACTTTGATGACCCTTAAAACAATCCTTTTATGTGTCTAGGGTTAAGAGAAAAGAAGGCCCAAAGACACATACACGGATCCCAAGAAATCAGATCAGAAATTCTGATTTTATAAATCTTGACAGATAGAAACTGTCGAGCATCTGTTGAGATAGCTGTCGAGACATGGGCTAAACAGCTTTCTTAAATCTTAACACATGCTAGCTGTCAAGGTTTATAAAATCAGAATTTCTGATCTGATTTCTTGGGATCCGTAGATGTGTCTTTGGGCCTTCTTTTCTCTTAACCCTAGACATTTAAAAGGATTATTTTAAGGGCCGTCAAAGTGTTCACAAGTTGCACAAGTATTGAGCAAACTCTGTTCAAGCAAATTGTGACCGGAGATAAAGTTTTGCTCTAGTTCATCTCTTCTGAAGAAGTTATTGTGTATGTGCACCTTTGGGTTTGTGACCAAGCATCTTCTTGATCTTCATCGTGGATGAACTGAAGAACTTTGCAGCCAACAAACTTTCTCTAGTTTGTGATTGAAGTCGCGTACTGGGATCCGTGCAATTAATTAGTCACGTACTTGGGAGCCGTGCATCAAAAGAGGAAACTGTCACTACTGAACAAGTCTAATTAGGTATTGGGGTATGGGTTCAACTGTAGATTGGTAAGGTATTTGGGATTCTTTTACTTGTAACCGTTTATTGTGATAATAGTGAAGTTTTGGGAGTGGTGACCTGAAAATCACTCGGTGGAGTTTTTGCCGTCAAGTTTTCCCATTCGTAAACAAATCACCGTGTTATTTATTGGTGATTTATTTGTACTGCCACGCGTTTGCATGTTAATTTGATTAATTAATAACTTGGTTAATTAATCAATTAATTTAATCAAAGGGATTAATTCGTTTTTAGCTTATCAAGTGGTATCAGAGTAGACATACTCTGATTAGGTTTAATATTTGTTGTGTTGATTCATTAACCCCTGTTTGTCATGGATAGAGGACAATCATTAATCATACCTCATTTGTTTAATGACACTAACTATGCATACTGGAAAGTACGCATAAGAGTTTTTTTTACAGTCTTTAGATGAAAATGTGTGGCAAGTTGTGGAGATTGACTAAACTAAGTCAAAGGAAGCACCAGACGATTGGGATGAAGCCAAGATCAAGGCGAAAAACTTTAACAGCAGAGCATTGAATGCCTTATTCAGTGTAGTCACCAATGAGGAGTTTAAGAATATATCATCCACAGAAACTGCAATGGAAACATGGACTATCTTCCAGACAACCTATGAGGGTACAAAGGCTGTTAATGATTCAAAGTTTCAAAGGCTCACTACAAGCTTTGAAGAAATAAAGATGGAAGATGATGAGTCGTTTGATGAGTTCTATGTCAAGGTCAAGGACATAGTGAACTTAGCCTTTAATTTTGGGGAAAACATTCCTGAACCCAAGATTGTGAGGAAAGTGCTTAGATCTCTATCTGAAAGATTCCATGCAAAGATTATGGCGATAGAGGAATCAAAGGATATTGACAAGATTCCTTTGACTGAGTTGGTTGGAAACTTGTAGACCTACGAGCTAGGGCTATTTAGGATTGACAAGTCGGGTAAAGGTAAGAGCATGGCCTTGAAGGCAAAAAGTAGTGAAACAGATGAGTCTTCTGATGATGAAGATTCCAAGATGAAGTCCTACATCATAAAGCAGTTCAAGAAGTTTATGAAGAATGCCAATAGGAGGAGTTTCGACAAGGACTGCAGACAATCCAGTTCTTCTTAGTTTAAGGGTCAAGACAAAGAAAAAAATGATGCTAAGGATGACAGTCAGTTCACTGTTCTTGCAAGACCAAAGTGTTTTCGGTGTCATGGATTCGGTCACATGAAGTAAGAATGCCCCACATATCTCAAGAGCATTGAGAAGAGTAAGACACTTGTTGTAACCTTGAGTGATATTGAGCCTGAGGATGATTCCGACGATGAGGATGACGAAATCTTGAATGCTTTCACTGCCACAGTCAATCCTACTGAAGGGATTATTGAAGACGTGGAAGAAGAAGAAGAATTGGTGGATTCTAAGTATGAGAAGATGGATGATTAAAATAATATCCATACAGCCTATAAGAAACTTTACAAGCTCTCTAAGAAGCATGAGAAACTGTATACACTCGTCACCAAGAAGCTCAATGATGTGAAACTTGATCGTGAAGAGCTTTCCACAAAGTTTGATGAAGCTAATCAAATAATTGGTGCATTGAGATTTGAGAACAATTTCTTGGCTGAGAAAACCAAGAAACTTGAAGCGAAGCTGTTTTAAGTCAGAGCTCAATTGGAGAGGACTTTAAGTGCAAAGCTTGATGAGATGCTCAGCATTCAAAAATTTGCTTCAGATCGAACAGGTTTAGGGTATGGCCTTTCTTCCTCTAATATTGCTTCTACTAGTGTTACTGTGTTTGTTCCTCCTACTAATAATACTGAAACTGAGAACACTGATGTTAAAACTGAATTAACTAGTAAGAACTTAGATAAGGGTAAATCTATCTTAGGAGCACCCCCAAAGTAGGATAAGAAAGATTTTAAGAACTCTAGGGCTAAGAAGGCTAACTTTCAAAAGCCCAAACAAAAGAAGCAGCATCTCTGTCATCATTGTAGAGCTGTCGGTCATACTCAATCAAATTGCTATAAGTGGTTAGCCACTCAACAGAGCAATGACATGATCGCATATGGAAGCCAGAATCAGCTTCAATCCTCTTTTGCTCCTCTTGGTGATTTTCTCAAAACCCTTATGCTCCTTTTGAACTTAAACGGTTTCAATTCTTCCCTCTCACCGTCGGTTCATGGTTTTAATCAAAGGAAAGACTCTTCTAAGGTGTGGAAGAAAAAAGACTCTAAGTGATTTTATCACTTTCTTCTATCTTCTTATTTTTGTTTGTTGCATTACTTATGTGTTTTGCATTTTTTTTTGAGTTAGTCTAGTTTTATACTTTGCTTTGTTTAACATGTTTTTGTTTGTTTGTTTTCAGTTTTGTTTATTTTGTTTTTGATATAAAAATAAAAAAAATTTGAAAAATCAAAAAAATACAAATATAGTGTGTGTTTTGTGTACTTTGGTACTTGTGTACCTTGGATGGCAATTGAAACAAAGTTTTCTAAATTTTGTATCATCTGTAACTTAGATGAACATTCTTATGCACAATTAAACAAGTGACCTTTATGACTTTTGTTTGTGATGAGTAAGATTAAGTTATCTCTTGAACTTAACACTCATATCACTCTTTTTGACGGAATGGACTAGAAAATCTTAAGAGAAAGGCATAAATAACCTTCTCACCACTGTTGTCCGTCAATCATAATAAGACACCTATATATTTCGGCATAGCAAAAGTGCAGTGTTAAAGACATCTGTATGTTTCGACATAGCAAAAGTGCAATGTCAAATGCTTAACATCTTGGGTATTTTTTTTCTCTTTCTTATATGCCCATGCATGATATGCTAAATAAAAAAAAAACGCAAAGAAAATAAAAAGCAAAAAGATAAAAAAATGTTTTAAATATGATTGCAAGCGTGTATTCTAGGAGATGTGGGAGTCATAGGATGTACCTTGAAGGTGATAGTCCCCATCAAACAGTTATGATTATGTATGAGTTAAAATGATTTTCTCATATTTCAAATCGTCATAACATGTACACACATATGCAATCTTGCGATGTTTTTCATACATAACACGCAATATTCTTTGCAACTCTTGATACATGTGCAAGTACAATGTGATTTGGCCATTACAAGGTTTTACATGTGCTAATGTATGCTCACTAAACTATCTTGACTTGTTTTTGAAATATAAAATTTGTTACACTTGTTTAGTGTGTGTGTGTGTGTGTGTGTTTTTGAGGATCCATGTACTTAAATTTCTTATTGAGAGATGTTTTTGAGAGCTTAATATGTTGATTGGATCAGTGTTTGAGTTGCATGTTGGATTGCATTTATGTCTGTATTTTTTTCTTCTCGAAAAACTGTTTTTAAAAGCTGGCTCGACACCTCTTCGATAGCTTGCTATCTATCGAGCTTCTCAAGCTTTTTCTTATCATAATCTCGACATCTCCTCGACACCTGGTGGATCGATCGAGAAATCTCCTGCTTCCTCAATAGCTTCTCGACACCTGGCCGATCGATCAAGCTTATGTCCTCAATTTAGTGTTTTATCCCCTGATACCTCCTCGACACCTTCAGCTGTTGATGTTCTTTTTCTCAACACCTCCCTCAATAGCTGTCTCGACACCTCTTTATACCTCATCTATTAAGATTTACTGAGGATTTTTTTTAAGCTCTTAGTGCGATCCGAATCTTATTTCTCTCGATCTCTCTCTCAATAGCTCTCTGTTTTCTCTCCCAAACACTTTCATCTCACTCCAATCTTGCTACTCAAGGTTTTTTCAAGCTTCCTCAAGTTTTTCTTCACTTGGTGAGCTTTCTATCTCTTCATTCTTCATGCATTTCATGATTTGAAACCTAGGTTTTGGGGTTTTTGAAAAATTTTGGGGTTTTTCAAAATTGATGAGTCTTTCTTGTAATTTTGGGTTGGGTTTTCATTTAAATGTGTTAAAAACCTCATACATTGCATCACATTTGCATTATGATGGTATTTTCATGCTTTTAGATGTGTGTAATATACTTGTGTGCTGGTAAGATTGAATTGAGCTGAGCCCATGATGCTTTTTGCTTTGCTGTTCACATGCTCATGCATTTTCATGCATACGTACTCTCTTTTCAATATGTATTGATATATTTGAAATGTTTTGAGACTTTTCTGATTGTATCCTTCTCTCCCTCTCTCTCTTTGTTTACATTAGTTGTGTCTATGGCACCTAAACGTAAGTCTACTCCGTCTCGAAACCCTCTTCATTTTGAGGCATCATCTTCTTTTGATCCTACTCCTTCTAACATTCGGTTCCGTGATGAGGATGCCCGAAAGGCCTACTTGGAGAACTTTTCTTGACGAGGTGTTCATTTGGAACGCCGAGTCATTTTGGCAAACTTTGCAGACACTGACCTTCTCGATGTCATTCACTATCAGGGGTGGGAGTTACTGTGTGACGTCCTGGTCACTTGTCCTCTCGTGCTTATTATGGAGTTTTACTCCAACATGCTCGGGATTGATTCTTCAGTACCTCTCTTTCACACTCACGTTCGAGGTCTGTCACACTGCAGCTTGTTACGAATGTACTTCGAGTTCCAAGGGTAGAGCATCCTGACTACCTTGGTTGTAAGCATCTGAGGACTATGTCCAAAAACGAGATGATGTCTGCTTTTTGTGAGCACCCATCTGTTTGGGGTGAGCATTAGTTTACACCATGTCGGCCTTTTGCTAAAGGTCCTAGATTCATGGACATGGTGATGATTTTTGTTTTGCACCCACTTTCTCACTATAACTCTATCACAGAGCCTCGTGCTCGATTTTTGCTTTCTTTGTTAGAGCACCTCACTATAGACTTTCCTTCACATTTTATTCTTTCCATCATAGATGTGTGCAGGGATATGGCTACCCGTGATAAGCTTATCTTCCCTTCAACTATCACGTGGATTCTACGCCATTTTTCTATTCCTTTTCCCTTTTCTGATCACTTTTCTGTCATGTGTGCCATAGATGTTGCTACCGTAAAACGTAGTGAGGCTTAGTTTAGGTTGCGATAGGAGTTAGCAGCTCCTCACTCCGGTTCGACTCCATCTCATTTGGCACCCTCTCGGTCTGCTCCATCTATATTTGCTCCTTTTTCTTCCATGGGCAATGTATTTCTTGGAGACATTATGGCGCAGCTGCAGTGCATGGATGCTCGCCTTGATACACTCTCTACAGAGTTGTATTAGGTGAATGTTCATGTCGATCGTATAGCACGACAGCAAGCAGCTATGGGTGGCTATGCTTCTGAGGCTACTCCTTCACCACCTCCTCTAGTGGCTTCTGATTCTGATGCTGAGGATAATGATGGTGATGACGATGATACTTCGGGTGATAATGATGGAGATGTTAGCTCTATTGATAAGATGTCTGCTTGACACTCTACCATTTGTCACTCGTGACAAAAGGGGGAGTAATTTTGAGATATGAGAGTAGTCATCTTAGGAGGAGCGTTAGTATAGGATATTTTTGTTAGGGGGAGTGTTGATACTTGAGGGATGTAGTGAGGATTTGATGTATCTTTTCTTTTCTTTCTATTATAGATACATTTTTTTTGTACTTTGGGTCTTGTGATCATTTTATATACATTGTACTTATCTTCCTTATATGTTAATGTATGTTTCTTTCACCTACCTTACCTATGTTGTTTCTTTTCTCTCTTTATGCACATACTTCTTATACTTGTATGCAATCTATTATTTCTATTTCACATAAAGATACTTTGATGAGTTTTGTTTAAAGTATTTTAGAAATATAGGTTGTCAAAGTCTACTTACCATAAACTCTCTTCTTGTAAAGTTTTTCAAGAGTTTGTGTTAGGATAGATTTTATTGTATTTAACAAGTGAATATGAGTTGGGTGATTTATGACTTTTCTTATATCTCATTTGTTTGTTGTGGTTTTGTCATGGATTGCCAAAAGGGGAGATTGTTAGGACATATGTGGTTCACTTGTTAAGAACATATGTTATTGTTTTATGTAATTGGCTAATCTTTTGACAAAACATACTTTACTTGTACTTGGGTAGATTTAAGATGTGTTGAAATATTTCAAGAAACCATATTTCAAGATCAAGTGTTGAAGCCTTCAAGTCTGTTCAAGATAACAAGCTGAAAGTGCAAAGTTACACAGTTAGCATATGTCGAGATTTAGTAACTTTGCACTTTCAGCTTGTTTTTTTGAACAGACTTGAAGGCTTCAACACTTTATTTTGAAATATGGTTTCTTTAAGTATTTCAACACATCTTAGATCTACTAAAGTACAAGTAAAGTGCGTTTTGTCAAAAGAGTAGCTAATTACATAAAACAATGACATGTTCTTAACAAGTAAACCACATATGTCCTAACACATTTTGGCTGACAAAGTTCAATATGGTACGTGTTGAAAAACTAAAAAAAAAAAAAATAAGAAAACGTCATACTAAATATTTTAAAATATTCTTTAATTAAAATTTTATTTCAACGAATTTTAATTATGAAAAATGATAATTCTATAAATTTGCCCTTAAGCAAAAGGCAGGTTAGTGCACAACATTTTTAATATTAATTTAATAAAATTTGGTAAATTAGATGTCAATGGTGAAAAATGTTTTTTCTCTTCAAATTTGGGGTGAAGTTTAGTTTTTCCAAATCTTAAAATTTCAAAGTGACAACGACCAAAAAGTGGGGTAGTTTTGCCAAATAATATACAAATTCACTTACACAATATTGTTTTTATTATTATTTTAAATAAATCCCCACAATAAATAGTTTCATTTTTAGAGGGATTTATTATTATTTTAAATAAATCCCCCCAATATCGTTTTTACCTTAAAAACAAAAAATGAAAGCCTTACCTCCCTCCCTCTCCCTCTCCCTTTCCCTTTCATTAAAAAATAATAAAGGTGGCCAATTGTTTTCAACGCCTCGCCCTGTCTCTCCCTCTCACTAAAAAAAACCTCTACTTTGACTAAAAAAGAAAAAAGAAAAAATAAATCTCCCTCAAACGCCTCTACTTCTCTAACCAAACCCTAATTCCTAAATCTCTAAACACAAATGCCTTTCCCTCAAACACCTCTCTCTCTAACCAAAACCAAAATCCCCATTCAGACCCAAACTCAAACGCCTTTCTTGCATAAACCACTAACCCTAGCTCTCCAAATGTAAACCCCCAGCCAACAACCACTACTGTACTGATTTGTCAGAATTTCAAAACGGTTGCTACAACAAGTCCAATCATGCCACCTTGAGAGCTTTGCTGTTGCCTATGCTGCTATCTAACATGGTGTAGGTACATTTGCTAAATTTAGATTAAAAATATGTTATTGAAATTAGTATCTCTTTACCTATCCATGCAAAATACATGATTTGTAGTGTTTGTTATGAACATGTTATTAATGTTATTAACTAATGTGATTATTGGTGGCAAATGTAGTTCTCATTCACAAGAGAACTACAAGGTCATTGTTAGTAGTAAGGATTTTTATTTTTATTTTTTATTTTTTATTTATTGATGATACTATTGTTAATAGTAAGGATTTGGTATTCTTTGATGTTGATTATACTATTGTCATTCGTCGTGGGGATTGTTGTTGATGTTGTTAAATTAGTATGTATTAGTCATATCTTTATTATGTATTGTAAATATAATTTGCATAGTAATAATTTTTTGTATACTTATTTAGTTTAATTAAAATATTTCAAACCAATGCTGGAGGAGGAAATCAAAATATTGACAAAAACACAGAAGATGACTCTCAGAAGGAAGACAATGACTTAGATGATGATTGATCTTCCAATATTTATGTTTTCAAGTTTGGTGATGGATATTATGGCTTTCATGTATTAATGAACATCTAATGCTATTTTGTAGGCCTTTTAATATTTTTGATTTTATTGCATTATGCAATTATTAGTTTTGGACAATTAGGGATTTGTGCTTGTTATTTGAATGGAGAAACTTTTGGGAGATTTATGTTATCTCACAATTAAAGTGTTAGAAATGATCTCTCTTTTATTATCGATAGAGTTATTTTGTTGCAAATAATGTATTGATAATGAATTGTTGATGACAAACCAAGTACTTTACGATGGCTTTTAGGCGGTGGAAAACTACATTAATGATGACTATAGTTCATCACAAAAGTTATTTTCGACGACAAAATAAGTACTTATGACAGCTTTTATTCGTTTAAACAAGGGCATTAACAACGGACTTAGTTCGTCGTAGAAAGTATTTGGTCGTTTGACTTCTTCGTATGAAGTTGCATTGTCGATAACAAACCAAGTAATTACGACGGCTTTTATTCATCAAAAAAGGTATTAATGATGGCCTTAGTTCGTCATAAAAAGTTTTTGGTCATACTACTTCCTCATATGAAGTTGTATTGTCGATGACAACTAAAATAACTATGACGGCATTTTGTCGTAGAAACTATGCTTTAACAATGGCCTAAGGTTGTCGCAAAAGGTATTTGGTCGTCCAACTTCCTCGTATGAAGTTGAATCTACGATGGCAATTATCAAGTACTTACGACGGAGTTGTGTTGTCGAAAATGAGTGTTAGTGATTGTCGGTAATATAGTATTATCGACAAGGCTTTTTCCGACAGTCGTCAACGGCCTTTTGCCGTTGGCAATACTAATCTATGACGGCTTTTTGTGTTGTTGCAATGAACTTTGGCCGTCACTAATAGCAATTGTTAGGATATATGTGAGTCATGTTAGGGACATATGTCAATGTAGAATTAACTAATCTTTTGACAAAACACACTTTGCTTAAAATTGGGTAGATTTAGGATGTGTTTAATATTTCAAGGAACAAAAGTTCAAGTCCAAGTGTGAAAGCCATGTAAATCTATCTAAGAAACAAGTGAAGACGTGCTGTATTTTAAAGCTTGACAATTAGCTTGACAGATAGCATCTATCGAGGTTTAAAAGGTAGCTTTTGCCCGATGCTCAATAGCTACTCGATAGATAACTTATCTATCGAGATTTATAGAAATCAGTTTTTTAGATCTAATTTCACTCTAATTCGTGTATGCATGTTTAGATTTTCTTTTTTCACAACCCTAAACATATATAAAGATTAGTTTAAAGGTCGTCACAGTTGATGTAAGTGAGTGCAACTTGAGGCAAAGGTTTTTCATAAGCATATTGTGATCAGAAACAATTTGCTATAGTTCATTTTTCTCTTCAAGAAGTTGTTGCATTTGTACACCGTAGGATTTTGTAACCAATGAGTTTTGTGATCTTCATTGTGTTGATGAATTGAAGAATTTTGCAGCCAACATCCTTCTCAAGTTGGTGGTTAGTTATATATTGGGAGCCGTGCATTAAAAGGATAGATTGTCACTATAGAACAAGTCCAATTGGGTATTGGGGTAAGGGTTCAATTGTAGCTTGATATAAGGTACTAGGATTCCTTTACTTGTAACCACTTGTTGTGATTATAGTGGATTTTTGGAAGTGGTGATCTTAAAATCACCCAGTGGAGTTTTTTTACCTTGGAGGTTTTCCTCATTCATAAAAAAATTATTGTGTCAACTTTATTTTTCACTTCATATTAATGTAGTTGGTGATTTGCTTGTACTACCACACATATTGTATGTTGATTAACTTAATTAATTCATTTGGCTAATTAATTGGTTAATTTATTACAAGGGGTCAATATATATTTGGCCTATCAAGTGGTATCAGAGTAGGCACACTCTGATTAGGGTGAATCTTTGCTGTGTGAGAGGAAGAGTAAGAGCATGGCATTGAAGGCCAAAAGCAATGATATTGATGAGTCCTCTGATGACGATGACTTTAAGATGAAATCCTATATCACAAGGTAGTTCAAAAATTTCATGAAGAATGCCAATTCAAGAGGGTTTGATAAAGACCGCAAGTAGTCCAATTCATTTCAATTCAAGAACCAAGACAGAGGAAAGAAGGATGCTAAGGAAGGCGGTAGCACACTATTCCTTCAGGACCAAAGTGCTTTGGGTGTCAAGGTTTCGGTCACATGAAACAAGTGTGCCTTACGTATCTGAAGACCATCGGGAAAAGTAAGACACTTATTGCTACTTTGAGTGACTCCAAGCCTGAGGATGATTCAGACAATGATGACAATGGAATCTTGAATGCCTTCACTGCTACAGTTGATCCTACTGATGGGGGGTCAGAAATAGTTGATGATGAAGAGGACTTGGTGGATTCTAAGTTTAAGAAAATGGACGATCAAGATGATATCTATACAGCTTATGAAAAATTGTATATGGTTGCTAAGAAGCATACGAAACTATATAGGCTGGCCAATAAGAAGCTGAGTGATGTGGAACTTGATCGAGAAGAGCTTTCCATGAAGTTTGATGAAGCTAATCAGACTATTGAAGCACTATAGTTTGAAAAAAATTTCTTGGTTGAGAAAACCAAGAAGTTTAAGGCAGAGCTGTTCCATCCTCTTTTTCTCCTCTTGGAGATCTATTTAAAGCCCTCATGTTCCTTTCAAACTTGAACGCTTTCAATTCTTCCTCCTCACCATTGGATCAATGTTTTGCCAAAAAAAATTTCTTCCAAGGTGTGGAAGGAAAAAAGATTTAAGTGATTTTGTCACTTTTTTTTTTAGTATGCATTACTTGTGTGTTTTGCTTTCTTGTTTTTGAGTTAGTCTAGTTTTATACTTTGCTTTTATATAACATATTTTTTGTTTTGTTTTGTTTTGTTTTTGTTTTTGTTTTTGTTTTTGTTTTTGTTTTTGATTTCGTTTTTGTTTTTGTTTTTTGTTTTTTTTTTTTCTAGTTTTGCTTTATTTTGTTTTTCATAAAAATAAAAAAAATTGAAAAATCAGAAAAATACAAAAACAGTGTGTGTTTTGTGTACATTGGTACTGGTGTATCTTGGATGGCCATTGAAACAAAATTTTCTAAACTTTATATCTTTTGTAGTTTAGATGAGCATCTCTATGCACAATTAAGCAAGTAAGCTTTGTGTCTTGTGCTTGTGATAAGTAAGATTAAGTAATACTCGTATCACTTTTTTTAACGGGAAGGATTAGAAAATTCTAAGAGAAAGGTATAATAACCATCTCACCACTGTTGCTCGCCAATCATGAAATGACACTTGTATGCTTCGGCATAACAAAAGTGCAATGTCAAAAACTTAACATATTGGGTATTTCTTTTCTCTCTTATATGCCTATGCATGGTTTGCTTAAAAGAAAAATATGCAAAAAAAAAAAAAAAATAAAAGCAAAAAGAATCAAAATGCTTTATACGTGATTGCAAACATGTCTTTTAAGAGATATGAGAGTTATAAGATGTACCTCGAATGTGATAGTTCCCATCAAGTAGTTATGATTGTGTGTGAGTAAAGTGATTTTCGCATATCTTAAATTGTCATAACATGTAGATACTTATACAATCTTGTGATATTTTTCACACACAACACGCAAGATTCTTTACTACTTTTGATACATGTGCAGGTACAATGTGATTTGGTTATCACAAGGAATGCTAATGGATGCTCACTAAATTGTCTTGACTTTTAAAATATAAAATTGGTTAGATTTGTTTAGTGTGTGTGTGTGTCTTGAATCTAAATGCTTGATATTTTTTCTTATTGAGAGATGTTTTTGAGAGCTTAAAAAGTTGTTTGGATATGTGGTTGAGTAGCATGCTTAATTGCATTCATGTATGTGGTTTTCTCTTCTTAAAAAATCATTTTTGAGCAATCTCGACAGTTGCTGGACACCTCTCGACATCTAGGCTATCTATCGAGCCTCTTGAGCTTCCTTTCTTGATAGTTGTTATCGCAATTTTGATTCATCAAGGTTTTTGAGAATTAGTCTCGATAGCTGCTTGATAGCTTTTCGATCCATCGAGAAAGTTTCTATATGCTCGATAGATTCTCGATAGCTTCTCAATCCATCGAGGCCACTTTGCCATGGACACCTCTCGATAGCTCCATTTGGCAAAAATTTAAAGCTTGACACCTCTTGATACCTCTCGATGCATCGAGTTTCATACTTTCTATATATATCTCAATGTGATTTTTCTCTCATTTTATCTGATCTCTCTTGATAGAAAACCATCTCTCCCTCTCCCAAACACTTCTCAATCACACTCTTTATATTCCCCACTCATTCTTCGGCTTAATCCTTACATTTTCTCTCTTGTATGATCTCTTTTCTATCATTTTATCATGCATTTCATACATTCTAACCTAACTTTTGGGGTTTTTCAAAATTAATGAAGTTTTTGCAAAATTTTTTAGGTTAGGTATTTGTTTAAATGATCTTAAATGTTCATGCATTGCATCACATTTACATTTTTAACAATGATTCATGCATTTTAGATGTGTGCTTACTATGTTGAAATGATGTGTGCTAGTAGGATTGGATTGGACTAAGCCCATGATGTTTTTACTTTTGTATGTCACATGTTCATGCATTTTTCATACATACGTACCATTTCTTTTTTCTTATTGATATTAAATGTGTTGGTACCTTTCTGTTTTCATACATACGTACCATTTTTCTCTCTTTCTTTCAGTTAGTTGCTCTATGGCACCTAAACGGAAGTCTATTTCGTCCCAGAACCCTTTTCGTTCTGGGGTATCTTCTTCTTCTTCTTTTGCTGATTCTACACCCTCCCATGTAAGGTTCCGTGATGATAAAGACCGTAAGGAATTTTTAGAGAACTTTTCACGACGCGGTATTCATTCAGAACGCCAAGTCATTCTATCAGATTTTTTCGATATTGACCTTCCTACTGTCATTTATAGTAGGGGTTGGGAGTCACTGTGTGGCATTTTGGTCACTTGTCCCTTCGTGATCATACATGAGTTTTACTCCAATATCCACGGATTTTGACTATTCTATACCTCATTTTATCACTCGTGTTTGAGGTACGCGTATTGTTGTCATTCTGAATCTTATATTCGAGGTGCTACACGTATTGAGGGTAGAGTTTGCTGACTACCCCAGTTGTGAGCGTCTTAAGACTGTGTCTAAAGATGAACTCTCGTTTCTCTTCTGTGAGACACCTTCATCTTGGGGTGACCGTCAAAACATCCATTGCTCAAGTTTTGCAAAAAGTCCAAGGTTCCTTAACATGGTGATGACATTCGTTCTTCATCCATTGTCTTACTGTAACTCTATTACTGAGCCTCGTGTTCTATTTTTGTTATCCCTTGTTGAGGGACTTATCATTGACTTTCCCTCTCACTTCATACTCTCCCTTACAGATGTCTATAGGGATACGACGACCTGTGATAAGCTCATTTTCCCTTCGGCTATCACGCGAATTCTCTACCATTTTTTTGTCTCCTATCTTGAGTCTACACATATTTTTGCTATGTGTGCTATAGATGCTGCTACCGTTAGATGGAGTGAGGCCCAGCTTTGACTGAAGCGGCATGGACCAAGATGGCGACTCCTTCAGCTTCTTTTGCTCCATCTACATCTGCTTCTTCTGCATCAGTGGGTGGTGTGACCCTCGAGGCAGTCATGGCGCAGCATCGGTGCATGGATGCTCGCCTTGACATATTCGGTGATGAGTTTTGTTAGGTGAACACCTATGTCGGCCGTACTGCCCAATGGCAGGCTCGCCTTGGTGGCTTCGTGGCATCTCCCTTTCCTTCTCTAGAGGCTTTTGAGGATGAGGATGATAATGGTGACTTTGATGACGATGATGATGATGAGGATGAGGATGCTAGCTGTTTTGGTGACGATGAGATGACTGCTTGAGTTACTTACCATTTGTCATTTGTGACAAAAAGAGGAAGTAGTTTTGGGTATAAGAGTAGTCATGCTCCTAAGGGGAGAATTAGTCTAGGAGATAGATATTTTTGTTAGGGGGAGTGTGTTTTTTTTTTTTTTTTTAGGGATGTAGTGAGGACTTTTTGTATCTTTTTTTTTCTTTACTTTTCAGATACATTGTTCATACATTGTGATAACAAACCTTGTACTCATTTTTTATGTTTATATATATTGAGGTTATTATTACGGTTTCATCTATCTCTTCATATGTTGTTTCTTTTCTCTCTTTATGCACATGCTTCTTATTAATTGTATATAATCTTTTATATTTCTATTTTACACTAAGATGCCATAATGAGTTTTGTTTAAAGTGTTTCAGAAATACAAGTTGTCAAAGTCTTTCTTGCCACGAACTCTCTTCTTGCAAAATTTTTCAAGAGTTTGTGTTAAGATAGATTTTATTGTATTCAATAAGTGAATATGAGTTGAGTGATTTATGAGTTTTCTTATATGTTCATTGTTTGTTGTGGTTTTGTCAAGGATTGCCAAAGGGGGAGATTTTTAGGACATATATGAATCATGTTATGAACATATGTCAATGTAGAATTGGCTAATTCTTTGACAAAACACACTTTATATGTAATTGGGTAGATCTAAGATGTGTTTAATACTTCAAGGAACAAAAGTTCAAGTTCAAGTGTTAAAACTATGCAAGTCTGTCTAAGAAATAAGTGAAGAATTGCTAAATTTTAAAGCTCGACAGGTAGCTCTACAAATAGCATCAATCGAGGTTTAAAATGCAGCTTTTGCTCGACGTTCAACAGCTACTCGATAGATAACCTATCTATCAAGATTTACAGAAAATAGTTTTTTAGATCTAATTTCACTCCAATTTGTGTATACATTTTAGGCTTTCTTCTCTCACAACCCTGATCATATATAAGGATTAGTTTAAGGGCCGTCGCAACTTATGCAAGTGAGTGCAACTTGAGGCAAAGGTTTTTCACAAGCATATTGTGACTGTAGGCAATTTGCCATAATTTATGTTTCTCTTCAAGAAACTATTACGTTTGTACGTCGTAGGATTTTGTAACCAAGGAGTTTTGTGATCTTCATCGTGTTGATGAACTAAAGAAATTTGCAGCCAACATCCTTCTTAAGTTAGTGGTTAGTTATGTACTTGGATCCGTGCATCAATTGATAGCCATGTATTAGGAGCCATGCATTAAAAGGAGAGATTGCCACTATAGAACAAGTCCAATTGAGTATTAGGATAAAAGTTCAACTGTAAGTTGGTATAAGGTACTGAGATTCCTTTATTTGTAATTACTTGTTGTGATAATAATGGATTCTCGGGAGTGGTGATCTTAAAAATCACCCATTGCCTGAGGTTTTCCCCATTCTTAAACAAATCACCATTTTCAGCTGCATATTAACGTAGTTGGTGATTTATTTGTGCTACCATGAGTATTGCATGTTAATTAACTTAATTAATTTACTTGACTAATTAATTGGTTAATTTATCACAAGGAATCAATATATTCTTGGCTTATCAGCAATCTTTTTTGTAGCGTAGTGGTGAAAACTTTAAACAATGACATCTATTTTTAATAAAAAATTATGTAATTGAGTTAATTACCACATGAAGCTCATATGGATTTCATTGCTTAGAGAGAGAGAGAGAGAGAGAGAGAGAGAGAGATATGTATTTTGTTACCACATTAGAATACCTGTCAAGTAATATTTCTGACAACATTCTAAGATCTCACTCACTATCATTTTAGAATGATCGAGATTTTCAATGGACATTTCTCACCGCATACAGTTCCTTAAACAGCAAATCTCTTTTTTATATAATGCATTACATTTCCAGGACGTATAACCGCATCTGCTGTTATTAGTAGAACCATTATAATTATTAGCAGAACGAGTTTATAATTGTTTGAGCCATTAATATTGTAATCCATTTCTCTTTACCCTGTTATTTGTTTTTGCTGACAGAAAAATGGAATTGATAGGTGCTGAAGCTCTTAGCTTTGCTCACATTCACACACACACACACGAATCATTCATACTCAAGGACCCAACTTGTGTTGTGGGAACTGGGAACCACAAATTTATTTCATTAAATCGGAAGGGCAATGCTTGTAGTCATCAATTAATTAAATTATAATAATTAATTCCACTTGATACTTACTGCAGTGACTCTCTTAGGATATATGAAGTGACTCTCCTGGCCCTTACCTCCTCACCCTACAAGAACTTTTACTTATGGAGTGACCATTACGCCAATGATACGTGGTGGTCAAGCTGTTACTTATTTAACTTCACTAGACACTACGAATCAAGCATTCACACTATTGAGTTATGAATTGACCCCACTTAAATTAATCAATTACCCAAATTTATTAATTAATTCAATTACATGCAGGGTCCAATTAAAGGCACATCCACATTGCCAAATGTGGTGGGCCTTTTTTTGGGTTTTGGACTGAATTGCTCATGCACCACGGCCCATAATTTTGGAGTAGGAGAGTCGGGACTAGCCTAACTAAAACACACCTTAGGCCAACTTGTGTGCAAGTTGGGCCATCCCTGTTCAGATGTGTCTTGGCAGGAGCCTCGAACGTACCACGTACTCACGATAAGAAAGACTGTTGCAAATGTTATAGTAGGAAACACGATGCGGTATAATAACTAAAACATTTTCTACTAATAACAATAATATATGAATATCTTCACAAAGGAATATATAACAGTATGATTACAAGTTACAAGGTCACGACAAAGAGAAATTAAACGTAAGATAACAAATTAGTCATTAACCAACCAAAATAAGAGAAAAGAACATGCATCTGTAAAAGGAATGGGCTAGGCTCTTTAGCAGATACAAGTCCAAAAAGGGAACCAATCTCCAATGTGGGTAACGTTAGAGGGGGACTTTTACCGTAGAAGTTACACACTTTGGAAAAAGGACCTAAATGGCTTCATCTCGAATTCTTAGTTAATTATAGAGTGGGGTATTGAGAGGGAGAGAAATGGGTAGCCTATTGATACATGCTTTTGCTCCTATCACTCATGTTTTTCCATTTCTTTGTCCCATTGGGTTGGGGCTTTCTCCAAGGTTTCCGATGCTGTTTGCCACGCAGCTTTGTCACATTTTGGCTTTGTAAGTTCATCTTTGGCTCTCACCCACATTATGCTGTGAAACCTCTTTACTTTCAATTAGCCATAAAGATTTCTGCTGGGGTGAGTCTACCGTTGGCCCCTATGTTTCTGGGTCATCTGTATGTGCAGTTGGATATTCTACAAAGTGATAAGCGATAGGCAAGTTCTTGCCACATAGTCACTACTTCTGCCCATAGTACCATATTGCAACACCTGCTGTAGGAACGTTGTGCTAGGCATTTAGCCAAGTGTAAGTCTGTTCGTTTTGCCAAAGAGATGTATCGGTCTTGTCCAATGGTGATTATCGATTTCTGTGGTCGGTTCGTTTTTGATTTTCCATTGGCTAATCATTGGGTTGGGTTGAAGCCATTTGGGCATTTTGCTGTTGAGTTTATGACAAAGGAGTTGGATTTTCTTGCAAAACTTACAGAGGTTTAGGCAGTGGTTTCACATTTGCTGACTCAGTAATGGGTCCCTTTACAGACACTGCTGGGACCACCACCCCGTTGACTACCTTTGATGAGAGGGGGATCACGTATTTGGCAGCCACCAATGCTGGGTGGTTGCCTTATCTGGCCAATAAGGGTATTCATTTCATTCATTATCCTGTTAACAGAGTGAGGAGGCAGTTTGGGTTGGATCAGGACATACTCGATGATTTTACTGCCATTTTAGAGTCTATTACTTTTGTCCGACCATTTCTATGCCCTAGTGTTTTTGAGTTTTGGAGCAAGCACTTCATAACAGTCACCATTTTGGGTTCGCAGAGAGAGGGCCTTTGTACTGCTGCGATGCATGGGTATTGGCAGGTTGTGATAACCTCCTTTGTGATAGGCCACAATCTGAATGACCCTTTGTGATTAAACCAATTAATTACTTAGCTAAGTTATTAATTAATCAATTTATCATGCAATTGCGTGAAAGTACAAACAAATCACCAAATAACTAAATATGTAGTGGAAATTAAATGACATGGTGATTTGTTTACGAATGGGGAAAACCTTTGTGGCAAAAACCCCACCGGGTGATTTTCAGGTCTCTACTCCCGAAACTCTACTATTATCAAATCAAGTGGTTACAAGTAAAGGAATCCTAAGTACCTTACCAACCTACAGTTGAACTCTTATCCCAATATCCAATTGGACTTGATCTGTAGTGACAGTTCCCACCTTTGATGCACGGCTCCCAAGTACGTGACTAACCAATGCGCGGATCCCAGTATGTGACTTCAAACACCAACTTAGAAGGAGAGATTGGCTGCAAAGTTCTTCAGTTCATCCTACACGATAAAGATTAGGAAGATGCTTGGTCACAAAACCTTTTGGTGCAAATACATAGCAACTTCTTCAGAGAAGATGAATTAGGTCAAGAACTTCGTCTTTGATCACAATTTGCTTAGACAGAGATTTCTCAATGCTTTTGCAACTTGTGTACATTTTGACGGCTCTTAAAACAATTATTTTATATGTTTAGGGTTTGGAGAAAAGAAGGCCTAATAGCATATTCACGGATCCCAAGGAAATCAGATTAGAAAATTTGATTTTATAAATCTCGACAGATAGCAGGTGTCGAGGTAGCTATTGAGCAGGTGTCGAGCTTTAATGAATTTGCACTTCAGCTTGTGTTTTCTTTGACAGACTTGATGACTTCAACACTTGATTCTGAAATCTTGTTTCTTGAAGTATTAAAAACACCTAGAACTACCCAATTACAAGTAGAGTGCGTTTTGTCAAAGGATTAGCCAATTTACATAGATAAGTGACATATGTTCTTGACAAGTGAAAACACATATGTCCTAACACTTTGGGCAAAAGTTGCTAGGTGACTGTGGTTTTTCCCTTATTCCTTCTAAAGGTCTTCATGCCATTATTTTTGCCAACCCATGGTTGCTACTCCCCACCAAGTCTGTGGTGGTATATGCTAGGAAACAAAGCAAGTCCGCCATATTTGAGTGGCAAGAGAAGGAGAAAGGGTGGTATCTGTATGCTAGTGAGTATCTTGCGGGCTGGGAGAAGAAGGTGAAGATGGTGAACCTCCTGTACCTACGAAGAAGGGATCAATGTCTCGGACTGCTAAGCCTAAATCTGCCAAGGTTGGGAATGACTCCTCTGAAACTTGTTCTAACATTATTCCATATGGGGGTGGCCTTCCTCCTATTGGCAACATAATCCTTGAGAGCTCTCTTCCTCATTCGACTCGCACTAATTCTAGCAAGCGTTCTACTGCAAGCAAGCCTAAGCCCTCTTCTCCAAGGCCATTTGTGGATGCTCCTCCTTACAGCAGGACCCGTTGTAGTAAAAGGAAGACATTTTCACTAGCCCAATCTACCATTGTTGAGAGGAGAGTATGTTATCTCTAAACTTCACTTTTTCTTTATTTCAATTATTTATGGGGCTTTCTTGCGGCTAACTCCATATACATGCTTATTCATTTTTTTTCTTGGTAGTCCAAGCATAAGGAAGACACTTCAGCCACTCACCCCATATTGCTTGATGAGTTTAAGCTTAAGGTACATTCCTTTCCTTTGCATGTACCTTCATTGCCACGTATTGCCATGTGCTTTCTCTCTTTTGCATGTTTATTTATTCCTTCCCCTTGTCTTAACACCTGCCTTCTTTCTCTTCTTTTTTTTATTATTATTTTTTTTAGGTTGATCTCGAGCTCCTTTCTGTTTATCACCCCACGAGTAGGGAAGTTCCTGTTATTATGGGCATGCTTGTGGAGGGCTTCTTTGATGGGTAGATATCATGGCCGAGGTCATGGCCTCTACTTCTACTACTGCATAAGGGGCTCCTATTGAGGCTTTAATTCCTCCATCCAAGCCCATTCCTACCAAGGGGAGTACTCAGGCCGAGAGGATTGGTGATTTTATCCCCATTCTTGTTGAGATCCCCACTCCCCAGAAAGAAGTCACTCCTACAAACGCATCTTGGACTAGGAGTGCTTTTCTTGCTACTCCTTCGGTCATTTCTGCTAGTGATCCCTTTGTTGCCCTCTCCCAGGCCGTAAAGGATGGCTCTTTCTTGGGGGTCACTCCTTCTTCCTTTCCTATCTTTGCCACCCAAGGGCTTGTTGCAGATTTGTCTTATGATGAAGGGTTTAAGGAGGTCCTTGAGGACTTCGAGGACAAGCCGTCATGAAGACAAGGGTTTCTGATTCCGATGCGGATAGTGATAGCGGTGAGCAAAAAGCTGAGGCTATGGGTATGTGTCTTTTGTCCTTAGCGAATCTTGTCTTTCCTTTCTTCTTGTCATTTCCTGGTGTAACCATCTGACTACTTTGCACATCATTCTTTTCTTTTCTTTTTTCTTTTTTTATTATTTATTTATTTTTTATTTTTATCGCAGCTATAGCCTAAGATTGCAGTAGGCCTTTCAACGCCAACAACTCCTACTTCTACTATACTCGTAGCCCCTACTCATTCCTTTATTTTGCCTATTCCTTGTGAACTCATGTTATGCCTCGTATTTCTTTTCAAGTTTGACTCCTATTGAGGTGGCTCTAACTTCTCGGTTTGAGGTTAGCAGTAGTTTTGCCACCGTTCTTGATCTGGCAAGTGAGGCCGTTACCTTTTTTGCCCGATTCGACTTGCTCGAGACCAATGACCTTGATCCTTCAGACTTCTGGGGTGCTAGAGCTCCTTATGTGGACTTTCATGGCTTTCAAGTTCTTGAGGAGTGCATTACCCACTTAAAGGTAGTTTATAACTGTCGTGGGGACTTTATGCTGGGATTTTTCTTTGGCCAATCTGCGAGGGAGCACTTCCTTAAGTTATTGGGGAGTGTGATGAACAATATTGAGCATAACTTCATTAACATTGTGTCTGCTGAGAGGATTCTGCAATGGAAGGCCATCGTTCAGGAGTTGACCAGGGTTGGATTTGCAGTGGAGTTTTTGCTAGATTACTTGCCAGAGGTTGCTCAAGCCTTCTTTACAAAGAGGGTTTAGCCTGCTGTGGATGCTATAGATGCTCGCATCGAAAGTTCGAAGAAGGAGGTGGCAGACTTAGAAGCATGTCGTGAGCATTTTCTTTCTGGTGATTTTGGCTCCAGTCACTTTGGAGATTAGACCCTTATTTCAGGCCTTTGATTAGACTATCACCTATTATGTAACTTTATTTCCTTCCCCCATGTTTACTTCTCTCCCCTTTCTCCCTACGCAACGCACTTTTATTTTTCTAGCACTTATTCGATAAGTTTGGTATGACTTATATATTTTGGGTTTGTAATCTATTATGCTATATCTACTATTGCTACTACTATGTTTTTATGATATAGTATGTTTTGATAATATTCCATGGTCTTCATTACTCTTTGTTTTTTTTTCGCACTTAATCATCAATTACAAATGAAAACACACTACAATGCTTTCTTGTGACATTATCCCTTGCAAGGGTGGTCACTTGGAGGAAAACAAAACATGAAGGAAAGGAATAACTACATAATTTTTCCTAGGCACAATAACGCTTTAGCCATTTTCCATTAGTGGGGTCTATTAAATTTCTTCCATCTATCTAGGCCAAATGGTAATACCCACTTGCATGTGCTTCCCTTACCACAAAGGGTCTTTCCCATTTTGGCGAGAATTTAGATGGTCCTGCTATACCTCACCTGACGTGGTCTGCTTCTTCAACACAAGCTGTCCTTTTGCAAACACCCTTTCTTTAGTTGTCCTACTATAAGCTTTGATCATCCTTTGCCTGTATTTTTACGGCTACACTCTTGGGCTTCTCCCTTTTTTTCATCCAACCCTTCCAGGTCCTCGCATCTTTCTACTGCAAAGACTTCCTTCTCTTTTTCCTTCTTTCGCACCTGCATAACCTTTAAAAAAGGTATCATCACTTCTGCTGGACTCATCACTGTCATTCAATAGACTAAGGAGAAGGGAGAAAATCCGGTGGCAAATTTGGGTGAGCACTGGTAGGCCTAAAGGGTGTCTAGCAGATGCATTACCCATCCTTCGTTGTACTCCTGATTCATCTTGTTGATAATCTTGATAAAGGTTTTGTTAGTTGCTTCCGCCTGCCTATTCCCTTGGGGGTAATAAGGCGATGATCGATGGTGCTTGACCTGGTAAAACTCCAGCATCTTTCTTACATCTCTGTTGACAAATTGAGTACCATTGTCACTTATGATTCTCTGAGGCACCCTAAATTGGACAATTATGTTTTCTTTGATGAAGTTTGCCACAACTCCTCCCATGGCTTTGTGGAGTGGTATAGTCTCTGCCCATTTAGTGAAGTATTCCTTAGCCATAAGGATCCATATGTACCCACGCGAAGGTGGATTAACTAGTCCCACCAAATTGAGCCCCCAAATGTGAATGGGCCATGGGGTGACCATGCTATGTAAGCTTTGCTTGTGGGTGTGAATCAAATTAGGTTGCACTTGATAGCTATGACATTTTTTCACGAATTCTGCCGCATCCCCTTTCATAGTGGGTCAGTAATAACTCATTTGCAACATGCACCGATATAGCTTCTTTTTTCCTTAGTGCTCTCTACATTCCCCTACATGTACCTCCTTTAACATTTCTTCGGCCTTTTTGTGACCTAAACATCGTAATGGGTCCCCATCGTATCAATTTCTGAAAAGAATTCCCTCATGTAGGAAGTAGCGAGTTGCTAGCTTCCTGAGTTTATATCTTTCACTATGCTTCTATGGCAAGATGCCTTCTGTCAGGTATTGCATGAATGGGCTTCTCCAATCTTCATTGGCGAACATGGCATAATTTTCTTCCCTATCCATAGCGAAATGGTAGGCCTCACACTTGGTTTGTACTAGGTTCATGTCCTTGCCCATGTCTGGCCAATAAAATCTTGCCTTTTAAGGCCTGCGGTAAAGGCTGATCTCACCATGGAGCCTATAGGTTCTGTCGTGCACTTCCTTTAGTTTTCTTTGGGCCTCTTCATACCCTATGCATCTTGACAAAATTCCTCCTGGCATTCTGTGATACATCTCCCCTTTCATTAAGACATAGTCTTTTAACACTTTTAATTCTGCCACATCTCCTTCCTTTAACAGGGCTTCCTTAATGGGAACCCTCCAATACTCTTCACACCCTTACTTTTCCTGGAACCTTTCTTGAAGTATTTCAACGATGGACCCTCTTCGCTTGTTGACTTCAACTTTGGTACTATTTCCTTCGAAAGCTATCTATGAGCCCAACACTACCAGCATGTTCGCTTATTGATTTTCGCTCCTCTGAGTGTGCTTTATCTCAAATGTGGAAAACTTTTCTTCCATTTTTTGAGCTAACATCCTATACGGAGCCAGACTTAGTTCCTTTAAAGAGAAACTCCCCTTAGCTTGGCAGACCACCAGATTGGAATCACCTATCACCTTCAAATGTTTGATCCCCATTTCGAGGGCTGTTGCCAACCCCACAAGATAGGCCTTGTATTTTGTGGTATTGTTTGAACACTAAAATTCCAACTTGAATAAGAGTGCCACGGTCTCTTCTCCTTCATGATAAAGGACCACTCCTGTGCCTTCTGAGTTTGCTGTAGAAGAGCTATCAAATTTCATGACCCATTGCTCTTCAGTTATTTCTGCTCTAGCTACTTCTCTTGGAACCTTATCATCTAGCGGGAATTCCTCTTCTCTTAGAAATTGGGCTAACAAGTCTGCTATGGCCTGAATTTTCACTGTGTTAGGTGTTCTTGCCTTTAAGTCGTATTGCGACAATTGTAACAACCACTAAGATATCCTTCCAGAGAGAATAGGTTGTCGAAGAAGAGCTTTAATTACATTAGACTTTGTCATTAAATGTATCTCATAGGCCAAGAAATAATGGCATAGTCTTTGTGATGTATAAACTATTGCTAAGCAAGCCTTTTCTGCTCTGGGGTAGCAGCTCTTCGCATCCTTTAGCGCGTAACTTATGTAATAAACTAGCTGTTCGACACCACCTCTGTCTTCCTGGGCTATCAAATCACCTATGGCAGACGAGCTTGAGGCCAAATAAAGCAGCAATGACTTCTTGCGAATTGTAGCTTGCACTATAAGGAGGTTCATCATGATTTGCTGTAGCCTTCAAAAAGCTACTTACTATGCCTTTCCCCACTTAAATCCTTGTCCCTTCTTGAGCAATTTCGTAAAAGCTGGTGTGATTAATGCTAAACTAAGGATGAACCTCTGGATGTAGGAAACCTGTCCCAGAAAGCTCTTTAATTCCTTCACTATGGCTAGTGGATTCATGGTCTCTATGGTCGTTGCTTTGGCTGGGTCCATGTCTATTCCTCCACTGTGGACCAAAAACCCCAAGAATTTCCTGACAGACATTCCGAAAGCGCATTTTAATGAGTTCATTCTCAACTTGAAAAGTCTGCATTTTCAAATACCTTTCTTAACACTTTGACATGGTCTTCTTATCTTCTCAATTTCATAACTATGTCATCCACATAGTCTTCACGCTCGCGGTGCATCATGTAATGGAATATGGTAGTCATTATGCGCTGGTAAGTTGCACCTGCATTTTTCAACCTAAAGGGTATCACAGTGTAGTAGAAATTACCTATGGGCATTTTGAAGGCATTTTTCTCCACATCTTTTTGTGCCATTCGAATCTGGTTGTACCCATTAAACTTGTCTATGAAGGAAAACATGGCATTCCCCACTACAGAGTCTATTAACAGATCCATGTTGGGTAGTGGGAATTCATCTTTGGGGCAGACTAGGTTAAGATTTCTAAAATCTACACAACATCGTATTTACCCATTCTTCATCTTCACTGGTACAATGTTGGACAACCATCATGGGTATTGGATGGGTTTGATAAAGCCATCACTTCTTTTACTATTTGTCCTTCTATTTTGGTGTGAAACACTTTGGTAGGCTGAGCCATTGGCCTGGCCTCGGGATCTACGTTGAGCGTAAGTACCACCAACCTTGGGTCTAACCTAGGCATCTCGTTGTAGCCCCATGCAAAGACATCTCTGAACTCTTTCAACAAAAGGATCAATTCTGCCTTTTCTTTTTCTAACAACCTTGAACTTATGAAAATCGGTCTTAGCTACTGTAGATGTGTGCCCAAATCAATTTCTTTTAACTTTTCTTCTGCCGTTACGTGCACATCTTTTTATGCTACAACCTTTCTTTCACTTTCTGCATCGCTTTCTTCTTTTGAATTTCCTTATGCCACACAGCACACTAAACTCTTATGTTGTGACCCTCGTCCGGGACCCCCTCGTATACTGTAGGTGGGTTTTGTGCACCTTCATAACTTATAAACTATCCTGCCATCAGGTGTTTGGATCCTGGCGTACCACTTAACTTTGAAGTGGGTGCTTCTTTCCTTTTCTTCCTCCACATCAATAGCTCTCTCAAATCCGGTTTTGGGTCTTCTTGGATGTCCTTCTATCAAGGGACAAAGGTGCCTTGTGGTTTAGACATCGAACTTTCACCAAACAGTGCCCACTCATAGTAGAACATGGTTTCTACTAAGTGGGCTTCTGCTTGCTTAAATGGCGATGGGTTCACCGCTATTCGTATCATCCTGCCATTCAATCTCCCCTTCACACACTAGTGATGGGTAGATGGAACTAGACGGTGCTTGTGCAACCATCGTCTTCCCAATAATATATGATATGAAACTTCTGTTTTCACTACATGGAAATGAACTAAGGAGGCTATTAGCCTCACTTTCAGCCATAGCTGAATGTGGCCTGCGGTATACTTGCCTCTTCCTTCAAACCTTGTTACTTCCAGTGGACATCCTTGAATCTTGCTTTCTAAAATTCCTGCTGCTTGTATTAACCATGGCTCTTTAATGGGGATTTGGTTTATGGAGGCTGCAAAGTCGAGGGGCCTCCTGTGGTCTAAATACCCCACCTCTATGTCCTCGTCGCTAAAAACAATCTCGTTGGTGTCTTGTAGGAAAGCTTTGTCAACTTTGGTTTTTGCTGCTTGACATTCTACTCTTGCTCTTAAGGCGATGCTTACCAGAGCCTCCATGGCAATTCTTCATTCATTGGCTATGAGTTCCAGCTGATTAAACAAGTTCTTGAACCTAGAGCTTTTTTGTAAGGTGGTAATGGCTGCAGTAGGTAAGGCTAGCCTTTCTTCTTCATCTTTTCTTGAATCTGCGCAAATAACGACTATTGCTACTCCTTTTCCCTTGTGGTTCTGGAATGGATTCCTTTGTACTTTTGGCTGGGACAGCTCAAGAGTTCCTTCTCTGATTCTGTGGTGTACTAGTCTGTAGAGTGCCTAGCATTCTATGGTAGGATGTTGTACATAATTATGTAAATGACAAAAACATGGGTCCCTCTGCTCTTTTTCAGTGGGTTCTCTGGAAACTTGATTTGGTTTGAAAACTCCATCTGCAATCGATTTGTCTTGGGGTACATCTAGCTCATTTGGTGTACATGGTAGTAGTGGGGGGGGGGGAGGGGTCTTGTACCCCCTCTCACTTGATTTCCCCTTCTTCTTACTAGTGGATATTGTCATAGCCTGCGGTGTGGATCTCCACTCCTTGGGCTTGTCAAAACTAGGCTTTATAGATTGAGCGGTCTTTCTAGCTTTTTGCAATAGCTGTGCGAACCGTGAGATTTCCAAGTTATCTAGGATAGCTCTGTATTCCATAATCATGTTACCTATGCACATTTCCACCAGTGTCTTCTCCTTACAGTGATCATAGCAGTTGAGAACTATATCCATGAACCTCTTGATGTAATCCATCAAGTCTTTACCATTCTTTTGCTTAGTTCCTTGAAATGTTGCAAGCGTTACCGTTTCTTCTCCGTGAAAATACTTGGTACAGAACACGTCTACCATGTCATCCCACGTTGGGATCAACCCTGACTTCAAATCAGTGTACCAGGTGTATGCCTGGTCATATAAGGATTTAGAAAACTACTAAAGACACAAGTCCTCGTCTGCTGCGTAGGGACCGAGAATGTCAATAAACTTGCTCATGTGCTCGATAGAACTTCCCCTTCTGCCATTGTATTGTGCAAAAGTTTGTGATTCATATCTCTTGGGATATGGCTTGCTGAGTATCTTCAGTGGATAAGGAGGCTTTCGTGCGTAGAATCTCTCCTTGGGCGCCATAGCCCTTTCTTGCTCTAAAAGTGTTGCGACTTTGGCCATCGTAATAAAATGCTGTTCTACATTCTATGGGCCATTGCCTACAAGGGTTTCTTCCTTGTTTGCCACATGTTTTAGGTCATGTTAGCTTACGTTCTCTTTCATTTTATCTACCTTCATCTGTCAAATCTCTTCTGTTAGTTGCTGTTGGGAATGTTGCACGGACTGCAGTACCTCAATAAAGAAGTTGGTATTGTTGGTGGGGGTTCTTTCTTGCTGCTATAGCCTAGCCCCCACTCCATTAACACCTTTCTCCTGATTAGGCTGGTAGGGCTTGGCTGGCCTTGATTATGCTTGTGAGAGTATGATACTCATGTTTCGCGTTGTTTTTGATGTAGGGGCATAACTTGCGAGGGCTTTATCTACTTTCCTTGTATTTTTCCCAACTCCTAAGTGAAGTTGCCAATTTAAATATGGTGGGCCTTTTTGTTTTTTAAGCTGGATTGCTCCTGCTGTACCACGGGCCATAATTTTGGGGTAGGAGAGTCGGGACTGGCCTAAATAAAACACACCTTATGCTAGCTTATGCGCAAGTTGGGCCATCCTTGTTCAGACGCGTCCTAGTAGGAACCTTTAACGTACCACGTACTCATCGCAGGAAAGACTGCTGCAGATGTTATAGTAGGAAACACGATGCGGCAGAATAACTAAAACATTTTCTACTAATAACAATAATATATGAGTAACTTCACAAAGGAATACATAACAATATGATTACGAGTTACAAGGTCACAGCAAAGAGAAATTAATGGTAAGATAACAAATTAGTCATTAATCAACCAAAATAAGGGAAAAGAAGATGCCCCTGTCAAAGGAATGGGCTAGGCTATTTAGCAGATACAAGTCCAAAAAGGGAACCAATCTCCAATATGGGTAACCTCAGAGGGGGGCTCCTGTCGTAGAAGTTACACACTTTGGAAAAAGGACTTAAATGGCTTAATCTTGAATTCTTAGTAAATTAGAGAGTGGGCTATTGAGAGGGAGAGAAATGGATAGCCAATTAATGCATGCATTTGCTCCTATCACTCATTTTTTTTTTTTCATTTCTTGTGGTTTTTTGTGTTCTTTCTTTCTTCCTTCTTTATTTACTATGTTTTCTCTTCTTTCTTTTTATCTCTTAATTTTCTATTATCTGTCTATTCCCTTTCATTGTGCACGTCTATGGCCTTTTATATTGTCTGCCGTGATAGGATTTACTATTTTTACCTCTTAACCACTTTTGGCTCATTGTGGGCATCCTTTCAAGATTGACTGCTGGTTTGTCGGCTGCCCAACTACCACCACTACACTGTATTGGTTGAGCCATGCCTCATTTCTAGACAAAAGTGGTTTTGTTTTGTCTCTTATCTCTCTTAATACTCTCATTCGATAAGGGTTAAGTTTCACCCTTACCAACCTCTACAGCATGCATCTAGTAGTTCCAACTCATATTTACTTCTTTTGGGCGAGATGTCACCTCAGCAGGACATTTCTCCCAAAAGAGCTTGAGTGGGAACCCTATCTCCTTCGGTGTGAATGCTACATGGGCCTTTGGGCTTTCGTTCTCTGCATCCCATCTCCTCTTCGGACTGGGCATTGCTTGGGTGTGGCTCTCTCCCTTTCACTTGGCCTATGTTGCCTTTTGTCTTGTGTCCGTGGGTTGGTTTGTGCTCCTTTTATGCCATTGCATTGCTCTTGTTATAATATCACTTATCCTTTTACCTATTGTTACCTCTGGGCTTATGGGCTGAAGTGTCTGCCATGTCAATTTCTTATATTATTCCTTCTTTTGGATTTTACTGCCCAACATTTCTACTGGGCTAGCCCATTCCATGCACTGTGCTTCCTTGGCCCATTTTATTCTTTGGGCATCCTCAACCCATTTCATTCTTCCTTACTGCTTTCACTCCCATGGGTTTTTTTTTGCTAAATCCTTTGGGCTTTCCTGGCACAATTACCACATCTTTACCTTTCAGGCTTATTAGCCTTTGTGCCAACCCCATGAATTAACTAATTCCTTTCTTGGACTTTCTCATCCCATTTCTACTTTCTCTCAATCTCTTACAATTTCTATGAGCTTACTATTTCATTCCTTGGGCTTCCTCGATCTATTTGCTTTCTCTTTGGCCACTTATTATTTTGTGGGCTTGTTGACCACTATTCTATCATTTTGGTCTAATGGTCTATATTTTATTATTTTCTTTCTCCATCTTTTTCATATTGCTGGCTTTCTTATGCCATTGGGCCCTTTTGTCAAAAGTGGGCATCAACACCAAACTAGAGTTACGTTCATCGAAAAATAAATTAACATTGTGATATGATTAGAATGGAAAAAACTTTTGCAGGACAAACCCCGACACACCCGTTAAAATAATATATAACTGAAGTTTTAAATCCTAACACAGAAACATATCACAAACTCTACCCAAAAAGCTAAATAAGTATTTTTTTTTTCATTGGATATTTTGAATTTTTATAAGCATAAAGGCTATATGAAAATAATACAAACCAATATAAATTTGTCAAAGAAACTTATCCAATAAAAGAAAATAAAAGTGTTGTAGCATTAGATATATATATATATATATATATATTGTAAAGTTGTTATTTACAACTATATGCTTTGTTGACTTTTATTCCGTGCCAAATTTGATTGTAATTTTGTTCAATATTTTGTACCCTGTATTTATTGTAGGATTTGATTGTAAGGGCTGTGTGATAGAGAGAGAGAGTGTGAAGACTCAAGCAATTGAAGATTGAAGAGTTTTCGCAGGTAGCTTAAGACTAAGCATCCCGCAAAATGACTCATATGCCTTGCATATGCTGGAATCCAAAGAGTCAAGCCAAGATGGAAACAGCTGTGTCTTGCAAGTATCTTGTGGGTAAGGCCTTCCCGTGAGACAATCGCGAGATATTCTGTTCTACCAGCCTATCCATTCTAATACACACTTTCTGTGCCTACACTATATATACCCACATTACTCACAAATGTTAAGGAGTACTTTTGAGAGAAAACCCTAGCCAAACACCTTGAGAGTTAGAGGTTGTTATACCCACAATCCTCTACATATTTGCTTGTGGAATTTCCTTAACTCTTACCACTCCATTTCCATACCATTGAAAGGTTGATAGCCTAAATACTTATCACACACTTTCAGAGTGTCAAGTGAAGTTTTGGTGTTGCTAGAAAGTATTGGAAGAAGCCAAGGATGACAGATGTAAGATGGAGTTTGTTGCGGGATCCGGAGAACTAAACAAGACACAGTTTCGAGAAGCCTTGTTAGAGTAGGAGCTTAGAGGGTTTAGGTACATTGGGTAGATTAGGCTTGGAGGGTCTCTTGCTAACCTATGTATCCTAACTGATTGTCTAGTGGATTGATTTCTGCTTTGAGGGCAGAGGAGAGGTTTTTCGTTGAGTTCTTCGGTTTCCTCTTCGACAACTCATTAGTGTGTTATCTTGTATTTGCATCTTTCTTTCTTACTCTTTTATATTCCATTTTACTGCTGTGTTGCTTTGATTATGGATTAGAGTAACTTGTTTGTTTATCTACTCGCTTTTACACTATTCCGCACTTAGTATTAAGTTAGTGTAAAATCAATCGAGCCGTAACTTTTAATTAGGGGTCTAAACAACTCTTGTATTTTTAACACATTTTTGAGCTTTCAATTGGTATCAGAGCAAGTACACTTGATTTGGTTTCGTTACCTAAGTGTGATCCTTGACCCCTTGTGTGTTTTGCCATGGATAATGTTTTGTATGCTTCTATGGATGTTTGTAAGTGTAACATGCCATGTGTTTGTGAAAATATCTCTATGAGTGTTAATCCTCATAATTGTGATGACATATTACTTGAATCATTTGTTGTTGCTGATATTCCAAATGACAAACTCTTGAAGAAAAAGGCTAAGAAGTTTCAAAAGAATTTGAGTAAGTTATTTAGTGAAAAGGATGAGTTGATTGTTAAGCTCAATGAATTCAACAAATTGGTTGAGAAATATAAGAAACTTGCTGAAAATTCTCTTGAAAAGCTAAAAGAGTTTGAAAGTTTGAATATGGACTTGGATGCTAAACTTGTTTTATCTAACAAACTTGTTGATGATCTTAAATGTGAAAATAAATCTCTTAAGATGCATGCCAAGTGTTTGATTGTTGAACCTATTGCTAAAAAGGAAGATAATATATGTTGCAATCATGTTGTGGTATCTAATTTTGTGCGTATTGTGTGTTCTATCTCTAAGGACAAATTGATGTACATTCCTCCACACAAAAGAAATCAAAAAGTAGAGAGAAAGGCTCTTAAGCCTAAGCCTTTGTTTAGGCCTCAACCTAAAGTTTTGGACGGATTTAAGTTTGTTTCAACTTGCCACCATTGCAGCGTGATCGGTCACATAAGATCTCAATGCTCCAAGTTGAAGAGAGGACAAAATCATGTTGTTAAATCCCTTTCCAAAAAGCCTAGTAGACCTAAACACATTGGTTGTCACCATTGTGGTGCCTTTGGTCATCTAAGACCTTATTGCTCTAAGTTTCAGGCTCTTAAAAGAATAAAAAGAAAAAAGAAACTTGAGTTTTTTGGAAGTTGTGCTGTGCAGGGTAAATCGGATTTGAGTGCAAATAGCATGTTGTTAAATAAAGTGTTTAATGCTCTTAACTCCTTGTCTATATGCATCTCCGGTTCTCATTCTTCCAACCTTTGTCTCAATTCTCATGAGATACTCATTCCAAATAATCATTCTGTTTGGATGAGAAAATGTTCCTATGGTTGAGCTTTTACTCTTTTGGTTCTTGATCTAATTCTTTCGATCTTTGTAGTACCCTTCATGCATTAGATGCTTCATTGTCATGCATTTGTGCATCATGCATCTCTTTATATACATTGTTTTTATTGTGTTTTTATGCATCTCTTTATATACAAAAGTGGTTTTATGCTTTTGTTTTTGTGTGAGTAAAAATCTAAAAACACATAAATTGAAAAAGCTTCAAAATGTTTAATCACTTATGTTATGTATATCACATATGAGTTTGGCCCAGTATTTTCGTACTAATGGTGTAGTGCATTTACGAGTTTAGCTTGTTTTGTATGCACATTTATTTGTGTGGAAAAAATATGAAAAACTATGTGTGATTGTTGTAAATAGATCTTCAATCTTGTCATGAATTATTGGTCAATAGTCTTGATGGTTTTGATACTTGCATAGACTTGTGCCTATATATCTTCCCATTTTTTTTAATGTTTTCGCTTAAAGAGCTCAATAAATGTAAATCTCAAAATGAAAAGAGATAATGAGTTGCAAAAGCCATCGCATATACTAGTATTTGACTAGATAAAAGGGAAAGCGACATTTTAATTGAAATGTATGGTACTCAAAAAGCCAAAGGCTAATTCTAAATGTTAATATATCAAAAATATCAAGCACCGATCTCAAAAAGAGATGTATTATCCAAAATGGATCAAATGTTATGATTTATGAAGAAGCCAAATGAAAAGCTTTTAAGATTTGTAATCAATTTTTGGGAGGTCATATATGTTCGTTTCTATAATTGAGATAGACCACTTGATTTAGTACTAGCTGTGTATGACTTGAGTGAATTGAACATTGAAACTTCACTCTGGTCTAAGGACTATTTCACACTTAATACTCACCAACAACACACAAGACTTTGATTTAATTAATACTTATATCATTTGTGTGATTATACATGTTCAAAATGTATTTTTGTGTTTTTCTTCAAAAACTGGTTCAGAGGCCATTTTGCGAGAAGCTCGTGACTTAGAGCTTCTTGCGAAAAGTGCTTAAGGGAAATATATTTTTGGTCATTTCACACAGAAAGTCTTGCTACTGTCTCGCAAATATTTGGGACTAAATACTTCTTGGGAAATGAGTTTTAGGCAAAAACTGGAGTTTTTCAAATTCAAACAGAAACCCTCACGATTGTCTCACGACTGATTTACGACTTAAAGCTTCTCGCGAAAGTTTTTGTGCTTCAGTAGCCATTTTCGCCACTGTCTCGCTACTGTCTAACCGCGAAAAACGCATGTTTTTAGTTTTATAATGCAGATGTGACAGTTTTTCAAAACACTCCTATTTCCTTCGCTAAGCCTCTCTGGAGCCCCTTTTCAATCCAAAATCACATTTTACTCAAACCCCATCATTCTCAAGCTTATTTTCTACAATTTTAGCTTCAAGGTATGTTTTCTAAAATATTTTCTTCATATTTTTCTTAGATTATGCAGTTATTTGAGTTAGGGTTCCAAAATTTGGGGATTTTTCAAAATTGGGTTGGGGTTCTTTATTTTGTGAAATTTTTTCCAAAATCTTTGATTGGGTTATGTCCCATTTGGTGTCTGTGCATCTTTGTTGGCCCAATGAGGCATTTTAGCATATATTAAGGCAAATTTTCATCATGTTCATGCATTATTCATAACTGTTGTGCATTGTTGCATGTTAGGTGTTTGACAGAATGTCCGAATGACATCTCTGTGTTGTATTGGACTCAACTGAGTTCTAATGTCTGATTTTGGTCTTGAATGGTCATGTTTACCATGCTTTGGTCAATGGTTATGTGTTTTACACACTTTGCCCATTTTATGCCCCAATGCCATGCCATGCACACACTAGGCATACACCTAGGCACCCTCTGAGCACACCTCATGCATCTCATGCTGCATCTTCATGCATCAGCACATGCACATATATGCACATGCATGCACAATTACTTAATTTCATGCATTGTGTCTATGTTTACATGTTTTAACTATTTTAGCATGTTGTTTTGAGTTATTTATGCTCTGTTTTAGGTTATTTTACCTTTGTTTTAGAACTAACTTGAATCTAATCAAGTTTTGTATTATGTTTTGTGTTTTTGCACATGTTTCTGGTTTGTTTTGTGTTCAATTGTGTAGATGTCTCCTACCAAACATTTTGTGACTAAGAAATCCACAAAATGCTCTTGCACTGATTCGGACAATTTTAAGTCTGCAGATGCTGATATGAAATACAATGATGGCTACAAGAGAGCAACCATTATTATGGAGAGGGTGGTCCAACTAGAAACCCTTGAGGATACCTTCATCCTTGAGGCGTTCAAAGAAAGGACTTAGACCAAGCTGTTGAATCCGGTTGAGGTTGTGTATTTAGAGATCATTCGAGAATTTTTCTCAAATGCTACTATGGAAGAAGACCATATAGTTTGCTGAGTGAGGCACAAGGAATTCATGATTACAAGGGATAGTATTCAAGAATTTTTGGAGATTTATCCTCCCTTTCAGCCAATCTCATTCCAATATGAAGATAGATTAGATTCCACTAAGGAGATGACAAAGATACTTGGTGGTACATCGAATAAGACATCCCTGAATAAAATCTGATTTTCATCGGAGATGAGGACATTAGCATATGTGATGATCCATAACTTGTACCTAGTCACCAACCTCACTACATTGTTTGCTCCAAGAACAAGGTTTCTATACGATCTTTTCACCTACAAGGAGATAGATATTTGTGGACATATCTTTCACATTCTGAAGAAGAGCATTGAAAAGAAAAATTTCAGAACAGTTATGATTTTTCCTTCACTGACTATGGGACTGATTGCAAAAACAAAGCTGAAACTTCCAAGTGGTCTAACTGTGGTTCAGAGGGACTATCCCATTGGTGCACACACAGTCATTAGGAGTGCAGCTCACATCAAGGGTTTCAAAACAGGTGTGCATACGATACCACAGGATCGTGTTAAGGATGTAAGTGGAGATACAAAGGAGGAGTTGATAGATTCACTTCTGCTCTATAGTCTTCAGCTCCACCATCATCTTCAGCACTAGCATGAGGATTAGACAGACTCGATTGCCTACTAGCGAAAATGAACCAGATGTCTTTAGTACTTGACTCTATGTACAGCACACCGCGACACAGTTTGCATACCTCCAGGGACATATCACCGCATTGTCTTCACAGATCGATGACATGTCCATGGCGCGGGGATCAGATTCAGAGTCTGATCAGTTCTATCCTTTTGGCCATTCCAGTCAAAAAGGGGGAGAAAATTTTGAGGGGGAGCTAAGGCAAAGCCTGCACAGTGTTAGGGGGAGCATAGGATCTTGTATCCTAGATGAAAATACTTCGTGTATTTTGCATTGGTTGAGTGTTGGACATGCATTTGATCCTTTGGATTGTTCTTAATTGCATTGCGTGTCCAGATGAGCATTTACTTGCTAAATGTTCATTGTAGTCATTCTTTAATGACTGTGTTTTCTATATGATCAAGATATGCTTACATGTTTTATAGTGTTTACAAATTTGCACTTTACTTGCTCATGTAGGTACCTTATGTTCAACTTGTCATAAGCTTAATGAAAATTTTGTTTGTGTGCAAGTATTTCAGGTTATAGGTATAGACGTGTAAGTGTTTCACAGCTTCTAGATTAGGCATGAATGAGTTTTGCCACTGTTCCCAAACTCACGATTAAATCTAGAGTCTGTTTTAGGGGTTTTGTCACGAAAAAGCCAAAGGGGGAGATTGTAAAGTTGTTATTTACAACTATGTGTTTTGTTGGCTTTTATTTCTCGCCAAATTTGATTGTAATTTTGTTCAATCTTTTGTACCTTGTATTTATTGTAGGATTTGATTGTAAGGGTGGTGTGATAGAGAGAGAGTGTATAAAGACTCAAGCAATTGAAGACTGAAGAGTTTTTGCAAGTAGCTCACGACTAAGCATCCTGTGAAGTGACTCATGTGCCTTGCACATGTTGGAATGCAAAGAGTCAAGCTAGGATGGAGACAGCTGTGTCTCGCGAGTATCTTGCGGGTAAGGCCTTCCAGCGAGACAACTGCGAGACACTCTGTTCTGCCAGCCTGTCCATTCTGATACATACTTTCTGTGCCTACACTATATATACTCACATCACTCACAAATGTTGAGAAGTGCTTTTGAGAGAAAACCCTAGCCAAACACCTTGAGAGTTAGAGATTGTTATACCTACAATCCTCTACACATTTGCTTGTGGAATTTCCTCAACTCCTACTTCTCTATTTCCATACCATTGAGAGGTTGATAGCCCAAACACTTGCCACACCCTTTCAGAGTGTCAAGTGAAGTTTTGGTGTTGCTGGGAAGCATTGGAAGAAGCCAAGGATGGTAGATGCAATATGGAGCTTATTGCGGGATCCTAGATAAGACACGGTTCCGAGAAGCCTTGTTAGAGTAGGAGTTTAGTGGGTGAAAGCTTGAAAATGTGTTGAAAACACAAAAACTGTTTAGACCCCCAATTAAAATTATGGCTCGATAGATTTTACACAACTTTAATACAAAGTGCGAAATAGTGTAAAAGCGAGCGGATGAATAAATGAACTACTCTAATCCATGAACTAAACAACACAGCAGTATAATGGAATATAAAAGAGTAGGGAAGAGAGATGCAAATACAGAAAACACCAAGACGTGTTTTCGAAGAGGAAACCGAAGACCTCGACGAAAAACCTCTCCGCTGCCCTCCAAGCGAAAATCGATCCACTAGACAATCAGTTGGGATACATGAGTAAGTAAGAGACCCTCCAAGCCTAATCTACCCGATGTACCTAAGCCCTCCAAGCTCCTACTCCAATAAGGCTTCTCGGAACCGTGTCTTGTTCTAGTTCTTCGGATCCCGCAACAAGCTCCATGTTGCATCTGCCATTTCAGGCTTCTTCCAATACTTCCCAGCAGCACCAAAACGTCACTCAACACTCTCAAAGGGTGTGGTAAGTGTTTGGGCTATCAACCTCTCAATGGTGTGGAAATGGAGAGGGAAGGGTTGAGGAGATACCACAAGCAATTGTATAGAGAAAGGTGGGGATTACAATCTCTAATTCCAAATGTGTTTGGCTAGGGTTTTCTCTCTGAAGCATTCCTCAACATTTGTGGGTAATGAGGGTTTATATAGGATAGGTGCAAAATGTGTGAGTCAGTCAGTACAGGCTGGCAGAATAGCATGTCTCGCGGGTGTCTCGTGGGAAGGCCTTACCCGCGAGATACTCGCGAAAGACAGCTGTCTTCACACACTCTCTATCACACACCCCTTACATCAATTCCTACAACAAATACAGGGTATAAACAACTGATAGTAATTACAATCAAATTTGGCACGGAATAAAAGCCAACAAAACACATAGTTGTAAATCACAACTTTACAATCTCCCCCTTTGGCTATTTCATGACAAAACCCTAAAACAGACTCTAGACTTAAACGTGAGTTTGGGAACACAGGCAAAACTCACTCACACCTAATTCTAGATTCTGATAAGCTCTTGAAATATATGAACAAGTAACTCCTGAAACACAACAACAAAATATTATCATTGTATGCAGAAAACTTGAAAAACATATGGAGTAATAATAGCATGATCAAGCAAGATGAAATAGATAACACTAGATCATGGCAATATCAAACAAGTAATCACTATATACAAGCAATTACTATGCTCATTCACACAAGGAATGAACATCCGGATATGCAAGATGATAAGCTCATTTGAAGAGTACCATTTGCAAATCCAACACTCAACCAATGCAAAATACTCGAAGTATTTGCACCTAGGAACAATCCTACTATGGCACAAGAGTGTTCATCACTCAACCAATGCATAGAACGTATATGCATCTAGGAACAATCTTACACGGGCACAAGAGTGTTGTAGTGAAGTAAAATGTGTGACATTGAACTTCAATAGCACAAGCATAAAGGCTGCATAAACAAAGTACTGAAAATGCATGGCACATACCATAGAAGCCTACAAACTTGCAATGAAACAAACCCTTAAAGCTTACAAAAGCAACATGGGTACATGTAAATTATGCTACAAAGCATAGAGAATATCACAAAAGAAACATCTGAAATAATACTTAAATAAAGCATAGTATCAAAGCTTTAAACCAAAAGCCGTAAAACAGTTATAAAAACTAAAAAGTACTGAATAAAAACCGTTTGAAAAACCAATAACCAATGTTACTAAATGTTACTAAGTTGCTAGACTATACTCCCCCTAATGCTGTGCAAGCTCTTCTCTAGCTCCCCCTCAGAATTTTCTCCCCCTTTTTGACCGGAATGGCCAAAGGGTCAGAACTAATCTGACTCTGAATCCGAGCCGTGCTCTATAGATAAGTCTTGTACTTGAGAAGAAAGCGCGGTGATCTGTCCTTGAAGGTATGTAAACTGGTCCGCGGTGTACTACATATGGGAGTCAAGCACCGTAGACATCTGATCCATCTTAGCAAGCAACTGATCCAGTTTACTTAAGCCTTGTAGAGGAGCCAAAGATGATGGCTATGCAGAGGGCTCAGGAGCCGAGGTGAACCTGTCAATCTCTTCCTCTGTATCTTCACCTTCATCCTACTGAACCTGTCGTGGTGACGGTATGGTATGCATATCGGTCTTCGATCCCTTGATGTGTGTAGTGCTCTTAGTTAGTGTATGACCACCAATGGGATAGTCCCTCTGAACAACCGTGAGACCACTGGGTAGCTTGAGCTTTGCCTTGGCAATCAATCTTATGATCAAAGAGGGGAACGACATCACAGTCCGAGTATTCTGCTTTGTGATGCTCTTCTTCAGGACATGCATGATATGGCCACAAATGTCAATCTCCTTATGTGTAAAGAGATCATACAGGAATCTTGTTCTTGGAGCAGAGAGAGTGGTGAGATTGGTGACCGGATAAAGATTGTGAATCATTACATAGCTTAGTGTCCTCATTTCTGGAGAGAACTTGATGGTGTTCATGGATGATTTCTTCGGTTCACCACTAAGGAGTGTAATCATCTCATCAGTAGAACCCATTCTGTCCTCATAAGCAACAGTGATTGGTTGAGATGGAGGACGAGTTTCCAGAAAATCTTGAATGCTCTCTCTTGTAATCACAAACTCCTTGTGTCTTACCCATTACTCAATACATTCTCCGTTGACAGTGGCATTGGAGAAGAACTCTTTGATAATCTATGAATAGACCACTCCAGTTGGGTTCAGCAACTTGGTCCAAGTTCTATCTTTGAACACTTCAGGGATGAAAGTGCCCTCAAGAGTCTCTAACTGGACTACCCACTCCATGATGATTGTCTTGTTCTTGTAGCAGTCATTGTACTTCATATCAGCTTCTATAGACTTGAAATGATCAGAATCAGTTCGGGCTCGCTTTGAAGACGATTTCTTCTTAGCAGCATGCTTGGTGGGAGACATCTGCACAATTTTACAAAGCAAAGAAGGAAAAAAATATGCACCAACACAAATCAGAAGACAAACTTCATTAGATTTAAGTTAGTTCCAAATCAGACTTAAACTAACTGAAAACATAGCATGGTAGACACTAAACAACATGCTTAAAGACTCCAACCAATAAAGCATAACCACAATGCAACAAATTAAGAGACAGTGCAAGTGTGTGTGTTTATGTGCATGTGCTGATGAGTGTGTGTGGCATGAGATGCATGAGGGTGCCTAAGTGTGCCAAGTTGTGTGCCAAGAGTGTGCAACCTAAGCAAAGTGATTAAAACACACAATCAATGACCAAACCAAGTGCAATTAGGTCAAACAAGTGAAAATCCATGGATTGAAATCACTTGATTCCATTTTAGCACAAAAATGTCACTCGGACATTTTGACAAACACTTAGCGTGCACAAAAGCAAATATTATATGAATAAAGCATGAACATGTGAAAAACTACCCTCAATACATGGTAAAATGCCACAAGGGGCCAACACAGATGCAGAAACAACAAATGGGACAAAGCCTAATCAAAATATTTGAGAAAATTTCACCCAATTTAGAAAACCAACCCAAAGTGTCGAAAATCCCCAATTAACAAAACCCTAACAAAAATTTTTGCATAATCTAAGCAAAAACTTAAAAGGAAATGATTAACCAACATACCTTGAAGAAGAAAATGCAGAAAATGTGCTTAGATTGAAGGGATATGAATGGAATAGTGATTTTGGGTTGAAACGGTTCGAGAGAGGTTGAGCGAGGGAAGTTTTAGAATTTTGAAAAATTGTCACATCAGCTATATAAAAACTGAAAACATGCGTTTTTCGCGGGTTAGAGAATGGCAAAACAGTCGCAAGACAATCGCGAGAAGGGCCACTGAAGCACAAAATTTTCGCGAGAAGCATTAGGTCGCGAAACAGTCGTGAGACAGTCGCAATAACTTCTATCTGAAATTGGAAAAATCCAATTTTAGCCAAACAACATTTTGCGAGAAGCTGTTGGTCGCGAGACAGTCGCGAAAGTTTCTGTGTGACATGATAAAAAAATTTCCCTCAACCTCTTTTCGCGGGAAGCTCTAAGTCGCGAGCTTCTCGCGAAACAACCCCTGAACCAGTTTTTGAAGAAACACAAAAACGTGCATTTTAATCAAAAACAAAAGACAAGAAAGTATAAAAACACTTTCAAAAACAAATAAAACACTCAAAAATCTTTTTGGGTTTGATCAACAAAGATTGAGCATGTGAAAAACACATTTAATCAAGTACAATCACACAAATGATTATGACATTCATTGAACATAGACTTGTGTGTTGTGCGTGGATATAAAAAATGAGATAGTCCTTAGTCCAATGTGAAGCTTCAATGATCAATTCAGTCAAGGCATACACAACTAGCACTAGATTATGTGACCTATCTCAATTATAGAAACATGCATATATGACCTCCCACATGTACTTGATGACAATTCATTGAAGCTTTTCGTTTGGCTCCATATTTAACATATCATTTGCAACTTTTGAGCAAAGAGAATCTCATTTAGAGAAAGATGCCTGAAATTTTTGATATTTCAATTGATGAGTTAGCCTTTGGCTTTTTGGGCATCAAACATTTTATTTTGGTCGCTTTCCCTTTTTCCTAGTCGAATACTAGTTTGTGCGACAGACTTTTGCAACTCTATATCTCTTTTCATTTGGAGATTTACATTTAGAGAGCTCTTTTAAGTAAAATAAAATAAAAGTGGGAAGATATATAGGCATGAGTCTATGCATGTCTCAAGATCAACAAAACCATTCACTAATCATTCATGACAAGTTTGAAGATCTATTTACAACAGTCACATAGATTTCAGAATTTCTTCCACAATGATATTAGTGCATGAGGGACAAGCTAAGCTCATTAAATGCACAAAGCCATAAGTACAAAGGTACAAGGCAAAACATGTTTTGAGACAGAAACTCAACAAAGCGATCAAACTTCTTGGATTTTCTATTTTTTTTATGTGTTTTTGAAATTTTTGAACACACCCAAAACAGAGCAAGAAAAGAGAGATCAACAAAAACAGCCGGTACAAACCAACCGGACAAAACCAAAACTGTTAGACCCTAAACATGTGGAACCAAAACAACAGGTATGCAACACAGAGTAGTATAGGTTCACACAAGAGATAAAGTTTAGGGAATGATACCGACACCGATGGTCTTATGCAAAGATTCAAACTTTAGGCCATCTAGAGGTTTAGTGAATATGTCTGCCTTCTGATTCTCAGTGTTGATGAACTCTAAGTACACGGTCCTTTCCTCCACCAAATCTCGAATGAAATGATACCGAATTTCGATATGTTTTGACTTCGAATGTTGAACTGGATTCTTGGACAAGCTTATGGCACTTGTATTATCACAATATACACACATCGTGTCTTGAGTGATTCCATAGTCATGAAGAAGCTTCTTCATCCATAGTAATTGAGCACAGCAACTTGCAGCAGCAATGTATTCAGCTTCGGCTGTTGATAAAGAGACTGAATTCTGCTTTTTGCTCATCCATGACACCAAGTTATTTCCAAGATAAAAGCATCCACTGGAAGTACTTTTTCTATCATCAATGCAACCAGCCCAATCAGCATCAGAATATTCGGCTAAGCATTTATTTGAATCTCTTGAGTACCAAATCCCATAGTCAGAGGTGCCATTTATGTAGCGGATAATTCTTTTGACAGCTGTTAAATGTGACTCTTTCGGGGCTGCCTAAAATCGAGCATACACGCCTACACTGAAGGCAATGTCTGGCCTGCTAGCAGTGAGGTATAAGAGACTGCCTATCATGCTTCGATAAAGCGTTGGATCCACTTCTATACCTGCTGCATCCCGACTCAGCTTTGATGAGGAGCTCATTGGAGTGGAAGTATGTTTCTTAGAGTCTAGACCAAATCTTTTAACAAGGTTTTTGACATATTTCTCTTGAGATATGAATATCCCATCTTTCCGCTGTTTCACTTGAAGCCCAAGGAAATAGTTCAGCTCTCCCACCATACTCATCTCAAACTCCCTTTTCATTTCTTCGGAGAATTCATGAGCCAAATGATCAATTGTGGAACCGAAAACAATATCATCCATATATACCTGAGCAACTAGGAGAGACTTCTCATCTCTTTTTACAAACAAGGTTCGATCCGCTTGGCCTCTTTTGAATCCGCGATCCAACAAGTATGTTGTGAGACGATCATACCATGCTCTTGGTGCTTGCTTCAAACTATACAGTGCTTTCTTCAACCTTAGCACATGATCCGGAAAATGAGGGTCTTGAAATCCTTTTGGTTGCTCAACAAATACTTCTTCATTTAGAAAACCATTCAGAAATGCACTTTTTACATCCATTTGGTACAATTTAAAATCCATAACACATGCAATGGACAATAGAATTCGAATTGACTCTAACCTTGCTACTGGTGCAAACGAATCATCAAAATCTATGCCTTCCACTTGAGTATATCCTTGAGCTACCAACCTAGACTTGTTTCGAACTACCTCACTGTCTTCGTCAGTTTTGTTCTTGAAGATCCACTTGGTACCAATGACATGGGTATCTTTGGGTCTTGGAACCAACTCCTATACATCATTTCTGACAAACTGATGTAACTCCTGATGCATAGACTCGATCCAATTTTCGTCTCTAAGGGCTTCCTCTACCTTCTTGGGTTCGAATTGAGCAAGATAACAATTGTACGTCACATGATTCGCATTGTATTCTGGTCCTTTTCTCAACCGAAGTCCCTCATTTACGTCACCAATGATATTACTTGGTGGATGATTGAGGGTTACCCTTGATGATGGTCTCTTGGAGGTGGAAGGTTCTTCATCTCGAGAGATTGGAGGTTGAACTTTCGGAGGGGTGAGAGGGCTAGAGGGCCCTTGCATCGATCTGGTCTCCCTTCTTGGTATAGGGGGTGTAGACTCTTTTTTTGGTGATTCTTTCTCGATCTCATCATCTTGAGACATGTTGTCCTCAACTTCCCCCTTCTTCAAGTTCGATCCTTCATCTTCATCCCTTTCCCTTTCAGATATGGTATCATCAATGACCACATTTATTGACTCCATTACCATCTTGGTGCGTTTATTGAACACCCTATATGCTCGGCTATTTAATGAATAACCTAGAAATATCCCTTCATCACTTTTAGCATCAAATTTTCCGGGATTCTCTCTGTCATTGAGAATATAACATTTGCTCCCAAAGATTCGGAAATATTTCACCTTCGGCTTCTTTTCTCTCCAAATTTCATACGATGTCTTCTTCGTTCCTGCTCGGAAGTAAATCCTATTCCCAATGTGACAAGACGTGTTCACAGCTTCAGCCCAAAACTTCTGTGGAAGATTTTTGTTGAGTAACATCATTCGAGCCATTTCTTGAATCACCCAGTTCTTCCTTTCAACTACTCCATTCTGTTGTGGAGTCTTTGGGGCTGAGAATTCCTTCTTGATACCGTGTTCATTGCAAAATGCTTCGAACTTTGCATTTTCAAACTCTTTCCCATGATCACTCCTGATTTTGATGATAGGTACTCCCTTTTCATTCATCAATCTCTTGCACAATTTATCCATCTTATCACATGCTTCCGATTTCTCTCTAAGGAATTCCACCCAAGAATATCTTGAGAAATCGTCAACTATCACCATGATGTACCGCTTTCCACCCATGCTCTCTGTTTTTGTAGGACCCATCAAATCCACATGCAGTAATTCTAACGAATGAGAAGTTGCAACCACATTCACTTTAGGATGGCTTGACTTTGTTTGTTTTCCCAATTGACATGGTCCACAAACATTCTTCTCAATCTTCCCAAACTTAGGTAAACCAACCATAGCCTCAAGCTTCGAGACTTTCGCCACTTGTTTGTAATTTGCATGACCAAGTCGTTGATGCCACAGCTCCAAGAGGTTTACCCGAGCACTTCGACATGCTATGCTGGGTTTTGGAATGATCCCATAGCAATTATCAGTGGTCCTTAGTCCTTTTAGAACTTGAACACCTTCTTCATTCAAGATTAGACATCCTTCCTTTGAAAATTGGACTAGGAAATCTTCATCACAAATCTGAGTAATACTTAACAAGTTCACTTTTAAACCCTTAATATATAGCACATCAGTCATCAAAGGCAGACCCGGAATCTCTACTGTTCCCTTTCCAAGAACTTGTGAACGACTACCATCCCCAAATGTCATAAATCCATCTTCCTTCTCTTTAAGAGTTTTGAACAGAGATTTTTCTCTAGTCATATGCCTAGAACACCCGCTGTCAAGGTACCACAAACATGAGTTAAACACTTTCAATGCGGTATGAATAAAAAGACATGCATGAGAGAGACATTCTTGACCATCAAAACAAGACTCATTTTTCTTTATTTCATTCAAGGATGAGTGAAGCTTCCCTTTTAAACGACAAAGTTTATCACTTAACTGTCTATTTCTTCTCTCATATTCATAGTTTAAAGACTTTGACTCACATAGGCTGTTGTGTGTATCATGGTTCTTATGAACTAATGATTTTAGCATATGACAAAAAATTCTAGCATGTTTCTTGGATTTGAATAACTCTGGAACAATCTTCAAATATGCTCATTGAGTCATTTTCACAAACACTTTTCAAATCCTTCATGGTGGTTTTATCAAGAATACTTTTCAAAACACACCAAGGGGTCTAGGATCACACTTAGGTATTAAAACCAAGCAAGTGTACCCGCTCTGATACCAATTGAAAGCTCAAAAATGTGTTGAAAACACAAGAGCTGTTTAGACCCCCAATTAAAATTACGGCTCGATAGATTTTACACAACTTTAATACAAAGTGCGGAATAGTGTAAAAGCGAGCGGATGAATAAATGAACTACTCTAGTCCATGAACTAAACAACACAGCAGTATAATGGAATATAAAAGAGTAGGGAAGAGAGATGCAAATACAGAAAACACCAAGACGTGTTTTCGAAGAGGAAACCGAAGACCTCGGCGAAAAACCTCTCCGCCGCCCTCTAAGCGAAAATCGATCCACTAGACAATCAGTTGGGATACATGAGTAAGTAAGAGACCCTCCAAGCCTAATCTACCCGATGTACCTAAGCCTTCCAAGCTCCTACTCCAACAAGGCTTCTCGAAACCGTGTCTTGTTCTAATTCTTCGGATCTCGCAACAAGCTCCATGTTGCATCTGCCATTCCAGGCTTCTTCCAATGCTTCCTAGCAGCACCAAAACATCACTCAACACTCTCAAAGGGTGTGGTAAGTGTTTGGGCTATCAACCTCTAAATGGTGTGGAAATGGAAAGGGAAGGGTTGAGGAGATACCACAAGCAATTGTATAGAGAAAGGTGGGGATTACAATCTCTAATTCCAAATGTGTTTGGCTAGGGTTTTCTCTTTGAAGCATTCCTCAACATTTGTGGGTAATGGGGGTTTATATAGGATAGGTGCAAAATGTGTGAGTCAGTCAGTACAGGCTGGTAGAACAGCATGTCTCGCAGGTGTCTCGCGGGAAGGCCTTACCCGCGAGATACTCGCGAGAGACAGCTGTCTCCACCTGTCCTGACTTTTCGCATTTTAGCATATGCAAGGCACATGCTTCACTTCGCGGGAAGCTAAATCGCGACATACCCGCGAGATTCCTTCAGCTTCCAAATTGCTTGAGTCTTCACACACTCTCTATCACACACCCTTTACATCAATTCCCACAACAAATACATGGTATAAGCAATTGATAGTAATTACAATCAAATTTGGCACGGAATAAAAGCCAACAAAACACATAGTTGTAAATCACAACTTTATAGAGGGCTTGAGTACATCGGGAAGATTAGACTTGGACAGTTCTTGCTAACCCATGTATCCCAATTGATTGTCTACAGGTTCAATTTTCACTTGGAGGGTGGCGGAGAGGTTTTTCACCGAGTTCTTCGGTTTCCTCTTCAATAACACATTGGCGTGTTATCTTGTGTATGCATCTTTCTTCCCTACTCTTTTACATTCCATTTTACTATTGTGTTGCTTTGATTATGGATTAGAGTAGCTTGTTTGTTTCTCCGCTCGTTTTTACATTATTCCACATTTAGTATTAAGTTAGTGTAAAATCAATCGAGTTATAACTTTTAATTGGGGGTCTAAGCAGCTCCTGTGTTTTCAACACATTTTCGAGCTTTCATATATATATATATATTTGTAATATACTTTCTTTTCCCTTTCAAACTAATGGAGAAGTGTTTTAAATTGTGTTCTTTTAAGAATTGATATGATTGGTATATTATTATTGTGTTTTAGTTTAGTAACTGTCATGCCTTAAACCCGACCATTAAGCTAGGCATGTGACAACGGCTGCATGCTTATAAAATGTTCACCTTAGATGTGTGCAAGGCCTACTGATAGACTAAGGAACATCCTCAAAGAAACTGGCATCAAATAAATCCAAAAATATTCTCAACAATTCAATTATGAAAAGATCTCCAGTAATTCAGTAGGAACAAAATCCAAACCTTAAGTATATAATGCCAATTAGCCAAAAGATATAATACTTTTACAATGACGTCTAATCCCCCAAAATTTATAAGTTTTCTTTCATGTGCACAACAAAATATCAAAAGTCCCAAAATTTTCTATTTTTCATAATCTTAATCTAGAGGGGGAAAAGGGGGTGAGTTAACAACTTAATATGTAACCAAAATCCTAATTAGCTGGATCAAACATATAGATTCACAAAATAGTACAATCAAATATTTCCCATATATCAAAAAGTTCTAATTTACAATGGGTTAAGAAAAAAAAAAAAATGAAATTCTGATGGACTTAAAACAGTTTAGATATTCAAGTAGATTCATGTTCTTAACAATCTTATATGACTATGTTTATATGCTCTTAAACTAGAGTTTATCAGACATCACATACATATTCACAACGTTTTTCAATTTCAATCTTTTTAGTTCATGTTTGCATGCCTAGAATTGGATCTTTATCATGCTCTTGAACGCTTGTTTCAATCTTTGAATTCCAAGTTATTAATTTATATAAATTGTTTGAAGGATGTGATCTGATTATTGGCCACCAAAGTCTAGAAGACCAGTTTCACTAGGCAAAATGGGTGCCTAACACCTTCCCCACCATGTAACCTAGCCTCCAAACTTAGATTATCAATGATGCTTTTACTTGCAATTTTCAATTTCTAGATTATAACTAGAAATCAAAGCAATGCACTTTTCTTAGATTGTATATTATCAATGATGCCTTTACTTGTAATTTTCAATTTCTAAATTGTAACTAAAAAGCAAAGCCATGTACTTTTCTTAGATTGTATATATGCCCAAAGCCATGTAATTTTCTAGTTATTTTAAAGAGATGTACATTTAATTTCAATTCATCAATAAGAGATGTATTTTTCAATTTTGGTTTTCTTATTTTTTCAATAAAATAAGTGTTGACTCAATGTAAAACTCTTGACCTACAAGGGATAATGAAATCAATAGAACCTTTACTGTCTCTTGAGACACCAATAAGAGGGTGGATTTGCGTGGATTTTGCTAAACCATTTAAGAAGATTGAATTAGGGGCATGGTCTCTCACACCCCATCGGTTATAGTTTGGTCAACCATGGGGCTAAGGATTTCAAATCCAAATTTAGAGATTATTAAACCATCCAAACAATTGATTCAAAATTTTAGAATTTCAAATCATCCTATGTATAAAATGAATTCAATCAAGTAATTTTAAGATTTAAATATTTGGAATTAAGGGATTCCAAATCTATATATTGAAAATTCAAATTCCAATATCCAAATGCAATCTTGAAGTAATTCCTTTACCTCTTTTTCTTATATGTCCTTTTTTTTTTTTGCTGAAACCTTATATGTCCTCCTTGAAGCATTTAATAACAAGAAAATGGATCTTGATAGGCCACAATCTGAATGACCCCTTGTGATTAAACCAATTAATTACTTAGCCAAGTTATTAATTAATCAATTTATCATGCAATTGCGTGGAAGTACAAACAAATCACCAAAAACTTAATATGCAGCGGAAATTAAATGACACGGTGATTTGTTTACGAATGGGGAAAAACCTCGCGGCAAAAACCTCACCAGGTGATTTTCAGGTCACCACTCCCGAAACTCCACTAATATTAAATCAAGCGATTACAAGTAAAGGAATCTCAAGTACCTTACCAACCTATAGTTGAACCCTTACCCCAATACCCAATTGGACTTGATCTGTAGCGACAGTTCCCAACTTTGATGCACGGCTCCCAAGTACGTGACTAACTAATGCGCGGATCCCAGTACGCGACTTCAAATACCAACTTAAGAAGGAGAGGTTGGTTGCAAAGTTCTTCAGTTCATACTACACGATGAAGATTAGGAAGATGTTTGGTCACAAAACCCTTTGGTGCAAATACATAGTAACTTCTTCAGAGAAGATGAACTAGGTCAAGAACTTCATTTTTTTTTTTATCACAATTTGCTTGAACATAGATTGCTTAATGCTTTTGCAACTTGTGTACATCTTGACGGCTCTTAAAAGAATCCTTTTATATGTTTAGGGTTTGGATAAAAGAAGGCCCAAAAGCATATTCACGGATTCTAAGAAAATCAGATCAGAAAATCTGATTTTGTAATTCTTGACAGATAGTAGGTGTCGAGGTAGCTATCGAGCAGGTGTCGAGATTTAATGAATTTGCACTTTAGCTTGATTTTTCTTGGACAGACTTGATGACTTCAACACTTGATCTTGAAATCTTGTTTCTTGAAGTATTAAAAATACTTAGAACTACCCAATTACAAGTAGAGTGCGTTTTGTCAAAAGATTAGCCAATTTACATAAATAAGTGACATATGTTCTTGACAAGTAAGAACACATATGTCCTAACAATCTCCCCCTTTGGCAATCCATGACAAAACCACAATAAACAAATGAGCATATAAGAAAAGTCATAAATCACTCAACTCATATTCACTTATTGAATATAATAAAATCTATCCTAACACAAACTCTTGAAAAACTTTGCAAGAAAAGAGTTTATGGTAAGTAGACTTTGACAACCTGTATTTCTGAAACACTTTAAATAAAACTTATCAAGGCATCTTGTGTGAAATAGAAATAATAGATTGCATACAAGTATAATGAACATGTATATAAAGATAGAGAAGAAATAACACATGAAGAGAGAGGTGAAAGAAACATATATCCACATATAGAGAAAATAAGTACAATGTATGTAAAACTGGTCACAAGACCTCATAAACAAGATCAATGTATCTATAAAGAATAGAAAAGAAAAGATACATCAAAATCTCACTACATCCCTCAAAATATCAACACTTCCCCTATCAAAAATGTCTTATACTAACTCTCCCTCTAAGATGACTACTCTCATAAACCAAAACTACTCCCGCTTTTTATCACGAGTGACAAAGGATAGAATGTCGTGTAGACATCTCATCAGTGGAGCTAGCATCTCCATCATCATCATCCGAAGCGTCATTATCATCACCATCATCATCCTCAGAGTTTAAAGCCACTGGAGAAGGTAGTGAAGGAGTAGCCTTTGGAGCAAAGCCACCCATGGTCGCCTACCGTCGTGCAATACGACCAACACGAACATTCGCCTGATACAACTCAGAGGAGAGTGTATCGAGGCAAGCATCCATGCGCTGCAGCTGTGCCATGATGTCTCTAAGAGATACATCGCCCGTAGAGGAAGAAGGAGCAGAGGTAGATGGAGTAGATCTGGATGGAGCTGAACGGGAGGGAGGAGTGGAATCTGTCTGTCGCGATCTAAATTGAGCCTCACTACATTTTATAGTAGCGGCATTTATGGCACAAATGTGTGTGAAGTGGTCGGACATAGGAAAATGGATAGAAAAATGGCGTAAGATCCTCGTGATAATGGAAGGAAAGATGAGCTTATCACGAGACGCCTAATCTAGATGAACATCTATTATAAAAAGGATAAAATGAGAAGGAAAGTCTATAGTAAGATGCTCAAGAAGAGACAACAAAAATCGAGCACGAGGCTTTGTGATAGAGTTGTAGTGAGAGAGTGGATGGAGTACAAAATTCATTACCATGTTTAGGAATCTAGGACCTTTAGCAAAAGGTTTACATGATGTGTACTGATGCTCACCCCAATCAGCTGGGCGCTGAAAAAAAGCGAAAATGAGCTCATCTTTGGACACAGTCCTCAGATGCTCACAGGAAGGATAGTCAGGAAACTCTATCCTAGGAATCCTAAGCACATCCGCAGCGAGCTGCGGTGTGACAAGGATGCGCGTACCTTGAACGCGAGTGAAAAAAAGAGGCACTGAACGATCGATTCCGTGCATGTTGGAGTAAAAATCCTGAATGAGCACGAGAGGACATGTGACTGGAATGTTACACAGTGACTCCCATCCCCTATTATGAATGACAGAGGGAAGGTCAGTGTTGGCGAAGTTCGCCAAAATGATTTGGTGTTTCGAATGAACACCTTGTCTAGAAAAGTTCTCCGAAAATGCCTTGTGGGCATCTCCATCATGGAATCGAAGATTTAAAGGAGCAGAATTAGAAGATGAAGAAGCTCCAGAACGCAGAGGGTTTCAAGCCGGAGTGGATTTACGTTTGGGTGCCATAGACACTACTAACGTAAACAGAATGAGAAAGAGATAGAGATGGAGACAATCAGAAAAGTCCCAACACAGTTCATATATATTAAATATATTGAACAAAAAGTACGTATGCATGGGAATGCATGAACATGTGACATGCAAATTGAAAAACATCATGGGCTTAGCCCAATTCAATCTTAATAGCACATAAACATAGAGCACACATCTAAATGCATGTAAATACCATTCTCATGCATATGGAATGCAATGTATGACATCTTGAACACATTTAAGTGAAAACCCAACCCAAAATTTCAAGAAAAACTCATTAATTTTGAAAAACCCCAAAAATTTTCAAAAACCCCAAAACCTGAGCTTTAAAACATGAAATGCATGAAAATGGAAGGAAAATAAGGTTTTACCAAGTGATTAGAACCAAGGAATGGCCGAAAATCAAGTGGGTTGGAAGTTTTGAGGGAGAAAATCAAGTTTGGGAGAGGAACCGCCACGGATAGATCGAGAGAGATCGAGAAAATGAAGTCTGAATCGCGACTGAAGCTTAAATAGGTACCTCAGTAATTTTCGACAGCTGAGGTGTCGATAGGTATCGAGGAAGCTGTCGAGGTAGGTGTCAAGAAAAAGCATGTCGACAGCTAAAGATGTCGAGGAATGAACACCAGAACCAAGAACAGAAACTCAATCGATTGACAAGCTATCGAGAAGGTATCGAGGAGACAGGAGATTTCTTGATTGATCCACCAAGTGTCGAAGAGGTGTCTAGATTGCGATAAGAAAAAAAGGCTTGAGAAGCTCGACAGATAACAAGGTGTCGAGGAGGTGTCGAGACATGTTTAAAAAGCAGTTTTTCGAAAAGTGAAAAACACAGACATGAATGCAATCCAACATACACCTCAACCATTGATCCAATCAACATATAAAACTCTCAAAATAATCTCTCAACAAAGAATTAAGCACATGGATCCTAAAAAACACACACACACACACACTAAATAAGTCTAGCCAATTTTATTTTTAAAAAACAAGTCAAGACAGTTTAGTGAACATACATTAGCACATGTAAATACTTGTGATGACCGAATCACATTGTACCTGCACATGTATCAAAAGTAGCAAAGAATATTGCATGTTGTGTGTGAAAAACAGCAAGATTGCATATGTGTATACATGTTATGACGATCTGAGATATGAGAAAATAACTTTAACTCATACACAATCATAATTGTTTTATGGGGACTATCACCTTCGAGGTACATCCTATAACTCTCACATCTCCTAGAATACACACTTGCAACCATATTTAAAGCATTTTTGATCTTTTTACTTTTTATTTTCTTTGCATATTTTATTTTATTTTTAGCATATCATACATGAGCATAAAAAGAGAGAAAAGAAATACCCAAGATGTTAAGCATTTGACATCGCACTTTTGCTATGTCAAAGCATACGAATGTCTTTGACACTGCACTTTTACTATGCCGAAGCATACAGGTGTCTTTGAGACTACACTTTTGCTATACCGAAGCATACATGTGTCATATTATGATTGGCGAGCAACAGTGGTAAGATGGTTATTTATACCTTTCTCTTAGAATTTTCTAGTCCTACCCATCAAAAAGAGTGATATGAGTGTTAAGTTTAAGAGATAACTTAATCTTACTCATCACAAACAAAAGCCATAAAGCTCATTTGTTTAGTTGTGCATAAAGATGCTCATCTAAGTTACAAGAGATACAAAGTTTAGAAACTTTGTTCCAATGGCCATCCAAGGTACACAAGTACCAAAGTACACAAAAAACACACTGTTTTTGTATTTTTTTTTTATTTTTCAATTTTTTTTTTAATTTTTATATTTTAAAAAAATAAACAAAATTGAAAGTAAACACACAAAAATATGTTAAACAAAGCAAATCATAAAACTAGACTAACTCAACAAACATGCAAAACACACAAGCAATGCATCAAACAAGAAAAACAAGAAGGGAAAAGAAAGTGATGAAATCACTTAGAGTCCTTTTTCTTCCACACCTTGGAAGAACTTTTCCTTTGATTAAAACCTTGAACCGGTGGTGAGGGGGAAGAATTGAAACTGTTCAAGTTCGAAAGGAACATAAGGGCTTTAAGAAGATCTCCAAGAGGAGCAAGAGAGGATTAAAGCTAATTTCGTCTTCCAGATGCTATCATGCCGTTGCTTTGTTGAGTGACTAGCCACTTGTAGCAATTTGGTTGAGTATGGCCGGCAGCTACACAATGATGACATAGATGCTGCTTCTTTTGTTTAGGCTTTTAAGAGTTAGCCTTCTTAGCCCTAGGGTTATTTGCATCTTTCTTATCTTGCTTAAGGGGTGCTCCTAAGATAGATTTACCCTTATCTAAGTTCTCACTAGCTAATTTAGTTTTAACATTAATGTTCTCAGTTTCAGTGTTATTAGCAGGAGAAATAAAAACAGTAGCACTAGTAGAAGCAATATGAGAGGAAGAAAGATCATACCCTAAACCTGTTCGATCTGAAGCAGATCTCTAAATGTTTAGCATTTCATCAAGTTTTGCACTTGAAGTCCTCTCTAGTTGAGCTCTGACTTGAGATAGCTCCGCTTCAGACTTTTTGGTCTTCTCAGCCAAAAAGTTGTTCTCAAACCTTAGTGCTCCAATAGTTTGATTAGCCTCATCAAACTTTGTGGACAATTCTTCACGATCAAGTTCCACATCACTGAACTTCTTGGTGGCCAGCCTATACAATTTCTCATGCTTCTCAGAGAGCTTGTAAAGCTTCTCATAGGCTAAATGGATATCATCTTGATCATCTATTTTCTTAAATTTTGACTCCACCAGTTCTTCTTCTTCATCCACTCTTCAACAATCCCTTCAGTAGGATTGACTGTGACAGTGAAGGCATTTAAGATTCCGTCATCCTCATTGTCGGAATCATCTTCAGGCTCAGTATCACTCAAGGTTGCAGCCAGTGCCTTACTCTTCCCAATGCTCTTGAGATATGTCAGGCATTCATGCTTCATGTGATCGAATCCATGGCATCCAAAACACTTTGGTCCTGTAGGAACAGTGTACTGACCGCCATCCTTAGCAACCTTCTTCCCTTTGTCTTGGCTCTTAAACTGAGAAGAATTGAATTGTCTGCAGTTCTTGTCGAAGTTCCTCTTATTGGCATTCTTCATAAACTTCTTGAACTGCCTTGTAATGTAGGACTTCATCTTGGAATCTTCATCATTAGAAGACTCATCTGTATCACTGCTCTTTGCCTTCAAGGCCATGCTCTTACTTTTACCCGTTTTGCCAATCCTAGATAGTCCAAGTTCGTAGGTCTGCAAGTTTCCAACCAGCTCAGTCAAAAGAATTTTGTCAATATCTTTCGATTCTTCTATTGCCATAATCTTAGCATGGAATCTCTCAGGTAGAGATCTGAGTACCTTCTTTACAACCTTGGGTTTAGGGATGGTTTTCCCAATATTGAAAGCTAAGTTCACTATGTCCTTAAGTTTGGCATAGAACTCATCAAACGACTCATCCTCCTCCATCTTAATCTCTTCAAAGCTTGTAATGAGCCTTTGAAGTTTTGAGTTTTTGACAACCTTTGTTTCTTCATAGGTTGTCTGGAGGATGGTCCAAGCCTCCTTAGCAGTTTCAGTTAAGGATATCTTCTTGAACTCCTTATTGGTGACTGCGCTAAATAGGGCATTTAATGCTCTGCTATTGAAATTTGCCGCCTTGATCTTGGCGTTATCCTAATTGGCCGGTTCTTCTTTTGGCTTGGTTCAGTCAATCTCTACAGCTTGCCACACCTTCTCATCTAAAGACTGCAAGAAAGCTCTCATGCGTACTTTCCAGTATGCATAGTTAGTGCCATCAAATAAAGTAGGTATGATTAATGATCGTCCTCTATCCATGACAAATAGGGGTCAATGGATCAATATAGCAAAGATTAAATCTAATCAGAGTGTGCCTGTTCTGATACCATTTGATAGACCACAATCTAAATGACCTATTGTGATTAAACCAATTAATTACTTAGCTAAGTTATTAATTAATCAATTTATCATGCAATTGCGTGGAAGCACAAACAAATTACCAAACACTAAATATGCAGCGGAAATTAAATGAAACGATGATTTGTTTACAAATGGGGAAAAACCTCGTGGCAAAAACCCCACCGGGTGATATTCAGGTCACCACTCCCGAAACTCCACTATTATTAAATCAAGCGGTTACAAGTAAAGGAATCACAAGTACCTTACCAACCTACAGTTGAACCCTTACCCCAATACCCAATTGGACTTGATCTGTAGTGACAGTTCCCACCTTTGATGCACGGCTCCCAAGTACGTGATTAACCAATGCGCAGATCCCAGTACGCGACTTCAAACACCAACTTAAGAAGGAGAGGTTGGTTGCAAAGTTCTTCAGTTCATCCTACACGATGAAGATCAAGAAGATACTTGGTCACAAAACCCTTTGGTGCAAATACACAGCAACTTCTTCAGAGAAGATGAACTAAGTCAAGAACTTCGTCTTTGATCACAATTTACTTGAACAAAGATTGTTCAATGCTATTGCAACTTGTGTACATCTTGACGGCTCTTAAAACAATCATTTTATATGTTTAGGGTTTGGATAAAAGAAGGCCCAAAAGCATATTCACGGATCCCAAGGAAATCAAATCAGAAAATCTGATTTTGTAATTCTCAATAGATAGCAGGTGTCGAGGTAGCTATCGAGCAGGTGTTGAGATTTAATGAATTTGCACTTTAGCTTGATTTTTCTTAGATAGACTTGATGATTTCAACACTTGATCTTGAAACCTTGTTTCTTGAAGTATTAAAAACACCTAAAACTACCCAATTACAAGTAGAGTGTGTTTTGTCAAAGGATTAGCCAATTTACACAAATAAGTGACATATGTTCTTGACAAGTGAGAACACATATGTTCTAATAGATCCGCATATGGGCCCACCACCACCCCTCCATCAACCTCAACTCGCCACATGGGCGAGTTATGGCATTTGTTGTGCCATTTTATGTGGTACAAGACTTATTCAGGGTGTTTGTCATCAAAGTGGTCAAGGATCTTAGGATTAAGGGTCCAACCATCTTGCAGCTTGTATCATATCATATACTATATATAATAGCGGAAGCCTTTTCCTACAATTATGTTTATGGCAGTTTGGGTCCCTCACCAGACTTAGACCACCGGAAGTATTGGCACTAGTAAATAGTTTTTTTTTTCTTTTCCTTTTTTTAGATTTGGGTATGAAATGTTACTTTTGATTGATTTTTTTTGTTGGATAGGTTTAGATTTGATTCGTTTTTGTTTTGGGGTTTTGGATTCTCTATCAAATATATATATATATATATATATATATATATATTTCAATTTTAAATATGATTTAGGCTTTTGAAAGACATGATTTTGGTTTAGGGTTATGTTTTTGGTCCAGCACCACCCATCTCTGGCTCCATTCAATCATAGCCTTAACAGTGATGTGATTTTGGTTTAGGGTTATATTTCTCTACTTTGTTGTTGTTTGCCTCCATCATATCTCTTTAATGGTGTATTCGAAAGGTACACACGATTTTCTTGGAACTTCTCGCATGCATTTTTTTATTATTCGAATTTGAATTAAATAAATAATACACACGGTCACGAACAAAGAGAGAGAGAGAGAGAGTCAGAGAGATACATACCGCATATGAGGGCATGGAGGCTAAACTGAACTGGTGAAAGGGTGGGTTTTCTTTTGCAACACATGACACAAAGGCCGCACATAGGTTGTTTTGTTTCAATCAATTTGGGTTCTTTCCTTTTTATTTACAACCATGTTCCTTTCTTCTTCTTTTTTTTAAAAAAAAAAAAAAACTATTTTCTTATATTTGAATCTCTTAGCCTCCCTCTACCCTTCATTCAAACCCCCTTTTTTCTTTCCCTCTGCCCAATAATTGATTAGATGCGCTTCAGTCCCCACACGTTATGTCGTCTTCCACAACCATTGCCTTGATTGTAATTTTATTTATTTTACTTTATTTTTTAATCTTTTACGTTGCAGCTTTCTACTCTATATGCTTTTGAATGCCTAAATTTTGGCGAGTTTGTATTTGTAGGTGTTTTTCCCTTTGGTTGCCTTGAGACTTTGGAATTGAAAAATTTGTGATTTTTTGCAATAATCACATTTTTTTTTTTTGGTTATAATCTATTTCACTTTCTATAGTACTGTTAACATCTTTAAAATACTTTGGTTTGATATTGCAAGGACATTCTTCCAACTTTGGAGATTGATACCTCTCTCCTTGCTCATCAGATATGTACTAAGTAACCTGCTTCATAGTGAGCATAAAGCATTATTGTAAATCAGTATCACAAAAAATAGTGTCCTCTCCTTATACATTTAATTGTTCTTTTTGTTAGGTTCTAAGGTCTTAGGATTTTATGTATTTAGAACTTTAATTTGTAATGTTGGCAAACCATGATCAAAACAATTTATTTAGTCTTGTTTAGACTTGCTCAAAGTTGGTTCATTATTGTAAAGTTGGAATCGAGTGGCTGCAGAAGTACTTGGGACTTTCAGCCTAGCACGATCGATCGAAGAATAGACTCGATCGATCGAAAATCGCACAGGTTGATTTTTCTGCAGAATTTCCAACTCAGCCCTATTTCATTAAACGTTTAGGGTTTTATGTTTTTACCCTAGGTATATAAACTAAACCCTAGCCACGTTTTTGGAGGTTGCTCCAGTTGTATTGTTACTCATACATTGCTGTTTTGTGTAAATCTCTTGTGAGATCTAGAGGAGCTTTCCTTTACACAAAGCTTAGGGTTTTCAAGTTAGAGATAATATCAATATCTTGATGATCAACTTGGTTGTTACCATTGAAACTTAAAGATAATCAAGCGGGGGTGCTTGTACTTGATTGAAGAGTCCAAGAAAGAAGGAGTCTGTGGATTTGGAGCTTGCACGTGGTCATGTCAGTAAGTTCTATTGGTGGGTAGCATTAGGAAGTCAAGCGGGGAGCTTGTAGTCCTTCTGTATGAACTTTGATTCTTTCGCATAGTGGATTCAGGTTTACCTTGAGGATAGCTAGGTCAAATCCTCCCCAGGTTTTTACCGTGTGGTTTCCTGGGTCATCATATCTTGTGTTCATTTATTTTCCGCTGCTTTATATCTTGTTATGATTATTTGATTACTTTAACCTAGAATTGCATAATTTGACTAAGTAACAACTTGGCTAATTAATCTAGGCTAACCAATCTGGTTGTGTTTTAAGGGGTCTAAAATCGTTCATGTGGTATCAGAGCAGGTTGCTCTTTTGTTTGAGATTTCTTGATCTCTAAGTTGATCCTTGACCCCTGTTGTCATGGAGCATGGACACTCTCTGTTTGTTCCTCCTCACTTTGATGGGAACAACTATACTTATTGGAAAGTAAGGGTGAAAGCATTCCTGAAATCCATTGATGAGAGAGTCTGGAATTCCGTTGAGTATAGATGGGAGAAGCCCACTACTCTTGTGAGTAAGTGGCAAACTTCTGAAAAAGAAGCAGCTGGCTTCAATAGCAAAGCTATGAATGCCATCTTCAACGCTATTTCCATGGAAGAATTTAAGAGAATCTCTAATGTTGAGGTTGCTCATATTGCTTGGAAAATCCTCCAAACTGTGCATGAAGGCACAAAGGCAGTTAAGATCAATAAATTGCAACAATTGACTTCTAGATTTGAAAGCATTAGAATGTCTGATGATGAATCTTTTGATGAATTCTATGCTAAGTTAAATGATATTGTCAATTCTGCTTTTAATTTGGGTGAAGTCTATGATCAACCTAAAATTGTTAGGAAGATACTTAGATCCTTAACTGAAGACTTTAGACCCAAAGTGACTGCCATCACTGAAAGCAAGGATGTGGACTCCATCCCTGTTGATGAGCTTGTAGGATTTCTTCAGTCCTATAAGTCTGACCTACCTAAAGTGAACAAATCCAAATCAATGGCTCTTAAGTCAGTTGATGATGTTGATGGTGGTAGATTTAATGATGAGCTCTCTGCTACAGAGATTGCCTATCTTGCCAAAAATTTCAAAAACTTTCTTAGAAATATCAACAGAAAGGCAAGAGGTACATACACTGCTGAACCTAGAAATTTTAGGAAGAATGATCCCATTAAGGTTAATAACCTTGAAAAACTTAAAGAAAAAGTTGGTCAATCTTCAAATAATTCTTTGGGTCCTCAGTGTTTTGGTTGTCAAGGGTATGGTCATGTGAAATCTGAATGTCCTACATTCTTAAGGACTAAGGGTAAAGCTATGGCTGTAACCCTTAGCAATAATGAGGTTTCCGATGATGAGTCCGGATGTGATGAGGATGGAAACTTCATTACTTTTACTGCTACTGCTGTAGTCAATGAAAGCATATCTGTTGAAGAGAACCCTTCTGATGGGGAACTCTCTGAGGATGCAGATCTTTAAGAGGCCTACAATAAACTCTGCAAAATTGCTGCTAGAGATGCTATGAATGTAGAACTTGGCCTGAAGAAAATTGATTCTCTTGAGCTTGAAAAGAAAAATTTGCTTGTTAAACTATTTGATGCTAATGATCTTTTGAACAATGTTAAATTTGAGAACATGCTTTTACTTGATAAAGTTAAAACTTTGGAACATGATTTATCTGTTGTTAGATCTGCTAGTTCTAAACTTGATCACATGCTGAATGTTCAAAAGTATCCTTCTAATAAATCTGGGTTAGGTTATGTTGAAAGCATCTTTGACTCTGCACCGCATTCCACGAATTTTGTTCCTTCTTCTTCTTCTAAACCTTCCGTGAGTGAGGTTGTGAGTAAAACTGTCAAACCACCTGTGAGTGAGGTAGTCAAATCCGTAGAAGTTTCACCTCTTAAGAAGAATAGGGTTGATCTGAGAGAAACTAAACCTACCCTTTCTAAGGAAAAGATGCATGGTAAACCTGCTTGGGTGTGTCATTTTTGTGGTAAGTCTGGACACATTCGTCCTAACTGTTACAAATTTCAAGCTGCTAAGAGAGCAAACAAACCAAAGGTGTCTGTGTCTCAAGCACAAGATCCTATGGCACTTATTGGTGAATTGGTAAAGGCTTTGAACCTTTATTCTAATCTTGGAGTTGGAAATCACTCGAATGTAAATAAGAACTCCAATGCTCGTATTGCATCTAAAAGGTTTTGGATGCAAAAGACTCGACCTAATTGAGTCTTTCTGACATGGTCCTTGTGCTTCATTACTCATTCCTTTGTGACCATTGTTCTTTGGTTTTTGTGTTTTTTTTTTTTGTGTTTTTTTTTGTGTTTTTTTTTTTTTTTTTTTTTTTTGTTACTAGGATTTGCATTGCATTACATTCATGCATTTCATTCTAGGATTTATTTGTTTTCTCTTAAAAAAAAAAAAAAAAAAAAACAAAAAAAGGGAGAAAAGGAGAAAGCAAAAATTATGTTTGACACTATTTTTTCTTGATTTTTGGAAAACAAGGTTGGTCTATCTTTTTACACATGTCATGTCTTGTGTACCTTGTTTAACTTTGATGAACTTATTCATTGCACTTGACTAGTTGAAACTTTATAGTGCATGTTGTGTGGGAAAGATGTGTATGGTTCTTAATCACTTGGTCTTAATCATGAAGTCATATGTTATTTGACTGTCGGACTTGATTCTTTTGAGAAATGCATAAATAACCATCTCACCACTGTTCACTAGCCAATCATGAACACCTTAGTGCATATCATAAGATTGCGTGCTCGAGAAAGTGTAGCACATGTACAAAAAGAACATAAGGTGTAGCCTTAAATTAAACTAAAACTGGTATGTACTATTAGGCTTGATGCCAATTCACTTAATTCAAATCGGTGTGTACTATTAGGCTGAATGCCATTTTATACAAATAAGAGGCAAAAATGCAAGAAACTTACATGATTGCAAGCTTTTGTTCTAGGAGATGTGGGAGTTATAGAATGTAACTCTTTAGGTGATAGTCTCTTTTAAATTCTATGTGATGAATTGTGTAGACTTTGTGTTTGATTGCTATTCACATATCACCTCATATGTATCTCAAGTTTTTGCTAGTATCACACACTACATAAGTTACTCTTTGTTAAACACTATACATGCTAGTGTGTGTGTTTTTGGTCCGACCAACCAAGTTTTGAAAATATCTTGAGATTTATGCACAACATTTTTGTTGCTTGAGAAAATTCAATGGGAGGATGATTGAAACTTGTTTTTGACATAATTTGGGTTTAAAAAATTTGGGTTTTTGAGAAAGCATTCCATCTCATACTCATGCATTTTGCTTTCCTTGTTTAATGCTTTGAGGAGTTGTTTTTCAAAATTATGTTTGTGTTTTTCAAAACTGAATTTTTTTTCAAAATTTAGTGAGTCTCTACCCATTTCGATTGATCGAGTCTGTTTTTCGATCAATAAAAAAAGTGCTCTAGTTTGTTTCAAAATGACTGACTTATTTGATCGATCGAATGTAATTTTCGATCGATCGAAAATCATGGAGAAGCTTTTTTAAAAGATCAAATCTGACTTTTTCAAACACTTTTTCAAACTTTTTCTTTCTCTCTCCGACGAGGCAAGTCAAAAAGTTCAGATTTTTGTCGTTTTCCTCCGAAGTTTTTGCAAAATTTCTCTTTCCTCAAGCCGGTAAGACTCTTTTGCCCTTCATTTTGAGTTTATTTTCATATTTTCATGCATCAATCCATGCATTTAAGGGAGATTTTCGGATTTAGCATTTTTGGGATTTTCTGTTGATTCAAGCCCTATTTTGTGCAATTGATCATTGGGTTTTTGTGGGGACACATCATAAACATGATTCTTGCTTGTTAATTTGATCAATTTTGAGTTTGGTGAAAAATTGAAAATTCTAGGGTTTGTTCTTGATCCAATTTGGGGATTTTGTTAAATTGGGTAAAATTTGATGAAATTGGCTTGTTGTATTGATGAAATTAAGCATTATAATCTATGTGCTAAGTTTTGTAATACTCAATTCATCAATTTGTTTAAAAATTTCATCAAGTGGTTTTCAATTTTTGGGGTTTTTGATAAGAAAATCCCTGCTCAAGCCAATTTTGTCAAATTAATCTTAATTGAACTTAATTGCTTATTGCATTAGTACATGCATCATGGCATTGTATCTGTTCATGCATCATATAGATTTTTCATTCTATTGTTTTTGTGCTAACTTGTAGTCTGTCCTTGGTTTTGTTTTCTTGTGTCCTCTTTGGTTTTCTCTTTTGTCTTTGTCCTTTCCTTAGCATCATGCCTAGGAAGACTAGAGCTTGTAGGACTATTCCCTCTTCTTCTCCATCCCCTCCTTCCTTTGACCGTGAGAGGTTTCCGAGTGAGAAAAACCAAGAGTTTTTTGAGAAACTTAACCTTAAGAGAAAGATTTAGGCTGAGCGTTCTGTTCTGTTAGATGAGCTAGATCCTGCCATTAGGGCAAACTTTGAGCGTTGAGGCTGGTTATCCTTGTTGGACATTTTTGATCCTCCTCCACCTTCTGCCTTGATTAGAGAGTTCTTTTCGAACATCTTTATCCGCGTCTATGATTCCAACACTTTAGTAAAGAGTTGGATACGAGGCGTAGAGTACACCATTACTCCTCAGGTAGTGGTTGATGCTCTAGGGGTACCGTTGGTTAGGAATCCTGTCTATCCATATAACGAGTCTCCCGAGCTGAGCGATGTTTTATCTTACATCACTGGGACTTCTGTCCAGTGGGGTTCTGATCCTAGGATCACTTTTGCTGAGCTCTCCGGGTTGCACTATCTGTTCTTTAGGATAGCTTGTCATTCCATCTAGCCCATTTCTCATGTTCACACCATTCCTCTTGAGAGGTGTGTATTTTTGTACGCTCTGGTTTCTGTTGCTCCTATTAGTTTCCCCATCTCTTTCTTCGTTCCTTGAACGATGTTTATAGGAGTTCATCTACTTCTCATGCCTTTGTTCATCCTATTTTTATTCATAGGATTTTGCTCTATCTTGACCTTAGTGACTTCCCTTCCTTTGAGCTCGTTCACGTGATAGCTCCCATAGATGCGTCTTTTCTTAGACAGAGGGCTGCTCATCTTCGAGCTAGTTCTAAACACCCTAGGTCTGAGTCGTCTAGTAGCGCACCTCCTCCTCCTTCTTCTACAGGTATTGCTGGTGAGGATGTTCCTGATCCAGTTGGTGATGATGCTGCTGCTGCTGATGTTCCTCTACCTCCTTCGACTGACTTTGATGTTCGTCGTACTCTGGAGACTGTCATGACCGTTCAGGCGGCTCATGGTCACATTTTGGTGGACTTACTAGATGAGATTCGTGCTCTCCAAGCCGATTTAGCGCGTCTTCATTCACTCTCACCACCTTCTTTTGATGGCGACTCATGATTGCTCTTTGGCATTCCGTCACAAAAAGGGGGAGTAGAGTTTTGTCTTGTAGAGGAGTTTTGTTGTTAGGGGGAGATTTTGTTCTTTTTGAGAGCTTGTGGAGTTTTTAGATTGTATCTAGGTGCTTCACTTTGTATATCATTTTTAGAGATATTCATGTTAGGGGAAGTAACATTAATTGATATACATGTTTTTTATTGATTCTTGTTGATTTGTGATTCACTGCTTATTGATTTATATTTATGAGTTGATCATTCATATATGTCTTTATTTTATGTTGTGTGAATCTTATAAGAATGTTATACCTATTGTTTTACTCTTTTCTGTCACACATGCGTTTATGCGTTTATTGAGTATTTCAGGAATATACAGGTTGATTCAACTAAGCTGCTGTCTACACTTGCAACCAATGGATAGTAGTTAGGCTGAATTTGAAATTTATGAGCATTTCTTTGTAAAGGGTTTTTTATTTGTAAAACTTTGAGCTTTTAATTAGGGTTTTGTCACGGATTGCCAAAGGGGGAGTTTGTTAAGTTCTAAGGTCTTAGGATTTTATGTATTTAGAACTCTAATTTGTAATGTTGGCAAACCATGATTAAAACAATTTATTTAGTCTTGTTTAGGCTTGCTCAAAGTTGGTTCATTATTTTAAAGTTGGAATCGAGTGACTGCAGAAGTACTTGAGACTTTCGGCCTGGCTTGATCGATCGAAGAATAGACTCGATCGATCGAAAATCGCACAGGTTGATTTTTCTGCAGAATTTCCAACTTAACCCTACTTCATTAAACGTTTAGGGTTTTATGTTTTTACCCTAGGTATATAAACTAAACCCTAGCCACGTTTTTAGAGGTTGCTCCAGTTGTATTGTTACTCATACATTGCTGTTTTGTGTAAATCTCTTGTGAGATCTAGAGGAGCTTTCCTTTACACAAAGCTTAGGGTTTTCAAGTTAGAGATAATATCAATATCTTGATGATAAACTTGGTTGCTACCATTGAAGCTTAAAGATAATCAAGCGGGGGTGCTTGTACTTGATTGAAGAGTCCAAGAAAGAAGGAGTCCGTGGATTCGAAGCTTGCACGTGGTCGTGTCAGTAAGTTCTACTGGTGGGTAGTATTAGGAAGTCAAGCGGGGAGCTTGTAGTCCTTCTGTATGAACTTCGATTTTTTCGCATAGTGGATTCAGGTTTACCTTAAGGATAGCTAGGTCAAATCCTCCCCAGGTTTTTACCGTGTGGTTTCCTGGGTCATCATATCTTGTGTTCATTTATTTTCCGCTGCTTTATATCTTGATATGATTATTTGATTACTTTAACCTAGAATTGCATAATTTGACTAAGTAACAACTTGACTAATTAATCTAGGCTAACCAATCTGGTTGTGTTTTAAGAGGTCTAAAACTGTTCACTTTTTTTCCATGTGTTCATAAAAAATAAAATAAAGGTATCCATGTTTGAGTTCTTAACTAACATCTATCCATGTATAAGAACTGTGTTTTGAAGCATATTTGAATGCCAAATGTTTGTTGAAATGTCTGATAGAAAATCTAATAGCCTATGTGCAAATAAATATTAGCTACTACACATTGCCAAACCATTTGGACTAGCTTTATAACAATTCATTATTATTGTCTTTTTTACTTTACACAATTTTTTATGCTTAGAGCTTTAACATAATATGTAATTCATATTTGATTATTTTAAGATTTCCATTAACTTCAAACACACAACATGGTCAAAGTATAAGTTATTTTGATAAGAATCTACCCAAGAGTGAGTAGATTCCATGAGAAATACCTAATTCAAGGCAACTAGCCTCCAAGAATATGAAATAATATTTAGAGAGAATAGAGAAGATTAGGACAATCCGCACTCTAGCAAACTACTTATATCTAGTTTTCTTGAGTATGCAAAGCTATTCCAAGTAAAGCCATATATGTTGCATTCTAACAACCTTTCTAACTAACTAACTGTCAGCAACTAACAGATGTTAACAGCTTCTATGGTAAAAGACTAACAATACCCTAACTCTAATGCATCGGCTTAGGACAGGTGTATGTTAGGCAACATCAACAATAATAGTTATGGTAACAAGTCAACTTCTGCAGCAACATCACAAGTGTTGCTTGATGACTCTTAACATATTCTAAATTTGTTAAGTAATAAAATAGCTTACTATAGTCTAATATAATGCATTACTCTTTTTTATTTTTTATTTTTTAAGTAATTGAGAAAATGAAGGAAAATAAGCTAAGGTAAAATTCTAAAGTTTTAAATGTTTCTCAATTATGTATAATATAAAAAATCAAAGCACAAGGTTTTGGAAATAATTCTCCAGATTGGATGACTGTCATTGATATTTACTTATAGTTGTACAAGTAGGATTATACAAGTTACAAGGAAAGTTTTGATGCACAGGTTAAATATGATTTGTCATGATTTATTATTGCATAATATTCTCCTTGAGTTTGGCAATGATTTGATTTGATGCAATGATTTTCTATGTCCATCCGCCCAGTAGCACCTTGTCTTAGCTTTAAGTTGTTTGATAACCTTCATTCATTCGCTTGGTTAGATCTTCCTTACCTATTATTTGAGTAATTGTGATCTCGTCTGTCTTAGTCATCTCTGTTGGTTCTTATTCTTCTCTTCTTCTATGACCTTTTTTATCTGTTTTCTTTGCATCAAACTGTGATTTCATCTCTTTGCATCTCTCATCAATTTGAGAGAATTTCTCATTGTGAATTTCATTTAGTCGTTTCTTTAGTGATTTGAATACTGTTTTTCTAATGTGATTTAAAATAGACAAGTTCAGGTTTTTACCAGAATGAGACTGATTTTTAGGATTTATGATGGCTGAATCAATGCTCATGGTTGGTGGCAATAATGCTCAACTTAAGTTGTGCATAACTGATGTTGGTGGTGCTGCTAGAGGCTTAAGTAGTTGCATAATTGCTGGTGTTGTTGTTGGAGGCGTGATGGATGCTTTGATTGATTTGGTATGTCATTATATAAACCCATAAATTTAGATTGATAGTATTTATTTCTCATTCAGGAGTAGGATCAAGAAAATAGCTCAGATTGTTATTTAATTTAAGATTTAACAATCAATTGGTGCATTATTCACAAATTTAATCCAGAATGAGAACCTTGAAGCCAAATACATCTTGAGCTAGTAAATAGGAGATTTAAAAAAATATTAAGTTAAATTTTTATGTTTAATTTTGTGTGTGATAGTCCAAATTTTTATTCCATAATCATAGCCCTTTAGTTGATTGGATTTGTTGACTGTTAGATGACCCTTTAGAACTAAGAGACTAAATATGATTGAAGAATGTGATCATCTAAATATGCACCATGTAACAAAAAATAGGATTTGATATATAAACCTGCATTTCTATAAGTGGTTTGGTAGACATACTTTGAATAACACCAAATGGTTCGCATCAATATCAGGTTTGTTTTCATGATTTCAATTTAGCCTAAAACATGCTTATGATATCCATATCTATTTACAATAAGAATAAGTATATGCTTTAAGCATGAATGATTTCCTGGGGCATGTCATATTTGTGGTGAATATATTTTTAAAGCCATATCGAGGGACAAAATTGGGAAATGCCCCGTTTGAGCAAAAAAAGTAGCATTATGCCCTATTTTCCAAACTAAATAGGGAAATACCCCTCTTTTGAAAATCGAGTTTCTCAAAATCGATTTAGACCCTATAGCGGCGTTTTTTAGGAGTCTATAGTGACGTTTTTAGGACCTATAGTGGTGTTTTTTAACTCGATTTATATGAAATCGAGTTATAGGTAAAAAAAATTAAAAAAAATTGCCTATAACTCGATTTTATGGAAGTCGAGTTACAAAACGTCACTATAGGTCCTAAAAATGTCACTATAAGTCCTTAAAAACGCCGCTATAGGGCTCCAGAATTATTATTTTTTTTTTATAACTCGATTTTGAGAAAATCGAGTTACAAAAGAAGGGTATTTCCCTATTTAGTTTGGAAAAGAGGGCATAATGCTGCTTTTTTTGCTCAAACGGGACATTTTCCAATTTTGTCCCCATATCAAGTGTTGTATATACAGATGGACGCTTGAAGTGTAGCTATTAGAAATGGTTGCTAATCTTTTAGTTCTATTAATAGTGATGATCTTTGTGTTTGGTTTGATTGAATAGGGATGGCCAAATAAATTTTTGCAGTTTCTTTTCCAAAAAGTTTTGAAACATAATGATGCAAGTAATTTTGGAATAATTACTAGCAAAAATGTTTTGTCTTTGTTATGGAATAGTTTCGTTAATATAAAATTCTTTTCTTCCATTTCTTATAAAATGTTAATGAATATTCTTTCAGCGGATTTATAAAGACCAATGGACTTAAGTGACTTCATAAGCCATCTATTCAAGATGTCAACTGTGGTAAATATATATTCATCGTCTCTTTTTTTTTTTTTTTTTTTTTAATCTTTAATTTTGGCATTATTATTTGGTATGTTCTTTTCAATTGGTGGCATTGATGTCAAGCTTATGATGATGAGTGGGTGGTAAATACAACAAATTCAAGCCTAAATCTTGATATCTTAGATAGTTTTCTTCTAGCCTTTTCTTTAGTTAGCTTTACATACAAATTAGATTTTTTAGATTTTTGCTGTTATTTTTTCTTTGAACTAATGAGCATATTTTTTATATTGTTTTTATATAGATATTTTGTATGCGAAGATCTTTGACATAACAAATTGTAATTGAGCTGAATGATCTCATGCACATATTTGACCAATTTATTCCTTTATTTTGTATTGTATTTAGTGTAATTTCATGGACAATGATTGCGAATTGATATTGTATATGTAGTATCTAATAATGATTTTTTAAATTATAAAAGTAATAGCACTATAATGAGAAACTTGATATAACCAATATTATTAAAATTGCAAGAAAAAACCATTTTAGTACCCCAAATAACTAATATTCTATATGTTTAATAATTGAAGTTAACATCAATTAGTGCCACTACAATGCACGGGTTATGTACAAGTATTTTATAATAAAGAAATAAATCTGCCACTGCCTCGAACTTGCCGGTAATATAAAAATGCAAGCTGCCTCGAACTTGCCGTTAATTTTCTCCAACGTGCGCATATCGGCACATAGGACATTGCCCTTGTAAACAACATATACAAATGTACGTTGGTGGTTGACATAAACAAGAGATATATTTGGCTCTTGTTTGCCTATATAAGGCTTCCTTGGTAACATAGAAATTGCAGGAAGAACGTAAGGAATTGCGTGATGAAGACCAAAACTATAGCATACTCGGTCCTCGTATTGAGGATCCTCACTCTAATGTCAATAATTGCTTCCATTTTGGTACTAGTTACGAACAAAAACATGACAGATGATATCGAAACAACTTTCAAGGATATCATCGCATATAGGTAATGTTAGGAAAAAGTTTTTCATAATCTAAAGCATGGCCAAAATGATAAAATACTCATTTTGTCCAAAATTTCTAACAAAATGTCTCTGTTTTGAAACTATATAGCAAAATGTACATGTTTTGAAACTAAATAGCAAAATGCCTCTATTTTGAAAATGAATTTTCTAAAAATCGAATTTCAATAAGGAACTCGAGTTCCATTCAAGGAATGGCAAAAAAATTTATGGAACTTGAGTTCCATAATATATATATATATATATATATATATATTTAAAATTTTTATAAGTTTGATTGCCTATAACTCGCTTTTTAGAAAATCGAGTTTCAAAATGGGGATATTTCGCTAAATAGTTTCAAAACAGAGACATTTTACTGGAACTTTTGGGTGAAAGGGGTATTTTGCCACTTTTGCCTCTAAAGCATGTTATTGAAACTTTAGTAGAAATGGCTAGTATCAAGCATCAACGGTACTTGTCTTTGACTCTTTGAATACTGTAGTTAGCTACAATTGATTAAAAAAAAGGCAAAAAAGAAAAAATTACTAGTTTAGTTTGGTAAAATAGAAAAGGAGAGTCATTTTAATCTCTTGACATGTGCTATCCCAATTGATTATGTTATTTATCAAGAGTTTTGTAATTTAGTGACATTGTTTGCTCTCCTGTATTAAAAGAATCATGGTTGGAATCGTCTTCCCCTATTTGTTAGTGTTAGGTTCTAAATGTTTAGAACAATTGACAAACCGTGAACACAAACTTGTATAGATATAGATCCTAGAGTCTATATGTATTATTAGACAATGCTCAAGTTGATACAAATCAAGATTCAAGAATATACAAGCTACAGAAAGAAGAGTTCAGAAACTGCCTGGTTCAACCGATCGAAAGACAGGTTTGATATCGAAATACAGGTTTATAGAATTTTAAGTTTCACCCAACAACAATTTAAGTCCTAATAGGATTAGGGTTTTAGATCTACTTCTCCTAGTATATAAAGGAAACCCTAAGCACATTTTTATAAGGCTTTTCAGAGAGAGAAAAGTGTGCCTTTTTTGTATTTAGGGTTTTGTACCTCAAAAATCTATCATATCTTCTATCGGTGTTATTCCTTGAAGAATCTTAAGATTCGGTAGATCTGAAGTTACTGCATCAAGATCAATGATAGCTGAAGATCTAAACCTTCAAGGGTGGTCTTGGAGTCACAAACAGGAAAGTTTGTGTTGCTAAACCTTTGAGTGGGGTCTCAAAGTCACAAGTGTGGGTGCTTATGTTGAAAGAACTGAAAGAAGTAGTCTGTGAACTCGAAGCTATCATGGGGTTGTGGTAGTAAGTTCTACATGTAGTAGCAATAGGATGTTAGTGGTCTAAGTCTTATTGTGAATTTCAATTCTTTTTAGTGTATTTGCTTTTACCTTGAGGATAGCTAGGTTAAATCCTCCTCGAGTTTTTTACCGGTTTGGTTTTCCTTGGTCATTATGTCATTGTGTTATTTATTTTTCCATTACTCTACATGATATGATTGTAGACACTCAATTTTGCACATATGATTTAATCAAGGAGAATGACTTAATGTCCATCTATGAACCCCAAAAATCATGATTGCATCACATGCATCAATTTGTTCTTGCATTACATGCATCATTTTGTCTTTGTATTACATGCATCATGTCATTCATTACATATCATAAGAATGATCTTGAGATTCTAACGGTCATAACAGTGTTTCTAGTTTTCAAATCGAACTATTGGATCAAAAGATATTGCATGATCAAGTTTGCACGGTCAACATGCATTGCACCTAGGTAAGGTCGACCACACATGATTAGTTTAAATTAATTTTGATTGGTTAAACCATTAAAATTCATTAAATAATTCTGTGATTGGTTGATAATTAGTGTTTAAATAGGATTGCATGCATAGGAATAAAATGGATGATTGGATAACAATAAAATTATGGATAATTTGAACATTATCAAGATTTATTTTAGGGTATTTATCTACAAAGTAATTGTTCTTAAAAAGCTTGCATTATTTAGAAAATAGATAAAAAAAAAAAAAAAAAAAATCATAGACAGGGGATGAAAACGCGTCTAGGTGCAAGGACCAGTCAAAAAACCCTAGAAGAGGAGTCCAAACGGCACCTGAACACGAAAGAGCGTTTGGTTTCCAAAGGCCAATTTGGCACTTTTGGAGTGCTGAACGACACTCTAAAAGGGACGAATTTCCATGTTTTAGGCTTTGGCTCAACAACCATCAGGTGACAATAAGACACGCCCTTTTCGATCTTTTCACAAAAGAATGCGTCCGGATTCACATCCTAATCATCCATGCCTATTTCTTAGAGTCCTCTGACCTCTATAAAGGCTAAACCTCATAATTTAGCACTTTTCTTTTACGCTTTGAGAGGCATACCTTTTAGACTCTTAAATTGCTTATATTTTCTGATCCCCTCTCTGAGTTTTGCTACTTAAATTAGGGTTTTTAGGTTTTAAAGAGAATTAAACAAATTTCTTTGAACCCTAAAACATTCTCTCAAGAACAAAGAGTGCTTATGCAAGAGGTTGTTTCCATCTCCATATCTTTTCTTTATGCTTCTTTTTATGTTGATGAATGTTGTTATCCATAATGAATGTTAAAAAGAGCTTATATTTAAAATTATTAATCATTGTTTTGTTTAAAGCATGATTTTTTTTATGCAATTGTTATAATCTCTTTCTTGAATATCAATAATCTGCATGTGAACAACTCTTTTTCTTAAGATAAAAACAGATCTACATCTTCCCTAGATGTAGATCTGAATTTTCTTTAAAATAAAACAGATTTGCATCTTCCTTAGATGTAGATCTGGAATTTTCTTCACAATAAAACATATTTGCATTTTCCTTAGATATAGATATGAATTTTCCTTCACAACAAATAGATCTGCATCTTCCTTAGATGTAGATCTGAATTTTTCTTCAAAATACAACAGATATGCATCTTCCTTAGATGTAGATATAAATTTTCCTTCATCAGAATTGGGTTGTGTCTTAATTAGATGCAAATTTGAATTTTTTTTATTAAAAAAAAAAAAAACTAATTTGTATCTTCCTTAAATACATATATGATTTTTTAATGTATGCAGATTTTTGAAATAAAGAAAAAGATTAAACATGATAGTGTTTGTGTTTATTTTAGTTCATGTTGCATAAATTTAAATTATGAGTGAAACTCTCTTCTTAGAAAAAATCTTTTTCATTCTTTTAAAACATATAAAAAATAGATCTAGTTTTTTTGTTGTCATTTTTTTTTAATATCATAAAACATATCTGATTTTTTCTATTATAAAAAACCATTTTTTTAAGTTCCTAAAAACAGATCTAATATTTTTCAAATCAAAAAACTTTATTTTATGAAATAAACATAGATCTGAATTTTTATCTCCAAAAATCTTTTTTTTTTTTTTCTACATACTACAAAACAGATCTGGTATTTTGACAAAGCAAAATCAATTTTTTTTTACCAATCAAAATAGATTTGAATTTTTTAAATAAAAGAAGAGACTTCATTCATAAATAAATTTATGTGATTTAATTTTTCATTCACATGTTCAACGTATCATTCATGACATGCATAGAAAGGTACATTTGTTAAAAGAGTCTAGAAGACCAGACTTTGTCTGGGTAGAATAGGTACCTAACACCTTTCTATTTTGTAACCTAGTTTTCGGATTTAAGTCTTTGGCTAAGTAGATCTAGCCTTGTCTTTATTTATTTTGGGTAGAATATAACTAGGACAAAAAGCCATGTATTTTGGTAGTTTGTAACTAGGACCTAAAGCCATGTAATTTTTCAATCTTTCCAATTATGTATTTTCTTTTATTCAATTAATGAAGAGAACAATTTAGTCATGTATTTATTTTTTCTTATTTTTTGTATAAATAAAAAAAGGTGGCTACTCCATACCACTAACCCAAAAAGAGAGGTGCTCTAAAGGGTACCCGAATCTCTGTTTTTTTAGGGACACTTTTTTCGAGGTCTCTCACAATGACTTTATTGTTTTAACCTAGATCAGAATAATAAATCTAAGTATTCACTTGGTTAATTAATTAGGTTAAACAATCTAGTTTACAGAGATCTAAAAACCTAACAAGTGGTATCAGAGCGGATTAGCTCTTGATTTAGGTTATTATACTTAGAGTTGATCATTGATCACTGTTATCATAGATAATTTTAAGTGTCTTACTATTTTTGATTGTGATATTTTGAATAAAAAGGACACTATTGTTTCAGTTGATCTTTTTGAGGCCCGTGAAAGAAATTTGTAGGATTTCAATCTTTCTTAGAAGATTGGTGTAATCCCTCAAATATACTCTGCTTTACCTGAATTTTCAAATACAAAATTGAAGACTCGTGTGATATGGGTGGGAAAAAACTTTCTAAGGTGAGTATTGTTTACTTGTTATTGATTTAATTCTTTCAATTGTTTGTGAACATGTTTTGTTTTTGTTTTTGGTTGTTTTGTTTTTTAAGTTGTTTTTTATTAAAAAAAAATCCAAAAACATTGAAAATTTTCAAAAAGACAAAAATATTTTATTTTGTGTCTAGTTATATTTTTCTTGAGCATTACATGAATTATGATATCTCTCTCTTGATTTAGAACATACTTGACATTGTGGAGAAACTTGAATAGTATGTATTGCTCAACTAAGGGCATGATTATTTTGAGATAAATATGATTTTGTATGAGTATGTACTAATTTGTACATGTACTCATGGGTTAATTAAGAAATTGATATTTCTTGTTTGTGTGCCCTCTATAGCATAGTTGAGCACTGTCATACATTGCTTTTGCATTTTATTTATTTAGCATAATGTGTACTTTTTGTTTTTGGTCATTAAAATTTTGAAAAACCAAAAAGATTTTTTTGTATTCCACATCATAAATGTGTAGTTGAGGTTGGACTATAAAATTTGCATTTTATGACTATGTACCTTGTTTAGTTTGGATGAGTTTATTTTTATGCACTTTGCTAGTTTGTGCTATGTAGTGCCTATTTGTGTGAGTTGTTTATAGTTTTTAATCACATGCACTTGATTTTGAAGTCACATTCTTTTAATTGTAAGAACTAAAAAAATCCTGAGAAAAAGGCATAAATAACCATCTCACCATTGTTTACTAGTCAATCATGAAAACCTTAGTGCATATTAGAAGATTTAGTGCTCGAGAAAGTGTAGCACATGCATAACAAGAAAAGTAAGGTGTTGCCTTAAAAGAAAAAGTAGAAAAAGAAAAAAATATGCATAAAAATATGATAAGGCAAAAAAATAAAAATAAAATAAAAAACATGATTGCAAGCTTGTTTTCTAAGAAATGTGAGAGTTATATGATGTAACTCTTTAGGTGATAGTCACTTTCAAATTTATGTGATGAATTATGTAGAAATTTTGGTTGATTACTATCTACATATCACCTTACATGTATCTCATGCTCTTACTAGTTGCACACACATCACAAGTAATTCTTTGCTAAGCTTTGTACATGAGATTGTGCGTAAACTAGTGTGGCCATTCAAGATTATACACTTTGTGATGTTTGATGCAAAATGAAGGCTGTTTTAAATTTTGAGAAAAAAAATCTAAAACTTTGTTTTTGAGAACTTAAGTTGAAGATTATGTGTTTTTGAAAAACATTTGGAATCATTTACATGAATTTCATGTCATGAAAAATATTTTGAAAATTGATTTTGCAAAAGAATTTCTGGTTTTTCATAAAATTTTTTTTCTGAGTCTTCATTAATCAAATCTATTTTTCAATCAGTCGAAAAAGTTAAGTTCTCAAAACCTAACCTTCTGCCTAATTCGATTGATGTTCAATCGATGCTCGATTGATTGAAATTGGAAAATTTTCATTTTTTAGATTTTTGACCAATTTTTTTCATACATCATTTATGTTTAGGATTCACATACATTGCATTGTTTTTTGTATCTATCTTGCATTTTTGTAGTCATATCTCTTATCGTTTTCACACATAAGATACATACATTCTTAAGTTGGGTACTTAACTTGATCTAAAAATTGATTGATTAATTTTTGAGTCCTTGGTACATTTTAGTATATGCTATTTTTCTTGATGTGTGAAATGCTAAAAATTGATTTTTTTTTTTTTTTTTTGAGATATGATAGATAATAATGTGCAAATATTTTCTCTACTCATGCATTTGTTTATGGCTCACATAGTGTCAAGTTTGCATTTATTGAAAGAGAGAATATTTTTCTTCATGTTTATCCTTAACTTAGTTTTTAAGTTTGATTTGTGTGTCTTTATTTTTCCCACCTCCTAAATTTTTCCCAAAACTGTTTTTCCTAACACTTGGGTTGTTTTTCTTATTTTTATAGGAGGAGAAACTTGTTTTTAACCTTTGTTGTTCTTAGGGGGAGTTGTTACTCTTCATAAGGGGAATTGCCTCTATTCTCTATAGAACTGGATTCATTTGTTTCCTTGAAAATAAGTGAAATGTGGGAAATCTCTTTTAAAAGGTTTTTATTTTAAAAGAGTTTTTAACTGTTTTATTTAGGGGAAGATGAAATTGTTTTTGAAAGGAGGAGAATATGAAAAGTTTTTGATATATCTAACTTAAGGGGAGAGTTAGTTTACTTTTGTTTTTATATTGTGCTTCATTTTATTTATATGTATTTCTTTCCACACATATGTTGATGTGTTCTTTTTAGTGTTTTAGGAAAGATAGGTACATTCTGATCAAGATCTTCTACCTCTTCTTGCAATTTCTAGGTTAGGAGTCTTAGATTGGGATTTGTGTTGTATTTGGGCATTTTTATTGTATTGGGTTGTTCTTGTATTTGAGCATTTTATTTTGTATGTAAGTTTTGTCACGAATTGCCCAAGAGAGAGATTGTTAGGTTCTAAAAGTTTAGAACAATTGGCAAACCATGAACACAAACTTATCTAGATATAGATCCTAGAGTCTATAGGTATTATTAGACAATGCTCATGGTGATACAAGTTAAGATTCAAGAATATACAAGCTGCAGAAAAAAGAGTTCAAAAACTTCCTGGTTTGACCGATTAAAAGATAGGCTCGATCAATTGAAATACGGGTCTACAGAATTTTAAGTTCAAGCCCAAAAATGATTATAGTTTCAGATCTACTTCTCCTAGTATATAAAGGAAACCCTAAGCATGTTTTTATAAGGTTTTTCAGAGAGAGAAGAGTGTGCCTCTTTTGTATATAGGGTTTTGTACCCAAAAGTTCTCTCATATCTTCTTCTGGTGTTATTCCTTAAGGAATCTCAAGATTCGGTAGATCTGAGGTTACTACATCAAGATTAAAAATAATTGAATATCTAAACTTTCAAGGGTGTTCTTGGAGTCACAAACAGGAGAGTTTGTGTTGCTAAACCTTTGAGTGAAGTCTCAAAGTCACAAGTATGGGTGCTTATGTTGCAAAGGTCAAGGAAAACAATAGTCTGTGGGCTTGGAGCTATCATAAGGTCATGGTAGTACATTCTACGTGTAGTAGCAATAGGATGTTAGTGGTCTAACTTTTATTGTAAACTTCAATTCTTTCTAGTGGATTTGCTTTTTACTTTGAGGATAGCTAGGTTAAATCATCCACAGGTTTTTTACCGGTTTGGTTTTTTTGGGTCATTATATCATTGTGTTATTTATTTTTTTGCTGCTTTACATGATATGATTTTATTGTTTTAACCTAGATTTGAATAATAAACCTAAGTATTCACTTAGTTAATTAATTAGGTTAAACAATCTAGTTTACAAGGATCTAAAAACCTAACAAGTGTCAAGTTTATGGGTTACATAGTGTCAAGTTTACATTTATTTAAAGAGAGAATATTTTTCTTCATGTGTATCCTCAACTTAGTTTTTAAGTTTGGTTTGTGTGTCTTTATTTTCCCACCTCTGAAATTTTCCCCAAAACTGTTTTTCTTAACACTTGGGTTGTTTTTCCTATTTTTATAGGGGGAGACACTTGTTTTTAACCTTTGTTGTTCTTAGGGGGAGTTGTTGCTCTTCATAAGGGGAGTTCCCTCTATTCTCTATAGAACTTGATTCATTTGTTTTCTTGATTATCTATTTTCTCTTATCCACTGTTGCGTATGTTTTCTGTTTATCTTATGATTAGGTGGTCTTTGTCAATACGTGACAAAAAGGGGGAGAAATAAGTGAAATGTGGGAAATCTGGTTTAAAAGGTCTTTAACTGTTTTATTTATGGTAGATGAAATTGTTTTTGAAAGGGGGAGAATATGAAAAATTTTGATGTATCTAACTTAGGGGGAGAGTTAGTTTACTTTTGTTTTAATATTGTGCTTCATTTTGTTTATATGTATTTCTTTCTACACATACGTTAATGTGTTCTTTTGAGTAGGAAAGACAGGTACTTTTTGATCAAGATCTTCTACCTCTTTTTGCAACTTCTAGGTTAGGACTCTTAAATTGGGATTTGTGTTGTATTTGAGCATTTTTATTGTATTGGGTTGTTCTTGTATTTGAGCATTTCATTTTGTATGTAAGTTTTGTATGTATCTAACTTAAGGGCATATATATTACTTTTATAACTTTTGTATAAATGTGATGGACTCATCTATATATATATATATATATATAAAACCGAAACTTTTAAAGCCCCCACAATTTTCCACGTTATCATTATTTTTAAAACATTAGCATTATTAAAAAAAATTTCCCAGTCCATGTCATCATTATTTTTAAAATATCAGCATTATTAAAAAAAAAAATTCAGCTAAAAAAATACTATTTCTATTTCCTGGTGAAGAATCAAACCCGATACCTATTACCCAAAATTTTTCTTCTCCTTCCCCAAAACCCAACTCTGAACGTCGTTCCCCTTCTCCTATTTGTTTTCTATTTCTCTCTCTCATCTCTCTCTCTCTACCCTTTCAGCATCCTCTGATTTGTTTTTTAATCAAACCGATAAAACCCTAAACCTCTTCAAGAATTGACCACCACTGACTCTCATCGTTATAGCTTGCACACCCAGGCCAGACCCCAATATGTGTAAAGACATTCTCTCTGATTCGATACCCAAAAGTGAGTGTTGCCCTAAAATCTCCCGGTTCAATTTCTCAAGAACTCCTTGGTAAGATCACCTTAAGTCCTCAATCTTCCCTATCTTCTTCCTTTTTTGTTGATGTTGTCCTAATCTATTTGCTTATGAATAATTTGTGGTTTTTGTTTCCATAGTTTTTGAACATTCTTGAATTAGGATGAAATCAAAATGACTTTGAGGCTCAAGGACACTGGGAAAACTACTAAATTTTTGATTTGGGGGTTTTTATTAGTTTTGGGATTTTGGGGTTCCTAATTAGGGTTTGCTGCAATTATAGATTTCAATTGCTAATATGTTTCCTTTTTGTTCTTTTCTGTTTTTCCCAGGAAAACACTATAGAAGATCAAATTCTACTTAGGCTTTGTCTTTTGGCATTTTGAGGAATGGTTAGCGATGTTTTTAATTTAATTTAGGATTTCCTCCCTTACTTGTTCTCTTTATTTATTTGTTAGTAGGAGTGAAATTGTAGTATTTGGGTCCAGTTTAGCACTTTAGCACTTTGGTTTACTAATTTGTGTTCTTTTAATTCAAAACTTATGAATAAGGTTTTAAATATATTATGGATTTGTGGGTGTCAATGTTAGTTAATTATTGTTGGGTTCTATTTGTTGTTATCCATATAACTGTAGACAAGCTATGAGTTTTCCATGTTTGAAAGACTTATTCTTCGTCAAAATATATGAATGCTAAAAATATATATATATATATATATATATTTGTAATTTTGCATTTCATGGGATTTAGTTTTCAGTATTTTGGTTGGTTGGTTTTGATTCAATTTATTGGGTATCAAACCTGTGAAGAATTCTGGAGAGCCAGCTTGATCAGCTTTGTGGAGGTTCTTTGTGTTCTAAACATACTTGTATGTTAGTTCTCAGTGCACCAATGAGCTCTAGCAAATCACACATCCTTTCCATGTAAGAGCAAAGTGGATGCTGAGGTCTTGGGTTTAAGATCCAGCCAATGTATGTGTAATTTACTGATAAAAAATGTAGGTTAGCTCAGTCTTTAGGCTTATCATAGCAATTTTTGTTGTAATTTTGGACAATATCAGCTCTGTTCCATTTCAATTCTTTTTATACATTGTATAGTTTCTTCTTATAGTGTTATAATTTTTTCAATGATATAATTGTGATTTAAAGTGGTATGGAGAGCTGCAAAGATATGTTTGATCCAAATTCCAAAAGGAGCAGCTATGCTAATTGTTACTCCCTAAAAGATGCATTTAGATTTTATTTATGCTGCCACTTCCCCTATTGTTATATCACTTAATTATCCTCTAGACTTATTATATTCATAGATGCTCTTGACTGATTTCTGTCTATGAAAGAGACCCGAATAATGGTAAGTGGCCTACTTTGCAAATCAACTTCTTTTTTAAGCTATTGGCTGAATTCCACATTGATGATAGAATATTGAAGGGTTGTTTTGGAACCATTGTAATGTTTGATCAATAGATTTGCTAGGCAATACTACCAAAAGAGTATAATCAGCCCAACTTAGAGTTATCTAATCTAGAAGAAACTTGAAAGTCTCAAATTTTGGAAGCCTTGAACTATTTAGAATTGGTTTTCAAAAGGATCTTGCTATTAGTCATTTGCTGTTATTTTAATGACTTAATTTAAAAAAAGATTGCATTAAATGACTTCATTTTAGGATGTTTGGTTATTTTGGTGTTTTAGAAGGTGTAGAAGTGGTGGAAAAAGTAGAGGTTGAGGTAGAGGTGGAGATGGAGGAGTATAAAGCCCTCAAAATGTTTGGAAACGACATCTGACCTTCAGTTATTATATCTTCCTTTTTTTGTAAAAATATTTTATCCGGTTATTTAATTTTGATTAACTTTGCATTAGTTAATGTTTTAATGATTAATATATATTTGTTGATATTGGGAGTAATGGAGAAAGAAAATGGGTTTTACATCTTAATCTTAGGTCCTATGTTTTTTTCATTGTTTAAGATTGAACTTGATTCTAAAGTGATGATTTCTCTCTCAATCGTCTATGCTTCTAAGGATGTGTTACATCTTTGTCTAATTCTTTGGCTAGATTAAAAAAATTTAGATAAATTATTGACTTTGTGTTTGATTTGGTTTTACAAATTTTTGTAGATTAGTTTTGATTTTGAGAACATTTTTTTTTTCTATTTAAACCAATGCCATTTGGGTTCTAAATTTTTTTTCCTTGTATATCACTTCCTTTTTTGGGGAATTTCACACTCCAAAGTTGTTGTTTGATAAGTGATATATATTTCTATATATAAATATATGTGTAAAGCCTAACATTACTAGGAAGAATATCCTTCTAATAGAAAATTTAAACTCTTTGGAGCAAGATGCTGTTGCTTATTAGTACACACAAAAGTCATAGCTTCCCCTATTGTGGTGGTTTTGGTACAGGTATGCTCGCTTTTCATTGCAAGATATTTTGGTCTTCCTCAATGATACAAGGTTTCTTATTCTGTTCTCTTAATGCTTTTTTTTACTGTAGGGAAAATGTCATATCTCAATTGGGAGAGGTTGAGGAAGAATAGGGTCAAAGCCGAAGTCCGTCATGGAGATATTATCTCATTTGATAAGAATATCATTCCATATTTTTATATATGATTAATGTTATCGATGTGGTAGATATTTACTATTTAAATTAAAAGAAAGGTTTGGGAGAGGTGGGTTAAGTTGATTTCAAGTCTCAAACTTGGAACACATTGCTTGAGGCGAACATAACTTGCTATCGTAATGTCTTTTATTTTAATTTTCTTTATAATCTGTAGGACTGGTCTTGATTCTGTAAGTTCCTTGAACAAATTGAATTTGAGGAATTGTTACCCTTAAAACTTATATTCTAATGCTTTCAAGTGATCATGTTTGACAACCTACAAAGTTATTAACCTTTTTGTCTCTATTGATGCTCATTTTGGAAGAAGCTCAATAGCAAGAGGAAGCCCAACAATATGGGCAGAAAAGAGTTAGTAAATTGAGAAAGAAACTGCTAAGCCTGAGTGGCAAGAATAATGAATCATAGGCCTATAAAATAAGTAAATGGGTCTTGAGGAAAGAAAATGGGCCTAAAGGAGCCTAGAGAAAGAAATAATAAACCCATGGGCATTATGTGGTGCAGAAAAGTGAGAATGGGCCATAGCAAGCCCGAAGTAATGATGTAAGAAAGTAAGGGGTGATGGAAAGCCCATAGGTCCCAAAGACGAAGGATATAGTAATTGGGCCAGGGAAGACTAAGAGAGTTAGTAAAAACCCATGAGAATGTAGAATTAGAAAATGGGCTGAGCATGCCCAAGGAAAGCATATGGGCCAAGGATGCCCAAAGAGAAAGAAATGGGCCAAAGGAGCCCACAAGTAGTGCAATGGGTCAAGAAAGCCCAAAGTAACATAAGTAAATCTAATGACCAACTGGGACATAGTGACCCATTGATAAAGAGCATAACACCACAGTAGGAATAGTAGAGTGGCATAGTAGGAATGGTAGCAAGACTATAGAAGAAGCAAAGAGTAGGCTGAAGAAAGAAAATCCCATAATTAAGCAAGGCCCAACCTTTGAGAGAAGCAAACCGTAAGGAATGAGAAATCAGAAAATAGTTCATGCCATAAGAGGTCAAGGATAAGCGGCAGAGTGCACAGATGAGCCTTTAGACTATGGAAAACACATGAGTAGCAGACAAGCTTTAAACGTGCATAGAAGTAGAGCACGTGTAAGGCCCAGACACTACCAGCCTATACCCAACCAATACAGGAGTGGTACGTCATGGGTTAGAGGTAAGAAAGGGTATGGTCTGGCGGTGGGGAGAAGGGAAAACTTATTCTGGTGTTCTCACTCAGGTTCTTTTGGGGGAAATGTCTTGTTGGGATGACATACCACCCAAAAGAAGTAAGGATGAGTTGGAACTACTAGGTGCATGTCATGAGGGATAAATAGAGAACACCCATACTAGGGTGGATAAGAATGCCATAGTGAGCAAGCAAATAAAATAATCTTCTTTGTCTGGTGATGGAGAGTGGCGCAGCCAGTACAGGTAAGTGATAGTGGCTAGACAACTGACAAACCAGTGGTAGTCAGCAAGGACACCCAGACCCAGATAAAGGCAGTTAAAGGCTAAAATGGTAAAAGCCAATCACGGTAGGCAGTATATAAAGAACCCTTGTCGTGCATAGTAGAGAGGGCAATAGTAACCACGAGAGAGAATCACAACATCACTATATACTACATGGCTAAGCACTAGGAAAGGGAAAAAAAAAAGGAAAGAGAAAGAAAAAGTAACAAAAACATAGAAGAAGCAAAGAAAGAATCAAGAGGAAAAACAAAGTGTATAATGGTAGGCATGAACTAATAGGCTAATCATTTTTCTCCCTCTAAAAGCCTACCCTTTGTTGAGGATAAAGAATTTGTTCAAGCATAAGCCATTCAAGTCCGCTTCCTTAAAGTGGATAATTTTGAACAGTTTTAGACCCTTTAACACAACCGGATTAACCTAGTTAATTAGCCAAGTGATTAACTTAGTCAAATTATGCAAATCTAGGTTATCACAATCAAACAATCATATCAAGTATATAAAGTAGCAGAAAAGTAAATAACACAATGATATGATGACCCAGGAAACCACAAGGTAAAAACCCGGGGAGGATTTGATCTAACTATCCTCAAGGTAAACTTGAATCCACCATCTTGAAAGAATCAAAGTTCATAAAATAAGACTTACAAGCCCTTATGCTCAACTTCTTATTGCTACCCACCAATAGAACTTACTGACACGACCACGTGCAAGCTTCAAGATCACAGACTCCTTCTTTCTTGGATTCTCCAGCAAGTACAAGCACCCACGCTTGTTTTTCTTTAAGCTTCAATGACAGTAACTGAGTTGATCATCAAGGTGTAGATAACATCTCCTCCTTGAAAACCCTAAGCTTTGTATAAAAAAAAGCTCCTCTAGATCTCACAAGAGATTTACATAAAACAGCAATATGAGCAACTTCTAAAACGTGGCTAGGGTTTGCCTTATATACCTAGGGCAAAAACATAAAACCCTAAATGTTTTAGGAGTTAAGGCTGAGTTGGAATTCTGTAGAAAAAATGCATCTGACCCGATTTTCGATTGATCGAGCCTAAGCTTCAATCGATCGAACCAGGCCGAGAAGCACTATTAGATCCTGCATCAGCTTGTTCCAACTTTACATAAATAATACAACTTTGAGCACGTCTAAACAAGACTAAATAACCTGTTTTGATCATGGTTTGCCAACAATACAAATTAGAGTTCTAAATACATAAATTCCTAAATCTTTAGAACCTTAAAAATTTCAATAGCAAGATTCTCCTGTGAGGTTATCTACATTGAGGAAGTGATTCCCTCATTGGTATTAGCCCTGTAGCATAGTTGGATATGGCAGACTAATCTTTTATCCTTTTGATTTCACTATTTATCAAAATTATTTCCTTTCTTTCCTTTGTAATTTCACTTATAACGTGTTTCTTCTATTGCTCCTTTCCCGTCTTACTCAAGGAGTCATTATTTATTTTGCCTAACAGGAAGCGTATTGCCTTTATTGTCATACTATATGTGTCTGCCATCACTCTTTTGTAACAGTCTCGCCTGCCATGAACACGTGACCAAAATTTTTGGCAAACGGGGCATAGTTTGTGCACAAGCCGGACCAATGTGAGTTGCAATTAGACGGGTCTCAACTCTCTCATCTAGAATACTTGGGCCTTAGTATAGCAGGAGGCAGTCCAACCCAAAATTACAAAAAGAGGCCCACACAGTCTCCTTCAACTTATAACTTGCATTTGTGTTTGCATTTGTGTACAAAGAAGTTCTTGTGTCCACATTGATGCTAGATGGTGTAGTTTTAAAAAGAAAAGAAGGTATATTCTTGATGATGTGTTATTCTATTTAATGGTATTTTGTAGTAAATTTGCTTCTCATAGTGCTTATTACAAGTGGCTGTATTGGATATTGCATGATAGTAGTAATGTTTTTTAGAGACTTTTAATTATTGATTTCGTCCTTTTAAATGTTGGGCTTTTCTGGGTTTTGTATGTAATGCTATTCTTAAAATTTTAGTTGATAATTTGTTTGAGTGATGAAGGGAAAAATCAAACGTCTTGATTTGAATTATATGGAGTAGCAAGTATGGTTAAGCTATATATAGGTAAATCATTCCAAATTTTTGTAGCATTCCCTGTTATAATGTTTTGAAGATTAAATGTTAAGGATAGTCTTTTTAAAAGAAAAAATATATGCAGAGGGTTGTAATTTAGTGCTTGAGTCTTTTAATCACATTTGTGATGAGTATTTTTGCTATATGTTATGTATAATAAGCAAATTTAGGGATGATATTGTCAAATTTACATCTTGAGAACTTTGAAATCTTTGTGAATATGTACTTTTTTTTGGTTCTGCCTCCTATCCATGGCCATGGCATGTTCTTTTTGATTTTAGGGTAATTCTATAAATTTCTTAGAGTAATGCAGGATGAAGGTTGTCTAATCTTGGCTTTTGAGTAAAATTTGATGGCCAAAATTGCACAATATTTGTCACAAATAAAAAGATATATGCTACAAGTAACAATGGCAAAATTGCTAATTGATGTGCAATCATGAAAATGTTGAATTTTGGTTAAAAGGTTGATATCGACCTAATTTTTAGCATCTTTCACAATTTTAAGTAAATACATGTAAATTTGGTTAAATGTTAATTTTTATACCTTACCGGGCTTGGAGGAGTACATAAATTTGATTTTGGAAGATGTTGGAAAAGTCAACATCAATAGGGAGAGCAAAAAACTTTAGATGGGTCCATTTTCTCATTTTCCTTTACTTTTAATCTCCCAAATCTGCATACTCTAAATGTGGTACATCTATTTTGTTATTTGTTGATTACATATATAAAAAAAAAAAGGGTAGATTCTTCTTAAGAGACGCAACACAATAGCCACCTCTCTCTCTCTCTCTCTCAATAGTGGAAATAATGATTTCAGAAATTGTGTAAATTGGCATTATGTTGCCTTTTCAATCACATTGAGGTCTAGCATCTTTGTTTATTGGTAATATTATAATTTAGATACATCTTGGACATCAAGAACAATTAATGTAATTTATGAAGGATATTTGATTGAATGAGTATGGAATTAACTATATTTGTGTAAGTATTGGAGTGTACTTATATCAGTCATATATTTTCTAAATATGATCTCAAGCTCTTGGTTATCATGACATCTCATTGTATGTGATAGATTTTATTGGTTTGGTATATAATTTATACTATGATATTGATTTTTTTTTTAAATATTAGGGAAGTTATTAATAGCTTTCCTGTGCATCGCACGGGTTAGCAACTAGTTGATATTATTGATGTTCCAGATTTACATCTTTGGTTGTTCTCAGTTTATTGTCATCACATCACCGAGGCTGAATAGTTCCCTTATTATGACCAAATATTGCAGGTATGTGGTTGTTGTTGCATCAATAGGTAGAGCCTATACACTACTGCAGTTACCGTTTGCTTTCGTACCATGCACACAAAGACAACAGGCTAATACGTAACGGTTGCTTGCCAGAATTTGATTTCTATGGAGAGAAGGTGTGATTTACTAGTGAACTTAAATTGCATCCCCAAACTAAAGTGTCTATTTATTTTATTTTATTTTAACTTACATGGTTAATAGAATTTGAACTCTTAACATTATTCTATATCATGATTATAGTTATCTCTTAGTCAGGACGTCAATGGTCTCTAAAAGCTATCATAAGAGCAATTTACACCAGCTAGTGTATAATACAAAAAGTGCATAAATTTACACATTTTAGCTAAAAAAACTACCCACATCAAACAAGTTATAATTGTGTATATGTGCAAAGTTGCAATAGTAATTGTGGTTATTGTAGCTTTGTATTCATTTTTTTATTCATTTTTCTGCTCTCTCTCTCTCTCTCAGTTGGTTCTTCCTCCCCAATCTAGAAATTTTCTATCTTTGATTTGTCCCAACGCCTAGAAATTAATCTCCCTCTCTCACTCTAGGATTTGTTCGAACACAGAAGCAAATCAAACCATCCTACTATCACATAATGTCAAAAGGGATCGAATTTGTTAATTGGATTTCCAATCAATGGGATTCGAAATAGGCTCGAATTACTTCAAAATAAGTGAGTAGAAATTTGGATATGGTTTGAGCTTCGAATTGATGGGTTCCGAATTGATGGTTTGAAACTTGATTTGAGTTTTGAAATGGGTTCTGGGTTTCGGCTTTGGCTTGATTATGGGTTTTAAGCTTTCAACTTTAGCTTTAGTTTAGGTATGCTGGATTTGGTTTGAGATTTCCTTAGATTTGGGTTTTTGAATTTGTTGTTTGTGCTATTGTGGGAGTGAGTTCTAATATAGTTTTGCTTCTAATGGGTTAGATATGGTGTTGTATGTATTGTGGTGTGTTAGGTTCTAAGGTCTTAGGATTTTATGTATTTAGAACTCTAATTTGTAATGTTGGCAAACCATGATCAAAACAATGTATTTAGTCTTGTTTAGGCTTGCTCAAAGTTGGTTTAATATTGTAAAGTTGGAATCGAGTGGCTGCAGAAGTACTTGGGACTTTCGGCCTAGCTTGATCGATCGAAGAATAGACTCGATCGATCGAAAATCACACAGGTTGAATTTTCTGCAGATTTTCCAACTCAGCCCTACTTCATTAATCGTTTAGGGTTTTGTGTTTTTACCCTAGGTATATAAACTAAACCTTAGCCACGTTTTTGAGGGTTATCCATATTGCTTTGTTGCTCATACATTGCTGTTTTGTGTGAATCTCGTGTGAGATCTTTGAGGAGACTTCCTTTACACAAAACTTAGGGTTTTCAAGGTAGAGATGATTTCAATATCTTGAAGATCATTATTGTTGCAACCATTGGAACTTAAAAGAAAAGCAAGCGGGGAGCTTGTAGCTGATTGAAGAATTCAAGAAAGAAGTAGTCCGTGGATTCGGAGCCTGCGCGTGGTCGTGTCAGGAAGTTTTACTGGTGGGTAGCATTAGGAAGTTGATCGGGGAGCTTGTAGTCCTTCTGTAAGAACTTCAATTCTTTCATAGTGAATTCTGTTATGCCTTGAAGATCGGTAGGTCAAATCCTCCCCAGGTTTTTACCGAGTGGTTTCCTAGGTGATCATATCTTGTGTTATTTATTTTCCGCTGCTTTATATCTTGATATGATTATTTGATTGCTTTAACCTAGAATTGTATAATTTGACTAAGTAACAACTTGGCTAATTAATCTAGGATACGCAATCTGTGTGTTTAAGGGGTCTAAATTTCCAACAAGTGGTATCAGAGCGGGTAGCTCTTTTTGATTGAGATTTTTATCTCTAAGCTGATCCTTGACCCTTGTTGTCATGAATTCTTGGAAAATCTTTTTGTTTGCTAGTCAACTTATCTACCTGTTGTCTTTGCCATTTGTTGTTTTTGTTAAATCTTTCCTTAAGTATCTTGGTAAAATCACTTGTGATAAGAATTATGTTTGTTATACTGCTTTAACCGCCTTAAAGGCATGTGATTCTTGTCTTTGGTATTTGGATAGTGGTTGTTCCAGGCACATAACAGGAAATAAAGGTCTATTCAAAACACTCTTTGAAGGGAAGATTGGGACAGTCACCTTTGGAGATGGAAGTAAATCTGTGATCAGAGGCATTGGTACTGTGGACATTCCAGGATTGCTAGTGTTTGAAGATGTTTGGTATGTTGATGGATTGAAGGCCAATTTACTCAGCATAAGTCAGATTTGCGACAATGGATTGAACGTTCTTTTCACCAAGTATGAATGTGAGATACTTGATGGTGGAGGTGACTGTATGTGTATTGGTGTAAGGACAGCTGACAATTGTTATGGAATAACACCAAGTGTAAACACCAAGTGTAAACAACAAGTGCTTTAGTGCAAAGATAGATCAAGTTGATTTGTGGCATCAATGGTTGGGGCATGCTAGTCTTAAGCAGCTAGAGAAGATTTCCAAGTGTGAGGCAGTTATCGGTTTACCTAAATTTGAGAAGATAGATAAGTGCATCTGTGAACCATGTCAGATAGGTAAACAAGTAAAATCCAAGCATCCGTCTGTGACTAGTGTTCAAACCTCAAGACCTTTAGAGATGTTACATATTGATCTCATGGGTCCTGCCAGAGTTCAAAGTCTGGGTGGAAAGAAGTATATTCTAGTGGTTGTGGATGATTTTACTAGATATACTTGGGTTGTGCTTTTGAAGGATAAAGCTGAGGCTCCTGAGAAGATGATACATCTGTGCAAGAAATTGCAGGTTGAGAAAGATACTGTGATAGCCAGAATCAGAAGTGATCATGGAAAAGAATTTGAGAATACCAAACTGGCTACTTTCTGCAATGATTAAGGCACTCACCAAGAGTTCTCATTACCTAAGACACCGCAACAAAATGGGATTGTGGAAAGGAAAAACAGGGTTATTCAGGAGATGGCTCGAGTCATGCTACACAATAAAAAGTTGCCAAAGTCCTTCTGGGGAGAAGCAGTCAACACTGCTTGCCATACACTCAACAGGGTGTATTTTAGACCTGATTCCAAGAAAACTCCCTATGAACTTTGGAGAGGGAAGAAACCTGTTGTCAAATATTTTAGGATATTTGGCAGTGACTGTTACATTCTGCGTGATAGAGAGAATCTAGAGAAGTTTGATACAAAGAGTGACAAATGATACTTTCTAGGATACTCTTCCACCAGTAGAGCTTACAGAGTGTACAATTTGAGAACCAAAACAGTCATGGAATCTTCAAATGTTGTGATAAATGATGAAGTGAGTTCAGAAGCATCTTCAGAAAGCACTGGTCCTGCTCAAGATAAGTCTTTAGAAGTTAATGACTCTTTTCTTACTGAGTATGTTGGGAAACATAGTGAGGAAGAGTTGCTGGTGTTGAATGATACAGTCTCAGTACCATCAAGCTCAGAACCATCCACTCCAGTTCATGGCACTCGACAGGTACAAAGTGAGCTCAGCCCTCCATTTGAACAGAAAGGTACCACAACATCTCTTGTTAAACGCCCTTCTTCAAGAGTGAGATTGAACCATCCTTCCACAAATATATTGGGTAGTCTGAATGATAATATGAGATTGAGATCAAAAGCCTTGAATGTGATCACTCACTCATACTATCTGTCCCAATTTGAACCGAAGAAGGTTGATGAAGCACTTCAGGATGCTGATTGGGTAAATTCCATACATGAAGAACTTCATCAATTCGTTCGGAATGATGTATGGGAATTAGTTCCTAGGCCAGAAAATGTAAATGTGATTGGAACTAAATGGATCTTTAAGAACAAGTCAGATGAACATGGCACCGTGATTAGAAACAAATCAAGACTTGTTGCACAAGGGTACACACAAGTGGAAGGAGTTGACTTTGATGAGACCTTTGCACCAGTTGCAAGATTGGAATCCATTCGGATACTATTAGCCATTGCAAGTCATCTAAACTTCAAGTTGTATCAAATGGATGTCAAAAGTGTGTTCCTAAATGGGATGTTACAAGAAGAGGTGTATGTTGAGCAACCCAAGGGATTTGTGGATCCTCACAGACCGGATGACGTCTACAAGTTAAAGAGAGCACTTTATGGTTTAAAACAAGCTCCTAGAGCTTGGTATGATAAATTGACTGCATATCTCACTGAGCATGGATTCAAAAGGGGATCTGTAGATACAACTCTCTTCATAAGAAAGGATAAGACTGGTTTTGTTGTAGCTCAAATTTACGTAGATGACATTGTTTTTGGTGCTACTAATGACTCTCTTGCTCACTCTTTTGCAGATGAAATGAAGGCAATGTTCGAAATGAGCATGGTTGGTGAATTGACTTACTTTTTGGGTTTGCAGGTGAAGCAAACAGAGTCAGGAATCTACATCAATCAAGCTAAATATGCAAGAAATTTGGTCAAGAGATTTGGATTGGACAAGGCTGCTCATGCTAGAACACCAATGGCTGCTAATGTGAAGTTGACAATTGATCCATCAGGTGAGTCTGTTGATGTTACCTTGTACAAAAGCATGATTGGTTGTCTCTTGTACTTAACTGCTAGTCGTCCTGATATTTCTTTTAGTGTTGGTGTTTGATCTAGATTTCAGTCTAATCCTAAGGTCTCTCATTTAAATGCTGTTAAGAGAATTATCAAATATGTGAGTGGAACCTATGATTATGGATTGTTTTATAGCAAAGAGTCAAATTTGTCTCTTGCTGGTTTTTCTGATTCTGATTAGGCTGGGAATGCTGATGATAGAAAAAGCACCACTGAGGGGTGTTTCTATGTTGAAGCCAATCTTGTGGCTTGGATGAGTAAGAAACAAAATTCTGTTTCTTTATCCATTGCTGAGGCTGAATATATTGCTGCTGGGAGTTGTTGCTCTCAGCTTCTGTGGATGAAGAAACTTTTGAGTGATTATGGGATTCCTCAAGACACCATGGTTGTCTACTGTGATAATTCTAGTGCCATAGATATTTCTAAAAATCCTGTTCAGCATTCTAAGACCAAACACATTGAACTTAGATATCACTTCATTAGGGATTTAGTTGAAAAGAAGGTTGTCATTCTTGAATATATCCCTATTGACCGTCAAAATGTTAACATCTTCACCAAACCTCTTGATGGGAGTAAGTTTGAGACTCTTCGTCAAGTCATTGGTGTGCTTCGGTGTCCCTAGTCTCTTCTGGCTTTCATGGTCCTTGTGCTTAATTGCCTTTTTCTTTGGTGACCATTGTTCTTTGGTTTTTGTTTTTTTGTTGTTTTTGTTCTAGGACTTGCATTGCATTTCATTCTAGGATATATCTGTTTTCTCCTTTAATAATAATAAAAAAAAAAAAAAAAAAAAAAGAAGGGAGAAAGCAAATATTATGTTAGACACTATTTGTCTTGATTTTTGAAAAACAAGGTTGGTCTATCTTGTGACACATATCATGGTCTGTGTACCTTGTTTAACTTTGATGAACTTTTTCATTGCACTTGACTAGTTGAAACTTTGTAGTGCATGTTGTGTGGGAAAGATGTGTATGGTTTTTAATCTCCTTGTCTTAATCATGAAGTCATATGTTATTTAACTGTCGGACTTGATTCTTTTGAGAAAGGCATAAATAACCATCTCACCACTATTCACTAGCCAATCATGAACACCTTAGTGCATATCATAAGATTCTGTGCTCGAGAAAGTGTAGCACATGCACAAAAAGAACATAAGGTGTAGCCTCAAATTAAATTAAAACTGGTGTACTATTAGGCTTTATGCCAATTCACTTAATTCAAACTGGTGTGTACTATTAGGCTGAATGCCATCTCATACAAACAAGAGGCAAAAATGCGAGAAACTTACATGATTGCAAGCTTTTGTTCTAGGAGATGTGGGAGTTATAGGATGTAACTCTTTAGGTGATAGTCTCTTTTAAATTCTATGTGATGAATTGTGTAGACTTTGTGTTTGATTGCCATTCACATATCACCTCACATGTATCTCAAGTTTTTGCTAGTATCACACACTACACAAGTTACTCTTTGTTAAACACTGTACATAATAGTGTGTGTGTTTATGGTTTGACCAACCAAGTTTGAAAATATCTTGAGATTTGTGCACAACATTTTTGTTGCTTGAGAAAATTCAATGGAAGTATGATTGAAATTTGTTTTTGAGAAAATTGGGTTTCAAATTTTGGGTTTTGAAGAAAAAAATCATTCCATCTCATACTCATGCATGTTGTTTTTACAATTTAATGCTTTGAGGAGTTGTTTAAAAATTTTGGTTTGTGTCTTTCAAAACTGGATTTTTTCTCAAAATTTAGTAAGCCTCTGCCCCTTTCGATCGATCCAGCCTGTTTTTCGATCGATCGAAAAAGTGCTCTCGTTTGTTCTAAAATGACTGTTTCATTCGATCGATCGAATGTATTTTTCGATCGATCGAATATCGTGAAAAAGTTTTTAAAAAGTTCAGTTCTGACTTTTTCAAACTCACTATTCAAACTTTTCAAACTTTTTCTTCTCTCTCTCCAAGTTGGCAAGGCTTCACATCAAGAATTTTTGTCGTTTTGCTCCGTTGTTTTTGCAAAATCTCTCACTCCTCAAGCCGGTAAGACATTTTTACCCTTCCTTTTGATTTATTTTTCATCATTTCATGCATAAATTCATGCATTTAAGGGGCGATTTTCGCACTTTTCTATTTTGGGATTTTCATTTGATTCAAGCCATGTTTTATGCAATTGATCATTGGGTTTTTGTGGGGACACATCATAAACATGATCCTTGGTGGTTAATTTGATCAATTTTGAGTTTGGTGAAAAATTGAAAATTCTAGGGTTTCTAATTGATCCGAATTGGGGATTTTGTTAAATTGAGTAGAATTTGATGAAATTGGCTTGTTGTTTTGATGAAATTAAGCATTATAATCTATGTGTTATGTTTTATAATGCTCAATTCATCATTTTGTTTTAAAAATTTCCAATTGATGTTAATTTTTTGGGGTTTTTGTTAAGAAAATTTCCTGCTCAAGCCAATTTTGTTAATTTAATCTCAATTGAACTTAATTGCTCACTACATTAGTACATGCATCATGGTATTGTATCTGCTCATGCATCATATAGATTTTAATTATATTTTTTTTGTGCTAACTTGCAGTCTGCCTTTGGTTTTGTTTTTCTTCTATTTTCTTTTGGTTTTCTCTTTGTGTCTCTGTCCTTTCCTTAGCATTATGCCTAGGAAAACTAGAGCCCATAGGTCCCTTCCCTCTTCCTCTCCATCCCCTCCCTCCTTTGACCGTGAGAGGTTTTCGAGTGAGAAAAACCAAGATCTTTTTGAGAAGCTTAACCTTAGGAGGAAGATTTGGGCTGAGCGTTCTGTTGTGTTAGATGAGCTAGATCCTGCCATTAGGGCAAACTTTGAGCGTCGGGGCTGGCTACCTTTGTTAAACATTTCTGATCCTCCTCCACTGTCTGCCTTGATTAGAGAGTTCTATTCGAACATCTCTATTCACATCTATGATTCCAACACTTTGGTAAAGAGTTGGATACGAGGTGTTGGGTACACCATTACTCCTCAGGTAGTGGCTGCTGCTCTAGGGGTACCGTTGGTTAGGGATCCTGTCTATCCTTATGATGAGTCTCCCGAGCTGAGCGATGTTTTGTCTTACATCACTGGTACTTCTGTCCAGTGGGGTTCTGATCCTAGGATCACTTCTGCTGAACTCTCCGAGTTGCATTATCTTTTCTTTAGGATAGCTTGTCATTCTATCTGGCCCATTTCTCATGTGCACACCATTCCTCTTGAGAGGTGTGTATTTTTGTACGCTTTTGTTACTGATGCTCCTATCAGTTTTTCCCATCTTTTTCTTCGTTCTTTGAACGAGGTTTATAGGGGTTCATCTTCTTCACATGCCCTTGTTCATCCTATTTTCATTTATAGGATTTTGGTCCATCTTGATTTTAGTGGCTTTCCTTCCTCTGAGCCTGTTCATGTGATTGCTCCTATCGGTGCGTCTTTTCTTAGACAGAGGGCCGCTCATCTTCGAGCTGGTTCTAAACACCCCAGATCTGAGCCCTCTAGTAGCGTACCTCCTCCTCCTTCTTCTTCTGCAGGTCTTGCTGGTGAGGATATTCCTGATCCAGTTGGTGCTGATACTGATACTGCTGCTGCTGATGTTCCTCCACCTCCTTCGGCCGACTTCGATGTTCGTCATACTTTGGAGACTGTCATGACTGTTCAGCAGGCTCATGGTCAGATTTTGGTGGACTTGCTGGATGAGATTCGCGCTCTCCGAGTTGATTTAGTGCGTCTTCATTCTCCCTCACCATCTCCTTTTGATGGCGACTCATGATTGCTCTTTGGCATTTCGTCACAAAAAGGGGGAGTGGAGTTTTGACTTGTAGAGGGTTTTTGTTTTTAGGAGGAGACTTTTGTAGTAGGGGGAGATATTGTTTTAGATTGTATCTAGGTGCTTCACTATGTATATCATTTTTAGGGATATTCATGTTATGGGGAGTAACATCGATTGATATACATTTATTTTTTTATTGATTCTTGTTGATTTATGATTCACTGCGTATTGATTTATATTTATGACTTGATCATTCTTATATGTCTTTATTTTGTGTTGTGTGAATCTTACAAGAATGTTATACCTGTTGTTTTTACTCTTTTCTGTCACACATGCGTTTATGCGTTTGTTGAGTATTTCAGGAATATACAGGTTGATTCAACTAAGCTGCTGTCTACACTTGCAACTGATGGATAGTAGTTAGGCTGAATTTGATTTTATGAGCATTACCTTTGTAAAGGGCTTTTTATTTGTAAAACTTTGAGCTGTTAATTAGGGTTTTGTCACGGATTGCCAAAGGGGGAGTTTGTTAGGTTCTAAGGTCTTAGGATTTTATGTATTTAGAACTCTAATTTGTAATGTTGGCAAACCATGATCAAAACAATGTATTTAGTCTTGTTTAGGCTTGCTCAAAGTTGGTTTAATATTGTAAAGTTGGAATCAAGTGGCTGCAGAAGTACTTGGGACTTTCGGCCTGGCTCGATCGATCGAAGAATAGACTCGATCGATCGAAAATCGCACAGGTTGAATTTTCTGCAGATTTTCCAACTCAGCCCTACTTCATTAATCGTTTAGGGTTTTGTGTTTTTACCCTAGGTATATAAACTAAACCCTAGCCACGTTTTTGAGGGTTGTCCATATTGCTTTGTTGCTCATACATTGCTGTTTTGTGTGAATTTCGTGTGAGATCTTTGAGGAGACTTCCTTTACACAAAACTTAGGGTTTTCAAGGTAGAGATGATTTCAACATCTTGAAGATCATTATTGTTGCAACCATTGGAACTTAAAAGAAAAGCAAGCGGGGAGCTTGTAGTTGATTGAAGAATTCAAGAAAGAAGTAGTCCGTGGATTCGGAGCCTGCGCGTGGTCGTGTCAGGAAGTTTTACTGGTGGGTAGCATTAGGAAGTCGAGCGGGGAGCTTGTAGTCCTTTTGTAAGAACTTCAATTCTTTCATAGTGAATTCTGTTATGCCTTGAGGATCGGTGGGTCAAATCCTCCCCAGGTTTTTACCGAGTGGTTTCCTAGGTGATCATATCTTGTGTTATTTATTTTTCGCTGCTTTATATCTTGATATGATTATTTGATTGCTTTAACCTAGAATTGCATAATTTGACTAAGTAACAACTTGGCTAATTAATCTAGGCTACGCAATCTGTGTGTTTAAGGGGTCTAAATTTCCAACATGTGGTTGTAGTGGTGGTGGTGGTGGTAATGGCTGAACATGGGTGGTTTATTAGCTAGGAGAGAGGGAGAGAAAGAAAGTTGAACCGTAGATGGAAGTAATAAAAAATAATGAAAAATGAATATTATATTGAAATAAATTTATAGAATAGATAAACTGATGTGGATGTTTTAAAAAAATGAAGGCGTAAAGTAGAAAAAAGTTGATTTTTATGCTAAAATAGTTGAGAGTTTATTCACATGCTAATGTGAATGTTCTAACAAAGAAGAACTGCTCTATAAGTACCATAAAAATCTTAAATGTGCGGAAAACCTAAAATCGATATCAAGTAATGCTATCTAGTGCTAGAAAATATCTTTTTTTTCCCCTCCAATGAATCAGATACTGATATAAACCCACATGCCTTTTCAAGTCTAGTGATAGGTTTGTTATCTCCTTTATCTCCGCAGTCCTTATATACAACTAATTATATTATTGGTTTGAATATTAATCAAACTAGTTGCTAACCCGTGCGATGCACGGGAAAGCTATTGTGTATAAAGATATAAACTGTTCTTTTTCTCTTTCTCTTTGATTGTACATTAGAATTCCAGTCTTATAGTTTCCCATTTTTGATATGAAACATTAAATTACGTAATGAAAAATAGAAACCAAACTTAAGTTTAAAATAAAATGAAGAATTAAATCTTTAACATCCTCAATTATCCATAAAATGTATGAAACACAAATTGGAAGAACTACTTAATCAAAATTTCAAATAAATCGAAAAAAAAAATTAAAAAGTGTTTTTTGTATCTTCTTCCTTTGTTGCTTTGTAATAGTCACTGAATATTTCCTTTTGTTTTCCTTGAGTACAGATGTTGGTGTGAGTTGCACATTGCTTTGAACATTAACTTTTTGAAACTTTGTAGAATCACCACCTTGTTCACTTTGAAGTATCACTAATATAAGCCTGACAATAAAATAGGTTGATAAATGTATTCTAACATAAACAAATTAAATATCTAATTTGTAATTTTGCTATATTAAAAAATACGTACCTTTGACAGTGTACGAAACTTTCTTGACAGTGTAGAATTCCCATCCATACTTAAGATTATAGTCATTCAGATTTTCTATTTGCACAGGAAGGATGACTTCTTCAGGCACCTAACAAAAGTAATATTTTTCAATCATAATTATATTCAAATTATACATTTTTTTGAGAAGAGGATCAAATTGATGCGGGATGCAAAAGCATTAAAAGGAAAAACACATCTATTTTTAGAAAATAAGAAACAAAATACGTTTATTTCTGAAAATAACTTTAAATCCATGAGAGTTCCTTAAATCCACAATAAAAAAGGGTTTAGGAATCCACGAGAGAAATAGTAGACAAAAACCTAAATTTTTATTAATATCAATAATAATGTTGAAAAACGTTTATAGACTTAAGGGCTTGTTAAAGGGGTCTATAAAACTTGACAGATAAGAAATATATTTTAAAATAACTCCTAATCAATACCTAACTATAATAGGAACCAAATTTGACTTAAAAGACATTAAAAGCACTTAAAAACAAGAAAATAATAACCCTAAACGTAAAATAACGAAAATTACAAAATAAATACCAAAGTTAATAAATTAAAATAATTAAATAGTAAATTGTGTCCTACATCATACATGGTCTTAATTTACACTTTTTTTTTTTTTTTTTTTTAAACCATGTGTTTTTAAAATATGTAATGGTTATATATATATATATATATATATAATTGGTTTTAAAGTTTTCGGTTTTTACACCCAATAATTCATTTGCCATAAAAATTAAAAATTTAGATGGACACATAGTAGAAAATTGGATTTCAATTGAAATCCAATTTAGAATTTAATTGGATTTGGACTTTTCGATTTTTACACTTAATAATTCACTTGGCACAAAATTGAGAATCCAATTAAAATCTAATTAGATTTTTTCTAAGTTTTGATTATATATATATATATAATGTAAGGGTTTTATTTTACAGATCATTTGCTTGCTTCTGGTTTTGGTGCTGGTTTTGCTGTCTCTAGTGAGTTCCATAGATTCGAGGCCGTTGAGTTCTATGATAGAGGGAATATTGCAGCAGGTGTACTGTTGGTAGGAACTGTATGCATGGCTGTAGTTTCAGTGCTTTATTCCGTCGATCAGACTTCAAGTAGAGGATTCTTTCGATAAGATTTGTGCAGTTCCTCAAGGAACGTTGAGGCTATTCCACATAAAATAAAATTGATTAACTTTTTTTTTTAATCAATTTTATACATTTCCTTTATGTGATGTAAATGAAATAAGGAATTCATATGTTTTACCACTTAGAAAATATCAAAACTAATAAGAGAATACTCCAATTGTTATTGTTACTAATTGTGGACCTGTGTGTTGAGCATAATAATTTTTTTTAGGGCAGTCTTATTAAATTTATATTTGTTATTATTATTATTGTAGTCTCTTTCTTTTTTTTCTTTTTTTAAACATTACATATGCTTTTTTTTTTCTTTAATGTAAATCTTTACATATACTATAAGGTTGAATTATTTTAACCATCTTGTTGGCTTTATTCCATGCCAATTTGCTTGTATTTCAGTACTTAAAAACCATGTATTTAGATGGGATTCATGTAAGGGTAGTGAGTGAGAGAGTGTGAAGAAATGCTCAAGAAAATGCAAGAATGCAGGGTTTCGTGGCTAGGACTCACGGGTGACTCACGATTGGCAAGCCGCCAAATTCAGCAAACGAGTGAAGCATGCGAGAAAATGAAGAGTTGTGCCAGCTTGAGCACTATAGGACAAAAAGTCAAGCCTGGCCGTTCTGTTAGCTTACAGCTTGAACTCGCGACTCAGCCAAGTCGCGAGGCCAAGCCGCCAACCAACTTTGTTTTGAAAAACCTGACTCTTCGCATTCCTATCTCACCCTAGTATAAATACTCCTCATACCTACGAAATGTAGAGAGTTTTCACAGAAACTTTTGAGAGAGAAACCTTAGAGAAAAACAAGATTGATTCATCTACAATTTTCACATAGAGACTCTTTAAATTCTTCTACTCTCACCCTCTCCATTGATACATCCTTGAGAGGTTCTTGACCAAATCATTTTCTCATCATACCCACGTCTGTGAGAAGGTCTTTTGGTATTAGGGGAAGCAGTTTGGAAAGGACTAATGTTTATTGGTTGATGCTATGGTTTATAGCAGAATCCAGCAAGCTAGAAAAGACAAAGGTTTGGCGTAACCTCGTTGGAGCAAGAAGCTTGGAGGGCTTAGGTACCTTGGTAGATTAGGCTTGGAGGGTCTATTGCTGTTCATGTATCCCAACTTCATTTTCTAGTGGATTATTGACCGTTTGGAGGGTGGTGGAGATGTTTTATGCTGAGAGCTTCGGTTTCTTCTTCAATAACACATCGTTGTGTTGTCCTTGTGTTTGCATCTCTCTTCCCTTAATCTTTACCATTTAATTTTTGTTGTGGATGTGATTTTAATTGGTTTAGATTGTTTATCAATTCTGTTATAAGCTTGTTATCATTTTCCGTACATACATAGTTTGATATAAAGTTTGAATTGGTAATTTGTTGTTTAGGGGTCTAAATGTTAATAGTGTTTTCAACGCTATTTGAACTTTCAAGGTATCAAAGCGGGTGCACTTGTTGTGGTTTAAACACCTTAGTGTGATCCTTGAACCCACATTGAGATGAATATGTCTCAATCTCTAAGAGGCTGTTTGGATGACCCATTCTCATGACTCAATTCTCAGTTTTCATAACTCAATTCTAAAAAATGGTGGGACCCATAGCAAAATACTCGTTTGCCTACACCAATACTTTATTTTCATAACTCTGTTTTCAATACTCAATTATCTACTTTTTGAGTTATGAGTTATGGAAACTGAAAACAACTTTTGGCTGTTTTTAGTTTTCAATTCTCAATTTTCAATGGCAAAATTGTAAATACCATTACAAACCGGTCCCACAGTCAGAATTTGCTCCCTCTTTTTCTTCTTTTCTCTTTTTTTTTTTTTTTTTATCTTTTCTTTTTGTCTTTCACGGACACACCTACTTTCTTCTTCTTTTTCTCACTTTCTGGGTTTCTTTTCCATTCTCCTTTCTTTTCTTTTCGTTTCACGTTGGTTCTGGGTTTGGTTTTTTTTTTTTTTTTTTTTTCCCCCTTTTCCTGGGTTTGGTCTCCCCGGTGTTCATCCTCTTTTTTTTTTTTTTCCTTTTCCTGGGTTCGGTCTCCCCGGTATTCATCCTTTTTTTTTTTTTTTCCTTTTCCTGGGTTCAATCTCCCCATTGTTCATCCTTTTTTTTTTTTTTTTCCTTTTCCTGGGTTTGGTCTCCCCGATGTTCATCCTTTTTTTTTTTTTTTTCCTTTTCCTGGGTTCGGTGATCTGGGTATTTTTTTTTTCTTCCTTTCTTCTTTCACTGGTTCGGGTTTTGGGGTACTGAAAAAAAAAAAAAAAAAAAAAAAAAAAAAAAAAAAAAAAAAAAAAAAAAAAAAAAAAGAGTTGCGCCAGTGACAGAGCTGGGGCCCACAAATAGTTTGAAAAAATTTGAGTGATGACATGAAAAAGATGGAGCCAAACGGGTATTAATTTTAGAGTGACGGGTGATGAGTGATGAAAAATTAGTGATGAGTGATGAGTGATGAAAATTGAGTGACGAAAATTGAGTGACCAAAAAAAAGTTCCCAAACAGCCTCTAAGTGTGCCACCATTTTTTTTATGGTAACAATTATACTTTTTGGAAAGTTTGAATGAGGGCATTTTTGTGTTCTATTGATGATGCTGTGTGGGATGCAGTTAAAGTGGGTTGGACTATGCCGAAGGCTGCCAAATCCACTTGGGATAGGGCAACTCTTGCGGCGGCTAATGCTAATAGTAAAGCCTTGAATGTTATTTTCTTTGGTGTCTCTCTAGAAGAATTTCACAAGATTTCACATATTACTATTGCTAAGGAAGCATGGGAGATTCTAGAGACTACTTATGAAGGAACAAAGAAAGTGAAAGACACCAAACTACAGATGTTAACCACTCGCTTTGAGGAGCTCAAGATGAGTGAGGATGAGTCTTTTGACTCTTTTTATAGCAAGTTAAACGAGGTGGTCGTCGGCAAATTTAATTTGGGAGAAAAGACGGAGGATTCTAAAATAGTAAGGAAGATCCTTTAGTCACTGCCGAAAAGCTTTCATGCCAAAGTAACAGCTATTGAAGAGAGCAAAGATCTTGACGACATTAAAATTCAAGAGCTGGTTGGTTCTTTGCAGACATATGAATTGTCACTGCCTATGCAAAAGAAGAGCAAATCTCTCGCTCTTAAGACAATTGATGAGAGGGTAGTATCTCATGATTCTTCAAAAGAAAATACTGTAGATAAAGATATGGCATAGCCTGTGAAAAACTTTCGGAAGTTCTTAAAACTTAAGAACAATGGGAAACCTTGTGACAAAGGGAAATTTCAGAATTCTGGGAAGGAGAAAAGGGAATTCAGAAGGAAAAATGGTAAAGAACCCCAATCTTCGTAGGGAATCACGTGCTTTGAGTGCAACAGACATGGACATTTCAAGAAAGAATGTCCCAATTATTTGAAATCGAAGGGCAAGGTCTATCCCACTACTCTTAGTGACTCCGACTCATCTAATTTTGATTCTGAAGAGAGCTGTGATGGAGAAGGAAACTACTCCGAGTTTATGACCATTGCTCATGTTGAGTCCTCGGAAGACCTGAATAAACTTGTACAAGAACTTGGGGAGCATAGTGATGAAGAATCAATGGGAGTTGTTGAAGAATCAGATGCTGAAGAAGATGAAAGCATAACTGGTCTCCAAGAAAACTACAACTCACTTCTTGAGAAGTCTGGAGAATACACAAGGGTGGCCAAGGCGACTGTGAAGAAGATGAAGAAAGCAGAAGAGGACTATCGAAGTCCCCTAGCACGGCATAAAGAGGCAAAATGTGAATTAGAAATGATGAATGGAGAATAGACCGAAGCATATGCTAAGATAAAGTTTCTTGAGCATGAAGTGCTTCAAGCAAATGCTAAGGTAGACCGTATCTCCTCTAAGAAACTCAATGAAATGCTTGCTCATAAAAAATCAGTCTCAGGCAAGTTCGGAGTGGGATATATCAGAGGGAGTAGCTCATTGGCCAATGTCACCAAAGAAGTGAGGTTTGTGAAGGCCAAAGAGCCAATTGTAGAAGAGTCTATTCCTGATAAAGTTAAGACTAAAAGGAAGAAAAATGTGGCTGATCAACGGGTGTTTAATACATTATGTAATCCATTAGAAGCCAGACATGAAGTTAGAGGAAGATCACTTCCAAGATCACAATGGAGTCTTAGAACAAATCATATTTGTCACTATTGCGAATTGCAAGGACATACCAGACCCAACTATCATAAGCTGAGAGCGTAAAACAATGCAAGCACTCCTTGATCACAAGGAAGAAGAAATGACAAGAGGTCTTGGTGTGGTGAGCAACCAAGAAGTCAAAACTGAGATCCTGTAATGATGGATATGATGAAGATGATTAGTGCCTTCACTATTTGCTTGGAAAGCTTCACAAGAAGGTTTGAAAGTCCTACCTCTCGTACCCAATCCATCAAGGATATCACTCCAAACGCACGTGATGTGTGGGTGATGAAGGGTACTCATGCATAAGCATTATAACATGTCCATGCATCAATTTTTCCTATACTTTGTGATTATGTTTGGTAATATGCTTTTTGCTTTTGAGTGTTGAGAATTTGTCTGTTTATTTATTTCGTTTTAAAATGTTTTTACATTTTTTTTTATCAATCTTTTCTTGCTTTTATGTCAAAAATCAAAAAACATAAAAAAGTATAAAATCCAAAAAGTTTGATAGACTTTGTTGAGTTTTGTCTCAAAACATGTTTTGCCTTGTACTTTTGTATGGTTTTGTGCATCTACGAGCTTAGCTTGTTCCCTGTGCACACATATCTTTGTGGAAGAAATCTTGAAATCTATGTGACTGTTGTAAATAGACCTTCAACATTGTCATTAATGATTAGTGAATGGTTTTGTTGATCTCGAGACATGCATAGACTTGTGCCTATATATCTTCCCACTTTTATTTTATTGCTTTTTAATTAAAGAGCTCATCAAATGTAAATCTCCAAATGAAAAGAGATATTGAGCTGCAAAAGCATGTCGCATATACTAGTATTTTATTAGAAAAAAGGGAAAGCGACCAAAATAAAGTGTATGATGCCTAAAAAGCCAAAGGCTAACTCATCAAATTGAAATATTGAAAATTTCAGGTATCAATCTCACAATGAGATGTATTGGTTCAAAATGATCAAATGATATGATGTATATGAAGCCAAATGAAAAGTTTCAAAGAAATGTACTTAAGTTTATGTGGGAGGTCATATATGCATATTTCTATAATTGAGATGAGTCACATTATCTAGTGCTACTTGTGTATGCCTTGATTAAATTGATCGTTGAAGCTTCACATTAGACTAAGGACTATCTCATTTTTATATTCACACACAACACATAAGTCTACGTTCAATAAATGCCATATTCATTTGTGTGATTATACTTGTTTAAATGTGTTTTCACAAGCTCAATCTTTGTTGATCAAATACAAAAAGATTTTTGAGTGTTTTAGCTTGTTTTTGGAAAGTATTTTGTTTTTACAAAAATGCCAAAAATTTCAAAAATAGTGTTACCCTGTTTTGGCGACTCAGTCGCGGGTTGGTCTAGTCGCATGCCCCAGTTGCAATCCCATTCCGAGATTTTTCGCTGCTCACTGGCGAGTCAAGGTCTTAGTCGCGAAAAATACTTAGAAAATTTTTCAAAATTTGAGTTTTTATGTTTTTTGCGGCTTAGTGTGGCGACTTGTTCGCGAGTGGAAGGTCCAGTTGCGAGGGGTACACAGAGATTTTTACAGCACACCTGGCGACTATCTCACAGTTAGACATTCCAGTTGTGAAAAACACTTAGAAAATTTTTCAGGAATCTTAATTTCAAAGTGTTTCGTGGCTTACCTGGCAACTGACTGGTGACTTGACCTAGTCACGAAAAATGCGTGTTTTGCATTTTAGGGATAGTTTTTCAAAAAATTTACAGTTTTCCCTCAATTTGTTGTGACTATTCATTGTCTTCCCCATTTCTCTCTCTTAAACACTCCGAGTATCTCCTCAAAAAGTATCAATTTTTGCATCATTTCTACTCCAATCTTCAAGAAAAAGGTATGGGTTTTTTCTTTCTCACTTTATAGTTCGTGATTTGAGCATTATTTTTCTTGTTTTATGTGTTGCCATTGCGTTTTGAGATATACTGTGTTTGGACATGGGTTGAGGACTTTTTTTTTTTGGGTTTGGTGATTGGGTTTTGTTGCATCTTAACAATCTGATGTTTGGTATACTTTTTCTCATTTGAGCTATTTTGTATTGCGTTCCCTTGTTGTCTCAAGTATCTGCACTCATATCATACCCATAGGCTTAAGTGTGTTGTCTTGTGAACATAGGCTTAAGTGTTCAGAGATTGTTAAAATTGGTCTCTTGCTGCATTTGGTTCATAGATTGCTTGAGCACTCCTTCATATATGTGTAGGACTAGGACTTTTGGTGATCTTATTTTGCTTGAGCACTCTGTCACTTTAGGTTTTTAGGTTATTATTGTTAAATCCTCTATTCTATGGTATATTATATTAATCTTTACTGCTCATTGTGATTCTAATTTGGTTTTAATGTGTTGAATGTATATCTTTTGTGCTCTTGTTGTGGCCTTTTTTGCTTGATTACAGATGCTCCCACACCTACAAAGAAGAAAACTACTGCAAAGAAGGCTGACAAAAGGTTGAAAATGGACAATAATCTGTTTAGGTCTGTTTAGCACTTTGAAAGATACAGAGATTCTTTCATGAAAGGAACAATTATCCAGGAGAGGTTTGTGGATCTAAATGACTTGAAAGATACTTTCATTCCAGACTGCTTTAAAGGCAGAGGATGGGAGAAGCTGTTGGGTGACCTACCTGTTGTGTGTGAACCTTTAATAAGGGAATTTTATGCAAATGTGATCATTAGGGAGGATGAGCTAAACTGTTGGATTAGAGGACATGAGTTCACCATAGATGCTTATGATATTGATGAGGTTCTGAGGCTTGAGGGATAAGAGAATCATGATTTCACTGAATACAGAGACAGGATGCTATCTTTAGACACTGTCTAAGCTCGGATTGGTGGTGTTAAAGAAAATAGATGTCTCAACACTACTGACTTTCTTGTTGACTTGAGGTGTCTGACCACCATAATGATGTACAACTTGTATCCAATAAGGAAGTTGACTACACTGACTAATGCCAGAGCTATCTTCCTCGTGGAGTTCAAGGAGAAAACTTTCATTGACATCAGCTCCCACATATTTGACACTATTATGGAAGAGACCAAAACCACTTCCAGGCCCAAGCTGATCTTTTCTAGTCTTCTTATGAGATTTTTTAGAGTAAAAGGTGTTGCAATCCCTCAAGATATCAGTCCCATGGCTCCCCTATCAGCCATAAGCAAGCTAACTCTCACAAGGATACAAGTCCATCTTCCAGGTGATGATGAGGAGGGTGACCAAGGAGAAGGGGATCCTATGGAAATTGAAGCAGAAGCTGTAGGACAATCAGTTACACCCAGAAGCAGAAGCAAGAGGAGCAGAGCCTCAACCTCATTAGCTACACCTCCAGATGCACTTTAGATCATCCTGGAGAGGATTGATGGACTTAGAGAAGTTCAGAATGAGTATACTGAAAGGATGGTAGCAATTCAAGATCAACTCAACGTTCTTTCAGCCAAGTTTGACAGTCTTAACTCCAACAGTAACCCTTTAGCCATTCCGATCCACAAGGGGGAGAATGTTTGAAGGGGCAGCTCTTGAGGGGGAGTGCCATTTTGAGGGTAAGCATGTTACAAACAGTGTTTTACTTTATGTTTAATGCTTTTTGATACATTATGGTTAATATGTTGTTTTTATGGTTTAAAACTCATGGTCTTGTTTGTTTTTGAATCTTTGGTTTATTATTTAATGGTGTTTATTTAGTGTTTATTTACTTTATTTGTACCTGTTTCTTTTGTAAGCTTTTAAGGTTTTTAGGTTTTTGTACCCATGCTATGTAGCTTTTGTACTTTATGGTAAATGTCATGCATTTATCTTTCAGTACGCCACTCTTGTGCCCTTGTAGGATCTTGTTCCTAGATGCATATATATTTTATGTATTGGTTGAGTGTTGGACATGCAAATGATTCTTTACAGATAAGCTTATTAGTTTGCATGTTCGGATGTTCGTTCCTTGAGTGAATGAGCATTGTGATCACCAGTATATAGTGATTGATGTTTTGGTCAAGCCATGGTTTATTCTTTTATCCCATTTCTATTTGATCGCTTTATGCTTGCTCCATATGCATTACAAGTTTTCTGCATACAATGAACTTATTGTGTTATCGTGTTTCAGGAGATTTTTTGGTCTTATGGTTCAAAAGCTTCACAGATTCTAGAGTTATGTGTGAGTGAGTTTTCTAACTGTTCCCAACTCACACAAGTCTAGAGTTTGTTGTAGGGTTTTGTTACGGAATAGCCAAAGGGGGAGATTGTAAGGTTGAATTAATTCAGCCATCTTGTTAGCTTTATTCCATGCCAACTTTCTTGTATTTCAGCACTTAGAAACTTTGTATTTATGTAGGATTCAAGTAAAGGTAGTGAGTGAGAGAGTGTGAAGAAATGCTCAAGAAAATGCAAGAATGCAGGGTTTCGTGGCTAGGACTCACGGGTGACTCGCGACTGGCAAGCCACTAAATTCAACACATGAGTGAAGCATGCGAGAAGATGAATAGTCGCGCCAGCTAGAGCATTACAGGACAAATAGTCTAGCCTGACCGTTTTGTTAGCTCACGGCTTGAACTCGCGACTCAGCCAAGTCGTGAGGCCAAGCCGCCAACTAACTCTGTTTTGAAGAATCTGACTCTTCGCATTCCTATCTCACTCTAGTATAAATACCCCTCATACCCACGAAATGTAGAGAGCTTCTAGAGAGAATTTTGTGAGAGAAACTTTAGAGAAAAACAAGATTGATTTATCCACAATCTTCACATAGAGACTCTTCAAATTCCTCTACTCTTATCCTCTCCATTGATACATCCTTGAAAGGTTCATAACCAAATCCTTTTCTCACCATACCCACGTCTATAAGAATGTCTTTTGATGTTAAGGAAAGTAGTTTGGAAGGGACCAATGGTTATTGGTTGATGCTATGGTTTATAGCGGAATTCGACAAGCTAAAAAAGACAAAGGTTCGGTGTAACCTCGTTGGAGCAAGAAGCTTGGAGGGCTTAGGTACCTGGGTAGATTAGGCTTGGAGGGTCTATTGCTATTCATGTATCCCAACTTCATTTTCTAGTGGATTATTGATCGTTTGGAGGCGGCGGAGAGGTTTTATGCCAATGGCTTCAGTTTCCTCTTCGATAATACATCGTTGTGTTGTACTTGTGTTTGCATCTCTCTTCCCTTAATCTTTACCATTTAATTTCTATTTTGGATGTGATTTTAATTGGTTTAGATTGTTTATCAATTCTGTTATAAGCTTGTTATTATTTTCCGCACATACATTGTTTGATATAAAGCTTGAATTGGTAATTTGTTGTTTGAGGGTCTAAACGTTCATAGTGTTTTCAATGCTATTTGAACTTTCATATACCTTAAGTAAAATCTATATATTTGTCAAATGCCTTATAGTTGAATTGGTATCTCTTCATGCACAAAGTGCTTGGGGGTCTAGGGGAAAAGGGTTCGAGCTATAGAGTTAATAGCATGTTGTAATTATTTCTCAAAAAAAAAAAAAAAAAAAACTCTATATATTCTACTTCTTTAAATGCATAAAAGCATAGATTAGTACTCTATAATGATAGTAACTAATTAATTTTATCATTAATTTATGATCTAATTTGTAACTTTTTTTTACCATATCATATATTTACTGGCTAATGATTTGCATAATAGAGACGTTAAATGAGAAGTAGCACCGTTCATTAGATTTTCAAAAATAATAGTGTATAAAAATTTTACATATGTATTATAAATATGGTTAAATGAAATTTCAAAAAATGAAATTTAAAATTTTATTACTTATGTAATTTTTATTATTACTGGAGAAAATCTTCCTTTAAGTTATGATTAGAAATATGATTTCCAGGGTTAAAGTTTGATTAGTTTTATGACTTTTTGGATATATACCATTGTCAGCTTTTCTAAGACCTTCTTCCTTCTCTCCCTGTGTGTGTATTAAAATTGCTTAGTATTCTAAAAAAAAAAAAAAAACCTAAACTGTGGGTTAATCCCACGTTGGAAAATGAGTGTAAGTTAAAGAAGTTTAAAGTTTGTGCTATGTATCCAAGAGTTAAGTCGTTTTGAATATACATCACTGTCAATTTTTCTAAAACCTTCTCCCCTCTCCCCATGTATGTGTTAAAAATACTTAGTATTTTAAAAACAAAACTGTGGGTTAATCCCATATTGAAAAATGAGTGTAAGTTAAAGAAATTTAAAGCGTGTACCGTGTATCCAAGAGTTATACCCTTTTGGATATTCACCATTGCCAATTTTTTTAAGACTTTATCCCATCTTCCTATGTGTGTGGTTAAAAGTACTTAGTATTCTTAAAAAAAAAAAAAAATTATGTGAATGTAACAGTTTATTTTATTACACTGTAAATTTTTTAATGTTCTCTATATGGTCATCTCTATTTTATTTTTTACTTCTCCTTATAGCCTCTTTCTTTTCCAATTAATAGTTACTAAATTGCACCAACCTAAAGTAGAGTTATAAAAAACACAAAAATTTCACAACCTAAAGCAATGTGCAAGAAAAATAAAAAAAATCCACCAAAAAATTGAGAGGGAAATAATTTTTTTTTTTTTTGTGAGAGAAAATTATGCATAGAATGAAAGAGAAAATGACAAATTTATACTAAGAGGGTGAGAATAAGACGAGACAAAATGAAGAAGATAATGGGAAAGAGAAAACTAAAGTAAAGAGTAGTGGGGAGATGAAAAGGTAAAAGAGAAGGAGAAAACTTGGAAAAAGTGTAAACCTTAAAAAAAAAAAAAAAAAAAAAAACCAGTACAATTTTATGAAAACAATTTCATTTATTTGGATTTAAGTAAAACATTATATGTTAATTTTTTTTTAAAGGAGAGAAATATAAATAATTTAATATTATGGAGGATGTGACTAAATCTAAATGTTGAATAAAATAAGATGAGAAGAAAAAATAGTAAAAATAAAATATATAACAACAAATACCAAATTATCCAGATTATGCCATGTAATAAAATAAATTAATATTCTTATATACTATCTTTATTTCTTTATAATGCAATAGGATAACATTTAACATTCAAAGAGAGAGGGGGGAAAAAAAAACTTTAAACACAAAACTAAATCACATCAACCCAAAATAGAGTTCTAAAGAACACAAAAACTTATCAACCTAAAGTAGAGATGGAAGAAAAAATAAAAAATAAAAAAGTTGAAAATTCAAATAGCGTATAAAACACTATGAACGTTTAGACCCCTAATTACAAAATTATCAATTCAAGCTTAATAACAAACAATATATGTGTGGAAAATGAACATAAACTAATAACAGAATTGATAAACAATCTAAACCAATTAAAATCACATCCACAACAGGAATTAAATGGAAAAGATTAAGGGAAGAGAAATGCAAACACAAGGACAACACAACGATATTTTATCGAAGAGGAAACCGAAGCTCCTGGCGTAAAACCTCTCTGCCGCCCTCCAAGCGGTCAATAATCCACTAGAAAATGTAGTTGAAATACATGAACAGCAATAGACCCTTCAAGCCTAATCTACCCAGTGTATCTAAGCCCTTCAAGCTTCTTGCTTCAACGAGGTTACACTGAACCTTTATCTTTTCTAGCTTACTGGATTCCGCTATAGCTCATAACTTCAACCAATAACCATTGGTCCTTTCCTAATTACTTCCCAAAGCACCAAAAAGCCTTCTCACAAATGTGGGTATGGTGAGAAAATGATTTGGCCAAGAACCTCTTAAGGATGTAACAATGGAGAAGGGTGAGAGTAAAGAAATTTGAATGGTCTCTATGTAAAGATTGTGAATGAGTTAATCTTGTTTTTCTCTAGAATTTCTCTCTTAAAATTCTCTTTAGAAGCTCTCTACATTTCATGGGTATAAGGAGTATTTATACTAGGGTGAGAAAGAAATGCGAAGAGTTAGTTTTTCCAAAATAGAGTTGGCTGGCAACTTGGCCTCGCGACTTGACTGAGTCGCGAGTCCAAGCTGCAAGCTAATTGAATGGTCAGTCTAGACTTTTTGTCCTGTAGCGCTACAGTTGGCATGACGGTTCAACTTCGTTGCATACTTCACTTGTGTGCATCTTCTGGCGGCTTGCCAGTCACAAGATCCAGTCACGAGTCCTTGCTTCACTGCACAATCTTGAGGATTTCTTCACACTCTCTCACGTACTGCCCTTACATGATTCCCACCTAAATACAAGGTTTCTAAATGCTGAATTACAAGAAAATTTGGCACGGAATAAAACCAACAAGATGGTTGATTAAATTCAATCTTACAAAAAAACCAACAAGATGGTTGATTAAATTCAATCTTACAAAAGTCAACCAAAAAATTAAGAGAGAGAGAGAGAGAGAGAGAGTCTTTTTTGTGAAGGAAAACTATTCAAAGAATGGAAGACAGAATGACAAATTTATAGTAAGAGGGCGTGAATAAGAAGAGACAAAATAAAGGAAGATTAAAAGAAAGATAAAGAGTGATATTAAGGTAGAGGGTAGTAAGGAGATAAAAAGGTAAGAGAGGGAGAAATGTTAGAGAAAGTGTAAATATTAAAGAAAATAAGAAAATGTTAAAAACAATTATAGAGAAATTGGAAAGAAAGAAAGATAATGACGTGGACACTAATGTGGCTTAATTAAAGCGTTGTAATAATAAATGCTATGTTTCAACTTTTAGATATATATATATATATATATATATATAATGTAACAATAGATATTGATTACTAAGTTCAATCATTCTATAGCTCATACTCTTTCTTTGCATTCCTTTTTATGATAGGCGGCAGTGATGAAAATCAACATTTAAACCCTAGATATTTTGAAAACACCACGATGCGACATCCAATTGTGCTACAAAGCTCTTAGTTACTAGGAATTAATTAATAATAATTAGACAAATTATATTTGGAAATGTGGGAATCTAATGGTCTCGAGAAACCCAATCATCACTAAGTTTAACTAGATGTCTAGATCTTGACTTTATTGAGTATTGGACAAATATAACTTTCCTCTTTATGGTTGGACTTGCAATTTCACCATTATTGCATCTTCAAGCTACAACAACCAATTTTTATGAATATAATGCAAAGTAAGATATGATAATCAACCAAAAAGCATAATAGCAAGGCCAGCTCTAAGCCTAGGCCCAAGGCCCTTCAATGCCCAGAATTTATAAAAAGAACATAAGGTCCTCCATTACAGAACAAATGGCCCCAAAATTGTTTAAAAATCTCTATATGATGATAATTTATTTTTTTAGAGAGAAAAATATAATTTGTTTTGCATTCTTTTCTTCAATCTCTAAGACAATCCATGTCAAAGCCTCGCGGCCTTCAACCACCCTAGAACGGTGACCCATGCTTTCCACACATGCTAATAAGGCTAGAAATGGGTGACGGGCACTTGCTTCCCTTCCCCTCTCTTCCCTTTTTGATAATGATGCATGCTTTAGGTGTGAACTGTTAGGTTCTAAAGACTTAGGATTTTATGTATTTAGAACTCTAATGTGTATTGTTGGCAAATCATGATCAAAACAGGTTGTTAGTCTTGTTTAGACTTGCTCAAAGTGTGGGCGTTTTATGTAAAGTTGGAATCAAGTGGCTGCAGAAGTATTAGTGACTTTCAGCCTAGCTCGATCGATTGAATCTCGGGCAGAATGTTTTTTCTGCAAAATTTCTAACTCAGCCCAAGCTCATTAAAGATCAGGGTTTCAGATCTACTTCTCCCACTATATAAAGGAAACCCTAAGCCACGTTTTTGGGGCTTTGAGAGAGAGATAAGAGAGTGCCTCTTTTGTATCTAAGGTTTTGTACCTAATCCTTTCTAAGTCTTTATTGCTCATATTTTGCTGTTTGTGTGAATCTCTTGTGAGATCATTGAGGGGCTTTCCTTCACATAAACTTAGGGTTTTCAAGGTAGAGATTATTTCTACATCTTGATGATCAACAAGGTTGTTGCCATTGGAGCTTAAAGAATAACAAGCGTGGGTGCTTGTATTTGATTGAAGAGTCTAAGAAAGAAGGAGTCCGTGGATTCAGAGCTTGCATGTGGTCGTATCAGTAAGTTCTACTGGTGGGTAGCATTAGGAAGTCAAGCAGGGAGCTTGTAAGTCCTTTTGTATGAACTTTGATTCTTTCGCATAGTGGATTTAGGTTTACTTTGAGGATAGCTAGGTCAAATCCTCCCCAGGTTTTTTACCGGTTTGGTTTTCCTAGGTGATCATATCTTTGTGTTCTTTATATTTCCGCTGCTTTATATTCTTGATATGATTATTTGATTGTGTTAACCTAAATTTGCATAATTTGACTAAGTTAATCATTTGGCTAAATTAACTAGGTTAATCTAATTGTTATTTTAAGGGGTCTAAATTTCTAACATGAACTACGACTAATAAGTCATTTTTAATAAAGGTTTGGGAGTCACCACCAATTATTGGGTTTTTCTATGTGCGATTGGTCACCAGAATCTATTTTGATTTTATTATCAATCCTAGGTTAAGAAAAAAGTCAGTTTTTCTTAATCTAAATAGATGATAAAAAATCTTGATGCTTAGGTTCGAAAGTCTGGTTACGTATGGAGAAGGCGTTAGGCACCCTACAACGCCTTTCTTGCGACAATCATTTGTTTTGGTAAACTCTTAATTCATGGTCATTGGTAGATAAAAACAAGCTATTGGTAGTAGCTTTTGAGACTTAAAAGAAATTGGGCTTTGAGGTTTGATTTAGGAAGGGTGTGTGGTTGTCATCAATGCTTTACTAGCACATTGGAATTATTACAAAATTTCTATGATGAAAATCTAGCAACATTTCTCCTTATTTTCATGGCAGAAATCTGGCATCATTTCAGGCTAGGTGCGCGTGGCATGCACAATGTTATCCTTACCAAGCTTTTGCAATAAGAATATAGCAAGAAGATACCATATATTCAAGACAAAAATTTGGCAAAGTTTCGAGTTATTTGTGTCGTGATGCACTGGTAGGGTGTCATACCTATGTATACAACATGCATCAATATGCTCGGACGAAGGCATGCCGAGGCACACCAAAGTACCAAACAAGTGGTGTGTGTTGTAAAACATGGGAAAACCAATGTTACTAGTTAACATTGATAGGGGCAATCACAAACATGGTAGATCATGCACCCAATGAAGCATGAATTTGCATCTGCAACATAAGCCTTGAATGCATACCCATACTCCAAGGTTAGGAGCATCCATGATTAGGGAGGGGTTGCCTTCCTAACCATGAACGTCCATTATCAGAAGTGCTTGACTACCTTTACAATATATATGCACAATTTATCAACACACAGAGTAAAAACATAGACATACCCACACCTAGAAGGTGTGGTCCAAGCAAGGTACAAGAAAAAAAAAATCCCTAATCTAGAAAAGCTATAGACATGGTTCTAAATGAAAGACTAGGATAGAATGGACCTAACAGAGGGGCTAACCCCTATATCTTTTGATCAATACCCTTTTGCTTGCATCTTGGAAGTTTCGCACATGCTCTATCCATCACATGCAACAAATAAACAAGAACATAAAGTAGAAAAGCAAATGTATAGCAAATAAAAATAGGCAAAGAAGGAAAGCATGCCAGCAAATAAGCAAACAAAGAGAGAGTATATTCACAAGGGACAAATGAAGGTTTGGATTTAGCGTCCGTAGATCCATTGAATTGAATTATGGAACGACATTCATGCCAACAAGCAAAGCTCCAAGAAGTCTCGAGATTTTGTGTATAAAGATGGGTGTGAACTTGGACGAAATCAATATTTGGAGTAATGCTTGGTGACACAAACAAACAAGCAAGAAAACATACATGAACAAGGTAAAAAAAAACATGCAAGGGTGCAACCAACACATAGAGATCACACAAGATGACATAAAGCAAGCAGGGCAATAAGCACAAAGGAGGTAAAGCATGTTATAATTACATTCAAGGATAAAAGCTAATAATCTCATAACACACGCTTACAGCTAATATGAGAAACCCTAACATGCAAAACTAAGCAAGATGAGAGGCAAGATATAAGCATGCCAACATCATCAACACATGTTATCACACAAGGGGGTTGCACCCACACAAGCAACGAAGGGAAAAGATGCAACCAAATAAGAAACAAGCACAAAACGCAAAGGAAGCCTGTTAAAGATAAAAGAAGCTAGATTTAAACATGCAAGCATGAATCTGAAGAGAAACATCTAACCATGGAGTATCCAAACATGGCATCACAATACAAAGGATCCAAAAATTAAACACATAAAAACAAGTATATAGTCAAACAAACATGAACAACAATTAAAACTCCAATCCAAACCCTTTATTGAACTTAGGTGTTTGGATGTAAATCTTGACCTAAGAATCAAGATCTACACCCTACCCATGACACAAAGAAAAAAAAAATTATCAAAGCAAAAAAGCACTAAAGCATAGCATCCAAACATGCAAATATGGTATAAAGAACACAAACAAGAAAATTAGGCATATCCTAGCCTAATCAGGCTAGGCCAACATCATCAAAGCGATAAAAACATTCTAGGGAGACAAATAAAGCAATAGACATGCTAGAAAATTGAAATAAAGCAATAAAGTGCTAGAAATTAAATGCATGTAGATTGTAGCTAAAAAGCTACATCTATAGCCTCCAGACCTCAAAACCAAGGAAGAAGGACCAAGGAGGAAATGAAAGCAAGAACACTACTTCTTGATGTATGAAGGGTGAGAGAATCAAGGATTTTTGTGTATGTGTGTGTATGAATTGTAGTGAAAAGAGATATAGAGAGTTGCTTTAGAAAACTACTCTAGGACCCCATAATTTGTTTTTTGTTGCAATTAGGGAGCTGGAGGGGGTATTTATATATATTTTTGTGACCCTTTGGCTATCAATGTGCATTTAGTGTGCGTTGATTCATTCTAGTGTGCACTAAGTGTGCATCAATTCACCTATTGACGTCAACAGTTTTGTCCTTTTTTTGTCTTTTTTGGTTCTAACTTCAGCAACTTTTTGATAGCCTTTCCGAACTTTGATTGATCCAATTTTAGTGGCATTAGAAAGATATGGATGTCTAGTTTCCAGATCATTTGACGCTGCTGGCATGGTTTTCATGATATCTCAACCATCTTAGCTTTGATTTTAACCCATGATCCTTTGTTTTAAAGGGAATTCACTTCACAATGATGTCTATTTTATCACAATCGGACGGTGAAATCAAAATTCAACTCTTAGTTGCTGCAAAAAGTTAACTCTTTGTCAAATTTGGTCAAAGTTAATAAAAAGTTTCAATAATCTTGGATTTGATTATATGGAAACGTGGAAAATGTCATTTTGGTGGATTTTATACTATTTTTTTTACCTTCGTTCAACTCTTAGTTGATCAAGGGCATTTTGGTCATTTTGAACTAAAATGGCACTTTGAGCGTTTTGATGCCCAAACGGGTTAAACCACGATGATCCAAATGTTCCCATGGTACACTGGTAAGAAAATGATTTTTTTTTTTTTTTTTTTTTGTCCAACATGCAAATTGAGGGCGAACAAAATACAGTATCAACAGTCCCAAAAATATTTAGCCTATAGAACACCAACATAATTCAAACTCTTATTTAGAAAGAAAAAAAAAATTGTAATGATTGAGCATAATAATCATTGGCAATCAATGTCCCTAATAGCTTAAGGCTATAATTTTGTAAATCAATCTTCCAGAAAATACATTATATTATTAGATAAAGTTAGTGGTGGAAAAATTTGACATAACACGACATGAAGTTAGTAGGTTATGGGTTAAGACTTATCGAGTTCTTGTCAAAGTCGGGTTAATATGACTGACTCGTTTAATAACATGTTGTGTTTGTGTCCAAACTCCCAAAACCCGTTTGACCCTTTTAACTAAAAGTTATTTTACCAATATACCCTTCAAAACCTAAGGCATATAAACTTATTTTCTTTCATAGTTGCATTTTCTCAAGCCCTATGGCTGCATCTCACTTTTAGACCTTTAATCTCACCTCAATTCACCTTATTTTCTAAGTCATTGTCACCTTTATGTCTCTGCGGTGCCAAGCTGTTGTTGCCTTCATCCATCACTTCTCTCTATCACTTGAAACCGTAGTCGTTGTCGTCTTTTACTTTCATCTTTGAACTCTGTTCCATCATCGCATCATCGACGTCATACTTTTCTTTTATACTTACCATTATCTATTTTCCTTGAATTGATGGTAGGGATTTGACATCAACTGTTGTGATTTATCTTATTTGATATATTGTGATTGATTATTTGTGATATTAAGAAATGCTTTAATTTGAATGCATTTACTTTGTTAGTTTTGAATTTTATATTTTTTTTAAAAAATCTTTTTATTTTTATTTTTTTGGTTTTTCATAATTCAACTCAATTGAACTACTTTCTTTAAAAAAAAAAAAAAAAAAAAAAAAAAAAAAAACTCAATTGAATTAATACTAAAATGTTTTTTTTTAATCTAATAAACAAGTTGACACAATTGACCATTTTAATAAATAGGTCGTGTTAGGCTGAGAAATCCTGGCCTGTTGGATTAGAGTCGATCCTTATAGTCAAATACTCATGAATTGACATAACATGAATTTGACATGCCAACACAAATTGCCACCCCTAGGTCTTGTAAACTTGTAAAAAAAAATTTATATAGATTAAAATTGATAAAATCATACTTAATATATATAAATTATATCATAACAAAATTAAATTGATTGATTATTCTCAATTTTTAAGGAGGTGTTAATAAAACCTAAATTCAAAACTTATATAACAATTTTGCATCTAAACAATATCTTTAAATACCTCTCTCTTTAGGGGCTCTCCGCCCTATTTATCAACAAATGATATAGGATATTAATCAACAAATATTCTTCCGTTTAAAAAATATATAATATAGAAAGGTAAATGAATTTTATTTAATCAATATTTAAATAGCAAAAATATCTCACTTAAATTGTTTGTCTTAGGCCTTAAAATATATTGTGCCAGCCCTACATAACAGTTAAGAAGGATATGAGTAGGAGTGGAAATTCATGTTGGCGGTTTGTGCTCATCATGCTGAATTAGGGGTATGATCTATTACATTGAGCAATCCTAACCCAATTCTTATTATAATCATGTCAAAAACCCTCATACCTAACACAATTCATTCATTAAGTGAGTTAAAACTTAAAATGACATGACTCACATAACACAACAAATAGTTCATGTTAGGTTGATATAGGGACATCTCATTTTAACATGTTTAATAAACATGCTGTATCAGTTTAACACACACACACACAAAACCATTTCAACCCACATAAATAATATGCATGATCCAATATTATTAACACACTTTTATATGTTGCAGCACGTAAATTATAATATGTACAATTTTGTTTTTACTTAAATTCTATTTTATATTAATAGCATACCATCTAAAAGTTATTTTTTTAACAATGAAGTTCCACACAAATTTAGAAATTCAAAGTCTTAGAAAAATAAAATAAAATGAGGGTTATTTTATTTTTATTTTTTGAGCAACGAGAGTTATTTATTTTGGCTAAAAGAGTTAAAGACTTTAAAGTCTCAATAAAAAAACATATCAATATTATCATTAAAATTCAAGCAAATTATCCCAATTATATTTTTCCTCCGGAACTATCAAAACACATGATCAACTCCCAAATCACAAAACTTCGTTACACTAAACCCCCTTCCATCACTTTCCCTTTCAATTTAGATGGAAAATTTATGTGGTAAATAAGTGACCCTAACTGACTTGAACCCCATTTGAGGTACTTAAAAAGTCCAAAATGCCCCTCTCTTTTTCTTTGATTGTTTTCCAAAATAAATAAAGTAGAGAAAGAAACTCAATTCACCAAAATAGAGAGAGATCAAACAAAAAACCCAAAATCACAACAATAGATCAAATAACAATCTGAAATGAAAATGTTTTCACAAGGAGTAGCTATTGAGATGAAATTTTTTGAAGCAATGAACAAATCTAGCAAATTTTTGTCCAAATAGTATACAAAAAATTAGATTGTATCCGTCTAGATCACTCCCAACGAATTTTCTTGATAAACTTTTTTTTTTTTTTAAATACGAGATAGAATTTTTAATCTAGCTTAATTTAAGTGTACATGTGTGTGAAACTTCCTCCTGAATACTTGAACTCCAACCCTTGTTTCCCCTCCCGCCCACACCCTACAAATACTTATGTGATCATCACGCCAAAGGTGCACAGTAGTTTGATAAACTTTTGAATTTACTAGAAAAAAACTATTCTTCAATGAAGGAAACCCAATCTTGATTCACCAAACCCACTCCGGATTCAATGGTCAATTTTGGTCATTATTTTCGTCAGTGCGCAAATTTTTACCCTTCACCCAAATCTCCAAAATACAGGTTGATTCCCTCACACCCAAACGTCAAATTGACAAACCTACTCAACAATTAATAGCTGGTTGAAGGAGGTGCTAAAATCCAAATCCTAATCCTAGCATATACCATGGTGGCAATTGCAATGGGGGAAGAAGAGTTGCCTCTCTCTATGGTCTCCCAGCACCAGCAGGACAAACCCATTCAATAATCTGTTGCCACTCAAATAAAATTATCAGCTAATGTCGAAGCTATTTGTGCAGTCAATTGAGTTGATCTTCGACTCCAAACTCCCTTACTATAAATTGTCATTACAACCCCACGCCCACAGGTATGAGGTATGCTGTTGGTGCCGTGCGTCTCTCCCGACCTATCGACATTATGCAATTGGGTATATGACAGTTTTTTGAGCCCAAATATATAAAATTTATTTTGTTTTGGTTGTTGCATTTGAGTGGTGAAAAATAATTATAATTATATATTTTTGCATTTTGGAGCACCCAAGCAGTGGTAGACAGGCCTCTTCACCGTTTCATAGAAGCATGCCTCATTATATATGGCCCATTAGTTGGGGACCGATCGAGTACAACTAGGAGGACCACAGTCTTATTTTGTATCATGTATTCTTCAAGCCTTTTTCCTATTGGCTAAGATAAGATGAGATTACAGAAGGAACTTATCATTAAACATAAGGGGCTGATGATGTGAGATCATTAGAGCTATATAGAAACCAAGTCAAGAAGCTTATTTGGAAATTAAGAAACCCAGAGAAGCCCACACATAACAATAGTTTATTAGGACTACGGGTGTTTGCGGTGTGGTTTTGGGCTATTTTTAGCACCACATTTTGCAGTGCAGTTTAGCCAAAACTATTACTTTAAGTATGGAGAATTTGGGCTCCCAATTTATTTGTTGGTGGGTTTCCTTGCACTCCTACTAGGTATTACCTCAAATGCTTTCTTAACAGCCCAACCCTCTAATCTTCTTTGTTACAAGCCTAATTTGTCCTCTCTCTTATTCCTCCTCTCTCTCTCTCTTTTCTTCTCTCATTATCTCATAGCCCCCCCCTCCCCCCCCCCCCCCCCTCGTGTTTTTCCACCCCCTTTTACTCCTCCTCCATTCTTTTTTATAGTCTCCCCTTAGAGGGGACCCAAATGATTACTACTCCACCTTATCCCATGTGGCCCCCACTTCTGCCTAGAATCCCTTGTAAATTGGCCCATTATGAAAATTTTCTTGAAACTTGCAACAAACACCAAACAACGTTTGGCAATGGATTCCCCCAAGGCACTAATAATGTTCGGCTACCGACCACATATTTGACTAGTGAGTCTTCGGTCGTCCCCAGCCCACTTGTTGACATCAGACCGAGCCTAATTCAACAACTAATAGCTATCCCCAAGTACTGATCCTATGTCCACATATTACGGATATTGGGCTGGGCCTATCTTAACAATGTCGAGCCAGTCTTGTTTACCGACCCCAGGTCCCTACAGCATCGCATCTCATTTTTGCAGTTACATGCGCAGTATGGTATATAAAATGCGGGTTGAATTATTTGAAGTTGTTATATTTTTCAAATTTTGAGTTTTTCCGGCCTAGCCTAAAACTGATTTTTCTCTTCTTCTTTTTTTTGGGTCAAGTTTTAAATTATTGAGCCTTTTTTTTTGGGTTGGTTTTCCTAATTAACACTTGCTAGGTTGGTTTGAGCTAGCCCAAAGCTTTGTTTTCAAGAGCTATAATACACATGGTATATAACAAAAATTGAACATATATCACTATCTCAGCCCATAATACACCTGCTATATAAAAATTCAACATATATCACCATACAATTCAACATATACTAGCAATATCACTATCTCAAATTCTCAAGTATACATCAAACATTTAAATGAGGTCAAGTAGTTTGAACAAGGTACAATGGCAAGCAAATTAATTTTTTTAACTGTCAAAATATAATGCTCTTCACTTTAGATCAAGAATATGAAGTAAAGAGTTTATGTGAAAGACGAGGAACAAAGAAAAAGAGAATTACCCAGACTTAAAGCAATGTTAGTCATGCCTACTAATTTCAAGTTTCAATTGTCAAAACCATAATGTAAACAAGTCTAAAGCAAAGCATTAAATGAATTACAAATCCAAAACAAGTATTAATTGTAAACCCAAAAAGAAATTGTTTAAATTATGGCGGCAGGGTTTGAATGAGCAGCCCTAAGAGTTGAGACACTGAGATAGAGAGTGAGAGATGTTGGAAAAACTCTTGTTTGTATTGCATACAAAATATGTGCAGCAGAAAATTAACGATTCTACTTCATTCGCAATTAATAACATGTACTATGTAAATTTTAAAATATAAGAATAAAAGAGTGTACTTTGGTGCGGTGAAATTCAAAATCAAAGATTAGAAATACTTGGGAACACTTTTAATATTCACTCCAATTCCATTTGTGCCCAAGAAGTCTGGTTTCTTAATTAGTTTATATGAATATATTTAAGAGAGAATAAGAGAATGTCCAACACTCACATACAAACCATTTCATTCTCATACAAAATTGTGTATGTTTTTCTCATTATAACTGATTATCTAATTGGGCTGACCTTTTGGGCCATTCCAATTGGGTTTTAGTATGGGGCTTGGAATGGGACCAAAAGGGAACAAATAAGACTCTAGCTCCAACGGGCCTTGGGCTTTTCTATCAACTCTTGACAAGTCCAAAGTTACCATTAATTATATTTAATACTACTATATAAATATAATTGCACTTTAAGCTTTATTAATAAATTATATCCCAAGACTTTATTATACATACAATCCTTTCATTAAATATTCGTAATAATACAAAGTCATGTAAGTTGACTGCCATTTTGAAGATTGTTACATCTTAATCCTTGAGTACCCGATTTAATCATTTAAGTTATTCATCATATATTTATGAAATCCAATTTCATAAATATATACTTTAGTAATTCCTTACTAAAGTAGTTAGACCTAACATTCTGAATAACCAAACCCATTAAACTTATCTCAAAAGAATATTTTATATCTCCGTTAAGAGATTATGAATTCCATGTTGAGAATATATGTTCCATCAAAACTAAATATGGCTATCCAATATACTGAGGTTTTGATCGTGACTTTACATCTCACTTCTGATATATCAAAGCAACCTACACCTTATGATCAGGTTCATTATTCTCTTAGGATTAAGAGTTCATGTAAATAGAAGTTGTGAGATTTATTATTCATTTGACAGTCGTTAGAAGAATAATAAATCTCACAGCAGTCAAGTTCAATATGTCTTAACTCTTAAAACATATTAACATATCAACTAGAAGTTTTCACTTTCATGATCAAGACAAATCATTTTAGTTAATATGTTATAGTTTTCGCAGATGAAATGCCCAATTTCATCACTGACTACGAACTAAAATTCTGATTTTACAAAGAATTAGTAATTTATATCTTTTGTGACTAAATCACATACTACGCATCTCATGGACTATATGATAATGTTCAAATATTCATGTTACCATTATTTTAGATAATAATAAAATAACTTTATTAATTACAACATTAAGTCATATATAATGTCATATATAGCATCATACAATAGGATTTAAGGGCACTAATCCTAACAAGAGTGATATGCTTTTTTTTTCCTCTTCCGGTACGTTTTTAGACCCTTAAAACGCAAGTTGTTTAACTTAGTTATTTAGCCAAGTAATTAATTATATAAATTATTCAGTTCTAAGTTAATACATTCAAATCATATCATGTAAATAATGCGGAAATATAAAAAAAACATGATATGATAACCTAGAAAAACCAAATTGGTAAAAAATTTGGGGAGGATTGAACCTAGCTATCCTCAAAGTAAAACAGATCCACTATGAAAGAATTGAAATTTTTACAATAGAACTTAGACCAATAACATCCTATTGCTACCTTGAGTAGAAAACTTACTACCATGACCACGTGACAGCTCTGAATCCACAGACTACTTCTTTCTTTGATCCATTGCAACCACAAGTTCTCCTACTTGTGATTTTGAGACTCCACTTAAAGATTTCAGATCTTTTTTAAGCTCTTTATGCAGCAACTGAAGCGATCACCAAGTTTTTGACATGAATCTTGATCTTGATAACCCTAAGTGTGTATGAAGGTAAACACCTCTAGATCTCACAAAAGATTTAATACACAACACATCAAAAACTTTTAAAACGTAGCTAGGGTTTTTTCTTTTATATTTGGAGTAAAACATAAAACCCTACACGTCAAACTGGGCTTAGGCTGAATTAGAAATTTTGCAGAAAAATAAATTTGCATGTGGTTTGATCGATCAAGTCTAATTTTCGATTGATCAAGCCTTGCAGATTTATTCCAATAAATTCTACAATCACTCGATTTCAATTTTACAAATAAACACACTTTGAGCAACTTAAACTTAGACTTTATGTTTTGATCATGGTTTGCCAACATATTACAAAATGAAATTCTAATACATTAGTTCCTAAAATCTTAGAACCTAACACTTTCTTAGAAGTTGATACAGTGAGTTAGGCGGCTAGCTACTAGGGTATTAAACTATTTTTTTTTTTAAATTAGGGTTATCAAACTATTAATAATATATTTAATATTAAAAAAAATTAATACATAAAGGGGGTGCGGTGTGGTGCGGTGCGGTACGGTATGATATGATACACTGTTACTTACGATGCGATTATATCATTTTACGAAAAAAATTTAATACGATTTTTATGATTTGTACAGTATGGTAGACATCTCTAATTAGGACAGAGTTTGAGCCCATGGGAGCGAGGGAAGCTCACCTTCCAGCTCCAGGCGGAAATTATATATGCATGGGAGACATATAACATCACATCATGGACGATATAATTAATTACTCTTGGTTTCCTGTTCCTTTAGTACAAAAAAAAGTCTTTTATTTTTTTTTGTTGTTACAGACTATATATATATATATATATATATATATCACATTAATGGCTTATATTCTACCACAAATGCCGGTGGTCCCAAGTCCCAACCCATGTCAAGATCAACTCACAGTGGTGTGATGGGAGTTATGAATTCGTAGATTAATAAGCGAAACTAGCCAACTTCTTCTCTCTCTGAGATATTTTTGTAGTCATGCAGAAATGCAGGCCAGTTAGTCTCACCAATAAATAGACTCTTTAGGCCTAATAATGCCCCTCATCCATAGAGACCAATACCATCATACAATAGTAAAGTCCAAGCACATTTTAAAATTACTATTTTTATTCCTCACCCTCTTTTGGGATTTTTCTTGTTCTTTTATTTTTCTGGTTTTGTTCTTTTGTGGTTCAATTCCCATACCAAAGGCTTTTAAGCTCACAGTCACAGAATTCATCAATTAATATTAGGTCCTGTAACTTACCAATGTGCCCTAGCTAGTAGATGACAGTCCTTACTCTAAAGATTTGCAGGTCCATTATCCCAAACCAACGCATTAATGTGCAAGGACAAGGTTGACAGTGCTCTGATCTCTCCATGATAAGACATTTGAATGGTGAGAGCCAGCCTACACTTCCATGAACCATATTGATCATTATATTGGCACCCGCAATGAAATCCAATGACCTTAATACAATGACTGAAAATGAAATCCAAATAAACACATGATCCAGCTTCATGATCCTCCTTTTCTCCTTTTTATTTTTATTTTTTACTTTTTTTTTGTAAATCGAATAGAAGAAAGTGCAAAATGGAGGTGGCCAAGTCAGGTCTTATTTTCTATGAAAAAAAAGAAAAAAGAAAAAGCGAGGCCCATAAACTCCAAATAGTGAAGTAGTGAACCTCTACTTAATAAATAGGATAAATAATTGTACAGCATTTGCGTCAGATAAAAAAGTGATGGGGCTAGTAGTATAGCATTGAAGGTTAAGAGAAACAGCACATGGTTTAAGAAAAAGCAAAGCAAAGCAAAGAAAAGAAAAGAAACACCAATTAATATGCTCACGAGTCATGTCTTTGGGTTCTCATTGGCCTGCTTTGGTTGTAGTTTTGAAAGTAAGATCAATACCACACGCAGTTTAACACAGACGAACGAGAAGTAAAATTTCCCTTCAACAACTCCGAAAGCTTTGAATGGTCTCTGCGGATTTGGAAAGATGCTGTTCAATTCTGCTGCACGCTGCCATGGCGCTGATTCTTATGTGAGAGTGAGAGATGTGAAGGAAATCATGAAAATGAATAGACTTTGTTTTGGTCTATATGCGTTTGAAGACGTTTGAGAGGGACGACTGAGTCTGTCATTAACTCCTTACAACAGTGGCACTGAAAACATGGCACACTTTTTATTCACCTTATAAAAGGAATCCAGAACCTCAGTGGAAAAAGGACTACATATCTGATTCACCTCTCTCTCTCTCTCTCTCTCTCTCTCTCAGGTTATAAATTTTGTGCAGTACAATTCTTTAATGCTGGGAGGGCTAGCAAGGGTCACTTCATTGCCTGACCGTCTTGGCCAACAACGACCACCATATAGTCCAAAGACAAAATCTAACACAACCAAAACTTTAAGGTATGTAAAAACGAGTGTCTCAGCTCTTCCAATGAAATAGTTGTAGGGCTAGATAACGTAATGAAGTGCTGGAAAAATCAATAAATTAATGAAAAATAATTAATAAAAAATTCTCATCATGGACAAAGCTGTAGTGGGAAAAATGTTTATATCGACAAAACCCATTATAGTAGTCTGCATTTACCAAATTAATGAACAAATAACATCACTTGCAAGATACATCACCCCACTAAATTAATCAACCTGAGATTACCACAACCCACTTGGTATATTGGTAGATAAAGGAAAAAAAAAAAAAAAAAACGAAAGAAAAAAAACATGAAGTGGTTGATATAGGTGGAAGTAAAAGTAGTGAGAAAGATCTAGCTATGTCTTAGCAGTTCCATTTTCGTTTTCTACTTCACCTTCTGTTGTTATGGCTGAGGACATATAACTCAATACCAGAGAGTTCTCATCGGGAGGAGGCACCACCGCTGTTCTTGCTTGAAATTGTTGTTTGCAAGCATGACAAGTTATTTGAAGAATAGTGGAATTGATTTGCTTCACTGCATGGTCTTTCAGAGTCTGAGCCTTGTCTAATTCAGCCTGCGCTTGTTGCCTGATTCTCTTTGCATTTGCAAATTCCTGCTCTGCTAATTCAATCTGCCGCTTTGCTTGTTGTCTAGCCTCTTCAGCATAAGTCTTTTCTGCCCTGGCTAGCCTTAACTGATCTCGCGCTTGTTCTTTGAGCCTTGACGCAACCACCCCAGCTTTGTCACTAGTAATGGTGCCCTCCTTGGGTGAGTTTCTAATATTACTCAAGTTTGATTCATTTCTCTCTCCAAATTCTGATGACCCAATTGAGAGTTGAAGTTGTGTAGAATGATTGGCCTCTTCTGTCTTTGGGGAAGCCGAGACATCAATGGGATTTGATGTGGTTGAGAGCTGAAGCTCCAAGTTGTGGTAGCTTGTGTTTTTGGATGAATTATCTCCTGCAGTAATAGTAGTAGGGTTCAAGAACGTGGTTTCTGTTGGTTTTTGTTTTGACATTACTAAAGCAGCTGGCCAAGGACCTGTGCTGAAATTGGTCTCGCTAGATGGGCTAGGACTTGAAGCCGTTCGAGACAAACATGCTGGTTGTAGTGTATGTGATTCCGGCCTGAGACGGCCCATACTACAAGCATCTTGGTGTTCAATGAAACTCTCTACCCTATAATAAGATATAAGAGAACCATTCAAAATATATTAGTTTATGTTATTAGACTAATATATTAAACATATTTCTATGATTCTACACATAGCAGCAAAATAGAGTCTATTAAGTATTAAAAACAAGGCAAGGAAGAGATCAAGTCAGTAAACATACTCGAAGAAAAATAAACAAAGAACATAAATAAATGTTTTGACAAAGGAATAATTGACGGGGATTGGAATGGTAGTGGATGTATATATATATATATATATATATATTTATATATGTTGATTAGATAATGGTACAATACCATATTAATCATTTAATATATATTCCATATCATCCACAGGAGAAATATATTGTGATCATAAAGTAAATAGTAAGAAGAATCTGGTTTGGGTCATGGGCTGCGGGAAGGATTGTGAGACCAACTGCTGTAATGCCAACGGAAACTAATCTTTGGGAAATGTGTTTCAACTTTCAACTGTCAAAAACAGTTGTTAAAAATTGGATTAAGGTCCCATCAGTCAAAACCAAACCTTTTTTTTAATAATGTTTTTTTTTTTTTTTTTTGGGTTTTAAGTCAAAGCTCAAGTTAACAGAACTAGATCAATTGATGATCATGGTTTGAGATCAATGAAACTTAAATCCAACATATGGAAAGAGAAGAAGGAGGTAGCAAAATAATAATAATAATAATAATAAATGAAAAATGTAACCCAGAAACCCAAAATACAATTGTGTGATCAATTTGGTTGTAATAATAAGTGCAGGGCCGTGATAGGTAATTAATGAAGGAAAGGTTTGAAATTTAACCTTGAAAACACACGGCCACAATCACATGAATGGCCCCTAGTGCCACAGGTTTTGAGATGGGCTTTATAATCAGATTGAACTGCATAACCTTTGGAACATTTCTCACAAACCCATTGTTTGTGATTACTGTGCTTCCTTCTGAAATGCTTCTTTATCCCAACAAGATCACCCAGAGCGTGGCAAGGATCATGGTGCAAGCAGCTTGGTTCTGGGCACACGAAAACGCGTTTTCTCACCACTGGATTCTCTCTCTTTAGCAACTTCCATGGCACCTTGTGCCTTCGACGATGCATCTGAAGGTTCTGGTCTCTCTGAAATCCCTGGTTGCAGATCTCGCACACATAACGATCCGATTCCAATAGTGTTTTTGGTGAGAGAGAAACCACTTCTGCATCTGGATCTATCACGACAAACCATCAAAATATGGTGTTAGAAGTCGATGATCTTTTGCCTATATCTTTCGTAACAGAATGAATCTTTAAGTAAAACTTGTTTTTATTGGAAAGTAGACAAACAAAATTTTTCGTATTAAACCAAAGAAGAAGTAGGAGAGATATATATCATATATCATATATATATATATATATAAGTAAAGAATTGATTTTGTATACCTGGAGTTCCTGCTGGCCTTCGTTTCCTCTTGTTGTTAATACCGTTTTCTAAGCAAGAAAATGGCTCAGAAGAAGGAAGTGAAGAGGAGGAAGAGTTATTGGCTAACATGAGTGAAGTGAATTTCTTCCTTGTTCTCTTTGAGAGATTATGTTGTATAATATAAAGCCTAAGAAGGAAAGCGATCCCTGTTCACTTTTTTTTTTTCTAAATAAAGTTAAGGTTAATAATAATAATAAGGGAGAGATTGGATTAGAGGTGGGGGATGAGAGAGAGAGAGAAGATACATGTACAGCTAGAAGGGTTGCCTAGGACTTAGAGGAAGAAAAAAGGCTCTTTCTTTCTTTCGGTTACCTCAGCTTTCCTTTTAGCTAGTTAGCTTTTGAACTTTCAGCTTTTTCTATGATCAGCTTTCTCTCTTGCTTCCTTTGCTTTCTTCTAACCCTCATCTTCAAAAGGTATTCTTGTAGAGCTACTAGCATCCCTTATTAAACTTGTTCAAAGGAGGAGAGAGAAATAGAGAGAGAGAGAGAGAGACCCAATCACTATGCTTGAAACTTGATCCCACAGCCAGCAATGGGCTCCAGGAGAAAAAACATCCCCACAAAGAAACAAAAGCACACTCATAATTCATCACAAACAGTAAAATTTTTGCTTTGCATGCAAAAAATACAGGCCAAGCTCCACATGTACACGTAAGCTCCCTATTTTTGTCAGTCTCTATCCCTCTCTCTCTCTCTCTCTCTCTCAACCCCGTTTTAGGATTTCTCTTGTAAAAGATGTTCTAAACAGCTTCGGAAAAAAGTTTTCTCACTGACTAAAGTACCCCTTTTAATTCAGGCTCAGCAATGTATGTACAATACAAACTAATTAATTATATTTGAAGCAGCCTTTTATAAAGGTGCTACTGTGGGATGTAATTGTAAAGTCACCCTCAAGGGTATACTAGTCAATGAAGTCATAATTCCCTGTGCAAAGATGCTCACTTTTTGGTAAACTAGGTGCATCAGTTTGGCAATCATTTTTTTTTTTTTTTAAATAATTTTTCCACTTTTTCTTTTTCATGGTTGGGGTTGATGAGGGTGAGACCTGAGATCGACTAAGAATGAATTAAATTGGCATGATTATCCTTTCAAGGGCCAAAAAAGACTCATAAATATATAGATATTATAATAATTAACACGATTACAAGATACACAAATGATTTATATGTGGTTTGGTCTTATAGTCCAATGCACACGCAAGAAAACATAGAGAAAAGTTTTGGAATGGAGAAGAGGATCACACAAATATGGCTCCCACAAACATCAAATCTTAGCCTAATTACATTATAATTAATAATAATAATAATAATTCTTTGAGAACCTTATGGTAAAAACCAAGACTGTTACGCCACATGTTCGTCGTGTGAACAATTTGCAATGGTTCATCTTCAATTTCAGTTAAAAAAAAAAAAAAGGAATTAAACTATGTGGGAAAATTTGTTTGCCGACATATATTATATTTCTTTTTTTTCTTTTTCCTTTCACTAAAACGGAGATGGGCCTATTTTGGAGAAGTCCAGAAAACTAATTTTCTCTAATTTGCAAAATAGTTCTCTTTTTGGGAATTAAATGCATTTTCAGGAGAAGAAAATAAAAGTGAACCTTTATTTATTTTTTTGAAATATAAAAAAGAAGATGAAACAAAACTAGTTCAAGATAAATTATTAAAAAGCCTAACTCAATTGTGCTGCACACATCATCTGCCCAAACCCTACATTTTCACCCCGAAGATACATGAGGTCATAAGGATTATTTATATCCGTTGAGGTACTGAATTCAAGACACATTTATAATAGGCAATGTAATAACAAATAAGATTATTTATGTGTGTGTTGTGTAGATGTGTGAGGAGTCTCAACTACAACTGAACTAAATTTTTTGGGGTGTTGTGGGCTTTGACGTTGGTGTCAAGAGTTTAAGTGGGGAAGATTGTGATATTCCAAATTAAATGATTTGAGTATTTTTTGTGAACACTCATCTATATATAGAGTGAAGAGTAGAGATAAAAAAATCATTGTGTTGGAGAATCTATTGCCAGGGGACACAGAACATAAACCAACAAGAAGTTAGGAATTTCATTTTCATTTTCTTTTTCCTTATTTCTTTCCTTTTTTTTTGAGTAAGTAGGTCGGAGTTTCTTTCTTTTATTTTCTTACTTTTCTTTTGTTCTTTTCTGGGGAATCAATTGACAAGTTCAATTATATTCTGCTAGTTTTGTCTCTCTATCCTTCCAATTTATCATGTCTACTCTTTTGAAGACGCAGTAGTTGTATCTGTGGATAGTGGAAAAGCTGTAGAAATAATTTATACATGACAAATGCAATAAAATACTCAAAATTTTAGAGGCATAATAAACTTATGAAGAGACTAAGATGCCAATAAAATAGGGGATGGTAGAATTAAAAAACGATCAAATCATTAGAGAGAGTTTTGGGGGGAAAAAAAGGAAAACAAATTCAAGGCTTTGAAAACAAGGATTTCTTGTTGTTAGTATTAATCTGTTAACACCATAGCTTTAGAAGTGGATTAATGTTGGAAAAAAACTAAAGATAAAGAAAATTTTGCAATATTAACTCAATTCTTTCTTTTTAACTAAAATGCAAATTACAACCTCTGATATATCCATTAAAAGAGGTCCTTTAACTTTCAAAATTTTTAATTTACACAATTGATTACTACAACAAGATCAATATTGTGCGCCTTCCATTATGACTAATGACCGGTCACATTTTCATGGAATCGCAGTTAAACTACTCAAAAACGACATCATTTCTTCCATTTCATGTTCAAAACGTCATTTTTAGTAGGTTAATATTAAGATTCCAACTATAGACGGAATTGGCACCTTAACATTATTCTAAATCTAATATAATGTGGATTATAATTTTTCATAGCCAAATGATCTAGTTAAAAGTGATTTTAGGGTTTAAGTGATAGTTCGTCACATTGGCATCCTTTTTGGAACTCATGTATAAATGGAAATATTTGACACAACCGGTGTACATAAGACAGATTTTTGAGGCTAGGGTCAACCCGCAATCAACTCAATAAGAAACATGTTAGTTGCAGGTTGACCCACTTAACCCATAATTGATACATTTAGACATGGTTATTTATTCATAAGAAAAGACACATTTTAATACGATTCATTTAACTCGTGTAATAATTAAATATTCATTTTATTTTTGATGTTATGATTTTTTTTTTTTAAATAAAAGTTTTAGAATCAGATGTCACGAGTAATTGTTATTTTGATGTTATGAGTTATGACTTTTCTGAAATTTGTCATTTATTAAATTTTAAACAATATTAATAAGGTCAAACGGGTTGAAATAGGTTGCAATTCAAGTAAGTTAAATGAGTTGTATTTGTGTCAACCTAATACAACCATTAAATGTGGCTTTAAACAAACATGGTGTGAATAATATTTTGGTAGTTTTTTTCTTTGGCAAGTACGAGTAGCCATAGGAGAAGATGAAGGATTATTTTAATAAGATGAGAGGTAATCATTAACAATGTGGGGACCCAAAATGCTAAAAGATCTATAAAATAATGGGATGAGGTGAGGGAGAACTAAATCTTGATTAAGTCCCATATTCCCTAGATAGGGGCGGGTCCTAGGCCTTATATAGAGGGTTTTGGACTCTAATTGGTAAGAAACATTTTAAAATCATGAGGGAGAGAGTTTGTATCACTCTCAAAGAGGACAGTATCTTGGCATTAAAGAGTTGGGGCGCTACATATAATGTGTACTACCTCTTGTTTTTGTTTTTTTTTGTTGTCAATAATGAAATATCATGTTGTTGTAATTCTTGATTCTTGCCTTTTGGATTAATGTGAAACTCCTACAAAGAAGAAATATCATTCTATATGAATTTGAGTGATGCGTAGATTTGTTAGATTTTGATTCAAAAACTGATTGGTGTCTTGATCTAATAGTGAAAAACTATTATTAGGTACTAATGCTATAGGTTGAGACTCTCAAAAAAAAAAAAAAAAAAAAAAATCCCTTGATATTGTAAATTCATCTTCTACTCTTCGCAGACTTAGGCTATTTCTTAATCAAGTAAATACTTGGTGTTCTTCTTTTGTATGTGATTGTGTCTATTTCTAGTTTTCTTACTTTAATCAAGTAAATACTTAGTTTTCTTTTCTTGTACGTGATTGTATCTATTTCTAGTTTTCATACTTTGTATTATTTGTTTGAGATATTTCTCAAATTCATAATAGTTTAAAGAGTATCACATACAATTAAGAATATTTATTTTAATCTAATAGTTTAAGGAGTATCACATCATTTAAATTTTTTAATGAGATTACATTGGATACACTATTAAAATTTTATAATAGTTAATATGAATCATGACATGGATCTATTAATATTCAGCCACTTTTTGCTCAATTTGGTAAAAAAATTTGTTAGTCTCACTTACTAAGATTTATTTTAATCAATTCGTGTTTTAAAGTTGATATTTGAAATTAATCCAAGTTATAATAAAAATCTTGAAAATATAGATCAGATAATTAGTTTAGTACCATGACTTTTGAGTAGAATTGTAGTGTGTCTTTGTGTTAGAACTCCTTTTCCCCTCCCTTGTGTGTGTTTGTATTTTTTTTTTTTTAAAGAAAAAGAAAAAAGAGATATCTTTCACTGTGATCTTGTGTCTTCGTGGCTTACAAAGGCAGCATTCATCGTCCCTAGAATCATTGCATGACACGTAGTACTATACCAGTTTATTTGAGCTGCTAATCTAGTCCTTTTCTAGAGCTTAGTTGTATATATTAACACCGTTGCCAAAAATATTTTATACAGTAGTATATATCAGGAAAAACCTAGTTGTTAGATTGGAAGACTATATATTGGCATGAGTAGATGATTAATTTTTTTGGCATTAGAGTACAGAGTACATGATGCATGGTTGCAACATGTTGTCATTATTTCTCAAAGTGACAAAAGAATCTAAGAAAAGAAGAAACTCCGACACCAAAAATATGGCCTCCTGTTTGGTGGCTGCCGGGTTCAAAAAGGAGTGGGACCCTTATCTCATACCCTACCCATAATTTTCACCACCCTTATCTATATATTTGGATTAATTAAGATGAAAGTTAACAAGTCCCATGTATAGAATATATTAGTTTAGTACTTTAAACCATTAGACCCCTGAAGAAACCTCTCTCACGTTCGGGGAAGCTAGGAGGCAAAAAAGAGAGATCTTTGTTTGGTAGGTTTTGATGTAGTTAGGTTGAGATTTAATAACTTCACTAACATGTATAGAATATAGTTTGAATTGAAGTTGTGACAAAGTATGATTAGATTCGGGATCGAGAACACTAGGGGAGGATGATTGCAAAGGACATTCTCTTATAATGCTGCATGTGTTGAGAATCTCATTCCCATCATCCCCCCATTTCTTGCTTCATATTAAACAAATACAGACTTAATTACTTAAGCAGCTTTGCCCCTTTTTTTTCCTTTCTTTTTTGTACGTAATTGACTATTGTATTTAGAGAATGTAGAAAGCGAGCAGACCTCTCAATGTCTTTCTTTTTAAATATTTGCCATCGAATGCTTTTTGGGTAGTAAGAATGCGAATAGAAATCTCATATCCTACTTTATTATTATTATTATATGTATTTTATGTTATGTTTCGCCAATTGTGGTATATCATACATTTATTTTTATTTTATTTTTTTACTTCAAATTTGATTATTTTATAAAAGAAAGTAAAATATAATACATGATATACAGAAAGTGGGATATAGAATTTGTATTTATAAGAATGAATGGTCTCCCTTTAAAATCTATACATGTATAAGTGGAAGAGGGAGATTTTAATTCAAATTCTGTTTCATGAAAAAACAAAATCCAATCAATAAATTGCAAAATTCTTGGCTAGAAACTAGACTTGTTAGTTCAGTTTATTTATAATAAAAATCAAATCAAGATTTCAACTTAGTAGTAGAACAAGAGCCATTAGAAAATGATTATCAAATGATAAGTTTCAATCTTCTGTCAAATAGAAAATTTGGTATTAGAAATTCATTGAAAAATATTAGGTTTTATAGTTTGGCAAATTCCATGAAATGCAATTATCAAATGTGTCTGTAAGTAGTCATACAACTTTAACAATGTTCAAGACAGTTTGTTCAAGAAGCAGCTCAAGATAGCAAGAAAAGCATGATTCAACTACCCTTCAATCGATCGAAACTCGAGTACCCCTAGATTGAGGCTTGATCAATTGAGAATAAGGATTGATGAGCCATTGATTATATAAGTTGGTTGTTTGGTTAAAATTTTTTGCCCTAACTTCATCAAGTTTAAAATACATTGTTATAACTCGACTTCACAAGGTTGGAGAGGCATTTGTTGTGAACCCTAGAAAAGAGACATCATCAAAGCCTAAGGGAATTGGTGTAATCGAGTCGTGAAAGTTGAAATCACAGGTGCTTAGTAAGATAGTGAATAACATCTTTAAGAGATTGTTGGAGTCATCAATTAGAGGTTTCAGCTGTGACGTGCAAAATTGTTATTTGTGGAACATCCATAAGTTCAAGAGTTCATAGGTTCTGAAGTTGTAAAAGGTTTATGCTATAAGTGAGTCTAATGTAAAGGTTTTATAGTTGATTGTAATTTCTCTTATTAATTAATTGGATTACTCGTTTGGATAACCTACTCCTACTCCTGTAGTGATTTTTCTCATGGAAAAGTTTCTTTGTGTTTTTCACTTACCCTCATAGTGGATCATTTGTTTGGGTTAACTTATCCTACTGTGTTTTTTCTCTTGAAAAAGTTTCTTTTAAGTTTTTCACTTTTGTCACCCTATCATGTGCCCCTTATATATTATGTTTGAATGCTTTCTCCTTTCTAGTATTTCCTAAAATAAGTAAAACTAAGAGAGTCAGCTTAACTCAGTCGTAAAAGGTAACCAAAAAAGAAGGTGTTATTGACCCTACCTTTCATGTTTGTCATGCAGTTAATGCTATTAGTAAGTACTTCCTCTGATATTTGTTCTTCAATTAATGTTACTGCAAAAATTTGAAGTCGGATCTTTCTTTTAACATGTCGAAGATCTTTACAGTAGCCATATTGTGTTAGTACGGTTCATGTTCATAATAAGTTGGATTTACCGAAAGTTGGTTCTGATCCTAGCTCATTAAATAAAGTAGGTTTTGGGTTTTGATTCTGGTAGGGTGAAACGTAATTAACCCAATGAAAATTAGTGAATATAATACGGGGCCTACTACACATTAAACAAAGAGATAAAAATAAAAATAAGAAGCTACCCATCCCGTGGTGCTTTTGTTTGGAAGACATACTTTGGACTGTATAATCAGATATACGGATATGGAGGGAGTATGAATCTTGGGTGAATAATGGTATTTGACTATTAAACAAAGAGATAAAAATAAAAATAAGAAGCTACCCATCCCATGGTGCATTTGTTTGGAAGACATACTTCGGACTGTATAATCAGATATACGGATATGGAGGGGGTATGAATGTTGGGTGAATAATGGTATTTCTGTCTGTCAAATAATTTCATGATGGGTAGGCACAGTTAATGGGCCCCTTATGCCACTATTACCCGATGCCCTTGTCCATTTTGTTTTTGTTTCTATTCGTATTTATGTGGTTCAAATAAACAGACATACTCTCTCTCTCTCTCTCGCTCTCTCTCTCATTGAGTGGTTTTAGAAAAGAGTTTGGCTTGTGTTGAGTGTAACAGGATCACAATTATTTTTGTTACAATTTTGCCGTGTAAACTAGGAAGAATTGTATATCACTTTTACATAAACTTACAATATATTTTTTTTTTCATTTCTCATGATCTATCATATAATAATTGTAGCAAAATTGTGATAAAATATATTATCTAAATTTTCTCAAGCATTGAATTGTATGGGGAAAAATCTTTAGAAAATTATTACATGGGTGTTGCCTGGTAGTCAATGACTCAATGGTGCAATAGCAAAAATAATAAGTAATGCTCTGTTTATAATGAATTTTACAATAACTTCATTAAAATAGATGTAAATTTAATTGTTAGCTATGCCGCCATAGCATTTGGGGGAGAATATGATATTGTAATACGTGACCAAGTCAACAACTCTTGCCAGATTATGGTAAACCGGCTTTTATGATTATAAAGCGTCTGTCCCATTTGTTATGTTACTCTGTATCCATTAATCATAACTTGGCACATATTTTTATTTATTTTTACTTTCTTTATAAAATACTTAAATTTTAGAAAAAAAAAAAAAAAAACATATAACATATCATAATCGGTGGAGCATAAAGTGAAACATAAAAACTGAGACAAATAATATGTATTCAACATTCTACTACTCTAATTGAACAAACCAGCTTCACAGAATTATTATTAAGATTGATTTTGGAGTCTCATTGTAAAATATGTCCCCCAAACAAAACTCTATAAACCTTGTGACTTTCAAGATGTATTGGATATTGAATTGAATGGGTTGAGTGTGTTGAGTCCCACATTAGACATATAGTGAGTGAGTTGATTTGAATTGTATAAACAATTATAACTTATAAGGAGTCTTAATTATGACTAAACTAATCCTTTTGATGTATAATGTAGATGTGATTAGTATTTTTCCTCAAGTTTTTACAAACTTTAAAGAACATGTGGTTTTACACCAAGATTGGCACCAATGTTTTTATTGCACCGTTTAAGAATCTAAACTATATTGTTTTAAAAAAAAAAAAAAATTCTAAACTATATATTTTTGTTTTCACAGACACCTTGGCTACTTTTAAATTACATTTAGTTCTATTTTCTTAATTGTATTCTACATGCTTGCAAAATATTAGATGATAAAAAATATTTCATATACAAAATGGTTAAAATTTGAAAATTTTGAACTTTTTATTATATACAAAACATAGGTTTATGGATCAAATAATAACCAACATTATATTAACACAAAATTTAGCATGCATTTTAAGAGAATAGAGAATGTATAATCCAATAATAGGGTTTTTAAAATATTAAATGAAAATATATTAATTATTGTAATGTTTATTAAGAGATCAATCGGTGTAATTTTTGTCCTTGTGACTCTACTTAATAACTATTTATTGAGTGTGTATTTTAACAATAATCAACAATTGGATTACATTTTTTCCCCCTTATGCCTCATATATGCTTGCAAAATTTCAAGATACTAAAAAATAATTAAATTATCTCATCTATAAAACTTTTAAATTTGAAGTTTTATATTTTAAAATTATACACAAAATATGAGTTTGTTGGTCTAATAGTAAATTTCATTTGATTAAGATTAAATTTGTTATTTATGTGAAGGATAAAGACAATATGTAATCCAAAACTGATATTTTCAAAATTTCAATCCAATTATAAGTTATTAAAGTCTTAACAATCATAAAGAACTACACCAAAATATCAATTTGATCATGTCCTATATATATATATATATATATATATGTATGTGCATATATTATATAGTGAGCATTTGGATTGAGATTAATGTTGCGGCGCGTTTTCATTTCACGTTTTGGACTTTCTCTCTTTTTTTTTTTTTTTTTTTTTTTTTTTTTTTTTTTCTTCAAGCGTGTGAGGGAGTAATGCGGTACTGTGCCACTATTGTGTGGATACTGTTCACGGACCCACAAATTTTACTTTTTATCAACTTTTTCATTAAAAATGAGTCCTACGACATTATTCTCACATTTAAAAATTATTTTGCTACAGTGTTTTCAGTTTTCAGTTTTCAGCAACAATAAGTTCAATCCAAATAGACTCATAGGGTTGAGTTTCAAGTTACACTAGTGTAACTTTTATGAATGTTACACCACTAAATGACTTTCTAATTAATGTGTGTTTACTTTTTCTTTCCTTTTTTTCTTTTGACAACACATTGTTATTATTTACAAATTCTCTTTATTATAACATGTTTGTTGAATTTTTTATTAATATATTATTATTTACTATGTGATCCATTAATTTTATATATATATATATATATATATATATATATATATATATATGTATGTATGTATATATGTATGTATGTATGTATAAGTTTAAAATATAAAAAAAAAAAAAAAAAAAATTATACACTCTTCGACTGTGGAGGGAGACAAAGGGTTGTGGAACGATATTTGGAAGCTTCGGGTTCCTCCGAAGGTTCGCCATTTTCTTTGGAGAGTGGTCCAAGAGGCGTTGCCTACCAAGCTCAATCTATTGAAGTGGAATGTGGTGGCTGACGGGCTGTGTGAGCTCTGTTGTGAGTCCAATAAGGATAATCTTCATGCTTTGTGGTTATGTGACTCAGTGAAGGCTATTTGGATGTCTGATCAGAATTTTTCTTTTATGCATTCCAAGCATTTTTCTAGTTTTGCTGATGCTTTTTTGTTTCTGCTTAAGGAGGCTTCTCCTAGGTTGGTGGAGCATTTCGTCATGGTTGCGTGGTGTATTTGGGAGCGTCAAAACAGGGTTAGGTTGTGGCAACATGCTTAGGGGATTGGGGAGGTGTGTCGGCACGCTTCTGATCTGCTGAAAGAGTTCCATAATGTGCATAAAAAGGTTCCCCGGGTGGTTGTTCATAGTAGTGACTCTTGATGGAAACCTCCGACCTTTGGTATGTATAAAATCAACTTTGATGGTGCTTTTTTTGAGGAGCAGGCTTGTGCAGGTCTAGGAGTGGTTATAAGGGATTCGACGGGATTGGTCATTGGTGCTTTGAGCCAAAAAATTAGGCACCCAGGTTTTGTGGACATGGTGGAGGCTCTAGCTACTAATCGAGCCATTATTTTTGCCAAGGAGCTTTGTCTTCAGTCCATGGTGGTGGAGGGTGATTACTTACGTGTTATCCAAGCTTTAGTTGCTGCTAGGCCTTCGAGGACTATGTTTGGTCATGTTATTGCTAAAATTCATAGTTTAGTTTCTAATGTTGAATGTAGTTTTTGTCATGTTAAGAGATAGGGGAATAAACTTGCTCATGCCCTCACTTGTAGAGCAGTTGCATCTGTTGATTTTGATGTGTGGTTAGAAGATCTAGCACATAATTTGGAGGATGTTTTTCAATTTGATTTGCATTAATAAATTTTCTTACCGGGTTCTCAAAAAAAAAAAATCTTTGATCATTTTGAAAATTGAAAAATATTAAAAATATATGAAGACAAAATAGAGAATTTATCACAATAAATTTATGCTATACAAAATTATTATATAGCATAATATTCACAAATTTAATGGAACAAAAAATTTAACTTGAACTTATTTGGTTTTTAGGAATATTATGAGGATAGTATTATTATAGTAATGGTTTAAAATGTATAAGATAATGATTGATTTTTGCTCATTTTGATATTTTGCAAGTATCAAGAACATATGAAGATAAAATAGCATAGTTATTAAACCCGGACTAGACGTTGAACTGATCTATGAGCTGGGTCATTGGTTCAACCAGTGAGTCATCGATCGAACCACAGGATCAAATAGAAAAATCTTAAAAATTAAATGTATATAAAATTAGGTTTGAGAATTCATAACTTGAATATGTAAATTAAAAAAAAAAAAAAAAAAAGGCATATGCCTAAATTAAACTTGCCATTATAATTCAAAATCAATGTTTCATAAGTAATAGCATTAGAAATTCTGTAAAATTCACAAGGAAAATAAACAAATGTCATAAGATTGCAACAAAGTCTTTGCTAAAGAAAATCTTGTTACATGTCTAAAAATTATGTATATTAAATAAATAAAACTCAAACTCTAATGCATATTTCTCTCAGTCTCTCATACACTCACACTGTACACGACCAAAAAAAAAAATTAAACAAAAGATGCTTAAACTAAAAAGCAATCAAGAAATAAAGTATGAAAAAAAAAAAAAAAAAAAAAAAAAAAAAAAAAAAAAAAAAAAAAACCTTAACAAAAGAAGATAGTTGGTGGCATAGAGTTACATGGTCATACTTACATGCTAATTTTTGGCCAAGTACATCTGTTCAAACTTTAAAGCATAAAAAAATTTATGCACAGTAGCAACCCGCAGCAGTAGGTTTTGAGAATTGTGAAAATTGAAAAGTGAAACAATTTTTTTTTGGATTTTTTCTCTTGTTTAAATTATCATATTATCACACATTTAAATAATAAAAGAGTCAATAAAGTTGATTTGTTAATGTAATTTTACGCCATTCACAAATCCGACCGGGTTAATAAAACCCAACTAGCTCACACAGGTTGCTTAAAACCCACCAAGTTGCACTGGTTTTGATTGGGTCACATACTTTTCCGATCCAATTGATCACCCAGCTCGGTTAATGCGTTGGGTCACCAGGTCACTAGTTCAACCGGCTAGGCTGAGCTAGGCCGGGTTTAATAACACTGTGAAATAGAGAATTTATCACCCCAAAAAAGAAAAATGTTATGCACTACACAATTATCATATAGTATAATATTGATCACAAAAGTTAAAAAAAATTTAACTTGAACTTATTTGGTTTTAAGGAATATTATGAGGATAGTATTATTATAGTAAATGGTGGTTTTGTATAATATATGTATCACGTGCTACGTGCTACGTGCTACGTGCTACCGTAATTTCATTAATACTGTACTGTGTGCTACAATGAATTTGTAGGTACCATATTTGTCTTGTTTTTGTTTTCTTTTTTTTCCTTTATATATATAAATAATTTTTTGAGATCTTTTTTTGGTGGTGTGGACACAAGCTACTAACGCTGAACACTTGAACCACATTTATTATTTGTATTATTTCTTTCTCCTATCTATTTCTTCTTTTCACACTTCAATTTCTCCAATATGATTTTATATCTATGCACCCTTTCTAACATAATCTTTTTTTGTCTTCATTCTATATTTTCTTTTTAAAAGTTAAAATTTCCACCTATTTAGAATTACTTATTAAAGGAGATATCTTAAGTTATGCATGATGATAATAATGATAAAGGATGCAATAAATAGACACACACATATGTATATATATATATATATATGTTAAAAATTTGTTGTTATTTTTTTGGTGTGTATGTTTATCCTCGACTTCTACTTTTCTAATAATAAAAGAATAAAAATGTTAAATAATGAAAAACGAAAAAGAAAACTCGAATCTTTCAATTACAATAATAAATTAGTATGCAGCTTTGTCCCATGGGCAGAGCAGACTGTAAAAGTTGGTTTTGACAACCATCATTTTAGTTAAAAGAAGATATATATATATATATATATATATGTGTCAAGGCATTACTAATCTTGTGATTGTAAAAGTTTTAACATTGATTCGTTGTAAAACGAAGATAGTCTGAGTGTCGCACGTGAGAGTGTAGCTTTCATTACCGACACCACAAGATCTTTAGGAGAAGAAACTGGCAGAGGTACCCTACTTTCTCACCTCAACCACTTGATCCCAAAAAGTTGCAGTTGTAGCCTCGTGTGAAAATCATTACACCGCGCATACTACAAGTATTTCATCATCTGAATAGCTATCATGAAGCTATATATATATTCTCTTTTGCTAGCCAAAGGAAATTTGTATATATATATTTTTTCTCGTACTCAATGGCTCTGCCTATATTATTTTCTTGCAAAGATGATTACGTTGCCGCAGAGAGCAGCATTTAATTTGGATTCTGCTATATTGGTAGAAACTGAGGGTCTCTTGGTTAACTAACATTCAATCACTTATAAACCTTTAAACTCCCACCCAATATAAATGATAATTGATATATGTACAAGTTACAACAACCTTCTCCTGGAATGTTCATAGGTTGGAGTACAGAAATTATGAACCAACAGTACTGTATCAAAACATGTTAAAATTATGGAAAAAGGATGAGTATATCTCAAGAACTTGTAATGCACACTAGCTAGGAGCAGCAAAGAAGGTGTAAGTCTGTTCTTTATCAATTCAGATATATACAAGTACATATAAACCCTGTTTAGTATGAAATATCAACTCACTCATGAATTACCATCTTGTTATACACTTTTAAGGTGCTACAGGTTCCAGACTCCATGTGCTTTGATGCTATTATGCATATGATTAGTATACTCCGAGTCCGACGCCAAGGTGCCTATTTTGCATTTTCGTAAATAGTAAAACTTGAACAGTAGAGTTTTAGTGGTATCCCTTTTTTAGATATAAAAATTTAATAGAAGAACTCTTTAGTGTCTTGAGTGTTATATTGTAGTCAAATAATGCTTAAGGTGGAGTTTGGTACGGGGAATTTATATTACCCCCGGCATCTAGATTTTTTGAAATGTAATGTCTTACAATCTTGATGCTTTGGAATGTAAATATTTCTATATTTGATTTATTCATAGGAATCTTAAAGAAATTATTTATTTTTTCTATACTATCCTCAGATTCATAAATCCAATATCATTTTTTTAAAAAAATATTCCTCTAAATAAATAATAACAAAAAAAATATAAACTATAAATGAAGACAAATTCATTAAAACTATAGTCTAACATTTCAAGATGATGTATAATACAAAAGTAACTATTTAAATTCTTGTTTTTTTATGAAAATCACAACATCATGTTCTATTAATAAAAATAAATATTTTATTTTATTTTAGCAAATAACCAATCCCAAATAGGAGACAAATAACCAATCCCAAATAGGAGATATATATATATATATATATATATATTGTGGGGGGTAGAAACTCAAGCTTATGTATTGAGCCCAAAGCCCTATTTGAAGGTTACTGTGTGTCCGAAGAGGCGAAAATTGTTAAGAATGAGTCTGCATGAAAGAAAGATACCTAGGAGTAAAGAAGATCATTCTGAAGAGAGTACCAGCATTCCGAAGAGATCATTCTCCTCGGATGTAAAGATTCTTGGTCAAGCAAATATCTGGGGGGTTCGAATGATCTTACTAATGACTTCAGCGATCTGGATAAGCTTTGGACATGCCTGGAGATAAGAAGAATGGAGAAATATCTAAAAGAAAAAGCTAATACCACCACATTAAATGCACTGCATCTGCTTTTCTGGCCGCATTAATGTGGAGAAGACCCCTGAACAGTGTCAATCCAACTACCATCACTCACAGAAAGCTAAGAAAGAAATCTGACGTGACACATACTTAAGTAGACACTTAGATGAAGAACAAGTGGACAGTGAAAATGATGAGGTAGGATGCTATGTAAAGAAAAAGCTTCTAGAAAAGAGGGGGAGAGTTGTATTGATTTTTCATTGAATAATATTCCTCTTCGGACATCAAATTGAAAGACTTTGAAGTGTGTTTTTTATCAGTTCCTTCTTAGCACCGTAGTTAACTATTGTTTAGTCCACAATCAGCCTAGCTCTTTCACCCATTCTTTACAAATTCATTGTTTTAAGTTCATTGGACTCATAATCCAAACCTTTTGGGCTTGTGCCACAAAAATATAGCCTACAAATATAATTTTATTTTAGATTTATATTGTTGTGGTGGGAAGAGATAAAAATAAAGGAATAGATACTAATGATTTGTATTATGTTTTATCTCCAATTTTTTTAATAAGTACGTTTTATCTCCATTAGTTAAATGATAAGTGAAAAATGGTAAAATTGTCAATTTATAACAAATGTAATTTTTTTAAGTTTGGGAATCTAGATATCCTCCTATTTCAAAGGAAACCTACATTCCTAAAAGAAGGGGATTAAGTGGGAATTCAAATACCCCTGGCATCTGATTCCCTTGTGTGATTTGCAACCAAATGTAAGAATTTTTCAACATTACCCCAAACCAAACGCCACCTAAAATGAATATATTGTTAAAGTTTTCACCCACATTTTCTATATTTTAGCTTTAACCTTAAAACTATTTCAACATTACTAATCAATTTTTTAGTGGGCTCAAATGGAATTAAGAAGGTTGGGGGTTCGTGATTTGCTATTGTCGTGGCTACTATTGATGCCTTGGTAGACTAAAGTTTGCCAAGAATTGTAGGAATGATGAGAAACATAAGTCTAAGAACAAACGCAAAGACAAGAAGTGAACGGAAGTAATGGAGGAGCATAGTCACAACTTATGTGGCAATCATGCAAAGGGGTGTGCATGGGTCAAGTTGGGCCGAGTTGGAGTTTTTTCAACCCAACTCATGGTGGGTTAAAAAAAATCTAACCCAACCCAACCCAATTCACATTGATCAAGTTGGACCCATGAGTTGGACATACATTTTTTTAATTTCTATTATTAATATTAAATTGAGAATTAGAACAATACCACAACAAATAAGAGCAAATTTATAAGCAAATAATCCTAAACATAACATAAGACCAACAAAAACTATATGAGGAGAACTTAGGGTTTGAGTTTTATTTAGGAAGGGGGTAAAAAAGCAAATAACAAAATTGTATAATATATTTTCAAATATATATTAAATATATTTTTAAAATTTTAAATATATGTTAAATATAGGTGAGTAGGGTTGAGTTAGGTGGATTTGTGAATCTTATAACCTGAATCCAACCCGACTCACTGTAAAAACAAATTTCATAACCTAACCTAACCCAACCCACATAGTAAGCGACATGTTATTTATTTATAGTCAAGTTGTCTTTTATTTATCTTTATTATTAAGTTAAATTTATGCATGGAGTCTTGTTAGTAATTGTAGTCACCCATTTTGCAACTCATATTATTTATTTATTTATTTATTTATTTTTTTGTGGAGAAAATTGCAACCCACATTTAACTTCAAATAAAAGGGCAAAAGAGTAATTTCACCCTAGAGATACCATCTTAATTCTAGCCATTAGATGCTTAATTTCATATTATCAAAGTAATCTTGATGTTATAACGATCAAAATGATTGGTGATGGGTCTCAATCGGACCATCAGATTACAAGTTATCATCAAATCAAATTTATTGGCCAAGATGCATTCTCACAAATTAAGAATACGTTTGGTACATTGAATGAGGATTACGACAGGAATTGTAATCTTTATTACTAGTAATAAAATATGTTGTAATGTAATAACTAAACCTATTCATTAATTTGGTTGTAAGTTATAATATTATAATGAAACTTAACATTTATTTTAGGAAATATCTTACTCATACAATTATATTTCCTTAAAAATTGTTATTTTTAAATTTAAGAAAAATAAGTGTTATTTTTTATAATTTTTTATTTTTATAATTATTAGATGTATATGGAAGGTTTGTTTATTTAGAAATATATTAAGTTTTGAAATTTATGCACTTATTAAGAAATAGCTAATACAACCTTTTAAAGAGGAATAGTTATTCCTCATTTTGAAGAATAACTATTCATAAGGAATGACTATTCCTTGTAATAAAAATATAACCAAACTAAAGAATAATTAAACCATAGTAATAACTATTACATTACAGCACCTATTACAGTCTACCAAACATGCCCTAAGTCTGGTAATATGTGATGTGATTATGAATAGCTAATTTTGGTTTCTCATCATTATAATCAATTTGAAATTAATGACGTGTCATAATATGATTGGCTAGGACTACAAATTATGGTAAGGTTACACACACTTGATTAATTAGATGGTTAAACATTAATTATCCATCAATATTTGGTGCAATCATCTTCTTAGTTCGGTTAAGATATTATTTTGGGCCTATTAATTCTGAAAATGAGGTAATTAGGGCCTATTATTACTAATTGGAAGCTAATTTGGGGCCTATTAATGATAATTAGGTTAACCTCTTTTCCAAAGAATGACATTTGCTCACTATTTCATGAATATCTCTCAAAACATTTTGAATTTTCAAGTGAGGTTAATTTTCTTGAAATTAGTCATTTAGGGCTATAATTTAAGCACATGAATGGGGGTAATTCTAGTCAGAAATGAGAGATCTATGATATATTTAAAAAAAAAAAAAAAAAAAATTGGCCTTGCTTGCTGTTATGGCAGTTAGGGAAAAACCTGAACTTTTAATTGTTTTACTTGCTCCTTACTCCCACCAACCTCTGAAATTAATGCACCAACCCTCCCTAATTTTAAAATTGGGTATAAATTCACAATTTTTCAACTCTCATTAAATGTCATCCCATTCTAGAATCCTCCACCATCCACTATAAAAATGACCATCAATCCTCCATTTCAAGGTACACAGAAACATCTTCTCTTCTCTCTTTCTATAGTTCTAGTGAAGTAGAGATAGTTTTGTCATATCTAGGTCTTCCTAAGACTCAAGATATTGAGTGAACCTCTCTCTATTCCTCTCTTTCTTCTCCTTCTTATCCCTTCCTAAAGCCGAAAGGAAGTACGAAAGGGATTGTCATATCTTGTCTTCCTGAGACTCAAGGTATTGAGTGAGAACCTTTCTATCCCACCCTTAGGATCTCCACCAGAAGTCTCCTCCTTCACCATGTGGATCTTGCATATAATCCCTTTTCCTATGATGTTTTTCATTTTGTTATATTTCTAATTTAGGATCAAAGCACGTTAGTTATTCTCAATTTCCTTGAATATGGTTGAATGCTCTTTAGTATTCTTTGTATGTTCTTGAGTGTTCTTCACATGTTCATGTGTACACTAGGCTTTTGATCTTAAATCATGTTGAGGTAATTGAAATAAATGCTTGGCCTAGTGATGTTGGTTTGCTTGCCGCTTACCCTTCTCTCATTTGCTTAGCTTTGCATGTTAGGGTTTCTCATGTTAGCCTTTGTACCTTTTTAACATGCTTGGCCTCCTTCGTGCTTGATATGCTTGTTTTGTGCTATCTTGCTTGGCTTTCTTTGTCTATTTGGATCTTTTGCATCCTTGTTTATATGTTCATGCACGTGTCTTTTTGTGCTTGTTTGTGCCATCAAGCTTAGTTCCTACCCACAATCTCATGTGGGTTTGCACCCATCTTTGAACATGAGATCTCGAGTCCCTTTTGGGAACTTTTCTTGATGACACGTGTCATCCGTGCTCCAATATAATAGAACTACGAACACCAAATTCAAACCTACATTTGTCTTTCTAGGACACCCTTTCTTGTTTTCTTGTTTGATAACATGTTTGTTGCCTTTTTGTGTGCTTTCTTTCCTTGTTTGCCCCTTTGTGTGCTTCCTTTGTTTCTTTGTTATCTCTTTTGCTTATTTGCTGGCTTTGTGTTTTCTTTGTTGTTGCATGTACACGCTTAGAGCGATGATGCAACTTCAAAATGAAAGTTTAAAATGGCAAAATGCAAGGAAGAAGACGCAAGCCCAAAAAGGGTAATGTTCAGAAGATTAGGAGGCTTAGCCTCTTCGTGTGGTTATCTCTTTCTCTCTCTCTTAGCCTTTCTTTAGAACCATGTATCTAGATTAGGGTTACCTTTCTTTGTATCTTGCTTGGGCCACATTCTTTGGGTATAGTAATGTCTGATTTACATTTCTTATACCTTGTTGGGTCATACCCTTTAGATGTAGGCAATGTTTACTTTATCTATCCTATACCTTGCTTTGGCTGCGTTCCTGGGGTATGGCAATGTCTAGTCTACTTTCCTGCTCTGTGTGCTTGCATTGTGCATGATGATATATATATATATATATATATATATATATATATATATTTATGTACATGTCTATTTGTTTAAAGACATTCGTGCACTTTGTATGATGGACTAACATGGTTAGGAGAGCAACCCTCTCATGATCATGGGTGCTCTTGACCTTGGAGTGTGGGTATGCACTCAAGGTGATTGCTGTAGGTGCATATTCATGCTACATTGTGTGCATGATCATCATGGTGTGATTTTCTTGATCCATGTCAACTAGTGACATTGGTTTCCCTGTGTATGTGACATGTATCAACATGGTTAATGCTTTGGTGAGCTTCGGCTCACCATAGTATGAACATACTGATGCACTCCATATACATAGGCGCAAAACCCTACTGATGCGCCATAGCACACCAAACACGAAACTCTGTTGAATTTTCGCTGTGAAAATAGGGCACTTTTGTTGTTGTATTCTCATAGCGAAAACTTGGTGAGAATAGTGTTTTGAGTGCTTTAACGCACCTAAGGCTAAATTCTGCCACGAAAATAAGGCGAAAAGCTGTTGGATTTTTGTTGTAGAAATTCGGCAACAATTCCAAATGTGCTAGCAAAGAATCGATAAAGGCCACACCCCTTCCAAAATCAAACCTCAAATCTCAATTCTTTTAAAACCCTGAGAGCTAATGCCAAAACTTGTTTTTAATTGCCAATGTCTGAAAATAAAGATTTTACCAAAATAAAGGATTGTCTCTGGACAAACGGTATGGGATGCCTAACACCTTCCTCACACGTAACCATATTTCCAAACTCAAGAATCAAGATTTTTTACCCATCCATATTAAACTATAAAAAATGTCGGACCGTGTGCCTTACTGATCTATCCAATGACCAATTGGTGAAGGATGAGGGGGCACAAATATTTTATAGCATTTGATCGCAAACCAAGCCCATTGGTATAGGAGCAAATTGTGAAATCCTTCACAAAAAACAACATTTTTTTTAACCTAGAATTGACAATAAAATCAAATAGAGTCAGGTCACCAATCACACCTTAGAAAAAATCCAATGGTTGGTGGCAACTACACTTACCTTTAGTAATAATAGGTTAAAATAGTAAAATTCAGTCACACACAAGAGGTTTATACTCCTCCATTTTCATAGCACCTTTCAACCTCGTTCCTAGAAAGGGGCATGAGCATCGTCGCGATGGGTGGTCAACCGCCGCGAGGCATCAATAATGTTGAATTGGTTAGATTAATGATTAGGATTTACATGCTTTGATGAAAAATATGAACATGCATAAGAGCATGAATATGCATTGATGCATAGGTGTTGAGATGTTATGATGCAGTGAGGTAAGTGAAGGTAAGTCATGCATGTGAATATAATGCATAGGTGCTGAGATGTTATGATACAGTGAGGTAAGTGAAGGTAAGTCATGCATATGAATATAAATATGCATCATTAGGTATGATGATTGGTTTATTTTGAATGGTGAATGCCATGATGCTATGCTTACATGATTGAACATGCTTGATTAATGTCATGGTTATGATGTTACTGGCTTGTTGATGTTTTTGTCTTGTGATGTACTCGTTGCCCTTGGATAAATATGAATGTCAATGTCATGCTAGATGAATGATAGGATCTTGTGCCATGAATTCCATATGATTGAGTTGCCATGTTTGTGTGTTAGATGCTTGTTAATGTGTTTGTGTGTATAGAATGAACCTATTAGAAGACCCTTTGATGGGTTTAGGATTTGGAACAAAATGAGTGGAGGCCGACCTATAGGTTGGGTAGGGTTGTGTAGGCATGTTGTACCCTTTACGACTCGAGCCCCATTCCCTGATGATGCTTCGTAATGTATGTGTGTGTGTGTGTGTGTGTGTGTGTAGAATGAACTTGTTAGAACACCCTTTGATGGGATTAGGATTTGGAACATAATGAATGGAGGCCCCCTATGGGTTGGGTGGGGTTGTGTGGACATTGCATGTTGTACCCCTTATAACTCAGGCCCCTGTTTCGCAATGATGTTAGAATTCTAAAGCCCAAGGTTGGTTTAGGGCCCAATCAAATGAAAATTAAATTGAGGAAAGTGTTTATGGAAAATACAACTTATTTTTGACCAAATAAACTATTTTTGGAAAATAAAGACCATGAAAACCCTAGGGCATGTGTATGCATACACGCATATGTGCACCCATGTTCAAGCTCTGCATGTGCATGCTTTATGCATGCGTATGCATACACATGCATGCGTGCACATGCTAGGGTTCCATAAATTATGTAAGGCAGTTTTTTTTTGCATTTAAATTAGGTTTGGAACAAATTCCATATCGTCTAGGAGCCGCCCCAAACCCTTTTTTTTTTTTTTTACTATATAAAGTCATAAATGGTACACTTTCAAAGAGGACGAATTCCGAGGGTAAAACATATAAGATTCACTAGAAAATAGTGAATCGGAGAGGGATTTTTTCACAAAACATCCTCAAGTCAATTTTATTTTATTAGGACCTTTTTTGGTCTTGATCTTTGAGCTCTAAATTTACTAACTCATTTTTGAATTGGTTGTGACTAGATTAACTAAGGGGAATGGTCAAAATCAAGCTCTAAAGAGTTCTTATGTTTAGGTAAAGTTTCTAACTTTGCCTCTTTGCTTTTCTTTAATTTTCTTGTTTTATGCATGTTTTTATATGTGTTTTCATGTTTGTAGATGTTTGTTTAGTCTAGGTTTACTTTGTGTTTGCATTTTAAGTATGTTAGGTTTGTTAGATTCTCGATTTCTGTATTTTTGTTATGCATTTTCTAGGTTTTGGTGTTCTAGGTGCATGTGTACGCATGCTTCATGCATACGCATGTATTCTTGTGATATGCGTACGCATACAACTAAGCAATGTATGCATGCTTTATGTATGCGCACTCATATCCCTGCCCAGAACAACCTAATCCTTTCTGCTTGTCTTCCTTTTGTTTTATTCACATGTTTTATTCTATATTTAACCTATTTTGTCTGTCTTTGAGTCTCTATTTCTCTGTGTAGTTTTGTTTTGTTTTTTTTTTTTTTTTAATCTCTTTTATGTTTATTAGGGTTTTGATTTGCTTGAATACCATGAACATGTATATGAATATGAACATGCATTGATGCATAGGTGCTACAATGTAGTGAGGTAAGTCATGCACTCATGAAAACATGCATTGTTTGGAATATGAGTTTGATATGTCTAAATAACATGGACGTGTTTGGTTGAATGGCATGTCTATAATGTTTAGATGCTTTGACAAGTTTTTTTTTATTTTGCCTTTGGAGTTTTGTGTATAAATGCCATGATAGATGAATGATTAGGTTTAAGATGATTATGCCATGTTGTGTGTCTTAGATGATTGCTAGTGTGTGTGTGTTAGAATAACATATTAAACTTTCCTTTAATAAGATTAAGATTTGGAATACAATTGGTGGAAGCTGCCCCACAGGTTGGGTGGGGTTGGGTGCCGAACACCTTCCCAACCCTATACCAAAACTCCAGACACATGCTCTGGTAAAAGATCAATCATTCTACTAAGGGTGCTATATTTATGGTTACTAAACCTAAACTAAGTGACGACTCTATTTACACCCTCCACCATGGTCCACACTAGGCCAAGGCGTACTTCCTAATTGCGAGGATAACACCATGTTGCGGAGCACTTACGCCCACAATGGTGACTCTGCTAGGGATAGAGTGTTTGATTCCAATGCGTTCCATTTCTTAATATTAATAAAGACTTGCTTAATATTGTTTGCACACACTTTTACTTGGTTTGTTTGTCCTTTGTCATGGTTGGTGATGAGTGGGAAGGCAAGGGCTCCATTCGGGCCAAAATCTTCTAAAGTTCATCTCACCAACTCACAATCCGTACCATCGCTTATAATGAGCTTTGAGTACACTAACGGATTGCCACCAATCCACTACGGTTCATTTAGGCCTAAAGTTTGAATCATGGCCCACCTAGTTGTGAGTGACCTATTGATCTATCCCTTTAGCTTTAAGGAGCTTACCCACACTTAGAGAGATCCTAGATCCAATTAACAGAGGGTACTCTTTATATCTTTTGTTTGTTCAAACATATACCTTGTGTTTACCTAATTCTAAAAGGACAAATAAAAGATGTAAAAAATTTGAAAGGATGATCCAAAAGTTATGGCATGCCTTAAAACATTGAGATGAAAAGAAAGAAATTCTTACATATAAGAGGCTTATCCCAAATTTTGAAGGTATATCTTAATTTGGAAGGTTCATAGCGCCATAGCCTAGTTGCTATCACAAGCCCAAAATCAAAGGCCTCTTGAAAAGGAAAACCTTGGGCCTAGAGTAACAAATATGCTATGGACATAGCATCCAACATCCTCCAAAGTCAATATGAATCTCCCTAATCTTGGGCATTTTTGTTGCATGACAATGAATATAAGAAAAGAAGAGCCCAAAGATGATAAATGCATTGTTGGCCCATATTTAAGACAAAAGGTTGAAAATCTCTAAGCACATTCTAATGGAAGCTCACAAGAGTAAGATAAGAGCTTTATTGTAAGTGGACCAAGCCCATAGAAACAAGGGGCAAGGTTCATGAGAGGAAAGTGAGTGATTTTGTAATTGGGGCTTCATTAAAATGGACTTAAAGACTTTCTAAGAACATCTTAATAAAAGGAACTTTTAGGACATGTGTTTATACTTTTGATGGCTTCTTCCAGATTTCCCATGCACCACAATGTTTGACTACACACCTCAAGAGAAGGGTGATCATGTGATGATTGAAAGAGTGCTTAGCATGCTTTTCCCAATGTTGAAGCACATACTTGGACCATGGACTTTCACGAGGAGTCATGTCAATGACTTTTCTAAAGTAGGAAGTATGGGATCTTGGGAAGATCACAACTGGCCAAATTGGACTTCAATGATTGGGACAACCCAAATTGTCCCTGCTTGTATTTTGATCGAATGAGACACTACCTCACCTCCCGGATGGACAGTACTTCATCTTGGCCCAAGATGAAGATGATGAGGAAGAAGATGAGGATGAAGAGATTGGTTACTAGAGTGAGACTGATTACAACTGGTTGCCGAAAAGGAAGACGACGCCCTTCCCACCGAGAATGGAGTATCATGGGATATAGTTGAAGCCACACATGTGTGGGGTCCCTTTGAAGTCGAAGAATGGTCTACAGAGCTAAAGACTTTGTTCAAAGAGGAAGATAATGACATTTAAGAAGAGGGGGGGGGGGGGGAGGATAGATTCATCATGCCTATTGATAGGCAACTTAGCATTTGGGCTTAGGTTGGGTTTTCTAATAGTATAGAAAAGATATCTTGTAATGCAAGTTCCAATGTACTTTTCAACATTTTTAATAAGATGAATTCTGATTTGACTTATTTTAATGTGTCCCACAATATTGAAATTATGTACTTAAATGATTCCAAAGAATTTGAAAATGAAATTAATAAACAATTGGAAAAGAAAATTGAACCTATGGAACTAATTTTTGAAACTATTAATTTGGGCAATGATGAGAATCCACACTTAATTAAAATTGGCTCAACTCTAAGTGAACAATAAAAAAAAGATCTCAAAGAACTTCTCATAGAGTTCCAAGAAGTGTTTGCATTGTCCTATAAACATATGCCTAGCATTCATCATGAGATAGCACAACATCACATTGATACTCATTCTCATATGGTGCTCGTTAAGCAGAAAATGAGACATATGAGAACATAATGGCTTCTTAAGATCAAAAGGAAGTCACCAAGAAATTGAAAGTAGGGTTCATCAAACCTGTGCACCAAGTTGAATGGATAGCCAATGTAGTGCTTGTACCCAAGAAGGATGGAAAAGTGAGAATGTGTGTGGACTTTAGAGATTTAAACAAGGCTTGTCCTAAGGAGAACTTCCCTTTTCCTCACATAGATGTCTTAGTGGATAACACTGCCAGTAGTGCTTTAATGTCCTTCATAGATGGTTTTTCAGGATATAACCAAATCAAGATGGCTCCTAAGGACATGACCAAGACTACTTTCACCACTGAATGGGGAATCTATTGTTACACAGTAATGCCGTTTGGACTCAATAATGTAGGAGTAGCCTACCAAAGAATGGCCATGGCCTTATTACATGACATGATGCACAACGAGGTAGAGGTATATGTCAATGATATGATTGTAAATTCCAAAGATAGAGAATGCCACATCACCAACTTGAGAAAATTCTTCGAAAGGATCAAGGAGTATAGATTGAGACTAAACCTACAGAAATGCACATTCGGAGTAACTGTAGGAAAATTACTAGGCTTTCTAGTAAGTGATAGAGGGATAGAACTTAACCCCTCAAAGATCAAAGCCATATTGGACATACCTCCACCTAAGAATGAGAATGAGATAAGAGGATTCTTAGGCCATTTGTAGTACATTGGCCAATTCATTGCCAAACTCATTTCTACTTGTGAACCTGTCTTCAAGTTTCTGAGGAAGAATGAACCTCGTACATGGAATAGTGAATGTTAGGAAGCCTTTGACCTTATCAAGGAGTACCCTCTCCATCCACCTATCTTGATAACTCTAGAGCTTGGAAAACCATTACTCCTTTACCTCTCGATCATAGGGGATGCAGTAGTGAGCATTCTCGCACAAAAAGATGATGATAAGAATGAGAGAGTCGTGTACTATTTGAGCAAGAGATTCCATGATTACGAGACTAGGTACACACCCATAGAAAAGTCGTGCTTCACTCTCATATGGGCCGTGCAGAAACTAAGGCACATTATCCTACCCTTCCAGATATTGATAGTGGCAAGGATGGAACCATTGAAGTATCTGTTTGAGAAGCTTTCTCTGAGTGGAAGATTATCAAGATGGTTGATCCTTTTGGTAGAATTTGACTTGAAGTATTGTAGACACCACATTTTGTACACTTTATGATTCGGGCTCCCATTCCCTAATGATGCCCAAACTCTAAGGCCTAAGGCCAGTTTAGAGACCAATTAGATATCAAATTGACCTAAGGAATGTTAAAATAGAAAATATAACATTTTAAATGAGTAAAAATCTATTTTTGGAAATAAAATGACCAAAGTGACCCTAAGACCACGTATGTGGGTAGCAGCCTACGTACGTGGGCCAAAGCTTGCGTATGCAGGCACAGTTCTTTGTACGTAACTAGGGTTTTAGAGACATAAAAAAAATTAAAAAAAAAATAAAAAGACAAGTTTTCTACAATAATGGCTGAGGTTTGAAATGAATCCCACATTGTCTGGGAGCCGTTCCAAACTCCATTTTTTCCACTATAAAAAGCCATACATAGTTTATTTTCAAACATACAAAAATCTCGTGGGAAAAATACAAGATTCACTAGAAAATAATGAATCAAAAGGGAGTTTTTCACAAAACACCCTTAAGTAAATTTTATTTAATTGGGACCTTTTCTAGCCCTAATCCTTTTAGTTTAAAGTTGCTAATCACATTTTTATTGAATTGTGATAAATTTAACTGAAGGGAACAGTCAAAAATTAAGCTTGAAGATAATTTCTTTGAGGTATTAATTTATACCTTTCCTTTTCTTTTCTTTCATTTTTTGCACTTTAATCTTCTGTTTGCTTTATTTCCTTGTGACAATATGCTTTAACATAGTTATCTAGCTTAGGTCTATATGTTTGTGTGTTTTAAATGCATGTTAGGTTGTTAGAATTTCCATCTTAAGGTTCTGTTTATGTGTATTTAGGGTTTTTGGGCAAGAACCTACGTACGCATAATCTTACCTACGTACGTAGGCTTGATTATGCGTACGCAAGTTTGTTCTTGTGTGCGCAAGCCGCTGCCCAAGAACCCTAATTTTTATTTCTTTTATTTTGCTTTTGCTTTCACATGTTTGTTTGTTTAGCTTCTTTGCCCATGCCTTTATGCTTTCAATGCCTATGTTTCATATGTTTAATTGCTTAGTTTGCTATCACATGTTAGAATTAGGGTTTGTTTAATGTTTTCCTTGTTTTGATGACATGAACATGCATTCACATGCTCATGCATAAATGCCATAGGTGCTGAATTGCTGCAAGGTAAGTAAAAGGAAAGTCATGCATTGGAAATGTTCATGCATTTGTGATATGATCTTGTTTTGGTGTTAGAGATGAATGTAAATGCTTGGATGCATCACATGTTACTTGGATCTTTCCTTGCGCTTATGCTTTTGCCTTGATTTGATTATACATGTTGCTACCTTGAATATGATGTGATGCCATGCCAGATGAATATTAGGATAAGGTGATGAGATGTAAGGGTATGCTATGATGTAATATGATTAATCATGTTTAGACATATGACACTAGGGTTTAAGTTAAGGCTTTGATGCCATGTTAGATGAATGCTAGGGCTGTATATGTGTGGGTTGGTTTCTTATGCTTTATGGATGGATATGTATGTGTTTTGGGATGATGAAGCCATGTTGTATGCTTAGATGTATGCTAGTGTGTGTGTGAATTAGAATACAAGTATTGAACATGATTTTATTGAGCTTAAGACATAAGACACAATGATGGGAGGCTAACCTTAGGGTTGGGTGGTCTTGGGTGGCTAACACCTTCCCAAGAACGTACCTAAACTCCAAACCCATATCTCTAGTAGTAAGATCAATGGTCCTTCCTTGAATGGACACTATGTTCATGGTTCCTGGGTCATTGCAAAAACTAGGTGGTGACTCCTCTGTTGTGTCCACAGTGATGACTCCACTGGGGATAATAATTTTAATTCCTATGTGTCTTATTCTTAACCTTGATAAAAACTATTTCAGTACTTGTTTGCACACACCTCACTTGATTTGTTTTGTCCCTTAACCTCGGTTGGTTATGAGTGGGAAGATGAAAGGCTCCATTTAGGCCTAAATCTTCTAAAGTTTATCTCACCAAATCACAATCAGTGCCATCGCCTATAATGGGCTTTGAGTACGTTAAATGTTAGCTACCAATCCACTATAAGGTCCACTTAGGCCTTCGATTGGAATCATAGCCCACCAAGTTGTGAGTGACCTACTTATCTATCACTTTAGCCTTAGGGAGCCTACCCATACTAGAGAGATCCTAGACCCTATCACAATTTATATCTCTTGTTTGTTCAACCATATATCATGTGTCCACCTAATTCTAAAGAACAAATAAAAGATGTAAAAATGAAAGGGATGGCCCTCAAGTTATGATATACCCTAAGATGTTTTGGGATAAAAGAAAAGAAGTTCTCACATAAAAGAGGCTTGTCTCTAAATCTAAAGGTATATCTTAACTTGAAAGGTTCATAAGACCATAGTCTAATTGCTATCAGAGGCCTAATTAGAAAAAGCCCTTTCAAAAAAGAGGACTTTGGGCCTAAGGCAACAAGTATGCTATGGACTTAGCATCCAAAATCCTACAAAGCCAACATAAATTCCCTAATCTTGGGCCTCGTTGTATGCCTAGGCCCAAAATGATGAGAACTTCTTGGAATTTGAGAGGAAGGCTACAATATATTCTAGCTAGAGTGCTATTTCAAAAAAAAAAAAAAAGAATTGATGAATAAAAATTAAAAGCCCAAAGGTGATGAATGCATTGTAAAGCCCATGTTTGAGACAAAGGGTTGAAAATTTCTTAGTGGATTCTAATGAAAGTCCATGAGAGTAAGATGAGAGCATTATTGTAAATAGACCAAAGCCTAATGAAACAAGGGGCAAAAATCCATGAGATGAAAGGGAGTCATATTGTAATTGGGCCTTGATTAAAATGAACCTAAAAATTTTCCAATGACATCTAAAAAGTTAAAAAACTTTTAATTGGGACATGAACTTAATGAAAATGGGGCTTCTTTTCAAGCATCATTGCACTGTCAAAGTCAAGATTGAGGATAGCGCTTGATCAAGATTGAGGACACACACCAAGAAGAGGAAGAGACCCCCAAGAAACAATGACTACCTCCATGGAAGACTCAATGGCACAAAAGATCCTTAAGGCTTTGGATGAACATGGGGAGGGCCTTAAGAAAATGGGAGGGCATCTCACTAGGTTAGAGGAATCTAAGCTTAAGAAGTCTTCACATGTGGAAATCCATGATGATGAGAAGGAAGTGGAAGAATGGGATGAAAAGGATAAAGCGGAATATGAAAGGAACAAGTAATTTGAGAAGCTCGCCACAAAAACCGTAGCCATGAGGGAAAAGATGGAGAAAATGCAACTCTCCTTTCGCAAGGCATAAGGGATGGTTGATTACCTTTATAACATGGGGGGAGTGAGTTCAAAGGCTCCTATTGCATTGCCTCTCAAGTTCAAGATTTCCAATGTGGAAAAGTTTGATGGGACTGTAGATCTAAAGCAACACATAAGAAGATACCTAAGCATTGCTAAAATGAAGGGGCTAGATTAGAAGCAAACTTTGCATGCATTTCCTCTCTTACTCACGGGAGGTGCGTTAAGGTGGTACTATAGTCTTGATCCAAGCAAAACTAAGGTGTGGAAGGAACTAATGGGGTTGTTTGTAGACCAATTCATCTTCAACACCATGATTGATGTGACTCTAAGGGATTTGGAGACTACCAAATAAGGTGTAGGTGAGACATTTTCAAATACATGACTAGATGGAAGACCAAGGCATCTAGAATGTTCAATAAGCCAAATGAGAAAGACCAAATCAACATGATCATCAAGAACTTGCTTCCGGCTTGTAATAGTAGGCTTTTGTCATCGCCTATTAGCTCATTTGGAGAACTATGCAATTGTGGGACAAGAATTGAAGACATCATCAACAATAGGCAATTGGATAAGGGTGAAAGTAAGCCTCCAACTAAGAAAACATATGGAGGAAGAGAAACCACCACTAAAGCACCCAATCCCGTATATGTGAGTGCCATCATACCCCAACAAACACTAGCCTACCCGAAGAAAGCTTACTGAGAATTCTCCGACCTAGGAATGACCTTCACCTAAGCATATGAAAACCTATCCTCCAAAAGATTCATCAAACCTTTAGACTCTATACCCATTCCTAATCCCATACCTCCCATTTGGAACCTCAATGAATATTGCAACTACCACCAAAAATCCAGCCACAAAACTGACTACTGCTTTTGCCTCAAACACGAAATAAAAGACTTCATAGACAATGGAACCCTCCCAAATTCCAACATTATCACCAAACCTAACATTAGAAAGAACCCATTGCTCGATTACCGTAGGGCTCCTCCTCCATATCAAAATTGGGTGCAAATAGATGAGATTGAATGGGATTGCTGAAAGTTGATAAAAACTACAAATGTCACGACCAATGTCGTGGAAATCCGTGGAATATGGGATGAAGAAGATGAAGTCTTAAAAGAAGCGGCAGCGGTGTAAGGAATACTTCCCAAAGGAGTGACGGAATTAAAGAAAAGTGTCTTGAAGGACAATATAGCAAATATCACTAGGAGTGGGAAGCATTACAAACCATCCTTTTTGGAAAAGGATTGTTCTAATAGAGATTTAGGGGAAGGGTTCAAACCCACTGAAACTAAAGGAAAAGAAGACAAACAAGAAGAAGATAGGGTCATAATGCAATTGAAGAAGACCAAAGCTCACCTGTTCATATGGGGCTTACTCATGGCCTCTCAAAAGCATCATAAGGCTCTCTTGGATGCCTTGAATGGGAAAGAAATACCTATAGAAACTACACCACAAGAAGTTTTGTCTCTCATGGGATTTGAGGGTTCCTCATGTAAAGTTATGATTTACAACTATTTTGTGTTGGCTTTAATTCTGTACCAAATTTGATTGTAATTATGTTCAATCTTATGTACCCTGTATTTTTTATGGGATTTCATTGTAAAGGTTGTGAGTGAGAGAGTGTGCGAAGACTCAAGGCAAAGTGAAGAGCAAAGAAGTTTTCGCAGGTAGCTCACGAGAAGCCTTCCCTTGAAGTGATGCATGTGCTCAACACATGACTGGAATGCGAAGAGTCATGATAGATGGTGATAGCTGGGTTTCGCAAATGTCTCGCGAGTAAGGCCTTCCCGTGAGATACCCACGAAACATTCTGTTTTGTCAATTTGTAATATCTAATACACCATTTCCCTAAACACACTATATATACCCACATTACTCACAGATGTTGATGAGTGCTTTTCAGAGAGAAAATCCTAGCCATAACCCTTGAGAGTGAGAGATTGTTATACCTACAATTCTCTACACAATCTATTGTGATTTTCCTTAACTCCTACCTCTCCATTTCCATATCCTTAAGAGGTTGATAGCCTAAACACTTACCATACCCATTCTGAGTATCAAGTGAGGTTTTGGTGCTACTGGGAAGTATTGGAAGAAGCCAAGTTTTGGCGGATGCAATCGGTCGTATTGCGAGATCCAGAGAGCTAGACAAGACACAGTTCCAAGAAGTCTTGTTGGAGTAAAAGCTTGGAAGGCTTAGGTGCATTGGGTAGACTAGGCTTGGAGGGTCTCTTACTATTCATGTATCCTAACTAATTGTCTAGTGGATCGATTTACCCCTTGGAGGGCGGCAGAGAGGTTTTTTGCTGAGTACTTCGGTTTCCTCTTCGATAACACATCAGCGTATTATCTTGTATTTGCATTCTTCTTCCCTACTCTTTTAGCTTTCATTTTACTGCTGTGATTTGTTGAATATGGCTTAGAGTAGTTTTATTGCAAGTTCACTCGCATTTACTCTATTCTGCACTTAGTTTAAGTTAGAGTAAAATCAACAGAGCCGTAATCTTTAATTGGGGATCTAAACAGCTCTTGTGTTTTCACATAATTTTGAGCTTTCACCTCACACCCCTTCCTTGTCATTTTTGATAAAGATCTCCCTCTCGAATAGGCTACTCACACTAGATCCTTGCAAATCACCATTGAATGCATGGGTACCAAGGTTCCAATGGTATTTATTGACAATGGGTCCACCTTGATTGTTTGTCCTTTTAGGTTCGCCCTTACTATTAGCCTAGATATAGAGACTATCATCCCTTCTTCCTTGACCGTAAGGGCATATGACAGCACTTTAAGGAAGCTCATGGGTACTTTCAAGGCTCCTTGTAAGATTAGGCCAATAGAAACCATTATGGAGTTTCATGTCATGGACATCACCCTAAATTACAACCTCGTCTTGGGAAGAGCTTGGCTTTACCCTAATGGGGCAATCCCCTCCTCAGTACACCAAAAGATGAAGATCCCATGGAAAGGAGGAATTGCCATAGTGCTTGGAGATGGTGAAATTCTAGCGCCAGTTTGTGGACTAGAGGAAGGAGGAAGTGAGCTCCAAATGAGTGGCTTTGAGTTCATAAATATGGCTGACAATGGGTTGAAGGATGAAAGGTATACTATCGACTTGTTCCCTTATTGTAGTCATGAGGTGATTGCAATGATGAAGAATATAGGATACATGCCTGGTATGGACCTTGGAAAAGAAGGAAAATGGGTCGTCGAGTTCTCCAACATCAATATTTTCCTTGTTTTGATGACATGAACATGCATTCACATGCTAACGCATAAATGCCATAGTTGCTGCAAGGTAAGTAAAAGGTAAGTCATGCACTTGAAATCTTCATGCATTTGTGATATGATCTTGTTTTGCTGTTAAAGATGAATGTGAATACTTGGATGAATCACATGTTACTTGGATCTTTCCTTATGCTTATGCTTCTACCTTGATTTGATCACACATGTTGCTGCCTTGAATATGACGTGATGCCATGCTAGATGAATATTAGGATGAGGTGATGAGATGTAAAGGTATGCTATGATGTAATATGACGAATCATGTTCAGACATATGACACTAGGGTTTATGTTAATGCTTTGATGCCATGTTAGAGGAATGCTAGGGTTGTATATGTGTGGGTTGGTTTCTTATGCTTTATGGATGGCTATATATGTGTTTTGGGATGATGAAGCCATGTTGTATGCTTAGATGTATGCTAGTGTGTGTGTGTGAGTTAGAATACAAGTATTGAACATGATTCTATTAAGGTTAAGACGTAAGACACAATGTGGCTAAAATGACTATAAAAAAAAAAAAAAAAAAGCGTCGTGTCAGACTTTTGTGCCAAGAACCCCAAAAAAGGCAAAAATTGTAAAAAGGATTTTCTAGATGAAGATATTTTGGAGATCAAACTAGGGGCATGGAAGATGTATTTTGATGGAGCCGTGAACCAATATGGAAATGGGATAGAAGTACTTTTGATTACCCCTGATGGATCTCACATACCTTTGGCTGTCAAGTTAAACTCCAAAGCAACCAATAACATGGCAGAGTATGAGGCATGTATCGCCAGAATGAAAGCTCTCCAAGAGTTAGGGGTAAAGGAGGCCGAGGTCTTTAGGGATTTGATGTTGGTCATAGCCCAAGCATAGAAGTTGTGGAAGGTAAAAGAAGAACACCTAAAGCCTTACCAGCAATACTTGGAGGAATTAACCAAGACATTTGACAAGGTTGAATACATTATCATCCCTGGGACTCAAAATTAGTTCATAGATGCTTTGGCTACTTTAGCCTCCATGGTTAAAATACCCTAAGAAGTATAGATGTAACCTTTGGAAATTGAAAAAAGTTACTAGTTGTCACATAAGTTGAAGGGAGACTCGTCTGTCTTGGCCATAGAAGAAGACGAAGGCCCTTAGTATTATGACATCATGAAGTTCCTAAATTGGGAATTTATCTTGAAGATGTTGATAAGAAAGAATGTCGTTCAGTTTGGATAAAGGCAATGTAATACATCCTATGTGGAGGTCAGCTCTATAGAAGGTCTTATGATGGTGTACACCTTCATTGTCTAAAGAAAAAAGAAGCTGAAAGAGTTATGGAAGAAGTTCATCAAGGGATTTATGGTCCTCACATGAATGGGAGAATGTTGGCGAAGAACATCATAAGGATGGGATACTACTAGAATACAATGGAAACCGATTGTGTGGACCACATGAAGAGTTGCTGCGACTGCCAAACACAAGCAAACTTGAATCATGTACCACCTATTGAACTATACAATATGACCTTTACATGGCCTTCCTTAGTCTGGGGCATAGATGTGATTGGAAAAATAGCTCCTAAAGCCTCAAACAGACATGAGTACATCATAGTGGTGATTGACAACTTCACCAAGTAGGTAGAGGCAACCTCGTACTCTATACTGAAAGCCAAGCATGTGGCCTGATTCAAAGAGAACAACATCATCTACTAGTCTGGAGTACCACAAGAGATGATCCGACAATGGATCCCACTTCGAGGGAGAGGTCTGAAGGATCATGGGGCCATAGAAGCAGCCAATAAAAATATCAAGAACTTCCTAGCCAAGATGGTAGTGACATACAAGGACTGGGCCGAGAAGCTTCCGTTTACCTTAAAGGGTTATAGAACTTCTATCTGTGCATCAACTAGGGCAACCCCTTACTCTTTGGTTTATAGGAGTAACTCGGTGCTTCCCGTTGAGGTTGAGATACATTCTTTAAGAGTGTTGGTGGAAACCAAGGTCCTAGAAGAGGATTGGATGAGAGAAAGATATAAATAGTTAGCCTTGACAAATGAGAAGAGGATGAAAGCTCAATATCATGCACAGGGTTACCAAAAGAGGATTGCTAGGGCATTTAACAAGAAGGTGAAATCTAGAAACCTTAAGGAATGAGATCTAGTCCTAAAGGTTCTTAGAAATGACACTTTCGATCTAAGAGGAAAGATGAAGCCAAGATGGTCTGGGCCTTTTATCATTAAGAAGATAATGTCATGAGGCACTACAAGAATTACAGATTTGGATGGAGAAGAGATGCTTCACCCGATTAACATGGATAGGCTTTGAAAATACAACATTTGAAAAAGAAAAAGAATAGAAAAGCCTATTAGGTTGAAAACCTAAAAGGGCAACCTAGGCAAAAGTTAAGGCAAACAAACTCCACTAAGTTGAAAACCTGAAAAGGCGGTCTAGGCAAAAGACAGTGGAGAAGACCATGGTCATGGTGAAAATTCCCACAAGAACATCATGGGCAAAAGTTACATTGCACAGAAAAAAGAAAAAAAAAATAATAAGCAAAGATAATAAAATGGTTGATTTTCTTATTGCTCAAATTAAAAGATTATAAATTATTTTTATAGGAGATTTGGAACATTCCAATCCTTTATTAATTCAAATAAAAAGACATGGAATCATAAGTTTAGGAAAGTAAAATTTGGGACATATCATGGTAGTCTCTCAGTCCTCTTCCTTTTGTTGGACTTCATGTTGATAGGTCAAGAATGTATTGACATGTCAGGTAAATTAACCAATTAGTTAGCCAAGTAAATAAATTAAGTTAATTAACATACAATACTCGTGGTACTACAAACAAATCATCAAATAACTAAATGCAACAGAAATTAAATTTAACACGGGTGATTTGTTTACAAATGGGGAAAACCACTAAGAAAAAACCCCACCGAGTGAATTTAAGGTCACCACTCTCGAGAATTCACTATTATTAAAACAAGTGGTTACAAGTAAAGGAATCCCAGTACCTTATACTAACCTACAATTAAACCCTTACCCCAATGCACAATTGGACTTGTAATGTAATGACAATATCTCATTTCAATGCATAACTCCAAGTACGTGACAAACCAATTGTTGCATGGATTCCAGTATGTGACTAACACACCAACTTGAGAAGGATGTTGGCTACAAAGTTCTTCAGTTCATCCACACTATGAAGATCAAGAAGCTCTTTGCTTATAAAACCTTACGGCGTACAAACGCAACAACTTCTTCAAGTGAAAGATGAACTAGGACAATTTTTGTCTCCGGTCACAATATGAGTGCAACAACAATTGCAATAACCTTTGCATTAACTGAGATGACCCTTAAAATAATCCTTATATATGTCTAGGATTGTGAGAAAAGAAACCCTACACAAATAACTTGGATATGCATGAAAAACAAATCTAGAAATTTGAATTTTGTAATTCTTGATAGATATAGCTGTCTAGCTATTTGTCAAGCTTCAAATATTAAATCTCGATAGATACATCTGTCGAGCTTTAATGAACAGCACTTTTTCACTTGATTCTTGGACAGATTTTCATGGCTTCAATACTTAGACTTGAACTCTTATTTCTTGAAGTATTAAACACATCCTAGATTTACCTAATTACAAGTATAATGCATTTCGTCAAAGGATTCGCCAATTCTAAATGACGTATGTTCATAACATGTTCCACATATGTCCTAACACGTGTGATCTTTCTCTTCTCTATGGATTGCTTTCATATTAGTGGATAACCAATCCTTGTATCCCAAAGTTGGATGAAGAAACCGAGGAAAGTGGATCTCCTTATTCATTGCTTTTCGTGGCCAAGTCTTGTGGATTCTACCTAAGATTCTCTCAGTGAATGCTAGGGTATAGAAAGAACCATTGCCACAAGGAACCCCTTAAGAGTCACCAAATTGTCTTGCAATGTGACTAATAGGATAGTAAGAATAGCAGCGAAGCCCAACTAAAGGTACACAATTCTCCTTGAAACCACAGCTAGACATAGCCTCGATGCACCACCATTCTACCACCCATTGGACATCTGAGGAAGTGAGATGCTTCAAGAGTTCAATAAGCTTGGCAGGATCCATCTCTGTATTTGAGCTTGTGATCATAGTAATTTCTTGGCTGATACTAACTAGGAGCAACTGTGGGAGGGTAAAGCAATCTGAGCTTCTCATATAATCATATCTAAGGGAGAGAAAAAGAAAGCATGAGTGTTGAGTGGGAAAATGAGAGATAGAAATTAAAAAACAAAAACAAAAAAAACAAAAAACAAAAAGAGAGAGAAATATTTAAAGATGATACAAATAGCCCCGATGGGTTGAAAACTGAAAGGCAATCTGTGCAAAAATTAAAGGAATCCCGCTAGATTGAGAACCTAGGAAAAAATCTGAGATTACACCTATAGAAGAAGGGGACTCCCCACAAAGAATGTTGCTTCCTCCTTATGAATAGCATCCAAACCATTGAGGGTTTCAGCCAAGATAATGGCTATTGGGCTCCCACTCCCTAGATTCTTGACCATATGAAGGATTCCTAGATCTACACGAGGTGTCACATGTACCAAAAAGAACCTTGTAAGGATGCAAAAGCAAAAAATGTTGAGATGATGGGAATGCTATGCTCCAACCCAAAGGACATCCATCTTGTAGAAAAACTTGAAAACCATGAAGGCATTCAATTTGTTGGACCTGCACCATCTCTTAGCTATAGCTAGAGGAACCCCCAAGAGTTGATGTGATAGGTCAGAAAGATCTTCCTCAAGAGTAGGAAGAATGATAGCACTGAAGTCATGCTCACCTATGATTGCACCAAATTCTTCAAGAGTAGGGCATAATTCAACTCCCTTGAATTGAAACAAATGCCAAGTAGGGATCCTAAACTCAGTGGTTGCATGTAGAAGAGGCTTATTCACTTTGATTTGATAGAAGAAAGAAATACAAGAAAGCCCAAGAGGGATAAAAGCATCTTTGAAGTTGAGATTAAGCTTATTAATCCCACCGAGAACTCTAAAGGAGTGAATTTTGCCATTGGGGACCTTACAGAATGTTTCCTGGGCTTATGATACATTTTATGAAGGTTTGGAAGCCTCTCACGGCTGTTTTATAATGAAGGAAGTTAGTCTTTTTTTTTTTTGGCAACATGTGCACGCATGGTCCAAGATGTGCATGCATGGCCAATGCCTGTGTACGTACACACGCACATGCGAGCGTAGGTTCATTAGGGTTTCAGATTCCCTTCCCTATTTGGAGTGTGATTTCCTTACCAAGGCTTCTCTCATGACTCCTATAGGTTAAGAGATTACTTAAGACAGATTCAAGCTCAAACTTTCATGCATCAAAGCGGAAAAGAAAAAGAAGAAGCAAGATGATATAAGATGCATACATATCCAAATATCCCATAAGTTATAGAATAAGTACATGTCCTAAAATAAAAACAAAAAATATAAAGATGTTCTTTAAATGCAACCCAATGTTTCAAACAAAATCTAAAGTGTGGAGGATAATGCTAAGAAGAAACGAAAAAGATAAGAATTGGAAAAATGCTATATTGTGTCTGTCTTTGTGTGTGTCTAAATTGTATGAGCATCATCGATAGTGCCTCTTCCTCGGCCGATAGCTCGAAGTCATCTCACGGTCATCACCATCATTGTCATCATTATCATCACTCAAGTAGGCATACTCTCCAAGCCTATAAATCTGCTTAGAATACTCAGTCACCTCTAGCTTGAGGTTCCCAGCAAGCCAGACAAGCTCCTTGTGCTCCACCACAATGGGCTAAATTTGAAAAGAAGACAGTATTAAGACAAGTCTAAGGAATGCGAGAGAGAAAGAAATGCAAAGGAAGAAAGAGAAGGATTTTAAGAACTCACTACTCGTGTACTCGAAGGGAAAGGATAACCCATGACATTTGGGTTATGTCCCATAGGATGCTCCCGAGCAAAGCAATCAAGACCATAGGTATAGATCGACCAAGGCAAGTAGGGAGGGTCAACAGGGCCACCTGTAGCAAGACCAGCCACCAGGACATGATTAGCACATTTGAATATCATCACATGCACAAAAGCAAGATAAAGAGAAAGGAAAGTGGAAAGAGAGAAGATACATACTCCAATGGGAAAGGAGGGCATGAGACGAGTCTTACTAAACTTATCATAGTCAAGGTCACCCAAGAGCCATTTTGCGTAGGGTATGCCATTCCTCCATAACTAGTACCCAACATTCATCAAGAAGAGTAGGGCAAGTATGAAATGGAGAGGATCCATCAAAACCTATGGTGTATCCTCACCAACCAGTTGACAAGAAACCCTCTCAGCTAAGTAGAGGACCCTTAAACTGGCACCTTTCAAGGGTTGCATGATCCTAGAAGAGATGATGGCAGCCGCCTCCAAGTCCAAATCTGCAGCAAGAAAAGCACCCACCAAGGACTCTAAGCAATCTGCAGAAGCATACATGGCTGTTGAGATGAGCCCGAACTAAAGAGAAGCTCCTCAAATCCACCTCCGCTCCACAAGTAATGAGACCATAGTTCATGACCTAAAGTTGCAAGATACTGTACAGTTTGCAAGACAATAGTTTGCAAGGGAGAAGATTGACACAGTTTGCAAAAGCATGGAATGCAGTTTGTAAACCTAGATGACGTGAGAATAAATACAGTTTGCAAGAGTAAGAAGTACATACTTGTAAAGCTACATAAGAAAAGGAAGAGGGTCTAACCTCAATTAGATTCGAAGGCCTGACTAACTGGTGTCGAGTCCCCCGGCTGAGTGTGTCCAAGGATGAGTACAGGTAGGCAAGCTAAGCCCAACCCCAATTTGCCTCTCGAGCTTTTCCAAAGTCATAGAAGAGAGCCAACCACCTTAAGGACACTGTCTGCATTCTGTTGGCGAAGAGATACACCCCTAGTATATACAATAAGAATGCCCTAGTCCTCTAAACATAATCATCTGGCGTCGCTTGAGAATAAGGCCTATAGTTCGCTTCCAAATCAAAATAGCAAATGCTCTCGCTCAAGTACTTACGCCCCAATAGGTCTATGCTCAACTGAGTACTTGATTCGCCCTCTAGATCAATGAAGGGCCCATCACACCGAAGATCGATCATCTGGTGGAAGTCATGAGGAGTCACTATCATCCCCTGATCAGTAATGTGAAAGGTGTGAGTAATGTACCACCACCTCTCAATCCATGTCTACATCGGGATGTCGCTAGCGAAACTCTCTAGAAGTAAGCAAATAATAGGCTTAAAGCCAGCTGTGCGTACAAAGGCCTTTGTGTCCTCTGTCAAGCCCTATACCAAGAAATGATGCAATTGGTATAGCCCTTACCCTTGAAAAAGGGCAAGACCTGCAAAAAGATGAAAAGAGAGAATGAGAATCACAATTGGATAAGGAAATAGGTGAAAAAAGGTCAGGATAATAAAAAAAAATAAGTTTCTGAATACCAATATGCACACGCAAGTCCCTTGTATAAGTATGCAGGGTCCCTACATGCTTGTGCATGCTAAGGCATGCGTCTGTATGAACTGATGAACACGGACACGTACGCATAAAGAGAGTATGCACACGCATGAACACTGGTTGCGCAAGCATGCACGACATATGCTCACACATGGACACAGACTGAGGAGTTCTTTGACAGCCTCATCCCACTATTGATCAAAACTCATCCTAGGCATGTTCCTACCCCTCCTAAGGCACCAGGTTCTCATCTAGACCCATCCCACAACAAAACCCAAGCATTTTAAGGTCTAAAAACATATTAAAATGGAAGATCAAAGCAAAAATAGAAAATGAGAAAATTTTGGAATACTTACCAATCTAGCTCGTGCACCCTCTAAAGGATGGTTTTATGGACTTATGGACTGTAGATCAGTGGAAGAGACTTTATTAGCCTTATGGCTCCATCTCAACATGTAAGGTTGAAGACTTTGCCGGAAATCACGTAAGAGGTTTTCTTGGTTTTGGAAGAATTTGAGAGAGAAAGAGAGAGATGATGAGGGATGAGAGAATGAGGAAGAGGCAAAGAGTTTTGTAGAGAGAAAATGGAAGTTGAAGAGTTAGAGAGAAAATTAAAAGTTAAGGATGATGAAGAGGAATGAGAACAAAAAGAAATGATTGGTAACCGCTGGAGAAAAATGAAGAGGTGGGAAGGCATTTGATGACTAAACTACATGTAGTTTAGGCCTCCCACTAAACTACGTGTAGTTTAGCAAAAAATAAATTTAGAATATCCCCAGTGGACCCTAGAGGGTGGGAAATGCAAGAGAAAAATTCAAAAATGCACCCAAATGACATAAATACCCTCAGCAGGTTAAAAGACACAAGGATTCTCAAATCATCCCTAGTAGATTAGAAGGATCAAGAACATCCCCTATTGGATTGAAAATTTCTAAGGAAACTCCCCTGTGAGCTAAGATGAATAGCCAACTCCCAGCAAGTCACAAAATTTTTCCCCAAGAATCATCAAAGGCTCCCCCATGGATCCAAAACACCAAGACAACTCCCCTCAAGGGTTGTGAAGAAAAGAGTTTTCCCCAAGGAGCTGAGAATTACCGAGAAAACTCCCTCGTGAGTAGAACTAACATAAGCTCCCTGATGAGTCATAAAAGAGAAGAAGAATTTTCCCCAGTAGGCTACACATCATCAAGAGACTTCCTTGTAGGTCAAAAATTACCAAGAAGGCTCCTTTATGAGTCACTAACACACACTCCTCAGCAAGTCATTTTCCCCAATGGATCATACATCACCAAAGACTTCCTCGTAAGTCAAAACCGCCAAGATTGCTACCATACTTGTGCACATATCCCACAATAATTGAATTTGCTGGCACAAATCCTAGACAAGTTAAGAAAGGAAGATTGTAGAACTTGAGTACATATCCTTTTTGGAATTGAAAATGTACATTAGAATTAAGGCAAGAGCCACCCAAAATAGAAGAGACTGAGATAGAGATAGAAGTCACACAGAGGCAAGAGCCTCACTAGATCAAAAGAGATTGAGATAGAAACAAAAACTACCTAGAGGCAAAAGCCACCCAAAGAAGTTTGAGACAAGAGCCTCAAATGGACACCATAGAGATGTATCCTTTTAGGTCGTTAGAGCATCTTGTTTGTTTGGTTGATGGTTGAGACCGTTGGCCATGTTTGTTTTTCTTTTTTACTGACTCTAGGATAGTGAGTCACTCAACTTTTGCTTGCAATTGGCAAAACAAGTTCTTGGATAGTGAATCTATCGTTGCTTATTTTCGGAGCAACAAAGGTGGGAATTCGGACATCCGAATCCCAGGCAACTCTGTGGAGTTGCACTCTGCCCCATGTATGCATGTTGTTTGCTGTGTGCATAGGTTGGGCTCGAACTGTACATCGAAACAAATTTTTTTGTCTCATATTCTTTTGATTTCGTTAGCAAAGATTATGAATTAAAAAAGGGGTATCTGTAGACATCGCATTTTATACCCCTTTTGACTCGGGCCCCTATTCCCCAATGATGTTAGAATTTTAAAGCCTATGGTTGGTTTTGGGCTTGATCATATGAAAATTGACTTGAAGAAAGTGTTTATGGAAAATATAACTTATTTTTAGACCACGCAAACAAAGATTGAGACATGTTACATATGAGTAAACATGGCAAACTCCAAAGTTTAGTACTCATCAGAGTCCAAACGAGTGAAAAAATTCCTTAGGGGCATTTTATCAAACACCTAATATGCACAAAATAAACCTATATGATGAAAAATGCGTGAACATATGAAAATATGTCTCAATACATGTTATAAATGCCACATGGGGCCAACTTACACATCAACAACACAAATGGGACAAAGCCCAATCAACAAAATTGAAAGAAAAAAAAATAGCAAAAATTAAGTTTTCCCCAACTCCCATTCAAAATAAACCCAACCCTAGGTTTTAAACAATCTAGAACATAATCTAAGGAATTGAAAGAGTAAAAGTGTTAGAAATACCTTAGAGTAGTCTTAGAATAGAAATCCAAAGAAGTTTGGTTGAGCTTTTGAAGAAATTTTGAGTTTTGGGGAGAGGGAGTTGCAAGGAGCAAAAGACAATTTTTTTGAAAACTGACATTTTGAGCCCTTTAAAAACTGACTTTTCACGCATTTCGTGAGTTAGTGACTCACGAGCCATTCGTAGCTGAGCTGTGAAACTCTATGCCTATTTTTGAAGTAATTGAAATTTCTTCATTTTCATTTTTCGGGTCAGGCTTGAGTCACAAAGCACTCGCAGATGAATCATGAAACTCTCTGCCTGATTTTTCAAAGGGACTAAATTTTCATGTTTCATCTCACGACCTGGATGGTACTGCATCCACTTGTGAAATAAGTTGCAAAATTGCCAAACACTAAGTTTTTCTACACAAAAATTTTGGCTTTTTGAGAAAAACATTCAAAACAAGAGTGAAAAAAAAAATCAATTCAAAAAAAATAATAAAACACTCAAAAATCTTTTTGGTTTGATCAATGAGAAATTGAGCATACACACATCACATTTAAGCATGTACAATCACACAAATGAAATAGATATTCATTAAACATTAGACTTGTGTGTTGTGTGTGAGTATCAATTATGAATTAGTCCATAGTGTAGCACGAAGCTTCAATGATCAATTCAATCAAGTCATACACAAATAACACGAAGTCAAGAGACCTATCTCATGAATAGAAATTAACGTATATAACTCCTCACCAAAGTGTTTACTTGATTGAAAGCTTTTCATTTGGCTTCCATTTTTATACGTTTTGGTCCATACAACTCAATTTTTGAGCGATAAGCCTTTGTCTTTGGCATCATACAACTTGAATACATTTTGCTCCACCTTTTCCTAGTCTAATGAGTTTTCAAAGCAAGGCTTTTTCAGGTTTTTCTCTTTTTAGAGATTGACGTTTGAAGAGCTTTTTGACTAGAAATTAAATGTGAGGAGATATAAAAGAACAAGTCTACGCATGTATCAAGATCAATTAAGACCGTTGGCTAGACATTCATGACAAGTTTGAAGATATATTTACAACAATCAAACATAGATTTTTAGATTTCATGCCATTCAATATAAGTGCATACATAACAAGCTAAGCTTGTAAATACACTATACCATTATCACGGAGGTATTAGGCCAAATGTAACATGTGATGTGACACAACACAAACAATCAAACTTTTGGATTTTATACTTTTTGTGTGATTTTGAATTTTTTACTCACACAAAACAAAAGCAATAAAGTAAGATCAACAAAAAACAAACTATTAAATAAAAAGCAATTAAAAGAAACACGCTAGAGGGGTAGCTTGACAACTAAAAGAAGATGCACATGAGAGCATGCATAACATTGGAAATATTAATGCATGGACATGGTAGAGTAATTATGCATGAGTACCCTTCTATTTAATAGAAGAAGTACGTGCAACATACCTCTCAAACCTCGGGGTGAAGTTAGCTAGGCACAATGAAATGCTATTAAGCATCTCCATGTCATCCCTAATAAGGTGTCATCCCTAATAAGGTGTCCTCCATTGTCTTCCTTGGCTTGCTTTCCTCTTAGCTTCCCCTTTTCAATTCCTTGAGCGCTTTGAAGATCGACTCTTTTGAGAGCATGAAGCTTGAAACAATTTGGTCTTGTATGCCCACGAATGCCACAATGATGGCAAAAATGCTTCACTTGAGGTCATTTTTTATTCTTAGGCAATGATTTCCCTTTTGCCTTAGATGTTGCCGCAACAGCTTTCTTCTCAACAATTGGACTCTCAACATTGGGCTTCTCCACAACCTTTGCTGATACAAACTTCATCTCCCTTTTTGGTTTAGTACTTGAACTACCTTCACCAATGTAACCCAATCCGATCTTGTTTAAAAAGGACTTTTGAGATGTAAGCACATTGTTAAGCTTCTTGGTTATGATGTGCTCAACTTTTGCATTTGCTTGGATTACCTCTAGTTCAAGAAATTTGATTTTAGAATAAGCATTCAGCAGTTCTTCTTTCAAATTCTCAACTTCATACTTAGCATCTCTAGGTTGCAAAATAGTGGATTTGAGATCTTCTTCGATTCTCTTCATCTTTTTAACCACACTCTTTGCTACTTTGGCATATTTTCCACAACCCTCAAGCAATGCATCATAAACAACTTGAAGCTTCTTACCACCTTCATCAAGGTATTCTTCTTCATCATCAGTAGCTTCAACATCAGTGTGCTCACTGAGTTCCTCATTAAATTCTTCTAGTTCTCCCTTTATGTCCACGGAGGTAATTGCCATAAAGGCAGAATAATTTCCATCACCATCACAACTATCTTCCGAATCTGAAATTGAGCTCTCGGATTCACTAAGGGTGGTTGTTAACACCTTACCCTTCCTTCTCAAATAATTCAGGCACTTCCTCTTCAAATGACCAATCCTATTGCATTCATAGCAAACGATTCCTTGAGATTATGATAACTCTTTGTAGACATTGCATTTTGTACCCCTTACAACTCGAGCCCCCGTTCCCTGATGATACTGAATTCTAAGACCCAAGGTTGGTTTAGGGCCTAATCAGATGTTAAATTGACTTAAGAAATGTTAAAATAAAAACATAACTTTTAATGAGAAAATAAATCTATTTTTGGAAAAATAAGGCCAAGGAAATTCTCGCTATGCACATGCAAGAATCGGCCTGCGCACGCAGGCCTGATCTTGCGCATGCATAGCAAATTCCAGAAACCTAAACAATGCAAGTTTTCTGTATTAATGTTGAGGTTTGGAACGAATCCCACATCGTTTGAGAGTTGTTCCAAACCCCTATTTTCACACTATAAGTAGCCTTACATAGTATATTTTCAAAACACACAGAAATCTCACGGGAAAATACTAGGATTCACTAGAAATAGTGAATCAAAGATGGAGTTTTTCACAAAACATTCTCAAGTCAATTTTGTTTTGATTAGGGTCTTTTCTACCCTTGATATTTGAGTTTACGATTACTAATCACTCTTTTTGTTAATTGTAAATGGATTTGATTAAGGGGAATGGTCAAAAATAAATCTTGAAGGGCTTTTCTTTGAGGTATAGTTCTAAAAATTTTCTTTCATTTTTTTAAGTTTAATTCTATTTTTTTTTTCCTTTTCTTGTTTTACGTTTTAATATTTTTAGGTAGTTTAGGTTTATGTAGTTGTATGTTTTAAAAGCATTTTAGGTTGTTAGAATTTATGCTTCGGTGTTCTGCCCTGTTTATAATGTTTTAGGGTTTCTGGGCAGAAACTCACATGCACATAATCTTGCTTGCACATTCAGGCTTGATTATGCGCATGTGTGCTTGTTCATGAACTTGCCCAGAAACTCTAAATTTTATTTTGCTATTTTTGTTTCTACTTTCACGTGTATGTTTCTGCTTGGCCTTTTTTCCATGTTTTTATGCTTTCAAAGCTTCTATCTCACATGTTTATTTGTTTGCTTGCTCTCACATGTTAGAATTAGGGTTTACCTTATTTTGTTTTGTTTGATGTTATGAACATACATTCACATGCTCATGCTTAATGCCATAGGTACTGAGCTATTGCAAGGTAAGTGAAGGTGAGTCATGCATTTGTAATGTACATGCATTTGTGATATGATCTTGATTAGGTTTGAGGTTATGATTGTGATATTGATGCCTTGGATTATGACATGTTTTTGGCTTTGCTTCTGCCTTTGATCTTGATGATCACTTGTTTCTGCCTTGGATGGATATGATATGATGCTATGATATGATATGGTGATAGGGTTGTGTTGAAGCATGATTAGATGTATAACTAGGGTTTATGATATAATGAATGCCTTGAAGCCATGACATGTATGTCATATGAATGTCAAGAGATGCCATGTTAGACAAATGTTAGGATCCATGATTTAATGAGATGCATGATTAGATGAATGTTAGGCCTTGGTTGATTGCCATGATAGATGTATGTTTAGGTCTTTTGGGATGATTGATGCCATGTTGATTGTTAGACATATGTTAGCGTGTGTGTGAGTTAGATACATGTTTTAAGTATGCCTTTAATAGGGTTAAGACATAAGACACAATGAAGGGAAGCCAACCTTAGGGTTGGGCAGTTTTGGGTGCTTAACACCTTCCCAAGACCGTACCTTAAATCTAAACCCATATCTCTGGTAGTAAGATCAAAAGGTCCTTCCTCGAAAGAACACTATATATATGGTTCCTAGACCATTGCAAAAACTAGGTGGTGACTCCTATCCATTGTGTCCGCACTCTTTAGCATCCTTCTTCTTGAAATCTTTCTTGTCATTCTTGAAGGATGAAGATTTCCCCTTGCCAAACGACTTCACATTATTCTTCATTTTTCATAAATTTCTAGAAATTCTTTGCAAGGTAAGCCACCTCTTTCTCAACATCATCCAAGGACTCACCGGCTCACTCATTTATCATCTTAAGAGCAAGGGACTTACTACTTTTGTGAGATGGCAGCCCAAGCTCATAAGTTTGAAGTAAGCCAACAAGTTCCTAAATATTGATGGTATCCACACACCCTTATTGATAGCACATAAGAAAGCACGTGTACATACTTTCCAAAATGCATAATTGTTCCCATTGAAGAAGGGAGGTGCATTAAGGGATTGAGATCAATCCATCTCAAACTGGGCCTAGGATCACACAAAGATAATCGAATCTAAATATATGTACCTGCTCTGATTTCAATTGAAAGCTTAAATAGTGTAAAATACTATTGCTTGTTTAGACTCCTAATTTTAAACTTACGGCTAGATTGCTTTTACCCTACTTAACTAAGTGCGGAATAAGAGTAAGTGTAACACAATGAGGCCAGGACTCTCTAAAGCATATGCATATAATAGACAATAAGTTTAAAGTATAAAAAGTAAGGGAAAAGAGATGCAAACAATGAGATAACACTGAGAGGTGTTATCAAAGAGGAAACCAAAGTACTCAGCAAAAAACCTCTCTGTGGCCCTCCAAGCCAAAATAATCCATTAGTCAATAAAGTTGAAGTACAAGGATATCAATAAGATCCTCCAAGCCTAACGTACCCAATGTACTTAAACTCTCCGAGTTCCAACTCCTAACGAACTTCATCGAGTATTGTCTTCACTAGTTAATCAGATTCCGCAATTAGCTCAAAATTGCATTCGCCAATCGATGGTTTCTTCCAATGCTTCTCATAAGTACCAAAACTTCTCTCAACACTCAGATTGGGTGAGGCAAGTGTTTGGGCTAAGAACCTCTTAAGGATTTGTAATTGGAGAGGTAAAAGTAGAGGAAAACTATGAGAAATTGTGTAAATGATTATGGGTTTACAATCTTTAACTCTTAAGTGTATTGCTAGGGTTTTCTCTCTAAAAGTCTACTTACAATTTTGTGGGTAATGTGGGCTTATATAGTGTGTGTAAAAAAATGAGGAAATTACTCTTTAAAATCGTTCAAGCAAAGAGTTTCGCGGGTCACTCACGGGTTGGCCAAGTCGCGAAGTGACTAGCGAAATACAGTTTGACAAAAAACTGTTCAGATTTTAGAATATGCTTCTCACGTGGCCTTTTGTAGGTTGTCCAATTGTAAGCTAGTCACGATTAAGTCGTGAACTTCATTGTCTTCACAATTCTTCACCCAACTCTCACACTCAATTCTTACATTAAATCCCACAAACATACAGGGAAATGATTGAACAAAATACAATCAAATTTGATACGGAATTAAATCCAACAAAAACATAGTTTTAATTCACAACTTTACAAAATTTGTAATAGCCATAACATCACTCAAACATTTGTAGGCATTTTTTTATAATAGGGTGAGGCCTTTTTTAAATAAATGAGTAAAACCATTAAATATTGAGGGTCATGGACCTAAGCCTAAGTTGCCTACTTGTATAGGCACTGATCACACAGTAACGTGTTGATGGATCTCATGGGAGTAGTTTGTGGTGGTTTTGTGCAATGGTGACGGTTTACAGGCTTGTGGTGATTTGTTTGACAGGTCTATGTGGTGGTTGTATTGTGACTTGTGAGTGTGCTAAGAAGTTTTGGCCAAAAACGAGGAAAGGGAAAGGAGACGAGAGAGGGAGAGAGGAAAAAAAAAAAAACAAACAAACAAACAATTTTTACTAATGTATGCTTCAGAAAAAAAAAATTATAGGAAAATGAAAATGCGGCTTGACTTTCTTGATAATTTTTTTAATTTTTCATAAAACAAATTTTTAAAATAAATTATTTAAGTATGCTATAAAGGCATACATTAACTGGACTATTTTTTAATAAGTTTATTTGAATATAAGTTTGTTAAGAAAATTAGAAAAAGAAAAAAAAATGTTTGGGTTAGATTAACTAAATCGTGTAGAAGGTAATTAATGTAAAGGCTGTTTAACTAACCCATGAAAATTCCTTTTGAATCACTTAAAAAAAAAGGGTCAAGTACAAAGAAGTTAGGAATGGACGAAAAGACAGTGTAAGTTGGACCGGAGATGTCCCTTATGGGTAACATAAAGACAAAAACCAGTAGATTCCTTACACGTGACAGCCGTCAAACAACACTCTTCTTCTTCACTACGTGGTGGAACCCACAAGGAGAAGGGTTACTCATGATGTCCAGCTGTCAGCATCATAGACAATGAAATTTTCCTGAGTTGGGTGTTGGCATCAAAATCCTTCTCTCTTCGGTTGGGTGATAATCATGTACCTGCTGTGCTGGGGCTGGGGCTGGGACTGAATTGAAGAAGATGAAGAAGCCGTACATTAATATTCATTCATGGACCCCCCCCACTCCCACTGCAGCCCCCTATTAATTTCTTATTACCCTCTATGAAATCAATTATAATTAGTTATGATCGCACATCTTTGGTGTGATGGTTACTTCACAAGTATAAGTGTTTGTGAAGTATAGGAGGTAAGGGTCGGATTTTAAGTTTTCAGGAGAGAATTTCACACACATATACACTTATATTAAACTATATTAGAATTCTATTTTGTATAAAAAAATTATAATGAGTTATTATATACAAAATAAATAAAATTTCGTCTTAATTATTATTAAAAATGCTGTTGAATTTTATTATTATTATTATTATTACTATTATTATTATTTTGTATTTGTATTTGTAATATTGTTCTTTTCCTCTATGCTATTACTAACTAGTGCAATATATTGCTGGCAGTCTCATCTCTTATTATTAGGAAAACTGGATTCATTCACAAAACCATACTTCCTTGGCTTCTTCTTATGCATTTCAGAAGTTTCCCTTGTCATTTTCGTCCTAACATATATATTTGGCATGGGATTACAATTAGCACATCCGGCAAAACCAAAGGAAAAAATACAAATATATTGCTTTTTCTAAGTAAAAGATAGAGATTAAAACTAGTCCGTGCCTAGCTATGAATTATTTATATATGTTCCCTTTTTATTCTTTTTCTTTTGTCCTCTACTTTTGTATGTTTGGAAATAATTTCGTGCCACCAATAAGGGTGATGAAGACTTTTGCTAAAGTGTACCTATCATATTGATCACAAACAAGACTTAACTGGCCTGGTCACTAGGATTTAGGATGTTAAAATAAGCTTCCTACCATTTACATTTGGATGTGATCCCTAGCTAGCTAACTTTGTGACTAGTGTCGGTTATCCGTTATTTAGAAGATTTAAAAAAAAAAAAAAAAATCTTAATTATGGGATTCCTTTTTTATGCTTTTCTTTACTGACTAATCATTTCTTCCTATATAGGAGACAAAAGAACCACTTAATTACCCCTTATGGGAAACTCATAACATTTTTTAACCAACTATAATAACTAATGAATTCTTAAGAGTTTTGTAAATTAGTGGCATAGTATGCATGATCTCCTTTGTTAGGAGAATCAAGATTCAAGTTTTCTCTCCTCCAGTGTACTATCAAATTATCAACCAAAATGATTCTCAAAAAAAAAAAAAAAAAAAAATTATCAACCAAAAAAAAAAAAAAAAAAAAAGACCACAGTATTCAATTAAATCATTGAAAATACTCATTCTCTGTTTCTGCATACAAAGTTAGAGAGCAAAAGGCTTTTTCACGTGGGTTATACTTTAAAGAGAATATGTTGAAGTTATTAGTAATTTTACAATAGAAAATATTACAAAGTAATAATGAATGTAATTGGTACAACTTTAACAGAATAATAAAGAAATGTTTGAATGAATATTATGTAATTGGTGATAGCATTTTGTAAAGCTTATATAGTAAAGTTTATAGTATCTCTAGTATTATTCATCTTAAAGATGTAACTAATGTTTACATATTATTGGTTTATTGATGAGTAGGCCCTAATTTTAGGGGGTAAACTATAAAATCTTAATCAATTACTATAATTTTTCACACAAACTTAGATATAAGCCACTAGGTTGACAAAGAATTCTTCATTTGATCCTTGTTAGAATTATTATTGAAATTGTGAGTGAGAGACAAAAAAGAAGAAGGTGGAAGTACAATTAATGTGGTTCGAATTGACAACTTATGTCCATAATAGAAATCTCCTAATCTTACTGAATAAAATTGTGTTACAAACATATAATAGACCCCAATATTGTAGTGTGTCTATATATCCAATTAAGAATAGCTAACTCTAGAGTAATTGTAGAACTATATATAACACGTGGCCAATAAATTGGATTAAGATTACTTTGCTTGCTCTTATAAGTATAAGAGCTTACAATAAATTTTGGTCTCTTTGAGTTATAAATTTATAATATCTCTAACATTCCTGATTTTCTGTTTGTATTTGCTTAAATCTTTCTGAATTTAAATTGTTCACCAAGTATCATGTTGTAGATAATTTTTAACTGAATCATTTTTTTTTCACTCCCAGCAATAGATGTTCTAAAGGACATGGTACAAGTCTCGTATCTTTCATATCTATATAAGAAAACAGTAGAAATCATTACCAATCTTGAGCTGAGTCCTTATGCAATAGGAAACAAAAAAGCAAAAAAACAAAAGAAAAAGGACAAATGCTAGCATTAGAAACTTCATCATTTCCTTACCGAGCTCAGTTTTATCATTATCATCTGGTCTTCTTTATTGGGTCGTCATCATGATCTAAATTCTTGTCAATGTTCAGGCTTTTCTTGTTTTTACTTTTTACTATTTATTTTTATTTTTATTTTTATTTTTATCAGAATTAAGCCTTGCTCGCTTGCTTGTAATTCTATATGTTTTATGATAAAATGTTTGCTTAGCAAGTTTAAACAGTAAGTTTGTCGATCATAATGTTTGTTCTGTTTTAAATAAGTTTTTTTTTTTTTTTTTTTTTTTGAGAAAAAGGAGAATGAGGAACTGAGCTTTGTATGTATCAGTTTAAAATACTAAAAATTAGTTGAGCCATAAAAATATGTCCATTTAGACTATGTATGAAAGTATAGCACGGAAGTATGCCAGGTCTAATTAGTAACTTATGGCTTGTTTGGAAGTTTAGAGAGGGAGGAGAGTAGAGAGAAGGGGAGTAGTGGGGAGGAGAGTAGAAGAGAATAATTCACCTCCACCTTATTTGGATGTTTTTAAAATTAGTAAGGGGGAAGGAAGTAATTAGCCCTTCCCCTTGTGTAATTTTGTTAATATAATAAGGATAAATTAAGTAATTTACTTGGTCAATAGTTTATGTACTCTACTCTCCCTCCAAATCTCTCCAATTTAGGGGAATTAAAATTGGGGGGTTAGAGGGAGTCCAAACTCCTTCAAACTCCTCCAAGCCCCTCCCCCTCATTCTTTAAAAAACTTCCAAACAAGGTAATTGCATTACTCTCCCTCCCTCTACTCTACTCCACATCCTTTTTTAAACATCCAAACATGCCATTAAGTAAATTTTTAAGACATTGTACAGAAGTCTCAAAGTGTGGGTCAATAACTGATTTTAAAAAATAATAGTTGATTTTTTTAAAAAAAAACTGATGAATTACGTAGTCTTTTCTCTATCCCAAAGAAGACCACAAAATTGTGGTCCAATAAAATTGAAATAATAAATTTTTTTCACACAAAAAAAAAAAAAAATGATATGAGTTTGTCAAATCATCATTGGCGAATAATTTTCTCAAATAACTTGAGGCTTCATTTTTTATATAGTCTCTCATGCTAAGCTGTCAACATTAACCATCCAATTTTCCATATGACACACACTAAAAATCTCTCTCTCTCTCTCTCTCTCTCTCATACCAAATCAAAACTGAAAATTAGATTCAACTTTCTGTTACCATGCATTTTTTTTTTTAATTATTAAGTACATTGGAATCATGGTATTTGATTCTTTAAATAAAATCAATTTTTTTATTACTATTAATTCAGCGCGTTATGTGTTGAATCCGGCTTTACTTGGACATATTAGGCTATTAATGATTCTATATATTGTTAAATAAAATTGCAATAGCACCTTTGATAAATTAGATTCCACTAATATGCTCTACGATTTAACATATATTTTATTTTTATCATATTTTAATTCATATTGTAAATTAATAGTTTCTCTTTTATTTGTTAGTGTTTTTTTAATTGTACATGTGTATTAGCAAATATCAATTTGGATATGAGAGAGAGAATTTCAAATAGGATATTTTGATAAATTTGTTACGGGAAATATAAAAAAAAAAAAAATATGTTTAATTATAGGGGTTTTTATTTTCCTGGAAAAAAAAAAAAGAAAAGAAAAAACAATTGAATTTGTAACTGATCAAGTTCCTAAGAGATTTTTTGTGGCTGAAAGTAATTGAGATTGAACCATTAGTATCGAATAGGACAACTGTTTGAATTTTGAAGTGTAAAGCAAACTTCAACTTTGACGAGTTTCATATTTTTTTGGAACCAAGTTTCTCTTTAAACTAATTTGAAGAGAAACTCTTCAAACTTATCATATATTTCTTTTTTGGGTGTGAATTTTGAAAATCTAACCATTGAATTTCATGTTCCTTATGTTCTTAACATATATATCAAATTTTGTTCAAATCAAATATTATTTACTATTTGATCAATTAACTTATTTTTTATATACAATTTAATTTAGATTACAAAAACTTGAAATTATAATATTTATTTGATGACATAGCAATTGATATTTGATTTTCTTGAAATTTTATAAGCATTAAGGATATAATAAGAACATGTAATCTAACGGTTAAATTTTCAAAATTCACACTCAATATAAATATATATGATTAATTTGTAAAGTTTCTCTCCAAACTTTTGTTCTTTTTTTGGGGCAGGGAAGGAAGGAAATGCTTGCTTTACTAGACTCGCTTCTATATTTCCCCTCTCCCAAAATTAATGGAGATATTTTCAACATTATAATGCATGGAATTTAGACATCTATTTTGGCCCGTGATGTAACCTAGATACTGAAATTCATAGTTTAATAAATTAAAGTGTGCACTGCAGACCACACTTCGACCAGGAAACACAAGCTGATCATGAAAAGAAAAGAAAAAAATATAAAAAATGTGCCACGATTTTTCTTTTTCTTGTTCTATACGATTAAGGATAATATGATTAGTTCCTCAGAAAAGAAGGGATAATATGATTATGATCTAGCCCCATCAAATTTCAAAAAAAAAAAAAAAAAATCGGTTTATTCTTTCTTTATTAAAGAATATATTTGTTTTTTTTTTTAATTTTATTGGGAATATAAAATTGGTTTTTGACTAGTCTTCGATAGTATTATTGGGTTAGAGAAATGAGGAGGAAATGATAGTGTGGGTCCGGTTTAGAAAATCGTGCGATTTGATCGCGGTTTGAGAAATTCACAGTAAAAATATAATTTTCGGTTTTTTTGTGATTAAAGAACTATTTTAAGAAGCAGTTTCTGTTTAACCCGATCGGATCATACGGTTCGGTCCGAATTTTAAAACCTTATGGCATGTTTGGATGTTTAAAAAAGGATGGGGAGTAGAGTAGAGGGAGGGAGAGTAATGCAATTACCTTGTTTGGAAGTTTTTTAAAGAATGAGGGGGAGGGGCTTGGAGGAGTTTGAAGGAGTTTGGACTCCCTCTAACCCCCCAATTTTAATTCCCCTAAATTGGAGAGATTTGGAGGGAGAGTAGAGTACATAAACTATTGACCAAGTAAATTACTTAATTTATCCTTATTATATTAACAAAATTACACAAGGGGAAGGGCTAATTACTCCCTTCCCCCTTACTAATTTTAAAAACATCCAAATAAGGTGGAGGTGAATTATTCTCTTCTACTCTCCTCCCCACTACTCCCCTTCTCTCTACTCCCCTCTACTCTCCTCCCTCTCTAAACTTCCAAACAAGCCATTAGTGTGAGGTGAGGATCACATTTAATTGGAAAAGAAATGAGATAGTTAAAAAAAAAAAACATAATATTCTTAAATTGTCATGTCTGAAAGGGGCCCACTAAGTTTATAATTATTAAAATCAGGTACGTGTATGATATCATTGTTTTCTCTTGGAAGTATGTCCTGATTGAAGCCCATATCTGTCTTCTCATGTTGTCATGTTGATAATATCCTCCTCTACACCCCTCTTTTTTTTGTTTTGTTTGTATCTTACTTGTATTAATACATGGACAAATATATATATATATAAATTTTGAACATATCAATAATAATCTCTTTTAATAGCGTTTGCACAGGAGGACAAAAACACATCTCGGTTCATTATTGTATCAAACATGCACAGTATGAGAAAGGGAGGTGTGTGATGTTGGGTATGACCATGTAATGTAAGTATGCCCTTTTCATTTTTCCCTTTCTTGTTCTAGTTCTTATGGCCATGATGGTAAAATCCAAGCATACCATGATGCTTTCGATAGCTTATTTCACATTACAACCACATGGTGGAAGGCACGACGAACGTACCTTCGAGTCTTCCCAAGCGCCTAGACCTTAAAAGTAGCTATAGCTTGCAGCGGCTTCTCTTCTCTTTGCTTCGCTTTTCCCTCTCTCTCTCGCTCTCATAGAGAAAAACAAGAGTAAAAGCAATTAAAAAATAGTGGAACACATGCACTCGTACGAGTAAGGATATTTCCTCTGATAAATGCTAAGGATACCGATAGAAAGAGAAAGTTAACAGAAACAAAATTTGCTAAAAATTTGATACCTTGACAAAAGATATGATGTTAGTAGTGAGTTGAGTTTAAATAAAAACTAGTAAAAACATACCAATTCAAGTAGTGTGAAAAATATTGTCAATTTTTTTTGTGTATGTAACATCACTCCTAGTAAAAATCATGTCTCATTTTTTGTATATCACTTTATATTCCATAAAAAAATAACCTTTTATGTGCATTATTTTTTTTCTTCTTATTTTAAAATATAGCTTTTTTATAAAGAAGGAAAAAAAGAATATGAGGTAAGTTATAAGTAACAAACATCTTTAAAATGAAACATACAAAAAATGGGACATAAGATTTTTATTCTAAAGAATATTGGTTATACTACATTAATTTATAAAGCTTTTATAGAAAACTTTGTAGTAGATTTAGTATTTCTCTGTTTATGAAGGTAAAAAAAAGAAAAAAAAAATATATATATATATATATATAGAACACATCATTTTTTTTATTATAATTATTACTAGAAAGAACTTTTAGTTGGGAATTACATATCATGCACTAATGGTTCGGCTTTCTCCCCTTTCTCTTTTTAGAGTCACTTATTTATGGATGTGAGTAATTCGCCAAATTTTTCCCGACTCATAATCCATGAAATATTGTGAAATTTTTGCCCCGACTTGTTCTTAATATGTAGTAAATAATATCCAATTAATATGAAATATTTCTTACATATTAAGGAAAACAAAAATATGTAATATAATAGATATAGGACTTTCAAAATGTTAATCTAATAAAAAGTTACGCAATAGTGTAATATCAAATAAAGTTAAACAAAGTATGTGTTTGGATAGGACTTATATAGCGTTTGCGTTTTGCTCCTTTTTTTTTTTTCCCACGCTTTTCAAAGACAAAATTTAGCTGAAACGACTACTATTCATGCACTGTGCATGAATAGTAGCCGAAATTTTTGATTTTTTAGCACATCAATGGGTCCCATGCACTATTAACGAGACCCATAAACTTCACGTTTTAGCAATTTTTTCATTAAAAATAGAATTCATGACAATATTCACACATTTAAAAAATTATTTTGTTACAGTGTTTTTAGTTTCAACAAAATAAGTTCTATCCAAACGGACCTCAAGTGTAACTTCCTAGCCCCATTTTATACATATATATATATTATTATAATTAAAATAATTACTTAGCCACAAAGACATACTCTATTTCTTCATATTGTACTCACATTAAGGAACTTTCAAGTCTTTTCAATGGTGTTGCTAGTTTGAGTCTGTTTAAGTTGAATTGGCAATTATGTTGACATGTTGGGTCGTTGAAAAAATTTTAAATTTAGAGAGTTACTAATTCATAAGAATTTAAGCACATAAGAACTAATGATGTACTCAATCTGTATGGACAATTCGTCCAAATGAAGCCCTCAAAGACCTACAATGTACAAGAAATAATTGATCATAGTGACACTGGAATGTTGCCAGCCAAAACCTATCTATTTTGACCATCAAAGTTGGCAACATACTAGTGCTAGAATTATTTTTAGGGTTTTTTTCCCCATATCTTAGCGTGGCGTGGCTTAGGGTAACTCATCATCTCCACAATTCCCTTCAATATCCTCAATGGGAGCAAGAGAGACATAATGGCTTCAATTATGTGAGAGAATCTTAAGATAGATTAGTTCCCACGTTTCGAGATCATGGGATGAAGAATGTATGTACTATAATGTTCAGGCAACAAGCTTTTCTAGAATGTGAGCCCTCATCCTTCTCGTCCTCGTCATTGTTTACTAGATGTAGGTGGTAAGAACTTCTACATATAAGCAACAAAATTGGGGGGCAAAAAAACAAAAACAAAAAAACAAAACAAAACAAAGAAAAGTAATGCCAGAATCAATTACCCATTTACCTTTTGATATTTAATCTAGTAGTGATGGTAGTTGTAGCATAGGCCCATGAGGTAAGGAATTTTATACTTTCCCCGCGAATCAATTTCCCTCATGGGAATTACTGGAGTATGTCCTCAGCTCAATGCTAAAAACTTCATTGTGAAGGAGTTTTATTAGAGAGAATTTGTTTGTTATATTTTTGTAAATAAGTTGCTTCAGAATCTGAATAAATTTATTAAAGCATGCTCTAGTTTGTGCATTGGTAATTAAAAACCACCAAAGGCTTTATTATTACTATTATTATTTTCACTTCAACAAAATTCTATTTATTTATAATTGAAGGACAGAAACGATTCGATTTTCAAAGGAATATTGATTTAATAATGTTCAGTAAGACCCACAAAGGGTCACAATGGGGGGAGAGGCAATCAGGCGCGTGCAAACACAAACATACATACAAGGGTTCCAAGATAAGCTTATGAATAAATTCACCACTAATCAAATGATGGAGATAAGCCAAACAAGAAAGAGACAGATTCTAGTGAATTTCTTGGGAAAGGTTTGTCACTTCCTAACAAAAGAAAGGAAAGCAGAAGATGGTTTTTTAATTAGTTTGATAATTTTTATAATTTTTTTCCAAAGACCATCATACATAATCAATCTCTTTCAAATTCTTCACCAATGAGGAAAACTTTTAAAAAATAAAAAATAAAAATGTGGGTTGTTGAAGTACAATTATCTAAGTAGGACAGGGCAGCGTGGGTTGTTCTCTCCTTTATTTCCCTCATCCCTTTTATCTTTTTTGGTTGTAATGTGTAGTAGTAGTAGCACCCTTTTAGGGGAGGAAGATGACCTTTTTAGTCTCCATGTGCCTCTCCATCACCAAGGTAATAAGGTGTAGGGGATCATCTTCATCTCACATGAGAGAGAGAGAGAGAGAGAGAGAGAGAGAGAGAGAGAAAGGGAGAGAAACAACCCCCCCCCCCCCAAAAAAAAGTAACGTGATATTCTCACCAAAGAGTGCATGAATTTCTTATATTCTCACCGACGTGTCCATCTCTAATCACATGTGTCACTACCGGGTACCAAAAGCATAAAACTCACATGCTCTCTTTGCTCGTCTACCTTTTTTAAAGAAAGTAAAACAAACCAAAAAGGTCCAAAAAGAAGTCATAAGTGGTAACATGTCACACACACACTATAAAGTATAAAGATAACAAAGGTCTTATTTACAACCAAAATAAATAAAGCTTCCATGAATTGACATATGCTTTGCAAGGAAGGATCTTATCGAAGGCCTTGGATTTGTTATGTTTTTTCTTTTTCCCCTGGAATCATAAAATTTGAAAATTAATGTGAAGATAGAAAAGTTTGTCCAACAAACATCAATCATCAATTGAAATGTTGGGTCCCTCAATATATAGGTATTCTTTTTAATCTAAAAACCTTAGAATTTCTCTTACAAATTAAGTAGAATAGTGATGGCTCATGAAACAAACCATGTGAGTGGGGGGAGAGACTTATCTTCAAATCCAAAAAGAGAAGTTTTACACTGTGAAAGTCTAAAAGTCAAAGCAAAAGAGACCCAAAAAGATCAAAAAGCTCCAACTCCCCCTTTTTTTTTTTTTTTTTTTTTTTTTTTTTTTTTTTAAGAAAGAAACCAACGTCCAATTATACATTGTAGCCTTCATTTCACGTAAGCAGTAAATAATAATATTAATAATAAAATCGTACTGCCATAGACTTTAATATTGAAGAAAAAACGCTGGAGCATTATTCTTTGACAATCTCAACTGGGTTTGTTCTCAACCCTTTCCTAGCTCCTCTCATGTATTGTTGTCATCTTCATGTAGCTTTGAACGTGGACAATCATATATATATATATATATATATATATATGATGATGTTGAAATCGACAGTAAATGGGTTCGTCCAGATAGGTCAATACAAGCTCGTCCAAGTTCCTGTAAAGTTGATAAGAAAAAAGAGGAATCCTCTCAGAGTGGCCACCGGTGTGGTGCCGGCCACGGAGTATCCGATGATAAAGTCAACGAATAAAGCTCAAGAGGTAGAGGTGAGAGTAGAAATGATTAGTGTGTATATCTCTTGTCTTGGATTTGGTAGGTCCTATATATAAGCTCTCCTTAGTAGCCGTTGTCCTTCTTAAAAGGTGGTTTTAAGGTTGTTTAGGTAACGTCCCAGGTCTACTTCAATTTAGCCTTAATGGAGGCCCCAATAGTCTTCTTACTGATATGTAACCATCAGAGCATTAAATAGCTGCCTTCATGACGCTCCATCTTAGTCCAGGCTGTCTCTCCTAGATGAGAGTAATTATTTAGTCTATCAGCTGCCCCCCTATTTTGAGATTGTCCTTGCGTGTGATGATGATCTTAAGAATACGAAAGGTCATTTGCTCAAATGTGACTCTTGAGATTTTTGTTGTGCCTGCATTTGATGCAGAGTGGCAGCGCCGTATGTGTCGTGGCCATGTGGCGCATTCTGAGTGGTGGATACCAGTGTTTTGTCTAAGGGACTTTTGGGTTTCTCGCCATTTTTCAATTTTCCAAGTTTGAAATTTTAAACCACTTTGCTTGTCCTCTTCTTCATTACTTTTTCTCTCTCTTTTCGTCTTTCGCCATTGTTGCTCTGTGTTTTTCTTCTTTGAGCTTTTTGACTTTCACCAACCCTTTCCCATCTAAGCTTGGTTTTTTGAGATATGGTTTCTCTTTCTTCTCTTTTTTCCTTTCATAGTAAAATTTACCTGCCCTTCCTTTTAAGTTTAAGGATAGAAATTTCGCACATTTTTCTTAGTTCCATGATTGAGAGCTCCGGGGTTAGGCAACTTTATCCCTTTATTTTGTTTTTCTTTGCCCGTTTAGGGGCATCCTTAGGTTCCTTCAGTACTTATTGTCCCCCAATTGAGGATTTCGTATCTAGGGGTAGTAGTTTAGGTTTTGTTTTGACTGATTTGCACCATTTGCTACATCAGTCCCTAAATTGGTTTAAGGAGATGGTGGTTGAGAGAGAAGTGGTGTCCGAGGTAAGGTCTAGTGAGCTTGAAACTGGGTTGTCATCTAGTGACGACTCCGTTGAGGCTCAGGTAGACACCGCTGCCTCGAGCCCTTCATTGCTTGGACGGAGGGAGGTTAGGCCCTTTCATGCCCTCAAGGAGGTCTGTGCTTTAGACGCAGACACCCTCTTTAGGTTTAAAGACAGATTCCAGTTTCCTAAGGAAGTCAGGATTTGTCTTCCTCGAGAAGGGGAAAAAGCATCTCATTTTTTGCCTGGAGAAGTGTGCTTCTACAAAGCTGGTTTTCAATGTGGCCTTAGGTTCCTCGTCCATCCATTCATCATGGAACTTCTGAACCACTTCAATATTGCTCCTGGGCAACTTATGCCAAACTCATGGAGGATAGTGATTAGCTGTATGGAGATCTGGATGGTCGTCACTGAGGGAGACATGATTAGGTTGGACGAGTTTGTTCACCTGTACTGTTTGAAAGAGTCCAGGGGGTATGGGTACTACTGTAGACACTCAATTTTGCACCCATGATTTAATTAAGGAGAATGACTTGAATGACCATCCATGTACCCCATAAATCATGATTGCATTACATGCATCAATTTGTTACATGCATCAATTTTTCTTTGCATTACATACATTAATTCATTCATTGCATATCATAAAAATGATCTTGAGATTCTAATGGTCGTAACAATGTTTCTGGTTTCCAATCGGACCATCAAATCGAAAGATATCACATGATCAAGTTTGCACGGTCAACATGCATTATGTCTAGGTAGAGTTGACCACGCATGATCAATTTAAATTAATTCTGATTGGTTAAAAAATTAAAATTAATTAAGTAATTTTGTGATTGGTTGATAATTAATGTTTAAAATAAGGATGCATGCATAGGAATAAAAGGGATGATTGGATAATAATAAAATTGTGGATAATCTGAACTTTATCAAGATTTATTTTAGGGTATTTACCTACAAGATTATTGTTCTTAAAAACCTGAATTATCTAGAAAAGAGATAAACATAAAAATAAAAAAATAAAAAAAATAAAAAAAATCATAGATGGAGGATGGAAACGCGTCTAGGTGCAAGGACCGGTCAAAAAACCCAAGAAGAGGAGTCCAAACAACACCTAAACACGAAAGAGCGTTTGATGTCCAAGAGCCAATTCGGCACTTTTGGAGTGCCGAACAAAAGGGTCGAATTTTCCCTTTTTGGGCTTTGGCCCAATGGCCTTCGGGTGACAATAAGGCACACCCTTTTCAATCTTTTCGCAAAAGGATGTGTCCAGTTTCACATCCTAATCGCCCATGCCTATGTTTTAGAATCTTCTGGCCTCTATAAATAAAGACTGAACCTGATAATCCAACACCCTTTTTTTACGCTTTGAGAGGCATATGTTTTTAGGCTCTCAAATTTCTGATATTTGATGATCCTCTTTGAGATTTGTTGCTTAAATTAAGGTTTTTAGGTTTCAAGGATGACTGAATAAGTTTCTTTGAACCCTAAAACATCATCTCAAGAACAAAGAGTGCTCATGCAAGAGGTTGTTTCCGTCACCCTATCTTTTCTTTATGCTTATTTTTATGTTGATGAATGTTTTTATCCATAACATGAATTATTAATCATTGTTTTGTTTAAAGCATGATTGTTTTTATGCAATTGTTAGTCTCTTTCTTCAATATCAATAATCTACATGTGAACCACTCTTTTTCTTATAATAAAACATATCTGCATCTTCCTTAGATGTATATCTGATTTTTTCTTCACAATAAAACAGATTTGCATCTTCCTTAGATATAGATTTGAATTTTTCTTCACAATAAAACAAATATGCATCTTCCTTAGATGTAGATCTAAATTTTTCTCCAAGATGAAATGGATTTGCATCTTCCTTAAATGTAGATCTTGGTTTTTCTTAATCAAAACCTGTTTGTGTCTTCATTAGATGCAAATCCAAACATTTTTTATAAATTAAAAAAAAAAAAAAAAAAAAAAAAAAAAAAAAGGTTAGTACCTTCCTTACAAATCCGATTTTTTAATGCATGCAGATTTTTGAAATAAAGAAAAAGATTAAACATGATTGTGTTTGTTTTATTTAATTCATGTTGCATGAATTTAAATTATGAGTGAAACTCTCTTCTTAAAAAAGTCTTTTTCATTCTTGTAAAACATATAAAAAAACAGATCTGATTTTTCTATTGTCAAGACCATTTTTTTTATCCTCACAACATAAATCTGGATTTTTATCTTCAAAAACCATTTTTCTTCACATACTACAAAACAGATCTGGTATTTTAACAAATCAAAATCAATTTTTTTAACCAACCAAAACATATCTGAATTTTTTTAAAAATAAAAGAAGAGACTTCATTCATAAATAAATTTGTGTGATTTAAGTTTAGTGTCACATGTTCAACATATCATTCATAACATGCATAAAAAGGTACATAGGTCACAAGAGTCTAGAAGACCAAACTTTGTCTAGGCGGAATGGGTGCCTAACACCTTCTCATTCCGTAACCAAACTTAGGTCTTTGGCTAAGTAGATCTATCCTTGTCTTTACTTTTTTATTTTTGGTAGATTGTAACTAGGACCCAAAGTCATGTAATTTTCAATTTTTCAATTATGTAATCTTTTTTATTCAATCAATGAAAGGATACTATTCAATTATGTTTTATTTCTTTTTTTCTTTTTTTTTTGGTATAAAAAATAAGTGGTGACTCCATACCACTTACCCAAAAAGAGAGGTGCCCTAAAAAGCACTCCAAAAATCTCTCTCTTTTTTTTTAGAGGCAATTTTCCGGTCTCTCACAATGGCGACTCCACTGGGGATGTCGAGGGCTAAGCTTTGTATTAGACTTAAGTGACTAAATGTGTACCCTTGTTTTGCATGGTCTTGCATGATATTGTTGTTTGTTTGTTTATTTGTGTTTGATGAGATGGTATATGATATGTTGTTGTATGATATGTTGTTGTTTGTATTTCTTGTTAAAAGCTTTCCCTAACTATCATAGTGTGTGCCATCAAAACAACAATATGTATGCACCCCTTTTAACAACTTGTGGTGGTAGTAACCATCGATCACCGGTCTTCATTAGATTCGGGTACCCAATGGCGAACTCACCAACCCATAGCCAAAAGTCATTAGATCATTTCTTGTTGATTGTAAAGGATAGACCATGCCGTTGAAACCAACGCAATGTTCATTACATTACAAGTTGGGAGGTGTAATGTTCTAGCTATGAGAAACAATGAAACAACAAGCCCACCTTACAACGTAATGACTTAGAACCTACCCTTAGGTCGGTCCTAGTTAAAATTGCATTGCATGTTATGTGTGTTTGTTTTGCTTGGTTGTTTGATGCAGATGGTGACCGAGCTTTAATTGACCCAAGAGAGCCTATTCTAGAGAGAGAGAGAGAGAGAGAGAGAGGAGAATTTGGTCAAGATCTAAAGGAAGGCTGCAAAGAGGACCTAAGGCTGACAATCAAGCTAGTAGCTCCAGTTCTAAGCCAATGACTCCTATCACGGTACTAAAGCCCTTGAGAATAGACGACACTCCACTGCTGCAACATCACAATCCCATATCCAACCTACAAGATACTTCAAACCCCAACCAAATCACATAACATCCACAAACGGGGCAAGATAGTTCAAACCCCAATCAAATTACCAAGCACCAATATATGGGGGGAGACGCTTTAAATCCCAGTCAAGTGACCCAACATCTACAAATGGGGGGAGACGCTTCAAACCCTAGCCAAGTAACCCAACATCCATAAATGGGGGGGAGGTACTTCAAACCCTAGCCAAGTAACCCAACATCCACAAAAGGGGGGAGATACTTCAAACCCCAAGATACTGATTCTAATGACCCAGAAAAAAAAATGCCCATTCAAGGAGGGAGACACTTCAAACCCCCCACATTTGGAGACGGACAACCCAAAGCGAAAGTCTACTGAGATTTCAACCTTTTGGATCATAAGTTCAAGCCCATCAAGCCCAAGGAAGGTTCAATCCTAATGAGCCAAGAAAGAATTGAAGATGTTCTCAACTCCATCCTGGAAGGTCAAGAGAGGATAAATGAAGAGCTAGCCCAAATCTCCTGGATAGCCAACTTTGCATTACAAGTCAGCTTAGCCAATCAATCTATGATCGCTACCTTGTGCAAGGATAATTCACCAGAACCCAAAGAGATTCCACACTTCCAATTTCTAAAGAAAAGAGCCAAGGATTTCAACAAGTTTTCCTTCCAACTATCTTCTCTAATCAACAAAAATATGTCAATAGAATCAATCCCCAAGGAGGTAGTGCCTAGCCACATTAGTAATGGTGCAGTCAAACCATCAATTGGAAACTGTAGGGATCGAATAAATTTTTCAAAACAACACATGACTTTAAGTGAAGCCTTGGAGAAACTACAAGCTAAGGGATTACTGAAGCCATTGGATCCCAAGCCAATACCATAGTCTAGAAGATACAATCTTAATGCTCATTGTAGATATCATCAAGGGAAAGGTCATACAACTAATAGATGTTATAACTTAAGGCATGCCATTCAAGATCTAATTGATCAACAAGTCATCGCTCTGCCTTCATCATCCAGTCATTTTGACTTTGTTTGAATTTTATTTTACAGGTTTTTTAGATTGGCTCTTTGATTTTATTGATTATTTAGGATTTTCTTTCTAGTTGGTTATTTGCTTAATAAATTCCATGTTGTGTTTGATGCATTCATCATGTTGTTTATATGTATATAAAAAAATTCTTTTTTAAAAAAATAATAAAAAATTCAAAAAAAATTTTGAATTTTTTTTTTTTTTTTTTTTTTTTTTTGCACTAGAGGCATTGGACCTTCTTAGTAACCTTTTTCTAAAAACCCTTTTTTTGTTCCTTCAAAGATTGCAAAAAATTTTCAAAAGCCTTCTTTTTAAGAGAATACAAGAAGATCCATTTGACAAAACTTCTTCCAAATCATGATGATTAATTGCTCTACCAATCAAGTTGTTCCAAAGAGGGATTTGACTTCATTCAATTCATGTAAGGACTTTTGCTAAACATTCAAAAAATGATAAAAAAATGTCCTAGAAAGAAATCAAAGAAATACATCCATTCATCCAAATTTCTCAAACCACATACACTCAATCCCAATCTCTCGAAATCTTGTCACATCATTGGAGCATTTATACTCTTATTCCAAGAATAATTTATTAAAAGAGTTTAAGTTGTTGTGCTTACAAGAAAGCATCACTAGGGATAGGAGCCCACCTTTAATAACCCACATTATTCCTTGACACCTATTACAATAATTATCCATTGCTAGCCAATGTGAGCTTTTAAACAGTTAGCCTATTTTTCAATGAACCCACTAAAAACTTAAATCTTGGGTGGGAAAACTAAGTATGCATCCTTAAATCTCAAGATGAGGAAGTGTTGACCTTATGATCTTCGATGAAGACAATGAAAACAATTCAACAAAAAAGATAAGGAGTTCATCAAGGTTAGACATCAAGTTTTGGAAAGAGAATCCATCAAGGAAGAGGGATAGTTCACTCCATAAAGTTAGGTAGAAAGGAAATCCATCAAGGAGAGATATGATTTTGAGAAAGCATAAAATTGTGAGAAAAAAGAGAATGCCATCAAGCTAGAAAAGACTCCAACATGAGAGAGAGAGAGAGAGAAGTGAATGCAAGATTTTTCATCAAGTTTTGAGAGAATACTGATTCATCAAAAGACACAAGAGACATAAGATTCCATGAAAGATCATTCAAGTTGAGAAGGATGAGCAAAAATGAAGATTCATCAAGAGCAAAATCTAATCTAATTGAGGAAGACAAGGAAAAGAAAAAGTGAGATACCCTTCATAAAAAAATTAAAAATAAAATAAAAATTGTGTTCAGTCAAGAAATGAAAGTGCATTGAAAGGATAAGAGGGTATCAGGGAGAAATGCAAATTCATCCAAGAAAGATGGAAATCTATCAAATTGAAAGAAAAGAAATGCAGTTGAGTGAAAGCCAAAAAAATTCCAAAAAAAAAAAGGGTTAAAAAAAAAAAAAAACAAAAAAACTCGCTAGGCTAAAAACCCGAAAGGGGGTCTAGGCAAAAATTAGAGCCAAAAAAAAAAGGGAGTCTACTAGGTTGAAAACCCGAAAAGGTGATCTAGGCAAAAATTAGGGCAAAATCAAAAAAGAGAGAATCTTTCACAAAAAATGAGAGTGAGTAATCTGACTGTAAGATAGGACGCTAAGAAGACCAAAAAGAGGAAGTCATCAAGCTAAAAAATCAAGACCAAATGAAAGGAATCAATGAAGACTAATGAGAAGATGTTGAACATGACAAGGATTTTAGCACAAGAGTCAATGATAGAAGATGTGGAAAAATCTTCCAATACTTGAATTTAAAGTATTGCATACTTAGGGAAACATCATAAGGGTTTTTGAAACTTTTATATCCTTCCTTTCGATAACCTGAACCTGGCCTACATTACAACCTTTAAATAAAGCCCTCCTTGAAGTCCTGCTGATTGAAAGCATGCATTTAGCTCTGATAATATTTTCACTTGGATTAAGAAGGAAAATTACTCAAGATTATCAAACCCCACTGGCTGATATCTTTAAAAGAAAATTTTCACAAATTTTCAACTGACCGAAAAAAAATTTTCTAAGCTCCAAACACTCACTTTGTTTGTTCCCAACAAAAAATAACTCTCAAGTGAACAAATTTCCAAATTTTCAAAAAATTTCAAATCTTCAAACTAAGGATTTTTTTTCCCTTTCTTGCTTACTCCTAATATGTGTGATTCCCAAGCATTTCATTCCTTTGATTGTCTTTGAAGACTTAATCTAAAAAAAATTTCAGAATGAAGAAGCAAATTTGATTACATGTTTTTAATGATTTCAAATCCTTTATAGGCAATGAGATCAAGTTAACAATTGAGCATTATGATTGGTCAAAGAGGTTGTTAAAAGGATCACCTTTTGTTCATTTTGAAAAAGATAAAATTTCAAAAAATCTCATCCTAAGCAAATTTCTTTCAAAGAAAAAAAAAAGACTCATTTCAGAAAATTCATTTTTTCAAAAGATTTTTAAAAACTTCATTTTTCAAAACTTTGTTTTCAAACTATGTTTGGACCTAATCCTCTATGACAGAGGTACGTAGGCAACCTTTTCAAACGCCCAATCACAATCACTCAAAAAACTTTTTTTTTCAAAGGCTCAAAATCAAACATTTTTTTTGTGTGTGAATTTAGGCTAGGAGCATCTGTTTTGCATTAAGCATATCATCAATTTTCAATGCAAGCATGTCTAAACTAGGGCATTGGCCCAAAACATTTTTATAATAACTAATTACTAACAAGCTTATGGGAAGAATCTCTTGCAAGAGGTGGACATGGGTCTTTTATCTACTCAACAATCACCATCAATCTTCAGTTTAGATGTGCCAATCCACACTCCAATAGAGCTCATTGGCCCATCATCCCAACAGTCCTTATTTTGCCCAATTTTCTGATTTTGATCTTATTTTACTCAAATTTTGCTTTATTAATGTCCCTACAAGATAAGATTTTTCAAGATTCACATTGATTGTTGAACTGGGGGCATCCAGCCATGCCTCATTCATTTTTTTTTTTAAAAAAAAAAAAAGAGATCATCATCACCATCTTTTCAAAAAAAAAAATCTATCAAAATTTCAAAAAATTATGCTTCCATTTCTAAACTAGGGGCATTCGGCCATGCCTCATCCATTTTGAAAATAAATAAATAAATAAAAACTTTTCCTCAAATATCAAGGTCTTCAAAAAATCATGCATCAATCTGCAAACTAGGGGCCTTCGGCCATGCCTCATTCATTTTCAAAAAAAAAAAAGGGACCACCATCATCATCTTTTCATAAAAAAACCAAGATTTCAAGATTTTCAAAAAAAATCGTGCATTCATTTCTAAACTAAGGGCATTCGGCTTTGCCTCATTTAATAAGTGCAAACTCCATCAAAACCAATCGAGATAAGTGCTACAAGATCTCATCAGGTGAATTCTAAACCTGTCTTAGTTAAAGTTTCTAAATGATCCAAGATGACTCCAAGGACAAAGAGCTAAACATGGGAATTAATACAAGATTGTCTAAAGAACACTTCCTTTTCTTTTGCAGGAAAATAAAAATAAAGGTCACACATCATTAAGACTCCGAGTCCGCCTACGTAAGGATCTCCTTGATCTACCCCTGAAGGAGCCACCTTCAGTATTTCCTTCTTGACTTGTGAAGAAACGAGGATCATACTGACAATTTTCAAGTTCAAGGCTCTTGATTCTTTCCTCTAAAGTTCTTCTGGCAGCATTAGTAATTTCCATTCTATATGCCTGAAAAGCCAGTAGAATCAAGTATTAATTCCACCATCAAGCAAAGCTTAAGCAAGAGATACTCAGAAAGAAACGTGGCATACCCAGCTCGCATCATTGAACACATATTGGGAGGATTGAGTGCAAGCCCATGACTGCAAGCCTCCAGTCATCCATATGCTTTCTTCCATAAGATCCACATCAACCTGAAGCACAAATTTGCTAGATCAAGAGCCATCAGATTAAGAGCCACTCATCCAGTTAAAAAGAAATAAGGACAAAGAACTAAATATTCAAGAAAATACCAGATCAGGCCAAGGAACATTTGGCACATGCTCTGGCCTAGTCAAAGGCATGGAACTATACGTTCCATTAGGATTTATCACATTATACTACCATGTTGAAAAATGAGGATAAGTCTCACCCTTCCTCTTTTTCTGAAGATGGAAGTTGAAAATGCAACATGCAAGAACCAAGCAAAAATATGAAAAGGAATTTGTGGAATAAAAGTTTGATATTAGAAGGGAAGAGAAATACCGTTCTGCCAATCAAGCAACCTTGCAGATGATCTCGAAGAAATTCAGAATAATTTTCTTCTACTCCTGCAATGATGTAGCCATCACAGGCCTGAGCAATCTCTTCATCAGCCAAAAAGTTAGCCAACCGAACAGTGTGACAAGGAGGAGTTGGAATTGTGGTAGGAGGATACACATGTTCAACTTAGGGCAACACCCGATCACCAAGATAGTTCTTTCCATGCCCACACTCAAACAACACCTGGTGGCCATTCAGTTCTAGAGCTCGCTCACACTCAGCATACCCCTCACATCCAACCCAAGGATTTAAGTTCATCTGAAAAGTCACGAAGGAACTCAAAATGAGAAACGACCAAGCCATAACCAATTGCCAAAGATACCAAATGAGAAGGAAGACAGAACTCACATCATCAACAATCAAATTATCAATCACCAAGCGCCAAATTTCCAAAGAACGCTTGGAAGGTATAGACAAACGATGTTTGGGCAACCAACACAGAAATATAGGAAAGATGCCAGCAACTTCTTCCCGGATCTCAGGACCAACCCCAAAGTACTCATACATCCAAACCTAAAAAATTCACAACACCGTTACAACATAGCCAAAATGATTTTCCAAAATCTACACATAACCAAAATAAATCCTAAACCTCACCTGCCATACAAATGGAGCCCCACCCAAGCTTAAAAGGCTCCACCTGGAGAGTTGGGTCATGAAATGCATCAAAGTAGCATAGGCCATGCTGCCCCAATCATAATTCCAAATTTGTTCAATTTTTCTCAAGCTTCCCAAGTAGTGCAGATTCACAGTACTACCTAAATCCAAACACAACAAGGTCCCAATAAAAAGAAGCATGAACATGCGGGCACCCTTTGCTACAGTCTCACATTGGGGAATATTCTCACATAGCCAAGACAAAGGAATATTGTTACTCTTCATTCTAGAAGGCACTACACCTAGAAGTTTCTTGAGCTCAGTTGAAGTAAGGGAATCATTGATAAGAATTCTTTTACCACCCAACCTCAGACCGGTGATAATAGAGAAGTCATAAGGTGTCAACATTACCTCCCCAATACCTAGAAAATGGAAGGTACCAGTAGCGTCCCAAAAGCGCTTTGCCAAGGCAAGAAGTAAATAAATATCTTTGTATTCATGTGTCTCATGATTTAATAGAACTTCAAAGAAAGTGCCAAAGCTCGCTTCATTGATGATGTTTTTGATGCTAGGAGACAATGCTGCCCATGCACTTTTCAACATTTGGAGACTACCTCGACTCTTGAGGCTCTACAGCACAAAAGTTTAGCTCATCAATTTCCATGACCAAAAAAAAATTCCATACCCAAAAAAAATATTCGTACAACCAATGCCCCACCACCACAAAAAATCAATGCCCCACCAAAATTTTACCACAATAAAAAAAAAAAAAAAAAATTTACATATCCATACAACTACCACATTTTTCCATAAACATACACAAAAAAAATTCCCACATGTTCAAGATAGCCATAAAAACTCCCAAAAGCTCACGCACAAATGAATTCTCACATAGCCACAATCATAACCACACAAATTTTCCAAGAATCAACATCACATATCCAACAAAATTTTTCCCATGTCCAAAATTTTTCATACCCACAAAATTATCCACAAAATTTTGCCATGTCCATAAAACAAAGTTTACTTATACCAATAAACTTTTCCCACATACATCATGAACACATTCATATAAGCCTAACCCAAATTTTTCACAATACCAATGCTCCCAAAATTCAAGCCTAAATTCATCCAACGACATCGAAATTTACCTACATTGTCAAAATTCCATAATCCACCAACATTGTCCAAATTGCACCATGATCAAAGAAAAAACAACACTTCAAGAAGAATGCTCCAAAGCCAACATTTTCCAGCATAACCAATCATGCAATGTCCCAAAATTTTCAAAATAACCATATGACAGTATCTCACCATGAAACTTTCACTGAAACATGCAACAACATTTTTTCCAAGCAAAGAAACCAAAGAAAAACTCACCTTGGTATCTACATGACAATATGGAGCATGGGTCCTAGGGTCTTGAAGAAGTCCATCATCATCATTCCACTCAAATGTTGGATCATATTTCTTACCATGAAAAGAAAGAAAAGAAGATCCCTTAGAGCAAGAAGCCATTTTGATGAAAAGAAAATGAGTTTAGAAAATGGGTTGCACCAAAAATGGGTGTGTGATGAAATTGCTCAAAACACGGATCTAAAGAAATATTGGTAAAGATGGATGAGGGAAGGTTAAGAAGCTTAGAAAAGTGTTTTTTTTTTTTTTTTTTTTGTTTTGTTTTGTGAGAAGAAATGATGAGATGAAGAAGAAAAAACTAGGGGGAAGAAGAAGGTGAATAATGTCAATGGAGGAAGAGAAGTTGATGGAAGATGAAGCAAAAAGAAAAAGGAAAGAGACAAGGAAGTGGGGGGCCAAAATTTCAGCCCCCACACTTAAAACTCAGCCAAAGTGACTCAGTCAACCCAATATATATATATAGATATATATATTTCAAAGTTTTCAAGTATCTTTCAAAATCCAAATTTTCAATTCAAAATTTTTATTACCAATTTTTCAATTCCACATTCTCAATGCCCAAATTTTAAACTCAAAATCTTTAGTTTTCAAAAAATTCAAACCTCAGATTTCATGATCAAAATTTCAATCCTTAACTGTCAAAATTCTAAGTTTCAAAATTTTAGATTTCAAGTTCCAAATTTCAAGTCAAAATCTCCAAGTTTCAAAATCTCAAAATTTTAAATGTCAATTTCAAAACTTTCAAATTTCCAGAAAATCAAATGTTTCTCAAAAAATAGAATCTTTTGTCAATTAAACTTCTCTTGATAAAAATTCAAATCAAGAATGAACAAATGAACATCACACATCTCACAAAACAGTGGGAGAAAAAAAGCTCCCATAATTTAAAAGTCTAGCCCCAAGTTTTGACTCTTTGCAGGAAACAACTCCAGATCAAAGTAGAGAAGACCTTGGTCAAACATTTCAATATCTCCAAATCCAAGTAGAGAAGACCTTGATTGAACACTTCAACAACTCCAAATCAAAGTAGAGAAGACCTTGGTCGAACATTTCAACATCTCCAGATCTAAGTAAAGAAGACCTTGATCAACTTTTCAACAAGTCCAGATCGAGGTAGAGAAGCCCTGGATCAACATTTCAACAATCCAGATCGAGGTAAAGAAGACCTAGATCAACATTTCAACAATTCCAGAACGAAGTATAGAAGCCCTTGGTTACCTGTTGTCAAGATCGAGGTAAAGAAGTCCTTAGGTTGCAAACAGCTCCAGTTTCAAGGTAGAGAAGCCTTTTAGTTACCTTTCATCAAGATTGAGGTAGAGAAGTCCTTAGGTCATAAACAACTCCAGATCGAAGTAGAGAAGCCCTAAATCAAATTTCAGATCTCCAAATCAAAGTAAAGAAGCCCTAGATCAACATTTCAGATTTCTAGATCAAGGTAGATAAGTCCTTTAATTACCTTTCATCAAGATCAAGGTAGAAAAGTCTTTGGGTTGCAAACAGCTCCAGTTTCAAGGTAAAGAAGCCCTTTGATTGCCTTTCTTCAAGATCGAGGTAGAGAAGTCCTTGGGTCGCAAACAGTTCTAGTTTCAAGGTAGAGAAGTCATTTGATACCCTTCATCAAGATCAAGATAGAGAAGTCCTTAGTTCACAGACAGCTCCAGATCAAGGTAGAGAAGTCCTTTGATTGCCTTCCATCAAGATCGAGGTAGAGAAGCCTTTAGGTCACAAATAACTCCAGTTTCAAGGTAGAGAAGTCCTTTGATTACCTTTCGTCAAGATCAAGGTAGAGAAGTCCTTGGGTCGTAGATAGCTCCAGATTAAGGTAGAGAAGTCCTTTGATTGCCTTTCGTCAAGGTCGAGGTAGAGAAGCCCTTGGGTCGTAGACAACTCCATTTTCAAGAACTGGATGGAAAAGCTTCTTGGTCATCCCACTTGTCAAGAATCATTTCCAGAAGTCATCAGCTACCAGCTAAGTCAAGTATTTTCATTCCTTTTGTCAGAAGATAAGGCTAGTTCTATGATCCAAGGTCTTAGGTTCGAGGGCTAGCTAATCTTTGAAAATTCAACCTCAATTAAATCATGGTTGCTAAAATTACTGTCTTTGTTTTACATTGACATTCACTTTTCAAGCTCTGTCAATGAGGGGCATTCTGTAAACACTCAATTTTGCACCCATGATTTAATTAAGGAGAATGACTTGAATGACCATCCATGTACCCCAAAAATCATGATTGCATTACATGCATCAATTTGTTCTTGTATTACATGCATCAATTTGTCTTTGTATTACATTCATTAATTCATTCATTACATATCATAAAAATGATCTTGAGATTCTAACAGTCGTAACGGTGTTTCCAGTTTCCAAATCGGACCATCAAATCGAAAGATATCGCATCATCAAGTTTGCACGGTCAACATGCATTGTGTCTAAGTAGAGTCGACCACGCATGATCAATTTAAATTAATTCTAATTGGTTAAAAAATTGAAATTAATTAAATAATTTTGTGATTGGTTGATAATTAGTGTTTGAAATAAGGATGCATGCATAGGAATAAAATGGATAATTGGATAATAGCAAAATTGTGGATAATCTGAACTTTATCTAAATTTATTTTAAGGTATTTATCTACAAGATAATTGTTCTTAAAAAGCCCGAATTATCTAGAAAAGAGATTAAAAAAATAAATAAAATAAAAAATAAAACATAGACGGAGGATGAAAACGTGTCTAGGTGCAAGGATTGGTCAAAAAATCCTAGAAGAGGAGTCCAAACAACACCCGAACATGAAAGAGTGTTTGGTGTCCAAGAGCCAATTTGGCACTTTTGGAGTGTCGAACGACACTCTAAAAGGGCCGAATTTTCCCCTTTTGGGCTTTGGCCCAACAGCCTTTGGGTGACAATAAGGCACACTCTTTTCAATCTTTTCGCAAAAGGATGCATTTGGATTCACATCCTAATCTTCTATGCCTATTTTTTAGAGTCTTCTGGCCTCTATAAATAAAGAATGAACCTCATAATCCAGCACTTTTTTTTTTACGCTCTAAGAGGCATACGTTTTGAGACTCTCAAATTGCTGATATTTGCTAATCCTCTCTGATATTTGCTACTTAAATTAGGGTTTTTAGGTTTTAAAGATGACTAAATAAGTTTCTTTAAACCCTAAAACATCCTCTCAAGAACAAAGAGTGCTCATGCAAGAGGTTGTTTCCTTCACCCTATGTTTTCTTTATTCTTCTTTTTATGTTGATGAACGTTTTTATCCATAACATGAATTATTAATCATTGTTTTGTTTAAAGCATGATTATTTTTATGCAATTGTTATAGTCTCTTTCTTGAATATCAATAATCTACAAGTGAACAACTCTTTTTCTTACAATAAAACAAATCTACATCTTACTTAGATGTAGATCTGAATTTTTCTTCACAATAAAACAGATCTGCATCTTCCTTAGATGTGATCTAAATTTTTCTCCAACATGAAAGGGATCTGCATCTTCCTTAGTTGTAGATCTTGGTTTTTCTTAATCAAAACCGGTTTGTGTCTTCATTAGATGCAAATCCGAACATTATATATATATATATATATATATATATATATATATATATATGTTTATATAATAAAAAAAATAAATAAAAAATAAAAATAAAAAACTGATTTGTATCTTCCTTAAATACAAATCCGATTTTTTAATGCATGCAAATTTTTGAAATAAAGAAAAAGATTAAACAAGATTGTGTTTGTTTTATTTAATTCATGTTGCATAAATTTAAATTATGAGTGAATCTCTCTTCTTAAAAAAAATATTTTTCATTCTTGTAAAACATATAAAAAACAGATCTAATTTTTCTATTGTCAAAACCATTTTTTTTTTATCATCACAACACAAATCTAGATTTTTATCTTCAAAAACCACTTTTCTTCACATACCACAAAATAGATCTGGTATTTTGACAAATTGAAAGGGACCCCAATCACCCCGGTTACCTCTGTCCTTGAGGCTACTAAGACAGCCTCTCCTGCCACTTCACTGGGAGAGCTTACTCCTCATCCAAAGAGGCAGAGGACATTGACCAAAGGGAAGGAGAAGGTGGTCTCCCAGATGTCTATTGTTTGGGAGGATGCTGGTCTTGCCTTGGCAAGGGCTCATTTTGCCGTTACTGCCCTTACCTTAAGGCGCTTTCTGGCATCCCTTCTCACAAGGTTGTGAGCCCTCATATTCACAAACTCGTCCAGGTGAGACTTTTTCTATTTGGTTGTGTAACTCATGTAGTGGGATGGCTTTTGATGTTTATAACTCTTCTTTTCTTATGGTTTTCAAGTGTAAGGAGAGGCAATCCACATATCCTCTGAGTATCTCAGCTAGGAGGGGAAGGTCGTGGTGGTAAGGTCCAAGGTGGACGCCCTGGAGGCTGAGGTCGTGAAACTGAAGAGGGACTCATTACTATCAAGGATGAAGCCAACACAGCTAAGGAAAAAACCAAGACTCTAGCCAACGAGCTTAAGGTCAAGAAGTAGCTAACGGTGCAAAAGGACGAATAGCTTTAAGCCGTGAATCAAAAGGTCAAGTTCGTGGCTACCAAGGCTGTTCATGCCTTTCAGCTAACTGAAGAGTACAACACTGTGCTCTTTAGTTGGTATTACAAAGGCTTTGGGCTCCTTAGGCAGTACATGGTAAAGCATCCTTCTAGAGTCGATTTGAAGGACTTAGACTTTGAGGAGGTGGACAAAAAGATGAAGGCCGATGAGGCTGCCCAAGCTGCTGTTGCTCTTGAAGTGAATGTTCTAGAGGGCAACAACCCTGATCTTGAGGATGCTTTTGTTGACGCGGCTTGAGGGGACAAGGCTACAATTTATCTTTCCTTTGTTTTGTTTGGGTGGTGCCCAGTATGTTTTTGTGCTTTAAATGGTAACTCTTGAACAATTACACATTTTATATATATATATATATATATATATATATATATATATGTGTGTGTGCCTATATGTCATGTGTTTGCTTTCCTTACCTTTGATGTGTGTGCTCCTTTTTTTATGGGGTTTTCTTCATTTAGCCTAATCTAAATGATCCCTATCTTCGTTAGGGGTTGCATCGTTTGCTTTCTTCTCTGGCCATTCACATTTGTCACTTGTCTTCGTCAATGATTTACATCCAACTAAGGAATCTTATAACTTAGCCATTTTTAGGTGATTTACATCCATTCAATGAATTTTATCACTTAACCTCATTAGTGATTTACATCCATCTAAGGAATCTTATCGCTTAGCTATTTTAGGTGATTTACATACATTTAAGGAATTTTATCACTTGGTTTTGTCAGTGATTTACATCTGTTTAAGAAATCTTATCACTTAGCCATTTTAGGTGATTTATATCCATTTAAGGAATTTCATCGCTTGGCTTCGTTTGTGATTTACATCCGTTTAAGGAATCTTATCACTTAACCATTTTAGGTGATTTACATCCATTTAAGGAATTTTATCACTTGGCTTCGTCAAATATTTACATCCATTTAAGGAATCTTATCACTTAGCCATTTTAGGTGATTTACATCCTTTTACGGAATTTTATTACTTGGTTTTGTCGGTGATTTACATCCATTTAAGGAATCTTATCACCTAGCCATTTTAGGTGATTGACATCCATTTAAGGAATTTTATCACTTGACTACATCAATGATTTACTTGTACACAATTTTCGAGATTATTTGCTAAATAATATTTTTATTCCTTTATTTTCATCAACAAAGAATTTTTTTTTATGATTACAATGGTGATATGTCTCTACTGATGATACCTCTTCAAATTCTCAATGTTCCATGGATGCGGCAATCTCTTCCCATCCATTGATTCCAAGTAAAGGTTCCCTTGTCTTGAGTAATGGACAACCTTGTAAGGCCTTTCCTAATTTGGTCTGAGTGCGGTGAGTCTTTTGTTGCTGGTGTAATTCTACGTAGAATGAGGTCTCCTATGTTCAATCTTCTGAGCTTTACTATTTTGTTGTAGTATGCTATCATCCTTTGTTGGTACTTGGTCACATTCTTGGATGCTTCCTCCCTTGTTTCGTCAAGGCAGTCTAGGTTAACCCTCAATTAATCGTCGTTGCTGTCTTCTTAAAAGAATTCTCTTCTAATGCTAGTGAGTCCTACCTCGACAAGTATTACTGCTTTAGTACCATAGGTGAGCCTAAATGGTGTTTCTCCAGTTGGAGTTCTAGCGGTGGTTCTGTAGGCCCACAAGACATTAGGTAACTCTTCTAGCCACACTCCCTTTGCCTCCTCCAATCGAACTTTGATGATCTTCAGTAATGTTTGATTTGTCACTTTTTTTTTTTTTTCCGTTGGCTTGTGGGTGTCCTGGCAAGAAGAACTGGTTCTTGATTCCAAGCTCTAAACAAAAGCTCTTGAATTCTTGGCTATTAAACTGTTGACCATTATCTAATATGATCATCCTTGGGATGTCAAACCTGTAGATTGTTTTTCCACACAAAGCTCTAAATTTTTGCGCTTGTGATTGTGGACAAAACCTTTGCCTCTACCCATTTAGAAAAATAATCAATCGCAATTAACAGAAATTTTACCTGCTTTTTACCTTGTGGTAGGGGGCCCAGGATGTCATTCCCCCATTCGGCAAAAGGCCATGGGGAGGTTATGGCCGTCATCTTCTCTTCGAGGATATGTTGAATGTTTCCAAACCTCTGGCTTTTATCACATTTCTCCACATACTCTTTTATGTCCTTCTACATGGTTAGCCAATAATAGCCTATTCTGATAATTTTGCTAACCAGGGACCTCAGCCTTGTACAATCTCTGTAAACTCCTTCGTAAACCTCCTACAGGATGTATATGGCTTCCTCTTCTTTGACGTACCTCAAATAAGGCATTGAAAAGCCCCTTTTATGCAAAGCATCGTTTAGTGTGTCCATTCTAGTTTTGGATCACGAAAGTGTGGAGTTCGTGAATGCTTGGGTGTCTTTGTAATTCTACTTTCAAAATGGGCTGGTCCATTCCTTCCTCTGACGATGCTTACCTTCCTACCTCATCTGCTTCTGAGTTCTAGCTTTGTGGAACTTGTATGAAATCCACTTGGTCAAACGCCTGGATCAATTGGTTTGTCAAATTGAGGTACTTCTACATCTTGCCATCTTTCACTTCGTATTCCCCTTTTATTTGCCCTATTACCAGTTGGGAATCGCTTTTACAGAGTATGTTTTTGGCTCCCAAGGCTTTCTCGATCCTGAGTCTTGTCAGTATTTCCTCATACTCTGCTTCGTTGTTGGTGGTGGGGAATTGAAGCCATACCTCGTACTTAAAGGTTTCTCCTTCAAGGGTTTTGATGACGACCCCAGCTCCCCTTTTCTTCTGAACCAACGAGCCTTATGTTTGTATCATCAAGCTTTCTAAAGCTTCTCGTGTTTCTTCGTCGTCCGGAACAGTGAACTCGGCAATGAAGTCAGCCAAAGCCTAAGCTTTAATGGCTATTCTAGGATGGTACTCAATGTTGAATTGACTTAGCTCGATCGCCCACTTTACTAACCTCCCTACTGCTTCAGGCTTGTTCATTGCTTTCTTTATGGGTTGGTTCATCATTACCAGGATGGGGTTCACCTGGAAGTAGGGATGGAGCTTACGTGAAGCAATGATTAAGGCAAAGATGACCTTTTCCATGTGTGGATATTTCACCTCAACTACTTGAAATGCTTGGCTTACATAGTAAACAGGGAGTTGTACCCTGTTTTCTTCTCCAATTAGCACTGCACTCGTGGCCGTGGTTGATACCACCAGGTATAAAAACAAATCTTCACCTTCCTGTGATGGGCTCAAGAGGAGAGGATTGCTCAGTTAATGCTTCAACTCCTAGAAGGCTTCTTTGCACTCATTTGTCCAAGCAAAAGCTTGCTTCAAAGTTTTGAAGATGGGCAGGCACCTATCTGTAGCCTTTAAGGCGATCCGATTAAGAGCAGCAATTCTTCCTGTTAGCGTTTGTACTTCCTCCACTATTTTTGGAGAGGTCATATCTAGTATGGCCTGTATCTTTTCTGTGTTGGCTTCTATTCCTCGCTGAGATACCATAAACCCGAGGAATTTTCCTGATGATACCCCAAAGGTACATTTGCTAGGGTTTAACCTCATTTGATACTACCTGAAAGTTGCGAAGGTTTCTTTAAGGTCGTCCAGATGTGTGTCATCTTCTTTGCTCTAGACTAGCATGTCATCAATGTATACTTCCATGTTTCTCCCAATCTGTCTACTGAACATCTTGTTAACCAACCTTTGATAAATGGCCCTTGCATTCTTCAGCTCAAATGGCATCACTTTGTAGTAGTAAAGTCTTTGATTGGTAATGAAGACAGTTTTCACCTAGTCTTCTTCCGACATTTTGATTTGGTTATAGCCTAAAAAGGCATCCATGAAAGTGAGGAGCTTATGCCCGGCAGTGGAATCCACAAGCTAGTTGATTCTTGGTAACAGGAAGCTATCTTTAGGTCAAGCATAGTCCAAGTTAGTGAAGTCCATGCACATCCTCCACTTCCCATTTGCTTTTTTCACTAAGCTGACATTGGCTAGCCAATCAAGGTAGTAGATCTCTTGGATAAATCCAGCTACAAGTAACTTATCCACCTAGTCCATGATGGCCTTATTACGTTCAGGGGTGAAGACTTGTCATCTTTATTGGATAGGTTTCCTTTCATGGTTGACATTCAGACAATGCTGAATAACTTCCACCGCTATGCCGGGCATATCCTCGTTACTCTATGCGAATATATCCAGGTTCTCCTTGAGAAACTGTATTAGCTCCTTCTTCATTCTTCACCTAATGTGCAAGACAAGATGATCATCTACGTATGATTTTCCTTGGTGGCCATAACGGCTTGGTAGCATTCTCTGGCTAACACTTAGTCCCCTTTGATTTCACCTATACCTTGTTCTGTTGGGAATTTTAGCTTCAAGAAGTATGTAGACGTTGCTGATTACCAATGATTGAGAATTGGTCTCCCGATGATTATGTTATACGATGACGAGCAATCCACCACTAGGAAGTCAAGCTGTTTAGTGAGTTACAAGGGGTAAGAACCTACTGTGACCATCTGTGTCACTATTCCTCTAGGGTACGCCTGATCTCCGCTAAAACTGACGAGGGGAGATTTAAATGATCGCAACCTTTTGGGATCCACCTTTAGTTGCTGGAAAGCCAAGAGATAAATAATGTCAGCAGAGCTGCCATTGTCGACAAGAATCCATCTAGTGTTGAATCCTTCTATCATAAGCATAATGACTAAGGGTTGTCAAGCAGCTACTTCATGCCTCTAGCATCTTATTTCGAGAACATGTCCATGTTTGCTAGTCTTCTCTGTTTCAAAGTTGGTATCCCGTGACTGCTGTTCACAAATCTTTGTTGGGATTTCCTTAGGGACTTGAAAGATCCACCAGTGAATGGTCCTCTAGTGATCATTTTTATCTCCCCAATCGCACTCTGCGAATGGTTGTATGAATTATCTTCATCTCTGGGATGTTTTCCTGATTTCTTCCTATGATCGTCCCTAGATCAACTGGACTCACCCTTCTTTACAAACTTCTGCAATTTCCCTTTTCAGATTAATTCTTCTATCTATTCCTTCAAGTCTTTGCAATCCTCGATATAATGGCCATGGTCTTTGTGGAAGCGGCAATACTTCTTCTTGTCTCACACATTAGGTGAAGAATGAAGCGACTTTGGCCATTTAAGATGATGATTGTCCTTAATTTGTGCTAAAATTTTGTCGACTAGCATTACCAAAAGAGTAAATTTTACCGTCCGTGGAATTTTGTCATCTCTTCATTTATTTCCAACAGAACTGGCCTGATGATCTTTCCTTTCTCTTTTGCATCCCTTTCGGTCTTCCCTGGCACTTTCTCTTTCCTTAGGCATGCTTTCTTCCCTATTGCAGCTAGGGCATTTGCATTCATATACTTCTAGGCCCTCAGTAGCGTCTCGGCCATCGTCTTCAGCAGGCTTTTCGTGAGGGCAACTACAAACTCCCTGGATTTTAACCCTGCTTTGAAAGTGGTTAATTGTACCTTGCCGTCCACTTTATCAACTTCTAGGACTTATCTAGTAAATCATTTCATGTATAACCTCAAGGGCTCCCTCTCTCCTTGCGTGATGGTGAGTAGATGGTCAGCTGGTCTTTTCTGACGTTGCCACCGACAAAATGGTGCACGAAGGAATTACCTAGTTGCTCAAAATTGTCAATGGACGACGTTGCCAGTTTACTGAACCACACTCGTGCCACTCCCCTCAGGGTGGTGGGGAAAGAACGACACAAGATTTCATTTAGGGGCTATTGTAGACTCAGAGTCGTTTTGAAGGTGGTGATATGGTCCAACAGATCTTTCAGGCCGTCAAATGATTCGAGCTATAGAAGACAAAACATTAGGGGCAGAAGACACTCTAGGACTTTCTTAGTGAAGGGTGAATTCGTCCTTCAGACCATCCCATTCAGATTCCGGTCCGTCTTTTCTCTCATTGCATTTCTCAACTCATCTGTCTCCCTCCTCATGCCTTTGAGAAGATCTGAATTAGCTTCGTTTGAAGAGTTTGGTTGTCAGTAGTCATCTCTCTAGTGGCTATCTTTGTCATTATTCTGGTTAGTCTCAATCCTCGTGGGTGAACGATTTTCTTCATGTTGCAACTACAACCTCATCTCTTGGTTTTGCCTGGTAAGTTCTTCCATGCTAGTTGTAAGTGTCTAAATTTGTAATGCTAATGCTACCGAATCCTGTGGAGTATTTGATTCGATTTGGAAGTCAGAACCAAACGGGACTATGATTTCAAATGAAAGTCTGAATTTGTCGTTCCCACAGATGACGTCAAACTAATGATGCTGAAATCGTCAGTAAATGGATTCGTCCAGATAAGTCAATACAAGCTCGGCCAAGTTCCTGCAAAGTTGATAAGAAAAAAGGGGAATCCTCTTAGGGTGGCCATAGGTGTGGCGCTAGCCACGGAGTCTCCGATGATAAAATCAGTGAATGGAGCTCAAGAGATAGGGAGAATTCTGTGGTGAGAGTAGAAATGATTAGTGTGTATCTCTCTTGTCTTGGATTCAGTAGGTCCTATATATAAGCTGTCCTTAGTAGCCGTTGCCCTTCTTAAATGGTGGTTTTAAGGTTGTTTAGGTAACGTCCTAGGTCTACTTCAATTCAGCCTTAATGAAGGCCCCACCAGTCTTCTTACTAATATGTAACCGTCGAGGCATTGAATAGCTGCCTTCATGACGCTCCATCTTCATCCAGGCTGGCTCTCCTAGACGAGGGCAATTACCTGGTCTATCAATATATATATATATATATATATGATACATGCATAAGAATGTACCCATATCTTTTTAAAGTAAGATGAAAACTCCCCGTGTTTGCATTGTCATTCTATGATTAGATGTTCAGGAACCTCTTTCCATTATGTACATTTTTTTTATATATAAATCACCAGAAATTAAAATAAATAAAAAATAAAAAATAAAAAAGAAAATTAGATTACTTTGATTGGGAAAGCAGTTGTTATATAGATACTTGGTTATCAAAATTAATTATGATCCAGATCGTAGCTAGGATCATAGTATAGCAAAATGATAAACTAAAATAGAGGAAAATCCTTAGTAGAACAGGAGCTTAAATTGATACTGATATTATAACCAAACTAGAATTGGATTGAACCAAGGCATACAAATCTCTCTCTTTTAAAGGAGATTTAAGTCCTTCGTGGCCCCAAAAAAAAAAGTGTAATAGGCGAATAATAGCCTTCTGTTTCGGCTTTTCGACCTCGTCCATTAACGAATGAGGTCCACCATTTTAAAGTAGAAAATTTCTGACATTCGTTGAATATAAATGGGTTTAAGTTTCAGAGAAAGGTAAACCTTCACGTGTTCACCACACCTGTGGCCGTGGGTTGGTCCATTTCCTACGTAAGACAATTTAGTTCAATAAAAAAATGTTTTTTTTTTTTTTTTTAATTTGGTAAACCAAAAACAAAAAGTTTAAGAGAGAGAGAGAGAGAGAGAGAGAAGTGGCAACCCCTACTTACCCAAGGTAATACAAAAAGAGATAGGTACCAATGTACTTACTAGAGAAGACTAGAGAGACTCAAACCCAAAACCTAATGTTGGCCCAAGGCCTAATTTTACATCATCAATTATAAATCAATACAAACTCTCTCTTATAATCAATGTGGGCATTAGTTTCTTATCAAAACACTAGTTCTCCGTACCTATGCCCAGCAAAAAGAAAACAGGCTAATTCACCAATAATATATAGCACCTCATTAAGACATAGCACTGTCATCTTTCTTATTTAATCAACCATGTTATTATCTATCCATTAAAAAAATCATTTTATTATCATAATAAATATCTATTTGTTTAAATTTTAAAATTAAGGAAATGGGAAATTATAAGTAATAATCTCTACTGCATGACCAATAAGGGCCTTATACTTGAACTACGATTGAATCAATAAAATTTTAAAAATAAAATAAAATAAAATCTTATACATTATAATTCAGGTGTTGATGCAAACTTTATTAGCTAGCATGTTATGGACTTAAGTGAATCTAAGAAAGACCGCGCCCTCAGCCCAAACCATCCTTTTTAAGGTTTTAAAAATGAGGGTTTTGGCATTTAGTCATGTGAATGGGGTGCAGTTGTGTTGGTGCCTCTAAAGAGATAGTGGAGGTTATACTGATGTTATTATCGCTCCTAGGTCAAGGGTTTTACAATGAAGTTTCCACTTATTAATTGGAAAAATAAGAAAACAAAAATTAAAAAGTACATCATTCTTATTGATAAATTGAAATTGCAGATCTCTTTGATAATAACCAAAAATTACATTGCTTTGGCCCTAAATACAATCTAAAATAAAAGTACAAAGTTTTGATTCTTAGTTACAATCTAGAAAGAGAAAATTACAAGGAAAAGTATAACTCTTGATCTAAGTTCGGAGGCTAGGTTATAAGATTGGGAAGGTGTTGGGCATCCAACCTGCCCAGTGTAAGGGACCGCGACCTCGGCCTGCCAATTTTTTCTTAAACTGTGCCTAACCCGCACGAACAAATGGGATTGTGTTGCTCAAAATGTCCAATTCACAGTAAAATGTACTCCCCCCTAGATCGAGGGTTTTACATGAAGTCGCCACTTATTTAATTTGAATTGAAAAATAAGAAAACCTTCACTATAAAAAAAAAAAAAAAAATTAAATTGCTTTTGTTGTATTAATATATATATATATATATATATGACAATTTACATCAATTTTGTAACAAAAAATTACAATGCTTTTTTAGTCCTAGATACAATCTAAGAAAGTAAATTACATTGCTTTGTTTCCTAGTTACATTTAAAAAAATGTAAAATTGCATATATAAGAGCCTAGTCTAGAACCCTTGATCTTAGTTTGAAGGCTAATTAACGAGATGGAAAGGGATTAAGCACCCATCTCACCTGATAAAACCAATCTCCTAAGTTAAGGTAGCCAATATCATGTCATGTCAGACAAATGCAAATAATATCACATAAACATGTTAATTTGCAAGAATTGTAAACAAACATATGTTGGAGAATTTAACATATAGAGAAACAAAAAGTGAAATTTGTTAGATAACAATGTAAATGTAAAGAAAGCATGAAAGTAATGGCATGTTCATCCAAGAAATTAATGTAAACAAGGAATTCCTAGCCTAGACATGTTCATCTAAGCATGTGTAGGAAAACAAAATCGTCATGTTATTTGTCATCAACATAATTGCAAAAGAAAATTTATTTTTAGGCCTATCAATCATCCAAGCATTCATGAGAAGAATAAAGAAAATCACCCAGACATGTTCATCCAAGTATTTAAGCAAAAACCATAATGTTAATTAGACCTGTTCATCTAAGCATTCAAAAAAGAGAGAAACAACTACCTAGACATGTTCATTAAGCATGTTATGATAAGCAAATAATAACTTAGAAGTGTTCATCCAAGCATGTGAAGGAAAACATAGAATTGTCACGCTATTTGTCATCCACACAATTGCAAAGAAAAAAGCAAAATATATTTAAGCATATTTGATCATCCAAGAAATTATGAAAAAAAAGTAAAGAAAAATCCCTTAAACATGTTCATCTAAAGAAAATCAAAATACTTAGACATGGGGTGCAGAAAATGGAAGAGGTCTTCTCTCTCTTTATAGGGAAAAGGATGGCTTAGCTTTAAAGCTAAGTAATTAGCTTTCTTCTGAAGCTAAGGGAGGAGATAAACCTGTTTAAATAAGCTGGAATGGATTTGGTGTTGATCCCTATTTGAATTTTGAAAGGAAGTTGAAGATGATGCTGAACTTGTGTTATCTTCTACACCTGTTTTGTATTTTGGCTCTAACTTTCTACTCAAAATTCCAATTGATTCAAGATTGATGTTATTTGAAAGGAAATTCAATTCTATACAACTTTTCCAGAAATAGAGAAAACCAAATTTCAACTTTTTCCAGGTGATGAGTGTGAACTCGTCAGCACTGTTCATCGGACGGAGATGATTCTTCAACCTTTGGTGATGGTCACCGGTGTGGTGCCTGCCACAACGCCTCCGATGCCAAAGTCAGTATAAGGAACTTGCTATAAAATTAGTAACGTAACTGGAAAGTATTAGAGAGATCTCTTAGTGTTTTTGGGTGTCAGTACCTATTCTTCAGCAATGTGGGAGACTTATATATGTTCTCATGGCTTCTAGTCGTTGGGTAGTTATGGAGGTCTTTAATGCTCCTTTTGGTAACGTCTGGGGCCGTTTAATGTGCCATCACTGCCCTTCAACAGATTGTACAGTTGTCTCTGTAACCGTTTTGGGTTTGATTGCCTGCATTGAATGGTCTGGATATGTTCGTCAGTAAAGCATATAATTGACTCACCTAGCCAAAGTCTGGATTCGTCCGTATTGATGGGATCGTCCGTGCGTGCATGAACTCGTTAGTCCCGTCAGTTGCCCCCCGATTCTGTGTTCGTCAGTTAAATGACGATCATAGAATGTGAGGAGTTTTATAGTTTACGAGTGTCATTTGGGATTTCGATCCGCAGTAAATGCAAAGCGGCGGCGTTTCGCAAATCGTGACACGCGCTGGTGGGTGGAGTTAATGCTTTGATTTGGTGGGACTATTGGGCTTCCCGCTGGTTTTTTTCAGTTTCCCAAAGCCTCAGTTAAAAACTCCTCCTTGTTCACATTTTTCAAAAATACTCTACTCATTTGCTTTGATCATCCTCTCCGGTGACCTTTCTCTGCAACCTTTCTGCGAACTAGCAACCGGTGTGGTGGTGTTCTTCCTTCTGACCGCTTCCTTAAGGTACGCCCATCCTCCTGCGTTATTTCTCTTCGCCTTATTATGGTTTTGCCTCTGATTTTCTCTTCTTCTGTGAGTTTTTTTTTTTTTTTTGTTATTTGTTCTAAATTCCATGGGGGTTTAGTTTGCTGTTGTGTCTTTTGGTTTTCATGCTTAGTAGCTCTGAGGTTAGGGTAGCTTGCCCCTCAATTTCATTCCTTTTTGCTCGGTTAGGAGGGTTTTTACGGGTTTCCTCTAGTATTGAGGATTTTGTTTTTGAGGGTAACTATCTGAGCGTTGCTTTGGCTGATCTGTTGCCTTTGCTTCGTCAGTCTTTGGATTGGTTCGTGAACGAGGTTAGAGGGTGAGTAGGTATGTCAGTAGTTAGGTCGAGTGAGCTTGAAACTGGGTTGTCGTCCAACGGCGGCCCAGCAGAGGAAGATACCGCCGTCTCTGGCTCTCGAGAGGTTAGGGCTTTTTATGCCCTGGGAGAGGAGTGTGAGTTAGATGCTGACACGTTGACGAGGTTTAGGGATAGATTTCAGTTTCCTGATAGAGTTAGGGTTCGTCTGCCCAGTGTGGAGGACCGAGCGTGTCACTTCTTCCCAGGCGAGGTATGCTTTTACGAGGTTGCCTTCACTTGTGGGTTGAGGTTTCCCATCCATCCCTTCTTGATGGAGTTGTTAGATCATTTTGGTATCGCTCCGGGGCAACTTATGCCCAACTCTTGGAGAATTTTAATCAGCTGTATGGGGATATGGCTGGCAGCTAATGACGGGGATATGATCAGGGTAGACGAGCTAGTGTATTTGTACCGGTTGAAAGCGTCAAAGGAGTATGGGTATTATAAACTAGTGCCTTGGGAGAGAGATACTAGAATCGTCAAAAAATTACCTTCGTCGTTTAGGTATTGGAAGTCCAGATTCTTCTATGTGTCTGGGGATGAGTTTGAGACTCCCTTAAGCGAGGTTTGGGGCGATCTCTCGGTGTTACGTCGTCGGTGGGAAACCCCGACTTTAGGTGCATCAATATTCCTTCTTCGTTTCTTGAATCCCGTCGTGCTTACAATTAAGGCTGCTAACACCTTCTCTCCTTTTTTTTTTTTTAGTCAAAAGACGACAAAAGCTAAAGAGCATGTACAGAGAACGTGTGCAGAAGGCCATTAAGTACGCGCAGACGATTGAGAACTGGGACGATCTCGTCGATCCCAGAACCCTCGTATTCTATTGTCTCGAGCCTGATCCCTCTGCCTTTGTCTTGAAAAACATTGACATAGAAGGAAAAAAGAGTAAGTTCTAGCTTCGTCAGTACTGACCTTTTCTTTTCTTGTGCTTTTCTTCGTGGATAATGTTTTTCTTTTGACAGAGATGACGTCGAAATTTAACAAAGATATGTACGCCAAGATGAGGGCCAAGAAGGACGAGCCCTTATCCAACATAGGCAAAAAGACCGTGCGTGTTATAGGGAAGGGCCTTTCCGCCATTCCGCCAGCCTCAGTCACTCCCCTCGTCTCTGGCACTGAGGTGACAAGGACTGCTTCTCCGTCCACTTCAGTGGAGGAGCTTCCAACTCCCATCTCCAAGAGGCCACGCTTGTCGAGGAAGGAGAAAGAGAAAGAGGACGTTGGCCGCTCAACCATCTGAAGCGATGAGAAGCTAGCAGTTGAACGGGCCCACAGCATTGTGACGGCTAACGACTTAAAGGCTTTCTCTGGGGTCTCCTTGAACACAGTCGTTGCTGGCCACGTTCATAAGCTGGTTCAAGTGAAGTGCTTTTTACTCCTTTCGAGAGTAACCCCCTCATTTTTTTTTTTTTTTTTTGCTGAAGAGTTTGTACTTCTTTTCAGGTTCTGGGAGAGAGCCTACACATTGCTTCTGAGTATCTTACTCAAGAGGCAAAGGTGGCGTCCTTGACTTCGAGGGTGGAGGCGTTGGAGGCGGAAAATTCTGGTTTGAAGAAGGACCTCATCGAGTCCATGGGCACGGAAAATACCCTGAGAAAGCAAGCAAAGAAACTCACAGACGATCTTAGGGTGGAGCGTCAGCTGAACATTGAGAAAGACGAGCAACTTGTAGCCGCCAAGGAGAGCCTTAAGACTATTGCAGCCAGATCGGTAGCGACCTTCCAGACCACTGATGAGTACAATACCGTGCTCTTCAGTTGGTACTTCAAGGGCTTCGAGCTTCTGAGGAGGTACCTCGTCAAACACCCTTTAGGAGTAAACATGGAGGCGCTTGATCTGGAAGAAGTGGATCAAGAGATGGCGGCCGACGAAGCTGTTCAATCGTCTGCCACCGAGACTGAGGCTCCAGCTGATGCTCCTGATGACGCCGTTCGTACCGAGGATGCCCCTGCCAGCGACGCAGCTTGACGAGTTTGAGACTTGGAAAAAATTCCTTTGAAAAGATTCCTTTGTGGTGCCCATCATGTTTTGGGCTTTTTTTTTTTTTTTTAATTTTGAAGACAGTATTTTTAGCCCAGCGTTTATGGGCTTTTAATTGTAGAAACAATGGTTATTCGTCTGCTAGCCTCTGGCCTTTAATTTTATTTCTTTGGCACTTACTTGTATTTGTGATTGTACGTCCTTCTTCCTTTTTTGTTTGATGCATGTTAGTAATTTGTATCCGTCTAGGCAAGATTTTATCACTTAGCCTTTTTTGGCTTTTTAGTGATCCTCGTCGGTAACTTACATCCGTCTAGGCGGAAGTTTTGTTACTTAGCCGTTTCTTGGCCTTTTGATCATCGAGTGACATTCGTCAGTAACTTACATCCGTCTAGGCGGAATCTTGTTACTTAGCTATTTTTTGGCTTTTTGATCACTAAGTGATATTCGTCAGTAACTTACATCCGTCTAGGCGGAATCTTGTTACTTAGCCATTTTTTGGCTTTTTAATCACCAAGTGTTATGCGTCAGTAACTTACATCCGTCTAGGCAGAATCTTGTTACTTAGCCATTCTTTGGCTTTCGTTAGTTTCTCCAGGCATGTTTTATACACAAATATTGGCTGAATAACTCATTTATTGATAGTAAATGACGAGTGTGTCTTTCCATTACATCTACTGATGATATTTCTTCAAATGTTCAATGTTCCACGGTCTTGGGAGCCTTTGTCCGTCTAGGGTCTCCAGGTGGGAGCTGCCCTGTCTGGAGTAGTGAATGACTTTGTATGGCCCCTCCTACGTAGGGCCGAGCTTTCCTTGGGATGGATCTTTGGTTGCCTGGGTTACCCTGCGCAGGACGAGGTCCCCTTTGTTGAGTCTCCTGAGCTTCACCCTTCTATTGTAGTAGTTTGTCATCTTTCTCTGGTATTCCGTCATCTTGCTGAAGGCTTTATCTCGTACTTCGTCAAGACAGTCCAGGTCAACTCGCAGTAGGTCGTCATTTTCTTCTTCATTGAACGCTTCTCTCCTGGTGCTGGTTATTCCCACTTCGACAGGGATTACTACTTCGGTACCATAGGTGAGTCTGAAGGGGGTCTCTCCTGTTGGGGTTCTAGCCGTGGTTTTGTAGGCCCACAAGACGTTGGGCAGTTCTTCTGGCTAGGCTCCTTTTGCGTCGTCTAGTTTGGTCTTTATGATTTTGAGCAATGTACGGTTCGTTACCTCCGTCTGTCCATTCGCCTGTGGGTGGCCTAGTGACGAGAACTGGTTCTTGATGCCCAAGCCTGAGCAGAAGTCCTTGAAACTTTGGCTATCGAACTGACGTCCGTTATCCGATATGATCATCCGTGGGATCCCGAACCTGTAAATTATGTTCTTCCATACGAACCCCTAGATTCTGGCCTCGATGATGGTTGCCAATGCCTCTGCCTCAACCCATTTAGTGAAATAATCAATAGCAACTAGTAAGAATTTTACCTGGCCTTTGCCTTGAGGTAGTGGGCCAACGATGTCGATTCCCCATTGTGCGAATGGCCATGGAGACATTATCGTTGTCAGCTTTTCTGATGGGAGCCGTTGGACGTTCCTGAACCTTTGGCACTTGTCACATCTCTTGACGAACCTTGCTGAGTCATCTTGCATGGTTGGCCAGAAGTAACCGGCTCGCATAATTTTTCTTACCAGGGATTTTGGGCCTGCATGATCTCCACAGATCCCTTCATGGACCTCCCTAAGGACGTATTCGGCCTCTCCTTCATCAATACACCTCAAGTAGGGCATGGAGAAACCTCTTTTGTACAAAGTATCATTGAGAATTGTGAATCTGGCGGATCTCTTCTTGATCTTCCTAGCTTCATCTGTGTTTTGGGGTAGGTGGCCATCCTGGAGAAAGGACATGACGGGCGTCATCCAGCTATTTGTGCCCTCGACTGCGAATGTTGAAATTTCTTCTATGCTGGGGTTCCTTTGTATCTCCATCATCAAGTCCGTCCCTGATTTCGCCTCTTCCGACGAGGCTATCTTTGAGACTTCGTCTGCAGCCATATTCTGGCTTCTCGGAATCTGGACGAACTCCACTTTTTTGAACTCTTGAGTCAAGCGTCTCGTCAACTTGAGGTGTTTCTGCATTCTTTCTTCTTTTGCTTCGTACTCTCCTCTGATTTGCCCAATTATTAGCTTTGAGTCATTCTGGACTAGCAGGTTCCTGGCCCCAAGCTCTCTCCCGAGTCTTAAACCCGTCAGAATTCCTTCGTACTCAGCTTCGTTATTGATGGCTGGAAATTTTAGCTGGACTCCATATTTCAATGTTTCTCCGTCAGGGGTAGTTATGACGACCCCTACTCCCCCTCTTTTTTGGGCCGACGAGCCATCTGTCTACATCACCCATGTCTCGCCCATGTTGGCAATGCTCGACTCGTCTGGGTGAGTAAACTCGGCGATGAAGTCAGCCAGAGCTTGTGCTTTGATGGCCGTCTTGGGATGGTACTCCACGTCGAGTTGGCTGAGTTCAATTGCCCATTAGACCATCCTCCCGGTAGCCTCGGGTTTATTCATAGACTTCTTGATGGGTTGGTTCATCATCACTAAGATCGGGTTTGCCTGGAAGTAATGCTTGAGCTTGCACGAGGCTACTATCAATGCAAAGGTGATTTTCTCGATCTTTGGATACCTGAATTCAGCTCCTTGGAAAGCTTGGCTGACGTAGTATACTGAGAGTTGTTTCCTATCTTCTTCTCGTATTAAGGCTGCACTGACGGCTATAGACGAAACTACCAGGTATAAGTACAAGTTTTCTCCTTCTTTGGACGGGCTTAGGAGTGGTGGATTGCTAAGGTAACGCTTGAGCTCTTGGAAGGCCGCTTCACATTCGTCGGTCCATTCAAAAGCTTGTTTCAGGGTTTTAAAGAACGATAAGCATTTGTCCGTTGCTCTAGACACGAACATGTTAAGAGCTGCAATACGGCCTGTGAGCTTCTGGACTTCCTTGACGGTCTTGGGTGATGCCATGTTGAGTATAGCTTGCACCTTCTCAGGATTTGCCTCTATTCCTCTCTGAGACACCATGAATCCGAGGAATTTTCCGGAGGCGACACCGAAAACACACTTACCAGGGTTTAGCTTCATTTGGTATTGCTTGAGGGTATCGAATGTCTCTTTAAGGTCGTCCAGATGCGCGAGTTCTTCTTTGCTCTTGACAAGCATATCGTCGACGTACACTTCCATATTCCTGCCTATCTGCTTAACGAACATTTTATTCACCAACCTCTGATACGTCGCTCCTGCGTTCTTCAGTCCAAAGGGCATTACCTTGTAGCAGTAGAGCCCCTGGCTGGTGATGAAGGCAGTTTTATCCTGATCCTTGTCAGCCATTTTTATCTGGTTGTACCCTGAGAATGCGTCCATGAACGTCAACAGCTTGTGCCCGGTCGTAGAATCTACCAGCTGGTCTATTCTTGGAAGAGGGAAACTGTCCTTCGGGCAGGCCTTGTTTAGGTCTATGAAGTCCACGCACATTCTCCATTTTCCATTTGTTTTTCTCACTAGGATGACGTTTGCCAACCAGTTTGGATAGTACACCTCCCTGATAAAGCCTGCAGTCAAGAGTTTACTCATCTCGTCAGCGATTGCCTGGTCTCTTTCGGGCGCAAAAGTTCTTTGTCTCTGCTTGATGGGTTTCCTCTCAGGGTCCACATTCAACCTGTGTTGTATAATTCCTGGAGATATGCCCGGCATGTCGTCATGGCTCCAAGCAAAGACGTCCAAGTTCTCCCTTAGAAATTGAATGAGCCTCGTTCTCATCTCAGGACTTAAGGTCGTCCCTATTCTGGTTGTTTTCGTCCTTTCTCCCTCAATCAACTCCACTTCTTCCAGTGCTTCCATCTTTTCTTCCTCTTTTTCTTCCACTATCCACGTGTGGTTCTCCTTAGCTCCTAAAACAGCTTGATAGCATTCTCGAGCTAAAACTTGGTCTCCTTTAACTTCACCAATACCATCTTCCGTTGGAAATTTCACCTTCAAGCAGTAGATGGATGTGGATGCCTTCCACTTGTTGAGTGCTGGCCTTCCGATGATGACATTATAGGACGAGGGACAATCCACTACCAAAAAGTCTATTTGACGAGTCAACTGTTTCGGGTACGTTCCCACTGTTACCGTCAGTGTCACTATACCTCGGGGATACACCCTGTCACCGCTGAAACTGACGAGCGGAGAATCGAATGGACGAAGTCTCTTGGGATCCAGCCTCAATTGTTGGAATGCGGAAAAGTAAATGATATCGGTAGAGCTACCATTGTCCACGAGGACTCTTTTGGTGTTGAATCCTTCTATGGTGAGCATTATGACCAACGGGTCATTGTGAGGCTGTTTTACTCCTCTGGAGTCACTTTCGTTGAAGGTCATATCCTGATCAGTTCGTCTGTACTTTGGCAGGGGTGTCATATGGACGCTATTCACCTGTCGTTGATGTGTTTTCTTGAGTGACTTGAATGAGCCCCCTGTGGTAGGCCCTCCTGCGATCGTCTGTATCTCCCCGACCACATTTTGAGGAGGTTGTGATTGATGGCCATCATTCCTGGAAGAGGACCCCTGTTGGCCTTTGTTTTCATCTCGGAATTTGTTGTGTTCCCCCTGCTTTACGAATTTCTGCAACTTCCCCCTCTATATCAATTCTTCTATCTGCTCTTTGAGATCCCTACAATCTTCGGTGTAGTGGCCGTGATCTTTGTGGAATCGGCAGTACTTACTTTTGTCGCGGACGTTAGGAGATGAGTGTAGTGGCCGTGGCCACTTAAGATAATGCTCGTCTTTAATCTGCGCCAAAATTTTTTCAACAGGCATAACGAGAGGGGTGAATTTTACCGTTCGTGGATTTTTGTCATCCTTCCTTCTGACTCCGTCATTGATTCGACAATCTGGACGATCCCACTTCTGCCCTCTACGATCGTCTTCTTTTCTTCCTTTGTCCCCTGGTCTGTCCGCGTCCTTGATAGCAGCCAATGCGTCTTCAGCGTTCATGTACTTCTGCGCCTTGAGGAGCATTTCAGCCATCGTCTTTGGGGGGTTCTTCGCGAGTGAGCTGACAAGATCCCTGGACCTCAGCCCTACTTTGAAGGTCGTCAGCTGCACCATATCGTCGGCTTCGTCTACCTCCAGTGTTTCCCTCGTGAAATGTTTTACATATGACCTTAAGGTTTCTTTTTCTCCCTGCCTGATGGTAAGCAAGTGGTCAGCGGTCCTCTTTAGTCGTTGTCCTCCAATAAAGTGACGCAGGAAGGCGTTGCTCAATTGCTCGAACGTATCGATTGACGATGTTGGAAACTTTGTGAACCATTCTCGGGCAGCTCCCCTGAGTGTAGTTGGGAAGAAGCGACACAATATTTCATCTGGGGGCTGTTGAAGTCCCAAGGTCGTCTTGAAGGTGTTTAGATGATCTTGAGGGTCCTTCAGCCCATCGAAGGGCTCGAGCTGAGGTAACCGAAATTTCGACGGTACTGGGCAGTCGAGGACCGCTGTTGTGAATGGTGAATCCGTCGCCCGGACCATCCGATCCACGCTCCGCTCTGTTTTTTCTTTGATGGCATTCCTTAGTTCGTCCATCTCCCTCCTCATCTCCCGAAGAATATCTGAGTTTTGCTCAACGGGAGTGTTTGGCCTTCGATGGTCACTTCTTCTGTTGCTATCCCCCTCATCTTCCTAATTTCCCTTCGAACGGTTTTCCTCCAGCTGAAGCCGTAATCTCATTTCTTGGTTTTGCCTAGTCAGTTCTTCAACTATGGCTGCAAGGGCTTGAACTTGCTGAGCTAGGGCTGCAGAATCTTGATTAGACTCCATCCTAAAAAGAACAAGAATAAGGAACCACTATTTCGAGTTTGAACACGGAAAAAATGTCGTCCCCATAGACGGTGCCAAACTGATGAGTGTGAACTTGTCAACACTGTTTGTCGGACGGAAATGATTCTTCAACCTTTGGTGATGGTCACCGGTGTGGTGTTTGCCACAACGCCTCCGATGCCAAAGTCAGTATAAGGAACTTGCTATAAAATTAGTAACGTAACTGGAAAGTATTAGAGAGATCTCTTAGTGTTTTTGGGTGTTAGTACCTATTCTTCAGCAATGTGGGAGACTTATATATGTTCTCATGGCTTCTAGCCATTGGGTAGTTATGGAGGTCTTTAATGCTCCTTTTGGTAACGTCTGGGGCCGTTTAATGTGCCATCACTGCCCTTCAACAGATTGTACAGTTGTCTCTGTAACCGTTTTGGGTTTGATTGCCTGCATTGAATGGTCTGGATATGTTCGTCAGTAAAGCATATAATTGACTCACCTAGCCAGAGTCTGGATTCGTCCATATCGATGGGATCGTCCGTGCGTACATGAACTCGTTAGTCCCGTCACCAGGGAAAAAGTGCGATTCAAGTTACCGTTGAGAATAATAATGTTTTTTTGAGCTTTTTTTTTGAATTTTTTGAATTTTTTCATGGATCATATTTTTTTCTCTCCAAATTTATAAAAAATAAATAAATAAATAAATAAATAAAATAATAAAATAAAATAAAAAAGAAGAAGAAGAAGAAGAAGAAGAGAAGATGCCATAAAGGAAAACATTTTTTATTGTTTCTTAAAAAAATGAAGTAAAATGAAATCCGATCAAAATCACACTTAATTAATTTTAAATTAATTTTTGTAAGAACCAATCAAAATGAAGTGTTTAAAATAGTTAATCAGGTGGTCCGATCATGTAGGTGGCCATGATCTTTGAAAATTGTTCGTATGATAACTTTTGATCAGGTGGTTCAATCAAAGCTTATAACATACCATTATGATCGTTAGAGCATCAAGATTTGTTTTGTATCACAAATCTGAATATCTACCTGTTAGTTAAATGCAAGTTGTAAAATGAAGTGTCTACAGAATGTCCCTCATTGACAGAGCTTGAAAAGCGAATGTCAATGTAAAAGAAAGATGCCAAATTTTTGCAACTTGAAATTTAACCGACGTGTGATGAAAATTTGTTGAAGTTTTGGAAACTTGTTGGTTTCCAAAAATTTTTGATCCAAAATGTGTTGGCAATTTTCTAAAAAAAAAAACTTGTTAATTTTTTTTTATCGAAAATTTTGAACCTATAAATTATTTTAAAAAAAAAAAAACATTGTCAGACTTTTTTATTTGAAAACTTAGTTGGGTTTAAGGGTGTAATCGGTTCGGTTCAGTTAGTGTTGGAGGCAGTTTTTGGACCAAACCTAGAATTTCAGTTTTAACATATTCAACACTGAAACCGATTTGTAAGGGAAGAACACTGGACCGACCGATTGCATTTGGTTTCGGTTTAGCTCGTTCGAGTTTTGATGTTTGGGATGTGAGAAACTAAAGCAAGAAAAGAAGAAAAAGAAGATGGGTGGTTTGGGATAAAAATAGAAGACAAACTCATAGCAAGAAGACGAACCATAATAGCAGCACCTGAAGGAGAGAGTGAGAGCATCGGCGCAATAGTAGCACCTGAAGGAGAGAGTGAGAGCGTTGGCACAATAGCAGCACTTGAAGGAGAGAGAGAGAGAGCATCGATGCTGGAAGAAACGAAACTAAGGACGAAGAGGGACAAGCATAGAAGAGGGAAGAGAGAGGCATGGAAGATGGAACTCAGAGAGAAGAAAAGAAAAGAATGAGGGTGAGGGCGTGAGGCGACTGAAGTGAAATGTAAAGAGTAGGGTTTTTTTTTTTTTTTTTTATGTTTTAAGTTGATGCATAAAACGAAGTAGTTTTGTGTTATAAGGCCAGAAAAAATTAAAATGATTTTAGCAAGGTTCGAACTTGGGCCAAGTATAGTCACACACTTGTCTTACCACTAAACTAGTGGTACTCATCTTGAAATATTTTCTACATAGTAATATTTAATACATATCGGTCGGTTTCGGTTCAGCTCGGACTTTTATTTTCTGAATCCAAAACAGAAATCAAAAATTTCGGTTTTTATTTCTGCAAACCAAAATTTTGGACACGGTTCAGTAGGTTTTAGCCGATTTTTTACGTTTCTTGGTATTTTGCACGCCCCTAGTTGGGTGTTCTTGTGAAGATCTTGGCAAATTTTCTAAACATGTTGGGCATTCTTAGAATGATCTTGTCAAGATCAGGAGACATTTCTTTTTTTCTTTTTCTTTTTCTTTTTCTACTTTTTGGGACATAAACAAAGAGGAGTGCCCCAAATTTGGGAGTCACATTTGTTGGAAACAAACAAAAGGGAGTGCCCTCAATTAGAGAATTCTTTCAAGTCATTTGAGAATTTAAGAAACTGTGTCATGGAGATTACTTGCCAGTGGGGCTTGATAACCTCAAGCATTTTACCTTTTTAATCCAAGAGAAAATATTGCTAGAGTTAAGGGTGTGCCTATGACTAGCAAAACTTCAAGGAGGTCTCTATGCATGGGTTGTAATGTAGGCTAGGTTCAGGTTATGAAAGAAAGATATAACAAGGCTCAAAATCCCCTATATGATATTCCCCTCAAGTGTGCATTACTCAAAACTTAGGCATTAGAAGGATTTTCTTATTTCTCCCTTTCTTGACATTGTGCTGAAATTCTCATCATTCTTGTCATCTGCTCACCAGTAATTACGGATCATTTGTATCAATGTTATATCATGTTTGTTTGCCTTGTATTCTTCTTAGGCAACTCTTCTCTAAGCTTTCAAATTTTCTTCTTTGATGTTCTTTCATGCTTGTTTTTCAAACCTCTACACTTTCATCTTGACAAATCTTTCCTCTTCTTTTGGAAATTTGTGACTAGTTTGCCTTTTTGGTTTTCGACCTTCTTTGTTCTTCTTTTTTCTCTTCTTTTGAAACCTATGACAAGGTCGCCTTTCTTTTTCTCTTCTTTTGGCACTTGTGACTAGGCCGCCTCTTCGATTTTTGACCAATTAAACTTCTTTTGTTCTTTTTCTTTTTATTCATCTTTCTTTGATAGCAAATGAATGAATGAATTTTTTTGATATGAATGTGCTTGAAAATGCTGCCTACATACCTCTTTTAAAAGAAGGACCAGGACATCCGTAGTTAAAAATAATTTATTGTGCCTTAACTTTTGCCTAGACTACCATTTTGGGTTTTCAATCTAGCAGGCTCTCTCACAATCGATTTTTTTTTTTTTTAATCCCTAATTTTTGCCTAAACTGTCCTTTTAGGTTTTCAATGTTGCAGGATTTTTTTTTTTTTTGTTGCTTCATGCTATCTGACTTAATGAGCTCTCATCTCTTTTAGCATGATGGAATCTCTTAGCTTTCAGCTTGATGAATTCTTGTCTTCTCACCTTGATGGAGTATTATCATCTTTGCGTCGATGCACTATCATTATTTTTCTTAGATCTTTTTATCGAACCCTTGTATCCTTCAATGGAAACTATTAGTTCCTTGCATTCTCAAATGTGATTTCCATTGTTTCTTCTAATCTTGATGGACTCTACTTTTCTTGATGTCTTCATTGAAGTTATGACATTGTCCTGCATAGCATAAAATTTGAGTACGCACAATCAAATTTTCCCACCCTAGGTTTAGGTTGTTATGGGCTCATGAAAAAAAAGGCTAATTGTTTAATAGCTCAAATGAGCTAGCAATGGATAATATTTGTAATGGGTGTCAAGGAATAATGTGGCCAAACCAAAGATGGGCTCCTATCCCTAGTAAGGCTTGTTTATAGGCATAGTAACTCGAGCCCTTTTAGTAAATTCCTTTTAGAATAAAAATTAAGAATGCTCCAATATTGTGACACAAAAAATGTTCTGAGATTTGGATTGAGTGTGCATTGTTTGAGAATTTCTGGTCAGTGGAATCTCTTTTTGTTGAGATTTTCTAATAATTGGATTTTCTTTGATTGCCTTTTAGGACCTTCTCTTCTTATGTTCTAAGTGATTCAGCAAAAATCTTTAAATGAATCAGATGAAATTAATTCTCTCTTGGTGCACATTGATTGGTTGGCCCATTAAGCATTATGATTTGCAAAAGCTTTGCCAAATGAATTCTCACGTAGTACTTGAAGAAAATAACATTAGAAAATTTTGACATCTCACACTCTTTCCAAGTGGATTGGACTTTGATGAGAAGGTTAAACCTTACATGATTTTTGATAATCCACTAAAGGGCCTAATGACCCTAGTTGGAAGATTTTTTTTTTTTTTTTTTTTTTGGGGGAAAGTTTTCCTTGATTTTATTTCATTATATTATTGTTTTCTTTATGAAGAAAAGCAATTTTGTAATTTTTGAAGGATTATCATGACCAAGTCCATTTTGACAAAATGTAGGCCTCAAGGAAACCATTTGCAATTGAGCTTTGAAGGGAATCGGAAATGTCACAAAGATCCCAATGCCCCTAGTCCAAAGTATTCTCTTTTTTTTTCTTTTTTTTTCTTTTTTTTTTCTTTTTTGAGTTTTTGATTTTTTTTTTTTTTTTTTTTTGGTGCATCAAACAAAGCATGAATAACAAAAATGCATCAAACAAGAAATGAAATTAAGGTATAAGAAAAATGGAGTAATGAATAGACAAAGTTTGTAATAAAAAAAAAATTTCTTGAAAACCCCATTATGGCTTGGCAACTCATGAAGTAGAGTTGAATTAATTAGTAGATGCTAGAGCAGCAATGATTTGTTGGTCCATGAGATCTTGGATAATCCCACTGTTATTGATGGCATCTTCAATTTGGGTTCCAGCAGCAATTAGGATCTTGAAGTGGGGAAAGTATCGAGCAAATAGATACTTTGTAGGTCAAGAGGAGATTCTTCACAATCATGTTCAATTGTTCTTCCTCATTGGGCCTAACGGCCACTTGTGCTGCTTTTGTCCTCCACCTTGTGATGAATGCATAAAAAGATTCATTGGAATCTTGCTTGGTTGTCTCAGGGTTTCACCGAGTGATGTCCACCTCAGTATTGTACTTGTATTTCTTATAAAATTCATGGCACATATCTTCCCAAGTCCGAGTTTAAGAATCCTCCAAATTTGAAAACCAACATAGGGTAGCTCTGGTGAGTGTATTTTGAAACATTTGGGCCAGTAACTCTTCATCAGCTCTCACAATGCTATTATGTACATTTTCAGATGGGCTTTAGGGTAGCCCGTGCTATCAAACTTGTCCCATGTTGGCATCTTAAACTTTGGTGGGCTTGAACCCTGATTGAGATTCTTTGGTATCAACCAAAAAGCATAAGTTAGATTTTTTTTTTTTTTTTAAAGAATTCTCAAACAATTATGATGGGCTTAAGCATTGGACTTAGGCTCATCTCATCATGGATCAAACAACAACCAAACACATTCACGGGATGCAATGTATTTTATGGGACCAACCTAAAGATTAGTTCTAAGGATTCTTACATGAAGGTAAAAGGTAGGCTAATAGGTTCCCCAAAAGCTAGGATGTTGTACCTCCTAACTTGTGACATATGAACGCCACGTTGGTCCAAACGATAGAGTTTGTCCTTTACGAAACACAAGAAAGATCAAACGAGTCTCAGGTGAAGGGATGGTAGATTCACCACTAGGTACACGAATCTAGGAGGACCATGATCCATGGCTACAATTACCGTGGTTTCCAGGCAACATTCACAATTCATATCACAATTCCAATCATGCAAATGATGTTATGGCAAGCAAATATGACATATTATTAAAAGCAATAAACAAACAAATGACATGGTTGGCCACCATAACCTAAATTGAAGTCTAGCCTTCAACATCCTTAATGGAGTCGCCACTGTGAGCGACCGTGACCCTAGCCCAACAATTTTTTCTCAAATTAGGCCTAACCTGCGCGAACAGGTGGGATCGTGATGCTCAAAATGTTGAATTCACTATAAAATGTACTCCCCCTAGATCGAGTGTTCTACACAGAGTCGCCACTTATTTAATTTAAATGGAAAAATAAGAAAACCTTCACTATAAAAAAAAAAAAAATATATATATATATATATATATATGCTTCTGTTGTATTAATATATATGACAATTTACATCAATTTTGTAGCAAAAATTTAAAATGCTTTTTTAGTCCTAGATGCAATCTAAGAAATTAAATTACATTGCTTTGTTTCCTAGTTACATTTTAAAAAATGTAAAATTACATATATAAGAGCCTAGTCTAGAACCCTTGATCTTGGTTCAAAGGCTAATTTACAAGATGGGAAGTGATTAAGCACCCATCTCGCTCGATAGAACCAGTCTCCTAGGTTAAGGTGGCCAATATCATGTCATGTCAAACAAATGCAAATAATATATCACATAAACATGTTAATTTGCAAGAATTGTAAACAAACATGTGTTGGGGAATTTAACATATAGAGAAACAAAAAGTGAAATTTGTTAGATAATAATGTAAATGTAAAGAAAGCATTAAAGTAATGGCATGTTCATTCAAGAAATTAATGTAAATAAGGAATTCCTAGCCTAGACATGTTCCTCTAATTAAGCATGTGAAGGAAAACAAAATCGTCATGTTATTTGTCATCAACATAATTGCAAAAGAAAATTTATTTTTAGTCCTACTAATCATCCAAGCAATCATGAGAAGAACAAAGAAAATCACCCAGACATGTTCGTCTAAGTATTTAAGTGAAAACCATAATGTTAATTAGACCTATTAATCTAAGCATTCAAAAAAGAGAGAAACAACTACCTAGACATGTTCATCTAAGCATGTTATGAAAAGCAAACAATAACTTAGAAGTGTTCAGCCAAGCATGTGAAGGAAAACAGAGAATTGTCATGCTATTTGTCATCCACACAATTGCAAAGAGAAAAAAAAAAAAAAAAACATTTAAGCATATTTGATCATCCAAGCAATTATGAAAAAAAAAGTAAAGAAAATCCCTTAGACATGTTCATCTAGAGAAAATCAAAATACTTAAGACATGTTCGTTTAAGCATTTAAAAAAGTAAAACAACTACCTAGACATGTTCATCTAAGCATTCAAGAGAAAGTTGCACATTAGCCTAGAAATGTTCATCTAAGCATGTAAAAGGAATATCAACGAGATATATAAGCATGTTCATCCAAGCATGTCATGAAAGAAACAAATAAAGACGTGGAAGCATTTACACAAGAATGTGCAAAAACTTAAAGAATATAATTAACTACTTACCAACATAGAGCATAAATTAAAGGGGGAAGTAATCACTTAAAGGGCTAGGGAGAAAGCAAGAAAGTACTAAACTACAACCAAAGTAAGAACAATGGTTGCACAACAGCTTTTCTTTTCTGCTTTCTTACCAGCTCTCCAAAGGGAATGGGGTGCAGAAAATGAAAGAGGTCTTCTCTCTTTATAGGGGAAGGGATGGCTTAGCTTTAAAGTTAAGTTATTAGCTTTCTTCTTAAGCTAAGGGAGGAGATAAACCTGTTTAAATAAGCTGGAACGGATTTGGTGTTGATCCCTATTTGAATTTTGAAAGGAAGTTGAAGATGATGCTGAACTTGTGTTATCTTCTGCACATGTTTAGTATTTTGGCTCTAACTTTCTGTTCAAGATTCCAATTGATTCTAGATTGGTGATTCTGAAATAAAATTCAATTATCTACAACTTTTCTAGAAATAGAGAAAACCAAATTTCAACGTTTTCCAGCCCAAAAGTGCGATTCAAGTTGCTGCTGAAAATAGTAACGTTTTTTTAGCATTTTTCTGTTTTTTGAAAGTTTTCATAGCATGTATCTGTTTTTCTATCCAACTTATTTTTCAAAAGCTTTCTTCTAAAGCTTAGGGAAAGGATAAGCCTATTAGATAATCTTGAACAAATTTGATGTTGATCCTCATTTGAAATTTTGAAAGAAAATTGAAGATGATGCTAAATTTGTGTTATCTTCTGCACCTGTTTCATATTTTGGCTATAACTTTCTGCTCAAAATTCCAATTGATTCAGGATTGGTATTTTTTGAAAGGAAATTCAATTATCTACAACTTTTCCAAAAATAGAGAAAATCAAATTTCAACGTTTTCTCGGCCAAAAATGCAATTCAAGTTGATGCTGAGAATATTAACGTTTTTTTTAGCATTTTTCTGTTTTTTGAATATTTTCATCGATCATATCTTTTTTTTCTCTCCAAATTTTAAAAAAAAAAAAAATATATATATATATATATATATATATATAAATAAAAAGATTAGATGCCATAAAGGAAAACATTTTTTTATTATTTCTTAAAAAAATGAAGTAAAATGAAATTCAATCAAAAATCACACTTAATTAATTTTAAATTAATTCTTGTGAGAACCAATCAAAATTAAGTGTTTAAAATAGGACGTGATCGGGCCCATCATATAGGTGAGCCATGATCATTGAAAATTGTTTGTACGATAACTTTTGATCAGGTGGTCCAATCAAAGCCCATGACATACCATTATGATCGTTAGAGCATCAAGATTTGTTTTGTATCACAAATCTAAAGATCTACTTGTTGGTTAAATACAAGTTGTAAAATGGGGTGACTACACCTAGTGAAACCAGTCTTCTAAACTTTGCTGGCCAATGATCATATCACATCATTTAAATAGTTTATCTCATCCAAGAATATGTGATTGCAAAGATTGAAACAAACATTTATAAGCATGATGAAACCCCATTCTAGGCAAGCATAGAATTGATATTGAAAGACATGATGAATGCGTGTGGTGTGATAAATCTAATCTAGGAGCATTTAAACATGTTATATGAATTTAAAAAATAAACCCTAAATCATGCAAAGCTAAGAACAGCCTAAATCTAACATTCTAGCAACCAAGAATATACAAAGAACTAAAAAATAAAGCATGCTTGCATCCTAAATAGCTAGGGTATAATTAAAAACAAAGGTTTAGAAACATTACCTACATGCACTAGCACTCCTAAGCACTCCAAATAAGATAATTCCTCTAGAGCGGGATTTGTAAGTATGAAGTTAGTAGTCCAAGACTTGGAGGTCCAAACTATTCCTTCTAGTGAATTAAGACCAAGAGGTTCAAAAACCCAACGGTACCCTCCTACTTTAGGAGAGAGAGAGAGAGAGAGAGAGAGAGAGCAATCTCATTTTATTAGGAAATTCTGAGGATTTCTAGAGTTTTTGGTGTCCTTTAAACCATTGGTGGAGGGGGGTATTTATACTAGATGTGGGGGAATTAGGGATGAGTCTCCAAGCGATGTGGCACTCAAGGAAAACTAGGTTTTTAGAAGAAAAAATGTAGAGGGAGAAGTCAAACTGATTGGGGAACAAGCCAAAGCAATAAAATAAATAAAATAAAAAATTCTATAGGTTTTGGTCCAAGTGCCAATCGCAGTTTGATTTGATTTCTTCGGAATTTTGACTTATTTTTCAGAGTTCCTTGGTTCTCAAGGTCAGCAAATTAATCCAAAAATGCTAAATTAATTAATTAATTATTCAATTAATCAATTTCTGCGAATTCTATCAGGAATTAATAAATATTTTGTCTTCAGATTAAATTGGGTGCATGCAACCTTACCATAAACTCCATCCTTGGCCAATAGCATTATGACACCTCATCAAATTAATTTAATTTGGACTAAAAATGGACCAATTATAATTAAGAGATCATAATCATGTATGGTCGAGACCTAATTCATGCAAGTGCACTTTACTATCAAAATTTTTTTTATATCTTTTAATCTGTTTGCCTAATTAAAGCTCATGAATTGTCATATTGGTCAATATGACCTCAAGATTCATTTCATGAAATGTATTTAGAGATTAAATAGCCAAAATGATAGTTTTTCCCCTAAGATATGAGATTGTGATAATATTCAATGCATGTGAGATTAAATGAGAGTTGCAAAATAGAGTGTCTACAGAATCTCAATTTGCTAGAGTTATTTGAGAATAGGCCTAGATCATATAAGAAACAACATTACCTTCCTGATTATATAAAGGACAAATTTTGACTACAAACTTAGTTGTAGCCCATAGCTACAACTTCTACTAAAAAAATTAACATAACTAAATATTTTGAAAATCTAACTATTAAATTGTATGTTCTTTATGTTCTTAACACGCGTATCAAATTTTGTGTAAATCAAATGTTATTTACATTTTGATTCATAAACTTATTTTTTATACATAATTTTAAACTATAAAAACTTGAAATTTAAACATTTGATTGATGACTTCACCGTTGATCTTTGATCTTCTAGAAATTTTGTAAGCATGTAGGATATAAAAGGAAAATGTAATCTAATGGTGGATTTGTCAAAATTCACATCCAATAAAAAGATATTGAGTGAAGTTGTAGCCATTAGTTACAACTAAGTTTAATCATAGCCAAACTTTGTCCTTATATAAATGAACTTTATTAGGAGTACTCATATAACCTTGACATCATGTCCATATTGTATTTTGTCCATCCTCATTTTACTTGGAAAAAATTTACCTTTTTAAAATGCCAAAATTCATTTTCTTTGCATTAAGACGGTGGGAATGTCCAATTTTAAATTTTCAAATTAAAATTACCAAATTACCCTTGGTAGGTCAAACTTTGATCGAGTTAATCGGCAATAGTACGAAGTCAAATTTCATCATTGTTGATCATCAAATTTCATCATTGTAAATCAAAATTCATATTTCCAAACATTTTCCACAAGTTTGACAAGATTTGACAACAGTCAACTTGGGGTTGACCAAGATTTGATAGACAATCTAACTATTCGATTGGGACTTTAAGCCTATATTGCCAAAGAGAAAGCGGAGCTTGAGGACTGGGCACCCACCTGCTAAGCTAAGAGAAGAAGGATTTGAAGCTATTGTTTTTTTATTAAAATTACAATCCAATAAAAAAAAATAAAAAATAAAAAAATGAAGCTAAAAATGAAATGAACCTATCGACTTTTGTTTTAATGTAAGCGTAATAGAGCCACTATTTCAACAATGCACTATGTGTCTGACCCTATTACAACTCACCTCAATTACACACAAAAGGTGCGTGCCGCTAATAGTTTTTCATTGCCTAAGAGCATTAGCATCTAAAAATCTAAAAACAAAATCTCATTTTACGACCTAAAAGCCTACCATTTTACAAGTACCTTACATCATTATTTATTACATCCAGCCAAACACTATTTATTTATTAATTCATATTCTCTCTCTCTTTCTCTCTCTGAAGCAACTAGCAACCTCTCTTCACCATCGCCAACAACTACTAAGCCCACCACTATAGCACTGCCAAACCCACACCCATTGCCCAGCAAACCCAAATTAGCCTCATTCACCGAGCCAAGCAAACCCACATCACCCACACCCATTGCTGCTCAGCAAATAAGCATTAGCCACACCCACAAATTGCAATCCCTAATCACCACAAATTGCAACCCACCACCACTGTTGTCAATACTATATTTTTACAGCCTCGATTAACATGCCTAGAATTGTGATTTAAATCTAAAAAAAAAAAAAAAAAAAAGGTGAAAACCATGATTTTAAAGATAGAAAGTTGGGAACAATGTGAAAAATCATATTTACCCCAATTGGACAATGAAACAAAAAATCCAAAATAAAACTTGCATTTGTAGCCAGATTTGGCCAACACTAACCAAACCCAACCAAGAGTGGTCAAAATGTTGAATTTTTTATCCAATCGTCCGATCAAGGTAAATTTTAATCCATCTTAAATATCAAGAAATTCCCTTCGAAACAATAGTTCATGGGCCAAATCAGAGTTAAAACAGGTGAGATATCAAGAAAATACCAAAATCCTAATAAAATTTATTATTTTCAAGTTAAAAGAGCTGTTTCTTGGGGTATTTTTGCATAATAAATTGTATTGATTCAGCCACAGCTAGAGAAATCTTCCTAAACCAGATTTACTTATGATGAGGTATCTACTTTACATAAAAAGGGCTCGGCGATATCTGCCTCAAATTGGGAGAATTGAATTTTTCAAAAATAGTGCTATTAAATTTCCTACACTGCATCACCTCCCTTCTAGGCATGACATCTCGACAACCGTAGCTCTAAATCATACAAGGCTATGACCTATGGAAACTAGACATCCAAAACTTTCCATAGACACCAAGTTTGGATAAATACAAGCTCAAAAAGGCCTCCAAACAATATCTTGAAATCCGACTAGAAAGGGGAAAAAGATGAAAAGTGAATTGGAGTGTACATCAAGACATTTTTGAGTAACGTGTTGCATGCAACACCTCGCCCCAGCCGCACAACCCAATATGCAGCTGGCTGAGATGTTACATGCAACACCTCACCCATCTATAAATAGACCCCCTCCCCTTTGAGAAGGCACAAAAATCCCAAAAATTCTCCTCTCTCTCTCTCTCATGATTTTCTCTAGGCTTTAGTTTCTTTCTAATTTTATTTAGAAAACCTCTCTCTTAACAGAAACACCAACCTCTTTTTCTACCATTTCCACACCTCCAAAGCTTTTAGGTAAGCTCGGTAAGCCATGTAATAAAAATGGGTTAGCTTTGTTTAAAACTATACAATTTTCTTTCCTTCTTTCCTTGTAAATACATCATTCTGTATATGAAATGCTCTCCCTTTTTATGTTGTTCATCTATTCTTTTGTTCTTTACATATTGTTCTATATTTCTTTATTTGTGTATATTTACTGCTTATGCTCTTTATTTAAAACTTTCCCTACACTTGTAAAAAATTGTTTTCTACCATTTTCTTTTGTTGTCTTCTCTCTTTAAATCCCTTGGACTTAAAAAAGAGAAAACAACAAAACATCTTTGATAAATCCTCATCTTCCTAACTAGAAGGTTTGTGGAGGATTTTTTTCTCGTGCACGACCTACCTTAGTGGGAATATGGTGATTTACCATAGGTGGGTCTCTCTTAGATGGGTTCTAAACCTTGTTTCTAAGCAAAATATGGATAGGTTTCCGGGAAAATGGTAGAGGTCTCAATGACTCCCTTTTCCCAACATGGAAAAGAATCCAGAAGCTTAGATATGACAAGATTAGAAGTTATTTTGGGGAGATTTCTTAAAAAAGAATTTTAAATTAACATTTTTACATTATGCTTTGTCTTTAAATTCCTTTAAATCTAAGCTCTTCAATTATGTCTTGGCTTTAATTCTATTAAATTCAAGCTTTTACATTGTGTTTTATCTTTAAATTCAAGCTTTTACATTATGTCTTGTTTTTAAATTCCTTTAAATTCAAGCTTTTACATTATGTCTTGTCTTTAAATTCCTTTACATTCAAAGTCTTTAAATATTGTGCTCTTTTAATTTATGCACTTTAAGTTTGCTTTATCTTTCATCCCCTTTCTCATGTGTAATAGGGTTTAAGGGTGATAGTTCCCTAGTTAGCACAATAAACCCTAGATTACCAAATAGTAAAAAGCTTGGGTTAGCAAACCTCTAAAAAATGTGTTTCCAAAAGATTAAAAAAGGGTCCAATGGCCATCCATTTTTCTTAAAATGAATCTTTTTCAAGTTTCTCTTTAATTTCTAACAAAAAAAATAAAGGTCTTCCAAAGGGGCACTTTTCAAACTCTCCATTTTCAAAACCTTGCTGTGTTTTTTTTGTTTTTCTTTTTTTTTTTTTTTTTTTTCCTTTACAAAAACCATGGCTTTTACTAAAACCATTGAAACCATTTTCTCAAAAACTCTTTTTAAATGGTTTTTAATTTATGTTTTGGGTATCTTTTTAAAGAACCTGGAAACTTACTCTAAAATAAAAATGGTTTTAATCTAAAATTGTTCCCCCTTTCTAAAACTCCTCCCTTTCAAGATTAAGTGTTCCTTAAAAAGATAAAAACCATGGATTAATTATTTCAACCATTTTTTTTTTAAGGAAAACCCATGGAAACCATTTTCTGTAAATCAATCATTTTCTCATGTTTCAATTAGGGTTTCAAAAACCTTTTTCCAAACAAGTTGTTTCTTCCTTTGCTTTAATTTTCTTTACGAATGATTTTTAAGCTTAAACTTTGTTTCCTGAAAACTTTTTGGTTATCATTTGTATTAAATAAAAATACAACATTTAGTTGCTTTTGAAAGTTGGATAAAACCCATGGTTTTCAATAAAACCATGGAAAACCTTTTTTCTAAAGTAAAATGGTTTTCGGTGTTTAAACCTTTGCATCAAGTTCTTTCTATCCTAAAAAAATAAAGAAAAAAAAATTGGTTTTCAATAAAACCATGGAATCCATTTTCTCCAAACAAAAAAAACCAACTCTTTTTTATTAAAAAAAATGCTTTGGTTTTCCAAATTCATTTTCCTTAATATTAAAACATTTTTTTATGCTTTTTACATCAAAGTAAAACCTTTTTTCATAAAAATCAAGAAAAGCTCTTTTTTAGGTCTTTTTCCAAAAATATGTGAACCTTAGTTTCAAAATAAAACTTTCCCAAAATTAATGAGTTTTCCTAAAAAGAAATTGTTCATCTTTCCAAAGGTAAAAATTTAAGATTTCCATTCATGTTCATCGTTTTGAATCTCTAGCATTGCATTCTTTTAGAGATTTGTTTCTATGGTTCATTTCCATTGAACCAATAGACACCAATCAAGCAAATATATTCCCCCTCTCCTTTCACACTAATGTTTTTGGTTCTTTAGGTTGTGCATGAGAATGAGACAATGAAAGATAAATTTGCTAAAAGGTATCATATTTCCTTCCTTCTCCTTCTATTTTGTGTTGTACATATTCACGTGCTAAATATGTAATAAATAATAATCACATGTTAAATTATATGTATTATTTTTGAAACGTAGTAAATCCTCACATGCTATGTACATATACTTCACACGTTTTGCTTGTAAATAAATCTTTGAAATAAATATTCACATGTTGTTCGCTCCGTTTGTTTCAATGGAAAACCTTGTATAAAGATAGTTTTTTGCATTTTCTAGTGTTTTGTAGCATCAGAAAAAATGAGTCAGAGGAAAACTATCTTTGGTCAACAGAAAAAATATAACTTATTTTTAAAGATTATTTTCCATTAAATTTTTTTAGAAAACAACTCTATCTCACAAAAAGTTAAATAAGGGAAGTTTGGAAATTATTTTTCAACTCATTAAGGTTGCTACCAAATATTAGAAAATAATATAGTTTTATAGCAAATACTTTTTGGAAAATGACTCATTTTTTAGAAAACATTATTGTCAAAACAAAGAAAGTGGTTATATGTAAATAAATACTCATATATATATATATATATATATATGAGATAGGTTCAAGTTACACCTGGTGTAACTCTATAAAAGTTACACCTTTTTTAAACTGTAAATTTATGAGAGATCCAACAGATAAAAACAAAACACCATTATCCATTACAACATTAAATACTTACCTAATTAATAGTCTCGTCATTATCTCTCTCTTCATTAAATATTTCTTATGTCTCTTTTTCTCTCTCCTTATTAAGTTTTAATTCCATTTTCTTTACAATTTCTCCTATGTTTCTATTTTCTTAGTTTTTTCCTCTAACTGAACTCCAAGGCATTGATAAACCCTGTTAAACTCTTTTTGACTGATTTCACAAATTTGTGTCCATGTCTTAAGATATTTCTGATCCCCACCCTGTAGAAAGTTAATTAAGCCAAGAAAAATTAGTAAAAGAGATACTTAACAAACATAATGTGAAGCCTAGATATTCAAAATTTTAATAGTGACCTAAGATTTTGCATTATCTGAGAGATTAACCTCAGTCCATAAGCTACAAAAGTTAAAAAAAAAAAAAAAAAAAAAAAAATCACCCGGAGGCTAACCACTGCCTTCTATGCCCTTTTGTTAAATCAGTAAAAAGCTGTACATTTACCAATTCTATATTTTTAAATAGTCGAAATCCCTTAATTCATGTCATAGGCTCTCAAAAAAAAAAATAGAAAGACTATAGCGAATTAAGCTACTAGATGATTCCATTACTTCTTATTAAAAAAAGGGATTCAATTTCTTTGAAAATATAGGAAATAAAAAAGGATTATTTTGGCCAAAAAAAAGAAAAGAAAATAAATAATTGGTTATCCAAAATTTTATTAAGATGTTTCCCATATTTTGTTTGCTAAACGTCCTGATATGATTATTAGCTTTCTAAGTTATTTGGCTATATAAAAGTTTTCAAAACCTCACTTCTTCTAAATTGAACTATTAATAATTCTATTAATTTTTAACAATTAAACAAATAAGTTTTTAACAAAAAGATAAATCAATCGCACAATATATAAATAAATAACCTAAACTAAAAAAAAAAAAAAACAAAAAAAACAAAAAAACAAAAGGAAAAGAGTTATTCAAAATTCATCTTTATATACGTAGTTATTGTCGGCAAAGAAAACATAGTCATCTCTTTCAATGACACTGGTGCTATGAAAATTACATATAACTGCAATTAACTGCATTAGAAGCCTAAAAACATTGAAAGGATGCGACTTTTATAAGATATTGAAAAATATACGTTAGGGCACAGAAGGCAGTGGTTCGCCTGCAGGTGTTTTTTTTTTTTTTTTTTTTTTTTTTTTTTTTGAGCCTATGACATGAATTAAGTGATTTCAACTATTTAAAAGTATAGAATTCATAAATGTACAGCTTTTTACTGATTTAACAACAGGGCACAGAAGGCAGTGGCTCGCCGCCAGGTGTTTTTTTTTTTTTTTTTTTTTTTTAACTTTTGTAGCTTATGGACTGAGGTTAATCTCTTAGATAATGCAAAATCTTAGGCCACCATTAAAATTTTGAATATCTAGGCTTCACATTATGTCTGGTGTGTTGAGTTTTTCTTTTACTAATTTTTGGTGGCTTAATTAACTTTCTACAGGGTGGGGATTAGAAATATCGTAAGGCATGGACACAGATTTGCGAAATCAATTGAAATGAGTTTAACAAGGTGTATTAGTGCCTTGGAGTTCAGTTAGAGGAAAAAAAACTAAGAAAGTAGAAACGTAGGAGAAATTGCTAAGAAAATGGAAAGAAAGACTTAACAAGGAGAGAGAAAAAGAGGCATAAGAAATATTTAATAAAGAGAGAGATAATGGAAACATTATTAATTAGGTAAGTATTTAATGTTGTAATGGATAATGGTATTTTGTTTTTATTCGTTAGATCTCTCATAAATTTACGGCTTAAAAAATGTGTAACTTTTGGTGGCTTAATTAACTTTCTACGGGGTGGGGATTAGAAATATCGTAAGGCATGGACACAGATTTGCGAAATCAATTGAAATGAGTTTAACAAGGTGTATTAGTGCTTTGGAGTTCAGTTAGAGGAAAAAAAACTGAGAAAGTAGAAACGTAGGAGAAATTGCAAAGAAAATGGAAAGAAAGACTTAACAAGGAGAGAGAAAAAGAGGCATAAGAAATATTTAATAAAGAGAGAGATAATGGAAACACTATTAATTAGGTAAGTATTTAATGTTGTAATGGATAATGGTATTTTGTTTTTATTCGTTAGATCTCTCATAAATTTACGGCTTAAAAAATGTGTAACTTTTGTGGAGTTACACCAGGTGTAACTTGAACTCATCCCTATATATATATATATATATATCGATTGTACAAAATATTTTCCAAAAAAAAAAAAAAAAAAAAAAACAAATGCCAAGTATCAAATTTTTTCTCTAAAAGTTAACATTGGAATTAAAATCAAAATGAGGTACTATCTATTTTTTGGATAGACGGTATGGGATGCCTAACACTTTCCCACACATAACCAAACTTCTAAGTCCAAGATCTTTAGTTCAAGACTTCAGTTTACCTTAATTAATTAATTACCTTGAATTGGTTCTTAGATAATTAGGTAACTAAAAAGAATTAGACAAATAGATGACCAATTACACCTAATACAAAACCAATAGTTGGTGGCGACTCCTTAAAGAAAAAATAAAAAAAGACTCGCACGCACACCTTATCCTAGAAATACATGCACAGAAAAGAGTCACATCACTAGGGACCCAATGTGCAATAAACCAAAAAGGAAAGCCTTCCCAAGCCTTAAACCAAGCTTTTGAGCCTTTTTGGGTGTCCACAACCGTGATCCAAACCTACAAAATCCACCACTACCACGAACAAAACCCACCACCACTACAAACAAAACCCACAAAATAGATCTAACAGTAGTAGCTACATATTGAGAGAGAGAGAGAGAGAGAGAGAGAGAGAGAGAGAGAGAGAGAGAGAGAGAGAGAGAGAGAGAGAGTAAAATGCAATAAAATAAAAAGTAAGAATTGCTACAATGAGCTCTTATTAGTAAGAATTCACAGTACTAAGATTGTAAATTTTTTTAGGCATAGAGTCCTAGATGTTAAGGCTTTTAGTGTTTGGAGGGTTTTTAAATCTCATTTTGTGGGGTTTTACACCCTTAGATGCTAATGTTCTAAGAGTCAAAACTTGCAACATACTATCTAAATGTATTCTCATACAACTAAGTGTCGATTTGAAATTAGCAATTTGACAGAATACATTTTTTAAAACAAAAATAATTATATATATATATATATATTAGAAGATTTTATATATTAATTTGTTTGAAATCATTGGTTATTAGCTTTAACGTATTTAAGAATTTGGTAAATTTTGTGAAAAGTGCTAACTTTGTAAATAAAAATAAAATAAAATAAAATAAAAACTATGGTGAGAAAACCTAACTTACTTCAAAAACAACACCTTTAAAAAAATTATTAAAAAAAAAAATGGCATCCAGATCTCTTCAAGTATCTAACTATTCCTTGGTTGTATATAGTCTCCCTATCTCACATATATCAGGTTATTACAGGAGAGAATCTCTTATGAGTGGCCCCAAGATTCATGTAAAATATTTCGAACCTAAGATCTCATGAGACCTTAAGAACTACTTAGGCAACCCTCTAGGGTTAAAAAAACAACATTTTTTATTTTTGAAAAAGCACCCGTTGAGTTAGAATTTGAAAGGTGTTTTTTTTTTTCCTAATTTTAGAAATGCTATTTTCTTTTTCTTTTTTTAAATGTAAAGACAAATACTGCTAACTATCCCTGTTATCATTTAAAAATTGAAATCACTAATTTTAGGGAAAATTTCACTTTACCGCCCCTAAATTATATCTTATTTTATACTTACCACCCTAAAATATGATAATGCACACTTACCTCCCTAAACTATTGCCTATGTAACATTTTGCACCCCACAATTTATTTAGCTGTTAAGTTTGATGGAAATTACAGTGACACACAAGTCACGTGACTAGAGCTTAAGTGGAACCCTTAAAATGACCTAAATGTCCCCAACAAAAACTCAAATTTTTCCCTCTCAAATAACTCTTATGGTCTGTTTGGATTGAGAGGGAGGGAGGGAGAGTAGAGTAGAGTAGAGTAGATTTATCACAAAATTAGCTTATTTTTAGCCTACACTACTCTACTCCTCTCCACTCCCCCTCCTTCCCCCCTCCATCCAAACAAGCCATTAGATTCAATCTATCTCTCCTCCCAACGATGCCACCTCGTCCACATTGATAACAACCAATCACACCATTGCTTTTGGATCCTAAATGGTGCTTCTAAAGTGACGAAATCCATGAAATGGGTGAGTCCAGATCTAGCTTTTTGAGGTCAAGGCTTGTTGGCCTCACAAGTTGCAACTCAGTGAGTCACAAAACCCATCTTTGTTGGCCTTGTAACTCAGTGAATTAGTGGTGAGAGAAAGAATATTAATGTTGGTGGAGAAGTCTAAAAGAATGGGTGGGTTTGAACTCGTTGTGATGTTTCAAATCTAGCCACTGTCGAAGTGGATGATCGAAATAGAGATTGTGGGTTCTGAGATTATGATTTCTAGGTTTGCTAATGATCAAAACTACAAACTACTTGAAAAAACGGTTGTGCGCAAAGTGATACATGAACAATAGTTTAAAAAAATAAGCGTACATTCTCATAATTTATAATAATGTGTGAAATGGATATAATTTAAGAGGGTAAAGTATAATTTTCCCTTAATTTTCCCATCATAGGACCAAACTAGTTCCAACTTAAAAGTGCATAGTTCACCTTTTGAATATTTTTTATTTTTTTTTAATTTGATGAAAGCCTTGGAATTGTTTCATTAGGAGTCCATTTGAGAAATGATGAAAACTTTCAGCTTATTTGATTTTGTAGCTTCTTTTTTATACTATTCATAGATCTCATTGTACTTTTTGATACTATTCATAAGTCTCATTATACTATTAAGCCAACTTTTATTTATTTATTTTTCTACACTTTTAACAAAAAATATTCAGTTTCAGCTAAATAAACTTTCCCAAACGGACCTTAATTCTTTCCTAAATGAAAAATCAAACATTTTCCAAAGTTTTAGTTGCCTTTAGAAATGCTACAGTGACTATCTTGGCTAAAATTGAAGCCGTGTTCCCATTCTGTCTCGAGACATTTAAAGATCATTTCTAGTTATAAATTGTATTTGGAGAACAGAAAGTGGTCCACGAACAACATCATAAACGAGATATCTGTTTGACCTCTCAATTCAATGCACCAATTTCTAAGAAAAATCGTGGCAACAAGGAGAACTAGAAACTAACAGACGAGATGGGTGTCTATAGATGCATACATCATTCCCAAATTCCTCCATGGTTGCTTTAGGCTATGCGGGGAGAGACCGATAATAATCACAACCAAAATCACTCATCAAAATACAAGCTATAATTAATTGCTACAAGTAGTAAAGTTAATTTTTACTTAAGATTTAAGATGCACAAACAAACAAACAGAATTCAGGTCTGCTAAGCTATACAATGCAACAAAAGTTTCCACTCATCTATCTCCATGGCAAGTATGTGTAAATACTTTAAAAGGCTCATCCATTCATTGAGTAGCTTCTTTTCCCTTTTTATTCTTGATTGGTAAATTATACACACAAAGTAGATCTTGTCACCGTCCTTGGCTCCTTGCTCTTAAAAGATGTCAATTAACTAAATGATTGTGGTATATATTTCTTGAAAGACCAAAGTACCCAAAAATAATGTCATGTTTACAAGAAACTCTAGCTCTGATTCTTTGCAAGGCATGAAGACCAAGCATTAGAGTAGGCAATAAGAAAGTAATAAAACTGCACTTTAGGTGTCCCAAACATATTTAATTAACCTGCTTTGATTTTTCATGAAATTTATATCTCAAAATTTTAAAAATGCGCGCAAAAACAATCATTTCTTAGAACCAAATTGATCATTCGTGCACCAAATAAACTTGAATCAAAATGAAAATGGTACAAAAGAATTTATTTCACTTCCATTGAAATCTCAACCTATCCAAAATGTATTCAAGAATATAATGAACTGAGTCCAAGGATAAAAACAGGTGTCAACTCTTACAAGCAAGGATATAGAAAATAAAACATCAATTGGACCAAGAACAGATTGTCTGAACACTTGTAAACTAGCATAACATAAGCCATATGCATTATTAAGTAAAATATTCCTAGATAAATAGAACAAGGTAGCTACAAAGACATGTTTTTGCATGTTAAACTGGCACCTATTGTTGGACATAAAGATTCTCAGCCCACAGAGGAAAAAAATAAAGAAAGTACCATTTGAAACAACCCCCCATTTCAATCATTTTCACTTTAGTCCTCCTGTCTAGTTCAGTTCCAATTTCATCACAGGTTTTAAAATATTTCACTTCACAAAATGACATCGTTTTGGTTAACGGTGCACATTAGACATAGGACGGTATGACTACATTGGAACAAGAATAAGTTAAACAAATTGAAAATGGGATTGGGGGGGGGGGGGGGGGGTGGGTGGTGGGGGGGGGTGGGGGAGGTGGGGGGCGGTGAGGGATGAAACTTAAAGAATGGAATTAAAAACAAATCAAAAGGAAGATTGTGTATTTTGTAATTTAATCTTTTTTTTTTTTTTTTTAAAAAGGAAATAAACAGAATCGTTTAGAAAATATTTCTACTGCTTAGATAATAGAACAAATGAAATCTGCTTCATAAAATTCCCAAATGAAATCAAAAAACCAAATAACACATGGAAGAAGCCAGACTGCAGAATAACTGACATACAAGAATATAATAGGACCGACAAAATAGCAGGTTGATGAGGGCTTATAATCAATCCAACTAAGGTCATACGCAAATTTTTAACCGTATGTATTCATATATTAGCAACAGGAAGTACAAATCCTACAAAGTCTAAATAGCAGAAGGAAGCATACAAATCCTATAAAATATTTGAACACCAGTGTTTTGACCACTAAATAACATTAATCAAAACAAAGTTGAACATACCATATAGCTGCTAGGGTACAGGAGATCTACAGAACAGTGACTTTATGAGAAAGGAAAATTACTTGCAAACAAAGCACAACTAATCAAACACAAAGAAAACAATTTTACTTGGTCAAATCTGTGGTGTGTGGGCATCATGTTGTTTGTGTAAATATTTAGGATGTGAGAAATATACATAATTTTGACAAATTTGTCCAGGCCACACCAATTAGTCCCAAAAAATTGAGAAGAAAAAATTAATGCTTTACTTGGACAATTCAAATAAGTTGAAGTCCAAGTATTACAAATTGTATGCAATAGTCAAATTGCAGCAAGAACATCCTAACCAAATCTAGCTCTCTGATGACATATTAGAAACAAAACCTTTCTGCAACTATACCAGCAAACAAATAGCACATCTATAATAACCTCAAATACACTGATTAGATCCTGCTATAAAAGAACTCATATTGGCTATTCTTTTTAAGTTAATATATATAAACTTAAGCATTATTGATGGATATCCAGTTAATCTTGAAGCCACGTGCTCCAGTCCTGATGGTGGAAGCCCATTCTAAAGTTCCAGGGGTACTGTCAACTGCACTTCTCACTTTCATTAGGCTATTTTATACTTGTAGGAGTGTGCAAAAGCATAGAGATTTCATTACTCATTTCAGTATGTGAACCAACAACAGAAAAGTGGTGAATTTACTGGCCACTTTGGGAGCCTCTTCTCAAATGTGCTAATCTATTTGTTTGGCTCAAGGCATCCCTGTGGAAATCATAACTTTGAAATAAGCCCACTTTCGCTCTTAGATGATTTACTTGGTAGTAATTTTACTAGTTCCCCTTACTGTAGCCTGCCTGGAACCAACATTGGGTAATGGCTCATACAACATTATAGGGAAACATAAATGCCCCTTTACCCAAAAGAAAATTAAATTTTATAGAAATATTAATTTGGATCTCTTTTTTTCTCTTTTCAGAAAATTTGCACTCTATTTGCCAAAATCATTGGGTTCCTCATTCCTAACTTGTCAATTTGAGATTCTTATCACTTATTTTAGAGATATAAAAATTGAAACCACCTCCTCATGTTGCTTATCTTTGCTAAAATTACCATTATTACCTACTGCTAACATGTGAGAGTGCCGTAACTGCTATCAACAATGTGCCACTGCACCACATTCAGAACTCCACTCTCCAACACCACAACAACCCCCAAAATAACATTACAGCCTTGTGCAGGATGCCAAATCCACAACCAACTTCTTTACCTTGACCTCATCCACAGCGGCCCCCACCACTCATGCCTCCACTCACAGCATAACTACAGCTCCATGTTATAACCATCATCCTGCCTCCAATCTTCATGACACTGCAGCTGATGTGAACATCTATGACATATTACCATTACCACCATGAGACTCCAAGAGGTGAGTAAACAAAAGATTTTAAGCCTTCTGGCACTTGTAAAACCTAAAATTTACACATCTTCAATTCTTCACAAGTCCAAAGTAGGAGCATATTTTATGCAAAATTATTCCATTCTATACATAGGATCCATATTTGTTTCAACGTAAAACCATTTATTTAGTATAGATTTTCTATGTAAAGTTTTATTGTATATTGAATTCTAGCTCTTGTAAAAAGCTTAGAAACTACATTAAACCTTACATCCCAGTATTACAATGGAAGTTTTAGCTGGAAATAACCATTAATTTTTCATAGCAATGTATCTACAAAAATAAATGCATGCCTGTGTGTGTATCTGTGTCTGTAAAATTAATTCTGTAATAGCAAACCTATGTATATGTTTGTAAACTTACTCCCAACAAACAAATAAGTCTGCGCCTTCTATTGATTTTTCTATCCAATTAAATCTCTATATAATTGCAAAGAGTGCATATAAAAATATCATATGGCATAAAAAAACCATTGCCAAAGTTTGCACCTACCATCAATTCATTTGATAATAAACCATATTGATAAGTTAACTCACAGGCTTCACAGCAGTGGAATTGCTGCACTTGTCAATTTCCTTAATTTACCTTTCAGCTTAAGTAAGTGAAGAATGCTTAGTTTACCCATTAACTTCAACAAGTAAAGGAGAAGTAGAAGATAAATAGAATGAAGGAGAATTGGATGAGTTATGGGGAATTAGTTTAGCAATTCTCATCTTCTCTTTGCTAATGATACTATCTTATTTTGGGATGCATCCTGGGAACAATTATTATATATACAGATAGTGTTGATTTTCTTTGAAGCTATCTTGGGCTTGAGAGTGAATGTTGGCAAGAGTGAGATTGTTCCAGTAGGTTAGGTAGCAAATTCATCTACCCTGACTAGTGTTTTATGTTGCAAGACACGCTTACCTATGACTTACTTGGATATGCCTCTTGGGGCTCATTATAAGGCTCCCTTGATATGGAATACTATTTTAGAAAAAAATGGAGAGGAGGCTTTCTAGGTGGAAATGTTTATACCTGTCTAAGGGTGGTAGACTTACTTTATTAAAGAGTACTCTATCAAGCCTTCCTACCTATTATTTATCATTGTTCACTATCCCTCAAGCCATGGAGGCTAGAATAGAAAGGATCCAAAGGAATTTTCATTGGGGGACTTCTAAGGAAGTATTTAAATATCCTTTAGTAGCATGGGATAAGATTTGTTTGCCGGTGGAGGTAGGTGGTTTGGGAATCCGAAGGGTTGGGTTGCTTAACCAAGCCTTGCTTGGGAAGTGGCTATGGTGTTTCAAGAAGGAAGTTAACAGGTTATAGCAACCAAATATGGTGTGGCTTGTGGGGGCTGGTGTAGTAGTGATGTTCGAGGGACACACAGTGTAGTAGTGATGTTCAAGGGACACACAGCTGTGGGATGTGAATGAATATTAGGGCAGGTGCTGATAGTTTTCTTGGACATGTGGAATATGTTGTAGAGGAGGGTAATCGTATCCATTTTTGCCACAATCCTTGGAGTGGGCCTATTCCTCTAAAGGATCTCTATCCAGATTTGTTTGCATGCTTTGTGTCTAAGAAGCTTATATTTCTAATTTGGTTATTTATGTATTTGAAAATGAAAATAGGAGTTGGAATTTACAATTCCGCCGAGCTTATATTTCTATTGTTGAATGTCCTTGGCTGCAAGCAAGGTACTCTTCCAATGAAATATACAGGTCTTCCTTTGGGTGCCAAAATTCAAGGATAAGACAATATGGAACCTAATTCTAGAGAAGGTGGAAAGGAAATTAGCTAGAAGGAAACGTTTGTACTTATCCAAGGGAGGTAGAGTCACTTTAATTAAAAGTACTCTTTCAAATTTACCTACTTATTTTCTTTCTTTATTTCCCATCCCTACTTCTGTGGCTAATTGAACCCAAATTCATCTAGTTAAATGGCCTATTGTTTGTACTCCTCTTTCTTTAGGTGGTTTGGGGATAAGGAAATTAAGACTTTTCAATGAAGCTTTTCTTGGGAAGTGGCTATGGAGATTTGGGCTTGAAAGGAATGCTATTTGGAGGCAAGTGATAGAGGTGAAACATGGATGTGTATGGGGAGGCTGGTGTACTAGTTCAGTTTCTGGTCCCTACGATGTTGGTTTGTGGAAAAATATTAGTCGGGGATGGCCTTCTTTGTCTCGTTATATTTGTATGATATAGGTGATGGGTTGAAGGTGAAGTTTTGGCGAGACCAATGGTGTGGGGAGACGCCTCTCACTGTTAGCTATCTTGATTTGTTTAGAATTTGCCGAGATAAGGAGGCAAGTGTGGCTGAGCTTATGAAGTTCACTAATTGGGTCCTTTATTGGGATGTAAGTTTCTTTAGGGGGTCAGCTTACTTTATTGGAGAGCAATTTGTCGAGCCTTCCAACTTATTTTCCATCTTTGTTTATTATTCCGCAACATGTAGCAGACATATTAGAGAAGATTTAGAGGAATTTCCTTTGGGGGAGATCTGTTGAAGTTTTTAAATATCCGTTTGTTGCTTGGGATAAGGTTCTTTGGCCAGTGGAGGCAGGTAGTTTGGAGATTTGGGGGACTGGGCTTTTTAACCAAGCTTTGCTTGGAAAGTGGCTTTGGCACTTTGGGAAGGAAGTTACCCATTTACAGCATCAGGTTATTGAAACCAAGTAGGGGAGGTTAGTCAAGGCTGGTGCACTAGAGTTGCTAGAGGGACACATGGTTGTGGGTTGTGGAAGAACATTAGGAAAGGTGCAAATAGTTTCTTCGGTCATGTAGTGTATGCAACGAAAGAGGGTATTTGCATTCAGATTTGGCATGACCCTTAGAGTGGTCCTATTTCTTTGAAAGAGTTATATTTGGAATTGTTTGTTTGTGTTGTGGCTCATGAAGCTCTAATTTCTTATATGATTTAATATGCACCAGATGGGGGAGGAAGGAGTTGGAACTTACTTTTTTGTCGTGAATTTAATGACCGGGGATGACTAAGAAATGCAAAGATTTTACTCTATCTTTGAGCATGTTTCTGCCAAAATTCCAAAGGGGGAGGGTGATGATGTTCCGATTTGGCAGTTGAATTGTAGTGGTATTTTCAATGTACGCTCCTTTAATAATTTCTTATTGAAAGCCCCTTTGGTTTCCTTCTCTTGGCAGAGTATTTGGTGTTAAGGTACCTAAACGAGTGTCTTTCTTCTTATCAACTGCTACTAGAGGTGGTATTCTTGCAATAGATAACTTTGTTAAGAAGAACTTGCCTCATGTTAATTGGTGTTGCCTATGTCGGTGTGATGAGGAAACTGTGGATCACCTTTTACTCCATTGCAAGTTTGCTCATTTTTGTGGAGTGAGGTTTTTCTTATGTTTGGGGTTCAGTGGGTGATGCTGAGTACAATTATCTCTCTTCTTTTCGCTTGGAGGAATTGGTTGGGAAATTATTCTTCAAATGTTTGGAATATAGTACCGATGTGTCTTATGTGGCTAGTATGGAAGGAACGCAATGCCCAAACATCTGAGGACGTGGAGAGACCTATTGATCTGTTGAAGACTTTGCTAGCTAGGACTTTATTTGAGTGGTCTAGTATTTGGAGTCTCACACATTTTATTTCCTTGTCTGATTTCATTATTTTTGTTAGATTTTCCATTTGATTTGATTGTATTCTTTTCATTGTTGTGAGTTTACAATCGTAAACCCATTGCACTTTTGCTATCAATAAAACTTTTATTACCCATCAAAAAAAGTTTCTTTAGGGGGTGTTCATGATCGAGAATTGGAGGCTGTGTTGAGCTTCACGGATACCATATATGGTTCTTCTGTAAGGGGGATTGGAGAGGATAAAATGAGAAACTAGATAGAAATAATGGGTTTATGGTTAATGATTATTTTAGTCTTCTAGTTGGCACTAATGATTCTTTTTTCCCTTGGAAAAGCATTTGGAAGCAAAAAATCCCATCTTGAGTGGCTTTCTATGTCTAGACTATTGCTTGGGGAAATTTCTGACATTTGACAATTTACGAAAATGGAAGGTTTGGATATTGGATTCGTGTTATATGTGCAAGTGTAATGGTGAATTGGTTGACCATCTTTTCCTTCATTGTCCGGTTGCTATGGATTTGAGGTCTATGGTTTTGGGTTTATTTGGAGTAAATTGGGTTATGCCAAAATCATCTGTGGGGTTCCTAGCTTGCTAGCAAGGCTGGTTTGGTCATCATGGATATGGTCATATATGAACAATTGTTCCCCAATGTTTAATGTGGTGTCTTTGGAGGGAAAGAAATAGTAGGTGTTTTGAAGACAATGAGAGATTCATACCAGACCTCAAGTTATTTTTCTTTAGAACTTTATTGGATTGATTGTCTACTTTGCGAAACAAATTATTCTCTTCTTTTCTTGATTTTCTTGTTTTAAGTAATTTTTGTTCTAGATTTATTGACCCTATACACTCCTACAAGGGTGTCCCTTTTTCGATATCAATAAAACTTATTAAAAAAAATTTACAACTCCACCGAGCTTTTCATGATTGGGAATTGGAGGGCGTATGTTCTCTTTTTTAGCATCTTTATTCTAATATGCCTATGGGGGAGGGGGATGGTCTCTTATCTTGGAAGTTGACTCGGTCCGGTGTTTTTGATATCCTCTCTTACTATAATTTTTTATGTTTTTTCTAGCCCTCCCTTTGAGCTTTCCCTTGGAAGAGCATATGGGGTTTAAAGGTACCTAAAAGGGTGTCTTTCTTCTTATGGACAGCAACTTGGGATGCTATTCTTACCATTGATAATCTTCTTAAAAGAGGTCAATCCATGGTTAATTGTTGTTTCTTGTGTTGTTATGTTGGGGGGAAATTGTAAATCACCTTCTGCTCCATTGTAAGTATGCTCATGCTCTATGGTATGGTGTGAAGTCTTTTTGATGTTTGGGATCCAGTGGAGGAATTGGTTTGGAAAACATTCATCAAATGTTTGGAATATGGTTCCAACTTGTCTACTATGGTTAATCTAGTAGGAATGTAATACCTGTATTTTTAAAGATACGGATAGACTTGTAGATTCTTTTGAAGTCTATGCTAGTTGGGACTTTGTTTCGATGGTCTAAAGTATGGGGTTTTACACATTGTATTTCCATTTCTGATTTTCTTTTATCTATCAATTTCTCTTCTTGTTACTTGCAATTGTTTTAAGCACTAAGTGTTCACCATCGTAAACACAATGTGCACTTTATTTTTATTTTTTAAAATGTATTACCTATCAAAAAAAAAAATTAGCAATTCACCAAAATAAAATTTGTTCAATTCACCCATGGAACAAAAAATGACCCCATTGCCAAGAGTTCTGTAGTCCAACTGGCATTTCCTAGTATTTCCAACAGTGATGTCTAGGGTTCAAATCCCTTCTCCCCCATTATGACTATTGAATTTATCCACCAAAAAAAATGAATCATTAAAAATAAATAAATAAAATAAAATAAAAAAAGAGCAACAAATGAGCCCATTATGAAGTCCATGTAAAAGTTTTTCTTTTGTGGTTATTACTCCAAACAATAATTAGACACATCTATTACATTTGAAGTTTGACAATATATATTAATTACCTTAACTATTTTCAATCTCTCATTGCTCCCAGTCCCACTTCCAAAATTCTCTAAAAGTAAGGTACTAAGCCACCAAATTTTATGAAAGGTAGAATACAATGGCTAAACATCTTAACTAGCTGCATAGATTATAGATTCCAGATTCTACCATGTTACTTTTGTATCTAAGACTATGTGAAATCAGTTAGATTGGTAACTAATTATGCTCCTCAATAAACATGCATCTAAACCAATGATATATATTAATTCAAATACTTAATCTATTTAAATTTACAAAATATTCAATACTACAATTATAACCATGCAGAAGACCACAAACTTTTATAAATTTAAACAGAGTCCCTTGGCCCTATGGTTGGCCTGCTTAGTAATGTACTGGGAAAAAGTTATGGTCAGTAAAGTTTCTCTCATGCCATCATAACTTAATTTTATTGACAATGAGACCAACTGAGCTAATCCAAACACTCTTTGATCTCAAACCCCAAAAGGACAATGAAACTGACAACCAGATTTGCTTACATCAAGTGTCAATCATCATTGAAAATCAAACAAGTTTAAATTTAATTTAAGATATATATATACACACACACATATATAACCAACTTCTCCGAAATTTTTCATTTAGGTTTTTTAATTGATATATTATCATACAGCAGCTAAGTTTCAACATATAAGATAAAAATAACACCTAGGACAATTGAGTTGGATAAATGGGGGAAAAGATTTCAAGGGATAAAATTGTGACACTCAAATTTAAGTACATGAAGTACTAATATTAAGCAAAATAAGTAAGTGTAGTGGCCCAAAAAAGGGGGGTCTTGTATTCCATAGAATCTCACATCACTTAGGGAAGCACATGAGAATGTGTTTATAAGGAATGACCCCCCCTTAAATGTGTAAAGGCGTTTTTCCCCACTGATGTGTGCTTTGGGGGAGAACAAAACCGTGAGGGGTATGAGACCCCAAAGCGGACAATATCTATATAAGTGAGGTAGGGTTGTTACAAATGGTATTAGAGTCATGCCCTAGCCGGAAGTGCGGGTCCCACACGCGAGAACGCGTGTGCTCATAAAGGGGTGGTTTGTAGTGGCCCAAAAAATGGAGATCTTGCATTCCATGGAATCCCACATCACCTAGGGAAGCACATGAGAATGTGTTTATAAGGAATGACCTCCCTTCAATGTGTAAAGGCCTTTTCCCCCACCGATGTGTGCTTTGGGGGAGAACAAAACCGTGAGGGGTATGAGGCCCTAAAGCAGACAATATCTACACAAGTGGGGTAGGGTTGTTACAGTTGGTATTAGAGTCATGCCCTAACTGGAAGTACAGGTCCCACACGCGAGGACGCGTGTGCTCATAAGGGGGGTGGATTGTAGTGGCCCAAAAAAGGGAGGTCTTGCATTCCGTGGAATTCCACATCACCTAGGGAAGCACATGAGAATGTGTTTATAAGGAATGACCTCCCTTCAATGTGTAGAGGTCTTTTCCCTACTGCTGTGTGCTTTGGGGGAGAACAAAACCGTGAGGAGTATGAGGCCCCAAAGTGGACAATATCTACACAAGTGGGGTGGGGTTGTTACAGAATTGTAGTGACCCAAAAAGGGAGGTCTTGCATTCCATAGAATCTCACATCGCCTAGGGAAGCACATGGGAATGTGTTTATAAAGAATAACCTTCCTTCAATGTGCAGAGGCTTTTTCCCCAGCGCAACCTAGGAAAGAACAAAACCGTGAGGAGTATGGGTCCCAAAGCGGACAATATCTACACAGTTGAGGCAGGGTCATTACAATAAGTCCAGAAGAACATAAGTAAGAATAGCTTTTAGAGAAAAACAAAGCAAGAAATTAGTGATATTGAATTCAATGGGATTAAGTACAGATACCAAGATACCAAGCAACAGAGGTTTTTTTTTTTTTTTTTTTTGATGAGTAAGAAACATTGTAATTTTTTTTTTTTTTAGAGAGTTTTAACCTATAACATCTGCTCTTGATAATAGGAATCAGCTTTTAGTAATAGATCAAACCAAGACACCAATTAGTTTTTGGTATAGGAGTGGATTGAACCTCAAATCTTATACAACAATCAGAAACTTTACAAGTTATGCTAACTAGAACCCACTATTTAAATAAAATATGATAATTTTTATTCATATGAAGACTTGAACCTCGGCCTTACCCCCACACCCCACACCACACAAGCACTTATACTTATACTTATAGAATGACCATCACACCAAATGTATGTGGATCAAACCAAAACACTAATTAGTTTTTTGGTGTAGGCAGGGATTGAATCCTAAATCTCTTATTCAAAAAAGTATCATTTAATTATAAATACTTCTGGTTGCAACCTTATGGGAATTCAGTAAAATTGATGTTTCTAAAACACAAGGAAAGGAGGATAGAATAACATAACAGGAGAGCCCAAAGGAAAAATATAAAACCATGTTACATAACAGAAGATTTTTATCGACTACAAACTATCTCAAAAGCCTCAGCTTTAGGCCACATACATATATACAAGGTTACAAGCTGAATGCAATGTATGGTCTAATAAAAGTTTGACATAGTACACCTACCTGATGGTGACAAACTTATTTGTTCCATGTTTGGCCCAGTGGGTCCTCAAATCAATCTGATTAGAGAAGTCATAACCTTCAGCTGCAAGTTTCTCCAAAACTTTCTTAAACGCTCCTATACTCATCTTTCTCCCTGCAATCCTTGCTCCACGCCTTTTAGTACTCATTGGCAAGGGGTAGATTGACATATTAGTAGTACAACACGCAGATTGCCACCCACCAGAGCCCCATCGATAACACTGCTGAGGTGTCCCAGTACACGAGCAAACTGGGATAGGAATGCCTGATATATCCATGTCAATCCCATTTATTACAATCTCTGTAGTTTTCTTCGCTGCTGACCTCGCCCGTGGAGCAGAAGGACTACTCTCGGCCTTTGTTGCACGTGGGGCTTTCTTAGCCTTCTTCTCTTTGGGGGATTTCGCTCCCTGCCTTTTCTTAATAGGTCCATTTTCCTTCTCAACAACCGTCTCTTCTGTACTTATAATCCTTTCATCCCTGGACAAATCAGGTGGTTGTTGAACCATCTGCATATGATGAGCAGAGGATGTCTCCGGCAAAACAGAATAATTTGGGTTTGGTGTGGGTAACACATTAATAAATTTCTCTCTCTGATTAATCCAAGCATCCCTCATGTAGTCCATGGGGAATGTGGAATGTGAAACCCCAATATCCCTATGGTGAAAAGCTCCATTATTACCACCGGCCATGACAGCAGCATTGCGGCCTCCTATAAGTGGTTTTTCGGGTATGGACGACATAAGCTGAAGACCCAGATGGCCTTTAAGGGATGTTGTCGGTTCATAGTAACCCCAGTTACGCATATTTAAACTATTATCCCCATCCATTGGGTTTGGGACCAAATATTATTCAAAGTAGAAAATGCCCAAAAGATAAAACTACAATATTTACTTTTTTTTTTTTTTCTAAATCCGTGGCAGGGGCTTTAGCCTAAGAAACAAAAAACCCAGTTGGAAATGCAATCGTCAAAGCTCAAAATGGCAAGACTCACTAAATTAGTGAATACCCACATGAATTGAGCAACAACATCATCTGGGTCAAAAAGTTCTTTGGGAACTCAGATCTCTGAAGAAAGTGAACACAGAAAATGAAAAATTAGATACTGCAAATAGCAATTGATATTTTTATTTGTTTTAAAGAGTGAAAGATGAGACTTACTTACTTGATAGGAAAAAAAAATGCTTGCCATTTGAAGATTTAAACCCAAATCAAAGACAACAAATCAGCCTCTCAACTCAAAATCCTAATCCAAAACCAAACCCAATCGATCAAAACATCCAAAACCCCCAAATTCACAGACCTCAGCAAGAAAAAATATTTGCTCCTCTCATCCACCACCAACCACCCCCACAGAAAACCCACCACCGTCGATCGAAACCTAACCCAAACCACGAGAGAGAAAACCCAAACCCTCCAACTCCGATCCACACCAAAACCCACGAACCACCACTTACGCAAACCACAGCACTGCCGCAAGGAACACGATAGATTAAGAGAAAAGAGAGGTCTAACGAGAGAGACAGTAAGAGAGAGGTCTGAGAGTGAGAGAGGGATTAGAGAGTCAGAGAGAGAAGACAGAGGGACGAGAGAAAAGAAACGTCTGAGAGAGAATCTAAAAATAAATAAGAGCTCTACCATCGGCTCTGCTAAATGCTTAGGGCCTATTTAGAGTATTCCCATCAACAATTCTAACAAATTTAGCATTTATCTCTTTAAAACCCAAATTTATAATATATAACACGTTACTTTACAATCTTTTTTAGAACCTTAGTATCAGGGAATGCTACTGTTAAATTTAAGAAAAATTTGAAATTTTAAGCCCCAAAACCATCGGCATTGGGGAATGTTAAACAGCAATATTGTAAATTTTTTTGCAAACTGCTACAGTGCAATTCATTTAGAATTACACTGTAGCAAGTATTGTAAAAAAATAATAATATTTTATTATGTAAAGAGAGGAGATAGATGAGAGAGAAAAAATATAATTTTGAGATATATTATTTTATTATGTAGATATATTATTTTAATTAGTAAAAGAGGAAAATAGAAATTTGGGATGTAGAGGTATTGTAAAATTGTATGGTATAATGATAAAGTAGCTTTTTAGAATTGTAAAATAGAATGGCATTAGAATTTTCCAATGCTAATGCTCTTACATCAAAACTTCTAATTTTTTTTAGCACTTCATTTAAATATTATTTCTTTATCATTTTTTATTCTTTTTTATTCATCATCTCTCTTTCTCAGTCTCTCTCTCCTCTGTGTCTCTCTTTCACAACCTAGCATCGCCAGCCATCACCCACTCATATCACAACCACCACATCCACCCACCATCGCCACAACCACAAACAGTGAAAAAAAAAAAAAAAAAAAAAAAAAAAAAAACCTTCCACATCCAAAGCCACAAAATCAAAGAATCACAACAAAGACCCAAAACCACCCCGATCAACCCACAAACCCAACTACCGAAATCAAAAATCCACCAAAATCAATCAAAACCACTGAAATTAAAACTCACAGATATCAAATTACAAAACCCACTCACTGAACCACCACAGAGACCCACCACAAACCACCATAGAGACCCATGATCCACGAAAAACCACCACAACCCAACCACACCCAACATCGCATCTCGGCCACACCCAAGACCCATGAACTCAAGATGCAGAGAGAAAGGGAAACAGAGAGGCAGAGAGAAAATGATAGAAAGGGTAAGAAGGAGTGGACGGAGAGCACAACAGAGACAGTGAAAAGGAAAGGAGTGGACAGAGAGCATGAGATCAGCGGCGGCATGTGGGTATGGAGATAGTGCAGAGATCAAAGGGTAATCGGATCGGACAGTGTGGATGGAGATAACGACGATGATGATGACGAGGAGAGAGCATGTGGGTTTGGAGAATAACGATGGCGACATGTTTTGGCGAGCTATGGAGGGCTTGCCTGAGAAAGAGACACTAGAACGAGAGAGGGACGGAGGGCACGAGAGAGAGAGTGACAAAGGAGAAGTGAGAGAGGAGAGAGAAAAGACTTGGAAACACAGAAGTGGGAGAGGAAGAAACTAATAAAAAATTATAGCATAGTGCTACAGTGTGGTCTCAAAAATGAGATCACACTGTAGTAGTATTGCAAAATTTTTGGCATATACCATCTTTGATGGAGAACGTTTTTGGGTTACAAATGCTAAAAAAAAGCATTTTTTAGCATATACCCTGCTTAATGGAAATGCTCTTAGTAACATAACTCAAGACAACAGTTTTTAATATTTACATGCCCGATTGGTAAGAGATTTATAGTAAAGTTGTTTAAATTTTGTGAAAATACATATGGAAGAAAGTGTGTAGAAATAAATATAATAATGTTTAAACAACAGTTTTCGATGTTTAAACACTGTTACTAAACGGGGCTTACATTTCTCATTTTAGGGTATTTACATGTTTCTCATTTAGCACACCAAACACTAAAAAACTAACCACATCACATATTTTAAATGCTAAAGAATTTGGCATAAATGAGCAGTTCTACTAATAAAACAATGCAACAGGAATTGTAAATATTTTTTCTTTATCTTATTTCAATTTTTCTCTCTCCTCATGCATATCTCTTTCTCTCCCCTATTTGCCTCTCCTCACCTCTCAGCTTCTCTCACTCTCTTCCTGTCCCATAAACTCACTCTCAACCTGGCCGACCTCCGCCTATCAATGAACTCACCAAGCCACTTTTGGCTCGAAGATCTCACTAAGCTGCCTCTCACTAAGCAACTCACTTCATGTCACCTACTGTAATCTCACCAAGTCTCTCTTGGCCCACGTCTAATATTACCAAGCCAACTCAACCTCACCACGCCACCGATCTCTCTTACAGTGGTTGTGGCAATTTTTTTGGGTTGTTTTAATGGGCGGCAGTGAGCTGATTTTGAGTGTGGTTGGTTGATTTTGAATGGTGGTTGGTGGTGGCGAGTTATGGTGTGGTGTGCTATGGCTGGTGGTGGCAATGGTGGGTTATGAATAATATATGGGTTTCATATTTATTTATTTTTACATTATAGGATTTTTTTTTTTTTAGGTTATTTTGATGTGTTGTATATATTGTTTTAATGTGTTGAAGGGAAGAATAGAAGATCTTATATATGATGTAATGTTAAATGTTATGTTAAAATGGAAAATGTAGATTTTGATGTGTTAAAATGACATTTGGAATAGCACAGCTAATGCTAGTGCTCTAACGACATTAAAAATTGTTTAAGTTTAAGAACTAAAATTATTAATTTTGAAACGTTTTGGACCTGATTGGTATTAGCCCAAACATTAAGGTAAGTTAGTGAAATTTACCCATTAGTTTATAATAATTTATACATGTTTGATATTTAGCTTCTAAATTCTTATGACAATCTCCATTTTCTCCCATGCCACCGAAAAAGTCTTTTTAATTCAACTTTTTGTTATCTGCTAGTGTTTTTATGACATTCAAGATTCAAATTTATCTTCTCATTGTAGAGCTATATTTACTTCTACAAAAATTTTAAAGATACAGACTTTGTTACACAATTTACCACAACTTAAACACATGTTAAGTGATAATTAGATTAATTTTCATCAAGTGGTGAGCTTATGTGTAAATAATATAATACAATCACAAGTGGACACATATGCAAGTTGCTATAAAGTGTGTGATCCTAAAATAATTGTTTTCTTTTAAAAGTCATCTTTTGTATTATGAAATGGAATGAAGGAGGGAAAGAAATAGAATGAAAAGAATCATTCAGAATATTCATTCAATTTCCTTGTTTGAGAGTTTTTATGGAGGGAATGAAATAATTGTTCTATTGTTTGAGAGTTTAAATGAGATGAAATAGAATGAGTAGAAGGGAACACTCATTTCTCCATTTTCCCTCTATCGATACTGTATTTTGTCTAGCCTCAAATCATGCGTCAAAACAAATGCCAAAATTAGAAGAAAAAAGAATTCAAAAAAGGTGCAAATTGTAAGTTTTAAAGCCAAAAAGGGTAACAAATAAATGCAACATGATTGGATGGTGGATCGAAGGGTCACAACATTCAAATCCCTTTAATAGCAATTAAGACCAAAAACCCTAATCAAGTATGGTAAAAAAGTTGACTTTTTGATCTAATAGTCCGATTGAGTTGAATTTTGGACCATCTCGTAGGTCATATTTTTCCCTTTGAAACGATAGTTCACAGACTAAAATCAGAGTTAAAACAAATGAGATATCAATAATAAAACCAAAACCCTAATTAAAATTTCACTTTTTTTTTCCAGGTTAAACAGACTGTTTTTTGGACCAACTTCGTGCAAAAAACTGTACCGATTAGGCAAAAGTTGGAGCGATTCGATTGAACTAGCTTAAAGTATGGGGTCTCGAACACCTCTTACAAAAAGGGCTTAATGATATCTGCCATAGATTGGAAGAAATAAAATTTTCAAGGAAAAATTTCATAGAATTTCTTGCATAGCGTCATCTCCCTTCTTGACACGATATCTTGATGATTGTAGCTCCAAATCTCACAAAGTTAGAACTTATGGAACTAGACATCCAAAACTTTCCAGGATATAAATTTTGAAGAAAAAAAATGCTCGAAAAGGTCACTAAACAGTTGCATAAAGATCGGACTAGTATCTGGGAAAAAGACGAAATAGCCAACTAAGGTGTAAAATCAAGAGACTGTGTGATGGTGTACCAGAGCACCACCACATAGCCGCCCAAGGTGATGGTGTTGGACAGCTATGTGATGGTTTTTTGGTACACCATCACATAGCCTCCCATTTTCTAGGCTCCCATATAAATATCCCCCATTTTTTTGTAAAAAATAAGAGAGTTTTTGGGAGAAAAATAGAAAAATTAGAAAGAAAAATACTAGAAAAATCTGGAAAAATCCTAAAAAATTCTAAAAAAATTTATCTCTCCACTCTTTAGGAAACCCATCACAAAAATTTAGCCTCTCTCATCTTTGTTGCAATCTTTTTAGGTAAGGTGTAGGGATGGGATAGTTTCTTAATAACCATACTCATCCTATTCCTCTCTTTTTCTTCCTATGTAAACATCATCCATCTTATATATACGAAATTCCATTTATTTGCTTGTTGTCTCTTTCCTTTATTGCTTTAAATTCTTAGCATTTTGTTGTTGTGATTGTGTATATCTATCTCTCTTTTTCTTTATGCTTATATTATTTGTTGTTGATTGTGATATTGTTGTTATGTTATACGTATTGAACCATCACCTAGACCTAGTATGAGAAGTACTCTTAGGGGGAACAAATCTCATCTCTTCTAGGCATCTAGGAACTCTCTACATTTTGTTCATCTATTTATTTTGTATATTGTTACCGCTTTATTTTAATGCTCTTCCCCCATTCCCTTTACTTTATTGTTACCCATTTATTTAATGTTCTTGCCCATCCCCTTTACTTTATTGTTACCTATATATATATATATATTAATAGGTAAAGCTGAGAGAAAATCCAATTAGATTTCAATTGAATTATCAATTTTGCACCACTTGTTTTAACCAAAACTTATTAAAAAAAAAAAAAAAATCTAATTAGATTATAAATTGGAGTCCAATTTTGTGCCATGTATCTTATCTAAATTTTCTATTTTTGTGCCAAAATAAATGATGCATTAACATTGAACACGGAAGCCAAGAAAACCACAATAATAATGTTCATTGGCCTAAGCAAGAACATTTCACCTGCACACTTTTATTGGTGAACTCAGTAGACTCTGGAGCTCTTCTAATACCACTACTAGAACTGAGGAGTCCAACGAGAAAGACTTTAAAGTAAAACCTCATCTCCTCCTCCTAATTCCACTTTGTCATCCGATGTGTCCTCCTTCCTCTCTCAACCTCTACCAACTAGATCCACACACCGCCCCTCCTCCTCCTTTTGAATTTTTGAGAGCAAGCCCGGGTTTAAACACAATGTTCAATCACAATCTTCCTTACTTCACATTCTCATACATTACTGCTTCATTGGAGCCTCCAAGAAGATTCCAATCTCAATGATCAGTTCTTGTCGTTAACCTAATGATGTTGCCTTCGTCTTGGATTTCCTATGCTGCATGAATCACCAAAAAAAGATAAAATTTTAGCTTTGGTTCTCTTAAGAGCTATAACATGCTGTGAATGAGACTTTTCAAGTTACTCCAAGCGAGCCAAAATGGTTTAAGTTATGTATCGTAGATTCCACTTCTACAAACACACATAGACACACAAACTAGAGTCCATTAGAAGTAAGACTTTTTTATTAAAAAAATGTGCACATATCTATGTACGTAACTTTTTAGCTTTTTGGATGGGGATCCAATATGTATTGAGTTGATGCTATGCCATATGTGTATATTGCAAAAATATGAATTATATATGGTAATAACAATTAGTTTGAAAATAAAGCAGAAATGTTAGAATCCATGCACAAATTGCGATTCTTTTAGGCTTTGTTTGGTTAGAGGAGAGGAAAAGTTGGAGGATGGAAAATTATGGGAGGATAAAAAATTGGGATGATAGAAAAGTTTTGGTTTTCCCTCATGTGTGTTTGGTTGGAAGAGTGGAAAAGTGGGAGGGTGGAAAACATTTTTGTTTGGTTGGAGAGAAAAGTGAGAGGATGGAAAATGTAGTTTATATGAATTGACTATTATGTCATTGTTATAACAAAATACCAAAGGGTAGAATAAGTGTGAAAAAATGAAGATATTTGTGTAATTTATAGCCCACATCATCTTTTCTCCTTAGTTTTCCTCCCAAATTGGGAGGACAAAATATTGTGGGCCAAGAGGAAAAATTTTCCACACCATTTTATTTCCCTCTTATTTTCTCTCCTAAACCAAATAAGGGAAAATTCCATTTTCCACCCTATTTTCCTCTTCTTCTTTTCCATCCTCTCTATTTTCACCCCAACCAAACGGGGCCTTAAAGACATTTTCTTGCGGCATTACTATATTTTTGTGCTTTGAAAATCATTAAAATGTGTCTTAACAAGGGTTATTTTGTATTTATTTGATGTAACCATGGTTTTTCATGTGGATATCATTTAAATAGATGAAAAGTTCAAATGGATAAAACCCTGTGGAATAATTTACTATAATTTATTTCTATCATTATTATTACAGCCACATGAGGTTCATGATGGATAGAGAAAGATAGAACAATTTTTGGCTCTTTATATGAAATTTTGTTGTTAGAGATATTTGATTCATATTGCTTTTTTCTTTTTTCTATTTGTATTTTGGATGTAAATTTTATTCTTTTTGTTAAAATTTTATTTTTAAAAATTATCAACATGCAAATAATAATAATAATTATCAGACATGTTAAATTTTAATTTATGTGGAAGGCACAAATAATTATTTAACACGTTTGGTAGATTAATAAACATTGTACAACTCTCATACAACACTATAACTTAGATTCTAATAATGAATTTGTTAAAAAAAATTGAAAAATATTTCAGTAATTAATCAAGGTATGACACCGATGAGTTTATTTATTTTTATAGAGTTTCAACCTATAACATCAACTTCTGATGATTGTGCTCAATATCATCAGACCAAAACACCGATCACTTTTTTGTTTAGGTGAAGAATGAACCCTAGATCTCTTATTCAACCATCACAGATTTTACTAGTTCAACTAACTGAAACCCACGGCACTGAAGAGTCTTAAGGTTAAAAAGAAATGACTGAATACATTAGGCCCAACAATACCCTGAAACAAAAGTTGATAACGCAACCTAATAAGTGGAGATCAATGGTTTTGTATAGAACTTGCTTCCTATTAAATTTTGATGGTGTGTATTAATGGAAACTATCTTTTAGCTTCCAAATAATAAAAGTTATGCAGGCAAATTACAGGCATTAGCTTAGCAAGAGGTTGAACCATGGTATCGAAATCTTGATAGTGTCCCCTATGCCAAGGAAAAGGATGATTGAATGTGCTAGCTTGATGATAACACACACAAGTTTCATTTGAATTTGTTCTTGGCTTCACAATACATTACAGCTCCAACAACCAAGAGCTCTGGTGTCTGAACAGTTTACGCCACGTCATTCTAGATGTTCTCACGGCTCCATGGAGAGAAAATAATATTTTTGGATTTTTCGGGATCGGGCACGAAATTGAGGGCGGACAAAATATGGTATCAACACCACATATGGTTCGAAGAACTGGGTTGGTAAAAAACTATATATATATATATACACATATCAGAAAAGGGTACTGTTATTGGTTTTTATTGATTGAACCACCAGTTTTGACATTTTTACTAGATTGGATTAGGGTTTGTTTTCTGGTTGAAACATGAAGTATAGTTTTTAAAACCATGGTGCCACGTAACCAATTTCTGTTAGTGAGTTGATGATAGAGATCAAATTGGTTGCAAGTTAAAAATTACAAGGACCAAATTAATTGCTATCAAAATGTAGATTAAATTAACAATGACCAAAAAATGTGGGAACCAAAAATAATATTTTCGCCTATTTAAAATACTAAACAATGAGTAGTAGTATGATTGATTAAGGGGTGTCAATGGTCTTGTATCACTTTAGAATTTGACACCTATTTAGTATATTAAACAATGATTTTTTTGGTATTTCCAACACTTTAGAATTCAAATTCCCCTAATCACTGTGTTCTTTTAGCATAATAGTGGAGTTTAAGTTTTTAAAAAGGAGTTAGGATTTTTATCTTGGATTTAAAAAAAAAAAAAAAAATCCCCCTCCCTTTTATTGAAATATTAAAAAGGAAATCTTTACACCCCTAAATTGGTTTAAATGTAATTTCAACTTAACCTTTTATTTTACTTATATTTACCCAGCAGGTGGGGAAAAAATATTCTTTGGGTTTCCCATTTCCCTAAGCCTAAAGGTGTGTTTGTTTGGAGGTGAAAAAAGGGTGGATGAAAAACTTTAGAGGAAAAATAAAAAGGAAAACTTTTTTGGAGTGTGTTTGGTTGGTAGGAAAGAAGGAAAATAAATGGTGGGGTTTAAGTGTTTTCTTCTTGGACCCACCAAAATGTTTTCTCTCCAAAATGAAGAGAAAACTAAGGGTGCGTTTGTTTTGGGTGAAAATGGTTTCAGGATATCATTTTACACCCCTCAACCTGTTTGGTAAGCTTAGAAAATTTGGTCAAACGGAAATCAGTTTCCGTGTTGACCGTAAAATAAGTCTGTTTTGGCGTAAAACAATTTCAGCTTTTATTTCACTTCAAACCAATTACACTCCTCACAGAGACATTCCTCACACTCTCTCGAAGCTCCTCTCACACACACTCTCTCGAAGATCCTCACAAACACACTCCAAGCTCAGTTCACAAGCTCCATAGAGCAAGACAACACCCATTCTCTCGAAGCTCCTCATAGACACGCACTACACTCCCACGCAGCTCTTCTCACATGCACCCACAGTTCGACGATCCAGTCCGACAACCCACGATGAGTTTCCTCCACCCACTTGAACAAATCAACCTTCAACACTCACCTTTTCCCTCCAATCCACCCTTTATTTTGTCTGATCCACCTCCATTTCGTCCAACCCACCCTCCATTTTGTCCGATCCACCTTCCATTTCGTCCGATCCTCCCTCCATTTTAACTCGACGACCTCACCTCACCTCACCTCCGATCCACACACCTCTGACCCACCCTCTACAAAAGCCGATCCACATCCCCTCAAACCCATAAACAACCCAAATGCCCAAGTTGATATCTTGGATCTGATCTATATATATATATATATATATTTATTTATTTAGTTATACAATTATTTATTTAAATACATATATATTTATTTATCAATTATACAGAAATATATGTGCATAAATGTTGATATAAATTTTGTGTTGTGTTGGTGAATGTATTTGGCACCTTGTGAATATTGTGGACACACTGCCACAGTGGTTGTGTCTTTTCCCTTGATCTTGAACTAGCACTACAAAAAAAACGTTCTGTGGCCATGTTTGTAAAACACGGCCTTAGGTCCAAAAAATGTGGTCATAGGCCGATTTGGCCTATAGCTGCGTTTTTTCAGGCCGCGTTTTCAAATGTGGCCCAAACCCCGTGACTACAGGCCAGAGGGGGTTTATGGCCGCACTTTCCAAACGCTGCCTAAGACCAAGTCCTATGGCCGCGTTTCAAATGCGGCCTAAGGTGATAGGCTATAGCCACGTTCAAAACGCGGCCTAAAGTGATAGGCTATGGTCGCGTTCAAAACGCGGCCTAAGGTGATAGGCTATTGACTTCTCATGCTAATAAAACTAGATATGTTCAGTAGTCAATTGCTTATCTTTTAGCTATTAATTTGAACACCCAAACCATGTGTCAGAAAAAATGAACTGTATTCTTTGCATCCTGGATCAAATTAATACAGAAAAAGACATTGTTTGAATGCCTTTCTAAAAGCCCTTAAAAAATAACTACACTCTGTCACTCACAAAGAAAACTCAAAAGAAAAGCCATAGGAATTGAGCAAAAGATTCCTGCCAATAGGTCATCTTTCTTCAATGGATTTTGAGTTTAAAAAACTCGCTTGAGTAGAGATGGGGGTACTGAGAGGATTCAAGGGCTCTTGTCCTATGCTATTATTATTATTTAATTTAAGGGGCATGACATGAGTGATAGGAAAAAGACTAACCCTTTGACAAGCTCAATAAGTTGTGGATACAGTTGTTTCTCTTAATTTGATGATCTTAGAAGAGGTGGACTCTATGGCTTGGGAAGCAACCATCATTTGTGATTCTAACTTTTCAACCTCTTTCTTGGTCTTCTCAGTCTTCACATAGTCAGCCCTTTTCAACTCTAGCTTCCTTAGATGTGCCACCCTTTTCTCATGCTCTAACTTTAAGGTCTTAGCAGTCTAACAACATCACACAATAAACTTACAAGTAGAAGGGGGACCAAAAAAACTTAAACACAATATAAAACTTAATAAGAATTTGAATAATCTGATCTAATGGTAATGGATACACATGGGGGCCAGTGGCCACTTTTTGACTAATCAATTGTAGTTAAAAACCCCCAAGATTAACATGTCATTCTTTGAGCTCTAAAAGCAAAAAGAAGCACAGGAAAAAACTCAGCATAAAAGGACAAAAATAGATTGCTAATTTTGTTTTATGTGCTTGTAACTTTATGTAAAGGAAAATTCGATCACGAGCCCACAAGGGAAGCAGAGAAACTTTTTTATTTTATTTTCTTGGGCAATTAAGGAGCAATGGATCATGCAAAATCTTTAAAAATTTGAAGCTTTGAACTAAAATTTTACCTTGACTTCCTGATACAATTTCTTTTCCCAAGCGTATAGTCTCTCAACAGTTGAACAATCGCTGTTACTGACAATAGCCCCGCTTGCAACACTACTTCCAAGCTTTTCCTCACCCAACTTCCCAAAACCATTTGATTCTGGACTCAAACTCCATGTCCACAATGATGGACTCAAATTACACCCATAGTTATAAACTTTTCCTACCAAAACCAAATTAAAGACAGACAATAATCCCTCTAATTACTGCAAAATTTAGCCAAATATAGAAAAAAAATTGCCCATAATCTTATAATTCATTTTGAGTAAAATTTAAGTCCATAGCAAAACAAATCTATAGCACAAATCCAAGAAAAAACCCCTTTTAAGGCTTGACCTCCTTTACTCTGACCTGAATAGCTAATAGAACTTGAAACTTTCAAGAAGTAGAGCTTTAACAGTATAGTTTTTGCAAAATATAGAGTTTTGAAAAGCTTTTTACCATAAAGCACGTTTTTGATAGTGGGTTACCACCAGACACACCCATAATTTAGATCTGTTGCCAAATTTTCCTATTCTGACAACACAAAATTAAAACCCATTAGAGGGGCAGTGCCACATTCCAATTATTTGAGGTTAAAAAGTGCCATTATATAGTTTCAAACCCCACTCATACTTTTACCGTTGTCCATTAAAAGCAAAGAAATATAAATCTCTCCCCATGAGCCCAAGGTCTGTCCTTTACAACCTCACTCATCCTTTGAAACCCTTAGGCTAATAGAAACACACCTACTCTCACCCATTCCATTCATCACTAGTGCTCTTCTAAATGTCTCAAGATTCTAAACCAACTTTATTTGCATATTTTATCACCTACTGGGTTACTATTAGAACAACAGATAGGGCTTCCAAATCTTACCAAATGTGTCTATAAAAAGACACAAAATCCAATCCTAAAAGTGCAGTTTGCACACAATGTACATTACTGACAATTCAATGAGTTCACACAGAGTAAACAATGGTGGTGACAAAACTGAAAGACTACAATCACTGAACTTAAATTACAAGTAAAATCAAAATTACTAACCATCCTATCCTCAATATTAGTAATGTAATTTATTGATTAATACATAGAACCTTTAAAGGGTTTCCTAGAATGAAACCCAATTGGATACATAAGCTATTAAGTTCATAGAGTTAAAGCATTCACAGTAACAATTCCCAGAAGTTTTGGATTTCATAATGCCAAACACAACAAACCCATAACATAATATCAAGTATTATGTTATATTACTCAACTACAGTTTAGTTACCATGGAAAAGAGCGAGCTAGTTGTAGTGAATAAGAGAACAATGACACACACCACTGAGGATAATGATCAAATGGGCACAATGGCTTTTGTGTTTTGTTTTTGTTTTGTTTTTTTTTTTTTTTTTCCTTTTTTGTTCTCTCTCTCTCTCTCTCTCTTTGGAGAACTAAGATGGTCCCAGATCTGACAAAATAAGCAAAATGAATTCAAGCAATTCAACATACAAATCGATATAAGCTCAAATTCAGAACAAAAAAATCCATAAAGAACTCGTAAAATAAGCAACGAAAATTCCATGACAAAATAGATGATAGATAAGATGGCCATACACAAGAGACCAGAGTACTTGGACCCACTCCACACCCACAAAATGAATTGAGTCACTAGAGATGTCTCTGATTCAGGTAATCTTGTCACCTACTCCTGTAAATTTTTAACAGAGCAAGTATATTAATTTCCCCAACATTTCCTAACTTTTAATGAATCAAATTGAAATGAAAAGAGACTAGACTACTAGAGAAAATATTAGCAATGACAAAAAAAGATCCAACGGAAGCCAACCTACAGTTTATTTTATCTTTCATCATTTAGCAAGTAAATGACTAAGCACACTCTATTGGAAATATATAAAAATAACAGCAAAAGAATAAAGTAACCCAAAATCAGAAAAGAACCCACAAAACAAATAGTCATCCATTTTCAATCTACAAAACAAAATTGCAAAATCTAACACACTAAGATGAGAGTAACCCAGAAACAAAAAAGAATCCAGAAAGCAAATAGTGGAAAATTATCCAAATTATAATCTAAACTCCGTAGCTTTAATAGCAACAGCATTCATTATCTGAATTGAAAAAAACGGAGAAAGGCAAGGCAAGACCAATTAGATTCCTCTCAAAAACTCAACATTTCCAACTATCTCCACACATTCAATCACATCATTAAAGCAACAACATAGCTCAGATCTTTACATATTAAACAAAACCCAATACACAAAATTGAAAAACTAAAACAAAAAACGACATACCCCTTGGATCCTTAACCCAGACCATCAAAAATCACCAATCACAAACGAAACTTCAAAAAATTTAGGATCTTTTCAGTAACCCCAAAGCAGAATCAACAACAACATAAACAAACACACACAAAGACCCAAATGTAAATTGAGAAAAAGGGAAAAGCTGAGAGAAAGTACCCGTAGAAGAGTGGAGAAAGATCGGCGATGGGGCGTGGCCTGCGATGGATGATTGAACGGATGGGTGAGGATGATGGATGAACTTTACTGGGCTTAAGCCCTGTCTTGGGCCGCGTTTTTTCAAACGCAGCCCAAAAAAACGCTGCCTAAACCCCCTGCGTTTTGTAGTGTGGGCTTGTTATGACATTTATGGCTGTATATACTGATTGTGTTAGAGATCATAGGTGTTGTGCTGGTATATGATTGTGCTCTGCTGTTTTCTATTTGTGGCTGTTTATTTATACTGTGTAATCAATATCATGCTTGTTTACGTACCTTTTAGACCACAGTGTTTGGGATTTTTTAGATGAAGAAAAAAACCAAAGCCACAATTTTTGCCTCAGTTGCATCTGTCCTCCTTGTGGGGGTTGCATTGTTAAGGAAATTGCGTCGTAGACGACTGCCTAGGGTGCCTTATGTTAATCATGCAGCTGAGATAAAGCATTACATAAATAGTATTTTGCACGAAAGTGAGAGACACTGTGTGAGTCAAATTAGGATGAAGCCTATAGCTTTCCACCACTTATGTCATATCCTTATTGAAGGGGAGCACGTACACCTGACTATTCACATGTCTGTTACGGAGCAAGTGTTAATTTTCTGTCACATTATTGGTCATAATGTGAGGTTCCCTGTAATTGGTAGTCGGTTCCATAGATCGACTGAGACTATTAATAGTGTTAGCATGTTGTGTGATTCATAATCACATTATAGGGGTTGAACCAAATGACCATATTATGGAAGCTGCAATAAACCAAGTAGAGTCTAGTGGCCCCCAACAAGAAACATAATCACGTCGGGACTCCATTGAAGACAGTAGAGTGTGGAATGCTAAGAGAGATCAGATATGCCAAGCTATGTGGTCTGATTATACTAGGAGTGGAGAGTAGTACTTTATTTAGATTTCTATAATTGTAATATGTGCTGTATTTTTTTTCTGTAAGGACAATGTATTTACTATAAACTTCTAGTGGTGAAAGGAAAAAGTATTTTCAGCATTAAAAATATTTCTAGCATTACATTGTTATTTCCAGTGTTAGCATGTTTCATTTTGTTGTGCACATCTATAAGCGTGGTTACTCTATTTAGGCTACTTGCCGAGGAGGCTACAAAGGGCAATAATCCTTCTAACACCTTCAGGGCCGGCTTCTTTGCTTTTGTAGCGAAGGAGATATATACACAATTTGGGGTCGAGTGCCACCCCTCTTATATAGAGAATCGGTTGAGGATTATGTGGACCACTATTCAAATTATCAGGAAGAAAAGCGATTTCGGCTGGGATGATAACTTAAAGATGATAACATGCGATGCAAAAACATATCAAGAAGAAGTCATGGTATGGCTTCCAACTGTATTTTCTTAATATAAATGATAATATATGTTTTTGGATTTTATAATCTATGAAATGAGAACAAGACAAGTTTGCTCAAGTACCTTATTTATATGAAATTTATAGTGTCATTCTTTTTAGGATTCTATTGCTTTTACAAATTTTCAAATATAACTGTCACGTGCGAATCTATTGACAAATCTATTCTTAGCATTTGTACATTGTATTTTCTATTGTACTTACCTTCAAAATCATGGGTTATATCTCCTGTCCCCTAACAGATTTTTTTTGTTTATCATTGACCTAAATCATCTAATAGCATCTATATTGAATTGAATATCGAATTTATGAGTGAAGTGATTATTGCATTGTTATTAAACGTTCCTTTCTCCCTTACAGGCGCATCGGAAGCATGTAGAGTATCTGAACAAAAAGATTGAGATGTACGATGAATTAGCTATTGTAGTGGGGAGATACAGCCACGGGTAGCTTTTCTAAGTCGTATGTGGATATTGAGAATGAGCTAGACAATGGAGACAGTACTCAGGTTGTGGCGGACAATGCAGAGGAAGGTGTGGTGGACAAAAGGAAGAATGCGGTAGAGTCATCCACCACTGGCTCGGGAATTTCCAAATCTCGCAAAAGGGGGCGTGCACCTCCCTTTAAGGATAGTGTGCTGACTGATCTGTCTGATCAGCGGAAAGAAATTGCTGTGGCTTTGAAAGAAATCAACTGAGGGCCTATTAATTGCACAACTTTTTACTCTGAGGTCATGGCTATGATGGCGGATAGGTATAGCGAAGACATGCTCGCAACTGCCTTTGACCATCTATGTGAAAATAAGAAGGCAACACGGGGATTTCTAGCCAAGAATGCTAAGCTGAGAAAGTTGTGGATGGATAATTTTTTATGCACACACCTCTGACTTGTTTGTTTCATGTTGACTGTGATGGTAGCTTTAGGAATTAACTTTTGTTGTAGTTCCAGTAATTAGCTTTAGGGATTAACTATGGTATTATATGTGTAAGTCTTTTGTATTATTGGGACGATATATTTGCCCAAATTATGTATTTGTATTGTTCAGATACCACATGTAGGTATCATTTTTGTACACTATGAAAGTGTAATGCCAATGGTGAAAGATTGATGTGGTTGTTTTGATATAAATATTATGGGTATATTCGTATGATTATTTTTTATGTTGAACTGGATGATTATTTTTGTACTGTTACAGGTTTGTAATGCAGGAATTTGTAAGACATTTCATATTTTCCATGAAATGATCCATAAACTAAACATGGGAATTAATTTTTCGTAAAACGATAATCATTTTCTGTAAAACGTTTGAACGAACCAAACATTGGGATTGATTTTCTGTAAAACGAGAAGCATTTTTCATAAAATGTTTGAACGAATCAAATACCAGAATTGATTTTCCGTAAAACGAATTTCGAGGCAGCCAAACAGCCTGAATACATTTTCCTTTACAGGAAAACAATTTCCCCTGAAATGATTTTACGCTCGAAAAAGCATTTCCGTTGAACCAAACACAACCTAAGTGGAGAAGAATTTTTTCTTAATTGACAAAAATGACATAGGCTTCTTCAAGTTCCCTTTATTTTTATTTTTTTCTTCTCCACTGTTCATAAACGTTGCCTTGTTGACTTTTTTTTTGGGCAATGTTGCTTTTTTTTTTTCCTAGGGTTGGTGAGATATTTTTTTTTATATATATTTTTTTTAATTTTTATTTTTTTAACTAGACATGATTTTTACTTTTTAATAAATTTGGCCGATTATTTTTTTTTGTGTGGTTATTTGTCATTTTTTGTTTTGTTTTAATTGAGTATCATTCTTTAACAATATTACGCCGCGTAAATTCATACAAAATCATTTACTTTTTCATTTCCAACTAAAAAAAAAAAAATAAATTTTTTCTATTTCTCACTTTTCCATACTCCCATATCTCCTAGCCTTCCATTTTTTCTACCCTTCTAACCAAACTTACCTAAAGATAGGCTGGGCCAAAATTTGGGATCGAAATTTTATTTTTCCGGTTTATGTTTCAATCAAATATTTGCTTGATTTAAAAAAAAAATAAAAAAATGGGACAGGGTTGGTCCCGGCCTTAAGAAGATTTTGAAAAAAAACAAAACCAGAAATCTGTTTAGATGCGAGGGTGTTCTGCGGTTATAAAAGGTGCAGGTGCAGCTGCAACGGCCATGGCAATGGCAATGTGTCTCTGTCCGGTTCCATGTATGAGTAGAAGTAGAAGCATTGTTGACGTTAAGCTTAAAAACAAGCCTGTCAGCGTTTTTCAATTAAACCAGAAACAAGTCTGCTCAGCTTCTCTTAGCCCTCCAAATTCAAAACGATTCCTCCTCCTCAATCACCACAATTATGGTGAGTCAGATGCTGAGACTGAATTTGTGGTCGTCAATTTCTACCGTTTTGTGTTCATTAAAGACCCAGCCGCCGAGGTCGCCAGGCACCTATCCTTCTTAAAGGTACCATTTCCTCTGTTTTTGTCTATGTCTACCCATGTAATTGGGATAGATATTTTAGGTTCCAGTTTTTCCATTATACTTTTAAAAACAGTCCTGGTATCTAATTGAACTGAGAATTTGATAATTCCAATTTAGATTTAATAAAATTTGGACACAATTTAGGTAATTAATTTTATTTATATTGTGGATATCTTTTATTAGGATCTAGACATACATGGCCGAGTATATCTGAATGAACAAGGTATAAATGCACAGGTAATGACTTCTTCCTCTATTTCTATAATAATTTCTCTAATATTATCTTTGGTGCTCCTCTGTGTGTTGTTTAATTGCTTTTTGGTTTTGAATAAGACTAAAGTTTGGTACTCGGAGTGGGAGTCCACATTGAGTGTGTTATGATACTGTGTGAGTCATATTATATATAGTACAGAGTATAGACCCTTTACTTGCCTTCTTTCTCTCTTTAAAAGCATAAAAGCCCACCAAAAAAATCCTGTCCCGTTACCATTTATATTGGTGGTTCTAAAAAACTTAACTTGGGTTAGTAAGAGAGTGGCTCTATTTTGTAGGTAGTGTAGTGGTTTAGTTTTAGCCCTTTAGTTTTGTTCTTTTTAGGAAATTTTAGCCAACTGTGATTTTTATTTTTTGAAAAGAAAAAGTTAAGTCTTGTAAAAAAAAAATAAAAATTGCTGATTTAGTGGAATTGCACGTTTCTTTGTGGTGAAGGGATGAGGCTGATAGGTTTTTTTTTTTTTTTTTTTTTTTTTTTGAAAAACTATAATTTAGGACCAAATAGATATTGTCTTAATTTTTAGCAACTTTATAGTCTATAGCTTGGAAGCCAACTTGGAGTCCACAACTTATGGCCTGTTTGGATGTTTAAAAATGGAGGGGGAGTAGAGTAGAGAGAGGGAGAGTAATCCAATTACCTTATTTGGAAGTTTTTTAAGGAATGAGGGGGAGGGGTTTGGAGGGGTTTCAACTCCCTCTAGCCCCCTATTTTTAATTCCCCAAAATTGGAGAGATTTGGAGGGGGAGTAGAGTATATAAACTATTAACCAAGTAAATTACCTAATTTACCCTTATTATATTAACAAAATTACACAAGGGGAAGGGCTAATTATTCCCTTTCCCCTTACTAATTTTAAAAACATCCAAACAAGGTGGAGGAGAATCATTCTCCTCTACTCTCCTCCCCACTACTCCCCTTCCCTCTACTCCCCTCTACTCTCCTCCCTCTCTAAACTTCCAAACAAGCCATTTAGAGTTCATAGCTTGAAAGCCTGTTAAATAGTAGTATAGATAAATAACCCAATAAAATAGTATAAATGGTCACTGTCATCAGAACCCACCATCACTTCAAAAGAAAACACCCCCAATTTGGCCAACGAACCAAGAAAATCCAAAACTTGAACTCGCAATTGCAACCTAGAAAACCACAATCCAATCGCAATAGCCGATTTCGACCAAAAATACTAAAAAAAAAAAAAAAAAAAACTAAACTAGAGAGAGACCCAATCTCAACATTTACACTCAATCACTGATCTCAGACCCGGTTTGCTGAGAGAGAGAGAGAGAGAGAGAGAGAGGGGGGGGGGTGAAAGAGGAGAGAGAGCACGAGTGAGATTGTTGACAGTGGAGTTTACCGGTGGAAGATAGATGGTACGTAGATGACAGTATCCTTACCTATGATGATTATTTGGATAGAAACAATAAAATTAAAATTGATAACTTTGGGTTTGACTGAGGAAATCTTGACCTCAATAGATTACTTTGCATAAATAATTTTTCTGATGCTTTATTTCAAATAATACCAATCTTTAAACACAAAATAATGCAACTACTTACTACTATGCAAAAATAACTCACCCCCCTATCTCCTAACGTTACCTAACAACACAAAAGATTCGGACTCTTAAACGTACAAATCAGATACTCCTAATCTAAGTGGCCTTCTGAAAATGACTCAGTGCAGCTGATACATATCAGCTCCTACCCTCTTAAAAGGGCCCTTGTCTACAAGCGCATAACCTGGAAATTGTTGGTGCATCAGCTGCAAATCTTCCCATGTCGCGTCACTAGAAGGTAAACCTTGCCAATGAACCAAAATCTCAATTTTTTTACGCCTCTACCTTTGATCCAAAACTGCCTGAGGTTGAACCTTCAACTCCTCTTGATCTTCTGTGGCAACTAGTAGTTGTGGTTGTGCTGAAATATGAGAACCAAGCTTTTCTTTCAACTAGTAGTTGCGGTTGTGCTGAAATATGAGAACCAAGCTTTTTCTTTCATTAAGGACACGTGAAAAACCGGATGGATGTGAGACCCTATAAGTAATTCCAGCTTACAGACGACCTATCCAATACGCTTCCAGATATGAAATGGACCATAATACCGAGGAGCAATCTTTGCTTGGCGTATGGAAACCACAATCTGTTGGTATGGTTGAAGCCGAACATACACCCGTGCACCTTCTTGGTATTCCTCTTCCTTGTGCTTTGAATCATAAGACTTCTTCGTCTGTATCTGGGCTTCTTTGATGTGCCCTTTCAATAACTTGAGAACTTGATCTCTTTGCAACAACTCTTCCTCCAGTGTGGCCACCTTTGCAGTACTAGTGCATACGTTAGTAGAGAAGGTGGCTTTCGACCATAAACAACTTCAAATGGAGTCCTTCTAATTGTTGAGAGCCAACTAGTATTGTATCCTTGTCTATAGTCGATCAAAGGGGCAACGTTTGGACCACATAAAACAAGTATGCATAGCTCTAAGGCAAGAGAGCTTTTATGCGAACCTCAAGAAATGCTCTTTCTTTACAAATGAGGTCATCTTCTCAGGATTTGTAGTTTCTTCTGAGGGAGTGTCAGTTGACCCACGAAAGATCAAAGCTATCGTGGAATGGCTCGAGCCCAAGAATATCCACAAGGCCTGTAGCTTTCATGGACTTGCAACTTTCTATTGATGCTATATACGAGGGTTTACCACTATTATGGCGCCTATTACTAATTGTATGAAGCAAGGGGATTTTCAATGGATCAAGGCTGCAACCTAAGCATTTTAGGAAATCAAGAAAAAATGACTGAAGCTCTAGTCATGCGTCGCTGGATTTTACAAAGGTCTTTGAGGTCGAATGTGATGCAACTGATATTGGCATTGGAGGTGTACTTAGCCGAGAGCACCATCCAATAGCCTATTTTAGTGAGAAACTAAATGAGGCTAAACAAGGGTACTCCACTACGACAAATAATTCTATGCTGTCGTACAATCTCTTTGAAATTTGTGCCACTACCTTATACCTAATGAGTTCGTCATTTATTTTGACCACAATGCCCTCCGCCATCTCAACTCACAAAAGAAGTTGAATTCTCGTCATGCTACTTGAGTTGAATGCTTACAACGCTACTCTTTTGTGTTGAAGCATTGAGTTGGGGTTGAAAATAAGTTTGCCAATGCTCTAAGTCCCTGAGTGACCTTCCTTTTTGTCATGAGTGCCGAGGTTTCTGTAGGGTTTGAACGACTTAAAGAAGAGTATGAATCATGTCTTGATTTTGGAGAGATCTTCATCGCATTGCGTAAGGCACCACGCCTCATCAGCGATGACTATTCCCTTAAAGATGGCTACTTATTTAAGATCAACAAGCTATGCATCCCATGCACTTCCGTGCGAGATTTCTTGGTATGAGAATTGCATTCTAGTGGGCTTGTTCGACACTTTAGGGCCGTGATAAGACTATTGAAGAGGTGGAACGACAATTTTATTGACCAAATCTTAAGCGGGATGTTGCTAAGATAATTGGCAAAGCATTGTAAGCAAAGTGTTGGCCATTATATTCCCCTTCCTGTGCCTGATAGACCATGGCAACTTTGTAAACATGATTCCATTCTTGTTGTTGTTGATTGATTTTCTCAGATGGCCCATTTCCTCCCCTGCTTTAAGACATTTGATGCATCAAAAATTGCTAGGTTGTACTTTGACGAGATCGTCAAATTGTACGGCCTGCCCAAGACCATAGTGTCTGATAGAGATGTTCGCTTTATGTGTTATTTTGGAAAACTTTGTGGCACCTTGTTGGTACAAAATTGAACTTCTCCACAGCATACCATCCCTAAACGGATGGCCAAACTGAGGTTGTCAATCAAAGCCTAGGAAGTTTGTTACAATGCCTAGTGGGTAAACACACAAGAAGTTGGGATGCAATTCTCCCTACGACTCAATTCGCGTACAACAACTCAGTTAATAGGACCATGGTATGAGCCCATTTGAAGTGGTGCATAGGTACAAGGCAAGGAAACCTCTAGACCTACTCCCTATGTCACCCTATATTCGGATGTCTAAGTTGGCTGACTCTTTCGCTAGACATGTCCAGGATCTGCATAAGGAAATTAGCAAGCGTATTCATGTGAGTAATGCTCACTATAAGATTTAGGCTGATGCTTATTGCCGTCATTGCGAATTTCACATTGGAGACTATGTTATGATCCGAATTAGGCCTGAACGGTTTCCTTCATGGACAGTTAGGAAATTGCAAGCTCGTGGTGCTAGCCCATTTAAGTCCTAAAGTGCATTGGCCCCAATGCATATGTTATTGATCTCCCCCAAGATTATGGTATTAGTTCAATGTTTAATATTGAAAATTTACTTGCATATAAGACACCAATACCCATTCCTAATGACCCATTTGTTGATCCCTCTACTGGCCCTACCATTGAACATACACTTGACCCTATTTCATTGCACACTCCACACGCACAAAGAATCCATTGATGTTATTTTGGATGAGCAGGTTGTTCTTACTAGGGAGCGGTCCAACGCTTCTTGGTTCCCTGGCATGGTCGACCGGAGTTTGACTGCACTTGGATCACCAGAGATGATCGCCCACCTATCACACGAGTTTATGGGAGATGGAGGCAACGTAGGTCATACCCAGTAGCCCTTTAGCTTTACAATGATGGATCACTCCCCTGTTGACACTTTTGGGCACCACCTAGGATTTCTTAACTCGACAAGGTCAAGTCTTTCTCACCCTAGGAGAGTTGATGCAGACACAAGAGCATGGACTTTTAGCACTTATTGCTGATTTTATTTCCTTAATTTTGTATTAGCCTTTAATTCAGATTTGGATTTGTGTTATTTCCTTTTGTTTTAGTTGACTCTATTTTGCATTTACATGGGTTGTATTTTGGGAGCCTATTTGAGGAGGCTCATCAGACTTTATTCAGAACTGCATTTTGAATAATAAAATATTTCAGAGATTTTTGTCTAATTATGTAGTGTTTGGTGGTGAAGCCAAACATCCCTAAGGTGGTGAAGCCTAGAGTTTTGTATTTCCTTGTTCTTTCTCTCATATTCAGCTGTTCTATGTACATGTTCTACACCGGTTTGGTTGTTTACTTCCTTTGCCCTTCTCTTCTTTTGTTGATACATAGATGTTAAAAAATGTTATTGTTTGAAGACATGGAAAAATTGAGTTCTTTAATGCATTATAATATATTAAATAATAACACTAAAAGGTGAACTATGGTGCAGGAGTGTTTGAAATCATTTATAATACTTCCCAGCTTCATTAAAGTAATTATTCACTATCCGTTTAGCATCTATCTGTTCATAACTCCTGATTTGATTCATCTTTGAGCAGTACAGTGGACCATCAAAAGATGCTCTTTTGTATGTTGAATGGCTAAGAGAAGATGATCGATTTTCTGATATGTTGGTTCAGATTTCTCAAGCAATAAATGGGCATGCCTTTCCAAAACTGAAGTTGCGGTATAAGCCTTCACTAGTGCAGGCAAGCTCTCTCTCTCTCTCTCTCTCTCTCACACACACACACACACACACACACACACAAGCAACTTCCCTTATTGAGCTCATAATTTGTTGATTAGTTTTTTCCTAACATTATACTCTATCCCCTTTTTATAGCACTTCTTCACGTGTTTCTTTCAAAGAGATTTTCTTTTTAGTTGTTTATCTATGTATGAATGCATGCATATTTTTAGATGTATACATATATTTATTTTTCTCTCCTTGATAGTTCATTGTTTGGTTCAGGTGTATGGATTTTGGGGTTGGGGGTGATAGATGGGTGGCATTTGGCTCCAGTATAGTTCCAAAGGGACAACTCTCTTTTCATTTTATAGGAAGTTCAGCATGTCTCTTTATATATATATATATATTATTAATCCTAATTAGCCATATAGCCGAAACTCCCTTATTTTATTGCTTTGTTGTACCTGTAAACAGTGGGTCTTGATCTCATGATGTCACCTCCATATATTTTTTCCCTCTTCAATAAGAGGATTGAGCCATACACACAAAGAAATTTTCAGTGAAGATGCATTGTAAAGCAATGGAGTTTTCAATTGAAGATTCTGATCTTCTTTGTTTTTTTTTTAAAAGCCCAATTGCTGTTTAGCCATTTATTCATTTATGCGTTACTCCATGAGTTGGTACCTGGTACTTACGAAGGAGGATAAGGTGGTTTAATCTGCTCTGTATATACTAGAAGTCGGTAACATGAAACTCTCCAATAAAATGAAAAAGATATGTCTCCATTGGGAATGGGAATGTAGCTGAATCCATCCTGTTCTGTGTTTGCTTTTGATAAGAATTGTCACTTCATTACAATTATATTTCTCCAGCTGGAAGGAGGCATTTCACATCTTCCTTTGCTTGACCCTTCAATTCGAGCAACACCTCTTGCACCTTCAGAATGGAGAAAAAGACTGGAAGCAGTGAATGAAATCAATGAGGCTTCAAATGAGAATATTAATACAGAGCATATTCTGTTGGATGTGAGAAACGGTAGCTCCTCTTCTTCCAAAATTCTATTTGCTTGCATTCTCTAAGCTGAAAGTGCTCTCAATTTTGGTATGTTTTCATATGTATCATACTTCTTTTTTACATACTGAACTTTGTGTAATGGGTGTTTTTGGATGACACTGTTATTGTTCTCGTTAAATAACTAAAATTAATCTTAACATGGGAAGTACTCCTACCATTGTATAGCAAAGCACAACTAGCTATCTGGATGAAAGTAGAATTTGGACTCCTGTAATCATATGATTGATAGAACAAGATGTAGGTTTGTCAAAATATCTGTCAGGGTGCAGCCTAATGGTGGGAGGCTTGGGATGAGCTGTAGAACCAGGCATCTTGGGTTGAAATCCCCATTAAGAGTTCCCTTTAATTACCTGATACATGGTTTTGGTGGGTGGGATTGTGTATCTGTAGTTTACTCTCTAGGGGTGGGTCCAAAGGGCCTTGTCTTGGTGAGGCTCCATGTCATTAAAAAAAAGAAAAGACATAGGTTTTTTTTATTTTTTATTATAAGTACTCAAGTTATTCATTCTCACTAATTCAGGCTAGGAATTGAGTTAACAAGAAGCTAATGATTCACAACTCTCTAAATGGTGTTGATTTGGCTTTGTGTCCGTCGGAAACATGTTGGCATCTGAATCTATAAATCTCCTCATACTTGACCATCTGCTCATTAAGTGAGCTCATAGGACACAGACATGTAAGCACATATACTACTACACACAGTGCATCTTTTTTTAAGAGGTAATTAAGAATTCTTATTGAAGATTGAAAGAGAGCATACTCCCCATGTTCACAGGCAGTGTACTAGGGATGCTACAAAATTCACCTAAAGTTACATAAACCTAGAAATTCCTCCAAGGTAGAAAATGGATTCTCACTTAAAGCAGCCATACGTGGAACTTAATAAAAAAAAGGTTTTATCTCAAAGATGAATACTCAACCCCTTCAAAAGTATGCTGGTTTCTTTGTCTCCAAATGGTCCATGTGACAGTGGAATGGCCCCCCCATAAATCAGCAGAACAATGTCTACAAAACCCAGTCAGCAGACCACTACCATCTTAGGTATAATCCAATGGAGTCCAAACCAACAAAACACCATAGTCCATAGATTGTGTGCATAATGACAGTGAAGCATGGCAAATCTTATCATGAAAATCGAAATAATTTCTTGATTTTGAACCTTAGAACTTAGAGAGAAACTAATTTGAAGTGTTGAAGGCGTGGGAATAGCTATTCTCCAAGTAGTAGGAACTAGGAATAGACATTGCTTTGGAATATCTATTCCATGCTGTTTAGTGCAACTAAAGCAGGAATAGACATAACCAAGGGAAAGCAATTCCATTCATTGTTTTACTTGCACACCATATGTGTTCACTTAGGTTTTTCAAAAACTTGCTCCAATTGGGAAAGCATGGAAAATTTTTAAAATTTTCAAGAATTAAAAGTGGTTAAATGTCCCTTACTTTGAGGTGGAAGAATCAAAAGTGTGAAAGGCAATACTATGGCTTTTGGACATAGGGGTAGACTTTGGAAAATTTGAGATGGATCTTAGATAATCCACAAGTTGGAGAAATTTGGGCTCATTTTGTTAAGACTTTGCTTGCAGACATTAAAAGCTCAAAAATCTGGGTGCAACCCTAGTGCACGGGAAGTATACAAGAGAGACACATCATAAATTTTAACCTCTAAAATCTAAAAGTCATTACATTCTAACATATTAGGAAAATAATAATAATAGGTAGCAACTATCTAATCGTACAAATACAATAGAAATCGAGTCTTCTCCAACAGTGATCCATCTCCTTCAAAGTTTCATGACCAGCAATCTAATCATGCTGGAAACCGCATCCACAAAGGAATTGCATTCCAAATAACACTACTACTATGCTTCCCAAAACTCCCTTGCTAGCATGCCAACAATTCACCCTCTATTTTAAGCATTGCCCAAAAATTTCCAATCATACAAAATAGCAGTCATTCTTTTGGCAAGATAACAATGATGTAATTCATGGTCTGTTGTTTCCCCACTTGACTTGCATATGATACACCAATCCAATAAACTCACGCTTCTTTTCCTTAAATTATTTATGGGCAATTGACGATGTTACTCTCATCAGGACCTCAGCTTCCCAAAGAAAGTCCTAATATACATGGTCATGAGCTTTCTGAATCCGTTCAGAATGATCTGTATTCATTGGGAAGACCATTAAGAAACATATTTGAATTTTAATTTCGTTACGAGTCAATTTTAAGGGAAAAACTATTGAGTGAAGAGTTAGCATAGACATGATGTATATGTGCTTTGGGAAACTTTCATGTGTACTTAAATGTAGTTTTATTTCTTAGTGCTTGCTGATATGACTACCTTAGTTATGCATATGTGTTTGTATGTGAATCTTGTATTAAAATCTATCATTGTATCCATGTTCATAAGTCTCATTGAAGTTTGAGCATTTTGTGATTGCTTGTAATCAGGTTATGAATGGGATATTGGTCATTTCCGAGGGGCTCGACGGCCTTATGTAGATTGCTTTAGAAGCACTTCATTTGGACTATCTAAGACAGAGGTATGGTCAATAACCAACTATTCTTTTCCTTTCTCTTGTCAGTTGGATTTTGGGAAGGGGGGGGGGGGGTGTGGTGGGGTGTTGGGGAGATTTGAATCTAAGACTTACCCCAACCCCATCCCATTGTTTCACCACTTAAGTTGAAGCCCAAGTAACTAGTCAGTATGAATTTGTGTGCAAGGTAAGTAATTTTCTTGATGATCATAACCTAACATTTAACCATGGAACATGTATAGAATATGCTATCTAGGAACTTTTCATCATAAAATATACTGAGTCAATTTAATTTATTTTTTTATGTAGTAATTTCTTCTTTAGCTTTTAGAAAATTCAATTATGTCTTCTATCAAGAATCTTGTAGTTCAATGACATTACTTGGTCTCCATTATGAAGGAAATCTAGGTTCAAATTCCTTATCCTCACTTGTTGTAACAATTTAATTATCAAAAAAAAAAAAAAAAAACAAACAAAAACAAAAATCAACCATTTCTTCTCGTTGGATCTAAATGTGGAAAAATTAGATATATCCTTCTAGCAGTAGATCTGAAATCTAGCATGATATTCTCAATTTGGAGATCACCCTTTGAATAAAACAATGTAATGCTGTAAATTGACTCTTTTCTAGGTCTTCCATTTCTTCTTCCCATAATATGATATCATTTTTGCCCTTTTTGCTTAAGATATTGAAAGCATCCGCCTTTTGGTATCACTTGACTATCAAGTTTTACAACCCATTCATCTTTGTTTCTATTTTTTTCCTAAACTTGCACTCCATGTAATATGTTTTAGTCTTATTTAACTGAAAGTCATTAGATTCTAAAGCATCTCTAAAAATTTTTAACTTGCCGTTGACCGTGTTTAGATTCATCCGCTAAAACTCTATCATATGTTGTGCCCTAGCATTTTTTTTTTAATTAGTCCAGTAACATATTAGTTTGAGCATTACTATACTGGGGAGAGTTGTAAAAATTTATTCTTTTGGCAGTGGCTATGAACGCACTTCATTTTGTCCCTGTTTCTGATTGTCCAGGACATTGCTTCAGATCCTTTAGCAAATGTTGACAAAGAAAAGACAGATATATTGATGTATTGTACTGGAGGTATTCGTTGTGATGTGTATTCTACAATCTTAAGGTAACTCACTCTTTCGTTCAGTTTTCTTTCATTTCTGTCTTTCTGCATTTGACATTAAATGTTTTGGTAATCAACTTTTTAAATTTTATTTTTATTTTTAGGTAAGAAATTTCATTAGGAAAATACAAGAAGGTTCACAAGACAATAAGGGTCACAATACTAATATGCAGGATGATACAAGAGACATGCTCATAAAATGTAGCATCAAAAATTCAAAAGATTGAAGAAATCCAACAAATTCAAACAAAGAAAATGAGGTAGTAACCGCCGTCCAATCCTAAAGAGATATTAAGAATAAAGGCTTCAGCTTGATTACCGATGATCCACAGTACTTAAAAGTGAGTGCATTCATTTCTCCACAAAAACATCACATTAAACACAAATGAATTACCTACCAAAATTCCCTACTACAGTGTCTATTTTGGAGTTTCCTTTCCAGCTATTCAAGAATCAACTACTATTCATTGCATGACCCACTTAATCCCAAACAAGTTAGCTCTGCCAACACCTCATCCATTGGTACTAATTCAGATGTACAAAGGTTTATCTTTAATCCCAAAACTGCTTCAACCAAAGAAATACACATCTCAATAGTTGAAGTTGAGTTGGATCCACTCCACAAAAACTAAGGAATCATTAGCAAAAAGAAAATGAGAGAACCAAATGATCAGTAGCATCAGGTTTGGCAATGAAACCAAATGTGTGTTCCCCCTTTGACAACTTGTGATAACATTCCACAAAGAGTCTCTATAATAGTAACAAAAAGAAGTGGAGAAAGAGGATCTCCTATACTTAATCCCTAATTTTAGAAAACCCAATTTTTTAAGAGAACATCATTTACTGTATTACATAAAAAGATAAAAGTTTCCAAAATTAACCTTTAGCTAATTTATAAAAAATTACTATTGTTTAAATAACAAAATAGTTATAAAAAATTTGAAATATGGAGTTACCGGTTGGAATGAACCTTCTTTTTAAGAATATGTGGTTGAAGGCGGAGGGGTTTGTGGATAGGGAACAATCTTGGTGGAATAGTACTCTTTTGATGGCACGCCTAGTTTTGTGTTAGCGAAGAAATTGCAAGCTTTGAAGGAAGATATTAAAAAGTGGAATACAAGGGATTTGGGAATGTAGGGGTGAATAAGAAGAAGTGGTTAGGGGAGTTGGCAGGATTTGATGAGAAAGAAGGGATTCATGGTCTTTTTGAGGAGGATAAGAATGGAAGGAGGCGAAATTAGAGGTGGAATGTTTGGCCTCTTTGGAAGAAATTTTGTTGAGACAAAAATCAAGAGTTTTGTGGCTTAAAGAGGGGGTTAACAATTCTAAGTTTTTTCATTGGATGGCAAACTCTTGTAGGCGGCGACATAAACACTTGGGTTCTTTAGAGGTGAATGGGGTGGTGAATGAGGATGAGTTAGAGGTGATTGATCGGGTGGTAAGATTTTATGAGAATTTGTATAAGGAGACAAAGTCATGGACCAGTGGTGGATGACTTAGATTTTGATCACAGATTTTGTTCTGCATTTGCATGATGAAATTTTCCATTCTGATCAATGGTAGCCCTAAAGATTTCTTTGGGAGTTCAAGGGGACTGCGTCAAGGTGATCCACTCTCGGACTGCGTCAAGGTGATCCACTCTCCTCGCTTTTATTTGTTATTGTTATGGAAGCTTTAAGCCGGTTATTAGATGAGGCCGTTCTGGTTGGTCATATCTCAAGATTCATTGTGGGTCCCAAATCTCATACCCCCTTAATGGTGTCTCATCTTCTTTTTGCGGACGATACTCTAATTTTTTGTGATGCTTTACCTAGTCAGGTTGGTAAATTGAGAGACATCTTATCTTCATTTGAGGCCGTGTCAGGTTTGCATATTAATCTGGCTTGGTTCTGGTTGGTGAAGTGTTAAATATGGGTGAGCTGGTGGCCCTTTTAGGGTGTAGGCAGTCCTCATTGCCAATGACTTATTTGGGACTTCCATTGGGAGCTAAATTTAAGGATAGGGCAATTTGAAACCATATTCTTGAAAAAATGGAGTGAAGATTAGCAAGTTAGAAGCGTTTGTATCTATCAAAAGGTGGTAAAGTTACTTTACTTAAAAGCACTCTCTCAACCTTGCCTACTTATTACCTATCTCTCTTTCCTATCCCGGTGGATATTGCAAATCGCATTGAGAAATTGCGGCAGGATTTTTTATGGGGTGGTATTGATGAGTCCCATAAATTCAATCTGGTCAACTGGGCTTAGGTGTGTAGCCCCTTCAAGTCTGGTGGGTTGGGTGTGCGGAATTTGAGAAAATTTAACCAAGCTCTGCTTAGTAAATGGCTGTGGAGGTATGGTATAGAGACAAACCATCTTTGGCAGCAAGTTATCAAGATCAAGTATGGGAATATTTAGGGTGGGTGGTGTACAAAAGAAGTAACAACTGTTTATGGTGTTAGTATATGGAGAACTATAAGACAAGGCGAGCTAGCTTTCTTTAAATCCATCATCTTCAAAGTTGGTAATGGTAATAGAATTAAATTTTGGCATCACTTGTGGTGTGGGGGTTGTACTCTTCGGGAGGCATTTCCGGAACTCTACAGCTTTAGTTGTAACAAGGATTCTTATCTTGCAGATGTCATGTCTTTTCCTAATTAGAGGCTTCATTGGGATCTTCAATTCTATAGAGAGCCCCAAGATTGGGAGAAGGAACAATTTGATATTTTTTGGAATCTTATACACTCTATGACCTTTACTGGTGAGGGGCATGAAAAACTTTATAGGAAGTTGACAAAGAATAAGGGCTTTAGGGTTAGTGAATACTACTTATCCCTCTTCTCGACCCTTGACAACCTTTTTCCGTGGAAACTTGTGGCGCTCAAAGATCCCTCCTAGAGTTGCTTTCTTTTCATGGACTGCCACCTTAGGCAAGATTTTGACCCTTGATAGACTATGGAATAAGGGTGTACCTGTCATGGATTGATGTTATATGTGAAAAAGAAGTCGGTAAACCATCTTCTTTTTCATTGTCCCATTGCTTTTGAGCTATGGTCTATGGTTTGGAGCCTTTTTGGTGTGATGCCTCAAAGTGTTGCAGATTTATTTGCATCTTGGCCGGGTCCGTTTGGTAGACAGTGCAATATAGACCTATGGCGGGCTGTCCCACATTGTGTGTTATGGTGTCTTTGGCGGGAAAGGAACGGTAGATCCTTTGAGGGAACGGAAAGGTCGATTCTTGAGATTAAATCTCTCTTCCACCACTCTTTGTTTGCTTGGTCTCTGTTTTCTCTTCTTTTTCTTGCTCTAATCTTTTTGTTATGCTTAATCATTGTAATTTTTGATCTTAATGTAACCCTTTCCATGTATGGTCACAGTGTACTTGGGACTTTTGATTAATGAAATTTCATTATTTATCCAAAAATAAAAAAAGAAAAAAAAGAAAAGATTTTGAACACATTGGGGTAGATGAGAATGGGTTGCTTGAGCGGAAATTTGAGAGGGAGGAGATTTTACAGGTTGTGCATGATATAGAGGGGGATAAGTCCCCTAGTTCGAACGGCTTTACTATGGTTTCTATCATCATTATTGGAGGGTAGCGAACAGTGATGTTCTTGCATTTTTTGAGGAATTCTCAATATGGGAAGTTTGAGAAGTCATTGAAGCATCATTTATAGCTCTCATTCCTAAGAAGTATAATGCATATAACATTTAGGATTATCGGCCTATCAACCTAGTGGGTAGTGCTTACAAGATTTTATCAAATGTCGCTTGAGAGGGTTGTTGGATGGATTGATTTTGGAGTCTCAAAATGCCTTTGTAGGTGATCATCAAATATTAGATTTGGTTTTAATTGCCAATAAGTGTGTTGATAGTAGACTTCAAAGTAATATTCCGGGTGTTATTTGCAAGCTGGATATTGAAAAAGCTTATAATCATGTGAATTGGGATACTCTTTAGGGAGGATGGGATTTGGTCTTAGATAAGCAGTGGATTAGTAGTTGTATTTCTATAGTTCAGTTTTCAGTTTTGGTTAATGGTTCTTTGGCTGGTTGTTTTGGTAGCACAAGATGTCATGACCCAAACCCAAAACTTGGATTTAGATACATGGCTTGTCTTCTAAATATCAATATTAAAAGAATTAAATAGAGCGTAATTAAATATCCACAAATAAGAAATCAAACCATTAAGCCTTTCTTATAAAATCTGTTAGAAATATGTGGTTAAATGATTAAATTTACCATATTCCAATAGTTTAAGATTTTGGGACAGCATGTAATTTAACATGATATCAGAGCATGAGATTCTGAGTTTGATCCTTATTTACTCCACTCTACCTTCTATTTAAATTCCCATGTGTTGAGCCTTATCTATTAAAAGGTAGTTTCGGCTCACACGTGAAGGGAAGTGTTAGAAGTATTGGTAAAATGATTAAATTTACCATATCCTAATAGTTTAAGCTTTTGGGACAATCGGTAGTTTTACATGTATCAGATCATGAGATCTTGAGTTAAATGATTAAATTTACCATAGCTCAAGCTTTTGGACAACAATAAAAAATAATATCATTGAAAAAATATATAATCTTTACAAAACACATGCATATAGTTTTAATCTTTCCTACTATCTTCGCATATCTAGTCACTTCCCCCTGTTCCCTTTTTCCCACCTCAGTTTCCATCACCTTTTGGCTTTATCCCTTACACAAATCCATGTCCCTCCACGTTTACACCAACAGCGCCTATCCCATCTCCAGCACCTCAGTTGCCTCAGTCAAAACCTCCACAAACACTTATTCCATTACCTAAAAACACGGTTTTTTGGGATTTTTAAGAAAACAACTACAAAACCCAAACAATATTATTAGTTAGCCAACGTTTCAAACATATTGCATTTTTAACAATTCGACTTCAGAGGAGTCGATTTTACTGTTCATATTCACAATTTTTTGTGCCACGTAGATATAAAAATCGACTCCACTGGAGTCGTCTTCAATACAAAGAAAACGACTCCAGTCAACGCAAAGAAGACGACTCCACTGGAGTCGTTTTCTTTGTATTGAAGACGACTCCAGTGGAGTCGACTTCTTTGTACATCACCTCAGCCTGAATCAAGCGATTGAGAAACGAAGAGAACGGAGAAGCGATTGAGAAATGAAGAGACAGACGAAGAAATCACGAACTTGAGCTTGAATGCTACGTGATTTCCGCGATTGAGAGACGAAGAGACACGGACGAAGAAATCAAGAACTTGAGAGGGGAAGAGATTAAGAGTGGGCTACAGATCTAAAGAAAAAAGAAATGAGAATGCCCAGCTGTAGGTGTTGCTCGTCGGCGCCTGGGTTTGGTGAATCAGCGCCTGGGTTCGTCGGCGCCTGGGTTTGGTTCGTCGGCGTTCGTCGGCGCTTGGGTTTGGGTTTGGTGAATCAGCGCCTGGGTTCGTCGGCGCCTGGGTTTGGGTTCGTTTGCTTCTTCTGTGACAGCTGGAAAATCTAGGTTCTTTGGAAAATCTGGGTTCGTCGGCGTTCGTAAAGAAGTCGACTCCACTGGAGTCGTCTTCAGTACAAAGAAAACGACTCCACTGGAGTCGTTTTCTTCGCGTTGAAGACGACTCCAGTGGAGTCGATTTTTATATCTATGTGGCACAAAAAATTGGGAATATGAACAGTAAAATCGACTCCTCTGAAGTCGAATTGTTAAAAATGCAATATGTTTGAAACGTTGCCTAACTAATAATATTGTTTGGGTTTTATAGTTGTTTTCTTAAAAATCCCCGGTTTTTTCCACTAAACCAACCCCACAAAATATACCATCTAAACCTCTTCCTCTTAGCCAAGGGGGGCAGTAAGGGCTTTTTACGTATTGATGCAAAATATTTCTCTCTCTTTTGATGGTGGGCGGGCGGTCTGCTATCCATGAAAGCTGTTGAAATGGAAAAAGTTCCATTTGGGTAGGACGTAAAGCCATGGAATGGATTATTTCTTGCTTTGTTGATATACGTGCGGAAGGATTTCCTTTGTAAGCAATTCAGAGAAAACAAGAAGTGGTTGGAATTTTGTGGTAGATTGAATAAAGTTGGTCTCTTTGTGGACATAGCAGTATATTATGGCGGAGCTTGTCGAGGTTGTGTTATGATATCGTCAAGCTACAATGTCAGAGATCTGGGTGGTCTTCTTTTCAGAAAGGGTTGAGACTTTTCTTATTGGGGAAAAGTCATTACAAGGTGATTCCTAATACCACTAGTGGTTGGTTTGGTGGTCAGAAGGGGCAGTTGATAATTAATGGTAACTAGCTGTTAGGAGCATTATGGGTTGCTGATGATGGCATGAGGAATGATGGTGCTTGGGCGACATTGAGTCAATCATTTGGTTTTATGTTTTCTCAACACATTCATGGCTCCTCATGCTTGACTAGTGATGCTCCTAAGGGCTCTTTGAGGGGGACCAGCCCAGTCTCTCTACTCGAGTTGGATCGATGAGCTGTGATGAAGGGTAGCATATAGAGGCACCTTGCTCCACATGATGCCCCAAGGCCATGGCAGAGGTGGGCCATAGTGGGTAGAGATGGTTGTGATGATGGGCAACAGCAAGTGGTGCTGACCCTACATAGTGGTGCATGGTATTGGTGGCTTAGTTGGTTCCTTGTGTGTGGGCTTGGTGGCTAGAGTTCAAGGTAGGGCTGGGCTACTGTGATGATTAAATGCTGTGTGCAAAGCATTGGGCTAGCGTGGGCTGGTTGAATGCATGGATAAGTGCTAGTGGGTTGATGACAGTTACTTGGTGTGCTGCATATGGGCATGCTGTGTGGGCCGTAGTGTTGATGGGAAACCTTGGGCATGGGTCAAGCCTCTCTAAAATGTGTGGGAACTAGTTGTGTGGGCTATTGGACGATCGGAAGAGGCCCCATGGTCTGCTGAGACATGGGCTGTGTATGTGCAGTATGTGCAGTGGCGGTTACTAAGCAGTTACCAAGCAGTTCCTGGCTTTCCTGACGATTAGACCTGCTGTTTAGGGGCTGAAAATGTGGAGAGCAAGCCATGACAGCATCAGTTGAAGGTGTCTTGAGTCAGATCACAAGTGGTAGATTGTCCAAAACCCAAACAGTTACTAGGCAGTAACTGTCATAGCAGTTAATTCTGTATATTTAGCCCTAAGGCTATTGGAGGTGTCAGCAGCAGAGTGTATTTGGCCTTGAGAAAATTCTGTGTAATTCTCTAGGCTTGTAAAAATGTTTTCTTTGTACTTGAGATTAAGTAATAAAGGTTGGGGGTGGGTTCGTTGTAAATATTGTGTGTGTTGTGTGTTTAAACGTCCCTAGATAATCTGTTCTAAGTGTTATTACAGTGTGTGTATGGTGTTGGCTGAGACTAAGTCAGAGACTTAGGGCTATCACAAGCAGAAAATTTAAGTAAAAAATTGACCTTGTGACACTAGCGGAAGTTAAAGGAATTTTGGGCTTGAGAAACTTATTAGGAAAACTAGGCCTATCAAAGCCAACCAAGTACCTAGTGTTGGAAAAAGCCCATTTTGATAGAAATAATAACTAAGTAGCTTGAGGTGAGAGTAGGGCTGTCCACCAGAAACTGAAAACTAACCCATCCGCCCAAACCGCCTGGGCTGACTCGAAAACCGGCCGACCTGACGCCGGTGACGGTCGGCGGCGGGTCTTCGCCATGAAAAACCGATTTAGGCGGGTCAAATGGTGGGTTTTCTTCTCCAAAACCCGATGAACTCGATTCGACCGACGAAACTCGTGAAAGAAGACCGGATCTACCTAGATCCACTCAGGTTCGATGAAGATTTGGTAGTTTTTGGTTAGATCCGGCGATGAGATGGAAGTTTTTGCTCAAATCTGGGCTTAAGGTGGTGTTTTTTGCTTCGATCCCATGGTTGTCACACAAATCCAAAGAAAAATCAACAGATCCGGCGAAGATCCAATGAATATATGGCGAAGATCCGGCGATGAGATGGAAGTTCTCGTTCAAATCTGGGCTTGAGGTTGTCTTTCTTGCTTCGATCCCGTGGTTATCGCACAGATCCGAAGAAAAATCAACAGACCGACGAAGATCCAGTGAAGATTTGGCGAGATTCGGTGAAGATTTAGCGATTTTCGGCGAAGATTCGGTGAAGATCTGGAGGTTGAAACTCCCTTCGACTTCGACTGACCCAACTATTATCCACCGGAGCCTGATCCGACTCGACCCGAGGTTGTCAGCGGTTGGTGGCGGGTCGTTCAACCTCCCACCCGATGTGAGCGGGTCGGTTCTGGGTTGGGCACAAACTCGACCTGAACCGACCCGTGGACACCCTTAGGTAAGAGCAAGGACGGTGTCCCAGTGCTCTGGTTTCAACAGTAAGATGGTCCCGACAATGAAGGAGTCGCCGATCATCTCAAGACCATCAGTGGGTGGGTAATAATTGATTCTCTTCTCTATTTAATCTGGGGTGCGATGGGTGTATGGTTTGGGGGAGAGGATTTAATGGAGGAGGCAAGTGTGTACGAAGAATAGGGTTGTGCCCAGGAGGTAGATGTGGTGTCGCCGATTCTGACAAGGTGCAACAGCAAGATTCTTCTTCCATGGGATTACGGTGGGTTTGAAAAAAATGGTTCCTTGGGTGGGGAGAAAGATTAGTGTCTTCTAGAGTGTCCACCTCTGTCCCAATGGGATCCCATTGAAACTAGGGAGGTCATGCCGGATCAGGAATTTGCTGCGGGTATTTTGTGATGAAAGAGGTGGAAGATTCAAAAATGGGTGACTGAGATGATGAAAAGTTGGGTTTTCCTATCGTGAAAGATGAGGATCAATGCGTGGCACTGTTTCGTTTACTGGAACAAGATTGTATGGATGATCATCACGATGGGGTTTCTACGCAACCATTTAACTTAGCAGAGAAAGGGCTATGGGAATTGAGAGGCCTGGTCTCTACAGTTAACTATGATGGGTTATCTTCTAGAAGTAGGAACAAAGTTTACTTAACTTGTTTGGGGGCGATTAGTGGTTGTAAATGAATTTAAAACTGCTATCTTTGGAATGTTAGGGGGTTAAACAGTCTCTGGAAGCATGAGGTATGTAAGAATCTTCTAAGGAATGGAATGGAAGTGTGATATTGTATGTTTTTAGGAAACTTCTTTAAATTCATCTATTGTTTAGAGTCTATGGGGCAGCCCTTTCTTAGACTGCGCTGTTTTGGATGCAGTTCACACTGGCGAGTCTTGCTGATTTGGGATAAAAGAGTTGTGGGCGCAAGCACCCACAATAAGTGATTTTCTTGTGGGAAGTACGCCTAAGCCTAGAGTGGACCAAACGGAAGGTGTAAATGGAGTCACCACATAGATTAAGTTTAGGAACCATATATATATATATATATATATATATATTGCCTATGAGAATGACTAATCTTTATTAGAGCACGTGTTCAGAGTTTAGGTATAGGGATGGGAAGGTGTTAGGCACCCAACCCCACTCGACTCATAAGTCGGCCTCCACTTATTGTGTTCCAAATTCTAATCCCATCAATGGACTTTTTAATGGATTATTGTATACGCACACTAAGCTGATCCTAACATGTATCTAACACACAACATAGCATTCCATCACATCGCATTCATGGCATGTACACGCCTAGAAACACAATGTTAAAGTAGCAACAAAACGGCAATCAAACAAAACCCAACATGCTTCTAATATATTAATTCAACTCTTCATTCAAAACATGGTGAGACACAACAAATCAAAATCAAACAAATCAGCTCATATTTCTAAGCATGCATCAAATTTCATATTAAACCAAGGACAACAAAACATAAATCAAAGCGTGTCAATGTATATATATACAATAACATATTAATGTGTGTGTTTGTGCATCAACCTATTCATACTTAGACAAAATTAAATACAAAGGATTAAGACTAAACAAATCAAAAATAACTTCTAAGCATGCATAACATATAAATCAAATTAAGAATAGCAAGAACATAAGTTATAAAGATCCAAATTAAGGAGGAGCCATGGAGCAGAAAATAAAAAGATGTTATTGTTCACATATATATGGAACACAACTTAGTAGATATTTAACTGGTCCCTCAATTCCTACACAACAAAATCAAATGATAATCAAGAGAATCAAATATATCAATAATCCATTAGTATTCAAAACTCAAAATAAAAAGTTGTTCTTGAAAAGCTTTAGAAAGAATGTTTGAAAAACATTTCTTAAAATGAGATAGATAGATTCTGCCTTAAGACTACTAGAGAGAGGTTTTTGAAGGACTAAAAAATGTGCTAGCTGCTGTGATATCAGAAGATTCAAAGTGAGAAGATGTTCTTGGAAGAGTTGTAGAGAGAGATACAGATGGAGAGAGAAAGAAATTCAGAAAAGTAGGAGAGAGAAATTTATTAAATTTTTTCTTTTTTCTTTTAGCACGAGTCTGTACACTTCTACTAAATGAAGAGTAGGGATGAAAACGCTAAATTTTTTAGAATATGAAACATTTGATCAGAAGATGTTTTGGGTGTTTGGTGTGCCAATGCTAAAAAATTAGCATTTGGCACACCTAATGCCAATGCTCTAATACTATACGAACTATATTGGCTTGCCTTCAAATTCAAACTTATCCTTTAAATCAAATCTTAAAAAAAAAAAAAAAAAAAAAAAAAAAAAAAAAAAAAAAAAAAAAAAATCCTGGCTACTACAATGCGTCTATTGGGATTTTTTTAAATTTTTTTTTTTTAAAATGATTTCAAAATAAAGTAAGGGCATAATAAGAAAGGTAGTAAATTATTGGCTTCTAATTTTAGAAACAGGACAACATTTTGAGATTTCTCAAAATGGAATATAGGACCAACAATTTGGGATGAAGGGAATATCTATTATTTCCAATTTTGTCCATAATGAAACCACTCCAGCATATATGGAAGGAACTCCAAATTAACATGATCATTATCTTTTTCCAAATACAATTTACTATACCCTAGCAATAAAAATTAAAAATAAATACATAACACACTGGAACATCTGACTTCAACTTCCTATTCAGACACTAACTAGCAATTATATTAGAATCTAAAATCTGTGCTTCCTGTTGGACAGTATTTTTCCTGGCACATTATTCAATATAGTAGGTAAAAATTTCACCAAAATTTTGTATACACCATCAACAACACTAGAAGGACAGAAATCCTTAACATCCAGAGCCCCCACCTTCTTATAAGCCTGAAGTATTTAAAATTGACGTCCCCTACCTTTTTCTTAGATTGACCATGCCCTGTGTTGCATATCCCTCTCATTACATTTGGTTGTTTGTGTTACTTATCAAAAGAAAACTAAATTTGCTTGCTTGCGTGCTTAATTGGAAGTCTGGAACCAGTGAAACTGGTGCATGTAAAAGTGATCTATTGATATAATGAAGTTTGAATATAAGTATTATGATACATATGAACTTAAGTTCTAAACCCATTGTATCATAAAAATTTAGGTAGATTGTTGGAAGTGCTTTGGGTATTTGCTAGTGAAATCCAAGCATGTTTATGGAAAGCACTCGGATGTTCAAGTGCATTGCATGAACATATTTTCTTCCTGGGCATTGGACAAGTTTCCAAGTTGACTTGGGTTATGTGATATATAGTTCATTATTTAATCATGTTTGACATATGGTTGGAATAATTGGGATATGGTTTAGTCTTAGTAATTTCCAGTGCTTATTCCAAATTGTCCTCTATTGATCTACTTTAACAAGCTATAGAGCCATAGTTAATGATTTAGCTCCTTTGCATTACTTATTTCTTACTCTTCCATTGCGATGTACAAGATCCCACTGCACATTGCATGAAGGCCCTGTGGTGAAACATGGGCCTCACTTCGATGCATAGTGGGTCACTAGATGGGTATGAGAGTCACAGATTTGAACTAGAAAAATGATGGTGTTGTGAGATTGTTCCGTTTCCACACCACCACCCCCCCCCCCCCCCCCTCCCCCCCTCCCCCTCTTTTCCCCCATTTAAAAACTTATCTTCTTGATGTATCAGACAACGAGGCTTCCAACATTTGTACACTCTGAAGGGCGGTGTTTCCCATTATCTAAAGAACGAAGGTCCTGCAGAATGGGTTGGGAATTTGTTTGTGTTCGATTCCCGTCTTTCTCTCCCACCTTCTGCCTACAAGCCTAAATCCATGGATAAAGTAAGCATGGGTGAACTAGATTCTAAGAATAATCCATTTGCAAGATGCTACATATGTGGTTCTCAAGTCTCTGAGTTAAGGCATCGGAACTGTGCAAATCTTGACTGCAACCTTCTTTTTCTGTAAGGTTCCTTCTTTTTGTCCTCCCCACCTGAACTAAAACTTAAAATTTGTATGTGTATGAAAAAGGCTGTCTCTTTTCAGATGCTGTAAAGACTGTGTGAAGGACTTCAGAGGATGTTGCTGTGTAAATTGTATTACTGCCCCTCGACTTAGACCTGTTCTATCTGAGCATCAAAGATACAAAAAATGGCACATATATCGAGACTTGGAATGCAAAGCAAGTTGACTGCTAGATCAGATGTTTGTTTTTCTTCAGTTTGGAAATGGATAAATATTGTAATAGCTGAAGGTGCAGCTATTACTGAAGATTTGGAATTTCTTTTTGGCAAGCGGATTGTAGCTTTTGCATTAAAATATTGTAGGGGAGGTAGCTTTAGAACTTGCCAATCATGAGTATTAACGTTAGTATAGATGCCAGTCAAAAGAACCAGGCATAAGCAAATGTGAAAACATCGCATGCTACCATCTAAATCTTTACAAACACAGGTAGTTTCTTGTATTCCATACCTTTTTCTAAATTTCGAAGAACATTGTCAAATTGAGGGATAAGTTATTCTTTTAGTGTATATCATTAACTGTTATGCTGCAATTGATTTTGTAATTGAAAATTAAAAGACCTGAGTTTTTTCTTTTTTAGTTGAAGAGCAGTTTGAAGTTTGAGCTTTTGAAATGGGTAAATTCGTATCGGGCATGACTAGAGTATAGACAACAACCCCCCCCCCCCCCCCCCCCCCCCCCCCTCAAAATATTGTGAATATTGAATAGAGATTGCTTGCAAGGTTACAACAATTGAATGAAAATGTGAACTAATGACTCCATTGTTACTTTTTGGTGTTTTTAATGGACACGTCTAGAGCGCTGGGGGGGGGGGGGTGGTTGGGGGGGGGGGATTGTTACTTTTTGGTGTTTTTAATGGACACGTCTAGAGCGCTGGGGGGGGGGGGGGGGGTGTGTTGTGGGAAGGCAGCAATTGAGCCACTTCTTAGTCTCTTTTTTCATGTATTCATATCACTCTCTTTTTTTCACTTATTCAAACCCCTTTTTTTTTTCTTACGGAAACTTAGTTCGTGTGTGATCCAAAAACAAAAAAACTAAACAAAATAATACTAATAATAATAAAAAAGGAGTACCTACTTGTGGAACTAGGGTCGTAAATGAACCAAGCCGTTCAAGAAAAACTCGGCCCCAGCTCGGTAAAAAGCTTGTGAACGCCCCAAAAAAGGAAAATAAAAGCTTGTTTAGGGCTTTTCCTTATTTCTTTTAGTTTATTGCACATTGGGTTGTTGGCGACGTGACTCTTGTGTGCTTATATGTCTCTAGGGTGAGGTGTGTGTGTGAGTCCATTTTTGTTATTTTTATTTTAGGAGTCGTCACCAACCATTTGTTTTGTATTAGGTGCGATTGGTCATTTATTTACCTAATTTGTTTTAATTTTCCTAATTAACTAAACCAATTTTATGGGTTCATTAATTAAGGCAAACCAAAAAGTCTCGAACCAAAGATCTTGGACTCAAAAGTTCGGTTATCTGTGGGGAAGGTGTTAGATACCCCACAATGCCTATCCGAAGATAATACCTCATTTTAACATGTGAATATTAACGACAAAGAATATTTACAATCAAAGCATGTGAGATATATACATAGGTAGCACGTGAGGTCGCATACAAGAATATACAATAGCATGTGAGCATTTATCTACTAAGTAGGTAGCATGTGAATGCTAAATACTATACACCCAAAAAAAAAAAAAAAAAAAATATATATATATATATATATATATATATATATATATATATAAGATAAAAACTAAAGAGGGAATTGGAAGGGTAGCACTTTGTTGTCATCCACAATTTTCTCATTTTTACCGAGCAAAAAAATATGACAATAAAAATACATTAATGCCAGGAAAGAAAGGGAAAATATAATCTTGATTGCTGCCTATGGGCTTAAATAACTTAATGTAATTGGGCCAAAGGCACAAATCCTTAACAATGCCTTTCTAAAGAATAGTTTTAAATTATAATGCATCAACAAGTTCTAACACATTAACTCCATTTTTTTAAAAGGAAAGTAAAAAAAAATATATATATATATATATATATATATATTTGAAGAAAGATTTTGTTTTGAAAAGAGGAAGTTTTTAGAAAAAGTTATATATATATATATATATATATATATATATATATATATATATATATTTTAAGAACTCATTTTCGGACTTAAAAAAAAAAAGGAAAATATATGTATTATTTTTTAGAAAGAACATTTTTAGGGAAGAAAATATTTTGGGATCAAAATATAAATTTGGAAAAATTTTGGGGTTAAAAAAACAATTTTGGAAAACTTTTAGGGTCAAAATACAATTTTGGAAAAGTTTTAAGGTCAAAATACAATTTTGGAAAAGTTTTGGGGTCAAAATAAAATTTTGGAAAATGGAATAAAACCTTTTTATTTTGAAAAATCATTTCCTTAGAAAAGCATATTAAAGGAAATTTTTTACCCAAGCATATTGATCTATGGCAACATTATTGATGAGAAAAGTAAAGAACAACAATAAGAGTGCTATAAATTTTAATAAATAAATAAATAAATAAAGTGTTGGAAATTAAATGAAAAAGAAAATAAATTGCTGGAATTTAAATGAAATTGAAAGTAAAGTGCTGAAATTTAAATGATAAGGAAAACAAAGGGCTGAAATTTAAATGACATAATAGTAAAGGTTCATTAAAAGTTTTTATTTTATTTTATTTATTTATTTTTTTTAAGAAGTCTCTCTTAAATAAACTTTAATCTCTTTCAAGCCTTATGAGTTCTTCACCAAAAAGAAATGGGAGTGTGCTACTTGAGGTGACATATCCATATTGTATGCTACTTGAGGTTTAAGACCTATTTAAAAGAGATGAGTAGAAATTTTATTTTATTTTATTTTATTTTTTTGTGGGTGGTGTCTAGATAGTAGTGTGTGTAGACACCACAAAAAGTTTTTTTTTTTTTTTTTTTTTTTTTTTTTTTTGGGGGTGGGGGGAGAGATTGAGGTAGAAAATAAAAGGGATGACATAGAAGTAAAGGGGATGGGAATTGTAAAAATTAAAATGGATGACATTAAAGTAAAGGGGAAGGGGTTGCAAAAATTAAATGGGTAACAACATATATATACAAGCAATAACATAAAAATTCCTAGATGCCTAGAAGAGAATGAAATTTCTTCCTCCTAAGGGTACCTCCAATATTAGGTCTAGGAGATGGCTCAATACCCATCTAGGAATAAGATTACAACATCACAACCAACAAAAAATAGTAGAAACATAAAGATAAAGCGATATGCACACATCAAAATAAAAAATTGGAATTTAAAGCAAGTAAAATAAAGAGACAAGATAGATAAAAGAACTTCATATATAAATAAATGGATGATGTTTACATGAGAGAGTAAAGAAAATGGGATGAGTTTAGTTATGGAAAAACTATCCCCTCCCTACAAGCTTACCCACAAAAAATTACAAGTAAAATATGAAAGAGGCTTTTTGTTTGTGTGTGTGTGTGTGATAGGTTTCTTAAAGAGGGGAAAATTTTATTTTTCAGAAATTTCTAGGAATTTTTCCAGAATTTTTACACTATTTTTCAATTTTTCTTCCTATTTTCTCTCCATTTTTTCTCATAGTTTTTACAAAAAATGAGGGTATAGTGTATCATGATACACAAAACCTAGCCTCCCATTTTTACTACCTCATTAGGTTAGTTTGTCTTTTTCCCAGTTTTTGGCTTGATCTTTGCGCAGCTATTTGGAGGCCTTCCCAAGCTCCGTTTTCATCAAATTTGATATGCTTGGAAATCTCTAGATGTCTAGTTTCCAATGGTCCTAGTCTTGTACGATTTGAAGCTACAATTATTGATATATTGTGTTTGAAAGGAAGGTGATGTAGTGCTGAACATTCTGTGACAGTTTTTCTTAAAAAATTTGTTTCTAATCTAATGTGGATGGGTAAAAAATATTAATTCTTGAGTTTGGAAGTTTGGTTACGTGTGGGGAAGGTGTTAGGCACCCCACAACGCCTATCCATAACTTAAGGACATTGGCAATTGAAAACAGGCTATTGGCATTAGCTTTTGAGGGCGTTAAATGTGTTGGGCTTTGAGGTTTTGTTTCAGAATGGGTGTGGTCTCATTCGATACTTCCCAAGTTTCTTTGGAATTATTGCCAAATTTACATAGCGAAAATCTAGCAGCATTTCGCCTTATTTTTGTGGCCAAAATTTGGTAGCGCTTCACCTCAAATGTGTCATAGCACGCCAAACACTATTCTCACCAAGCTTTTGACGTGAGAATACGGAAGTGGGGATGCCCCATTTTCACAACGAAAATGTGACATAGTTTTGCATTTTTTGGTGTGCTATGGTGCACCGGCTGGGTTTTGTGTCTATGTATATGGCATGTATCGACAATCTCATACTGTGACGAGCTAAAGCCCTTCAAAGTATCAAGCATGTTGATGTGTGTCACATACATAGGGAAACCAATGTCACTTGGTGATATGGATTGAGACAATCACACTGCACTGATCATGCACACAATATAGCGTGCATATGCACCTACAACAATTGCCTTGAGCACATACCCACACTACAAGGTCAAGAGCTCTCATGGCTAGAGAAGGTCACTCACGTATCCACGATAGTCCATTATACAAAGTGCACAATCACCCATATACAAGTAGATATAGATATACATACACCATGCACAATGCAACCACACACAGTTGGAAAGTAAATCAGACATTGCCAACGTTCCAAGAGTATGACCCAGCAAGGTACAGGAAATGTAAAATAGACATTGCCATATCTAGGGAACGCAGCCCAAGCAAGGAGCAGAAAAGTAAAAGCGGGTACATGAAGGGGGACCATAATACATGTTCTAGAGAACAAGCTTAAGGAGAGAGGAAGAGAAAACCACTTTGGAGGGGCTAGGCTCCTTAATCTACTAAATATGTAGGCAAGCATGTAAAGATGCAAAGAAGGCCAAACAAGTGGCACAAAGCAAGCAAGACAAGTATATCAACATCGCACGGAGCAGAGAAATGTGTGAATCAAGCACACCAACACCACGGAGGTGTATCTCACAATTGGTTACATTCAAACAAACCCTAGGAAGGGCGGATATGACCACACAAGCACAAGCCCACAAAGGGCACAAAGCATGACAAAGCCTAGATGTAGAGAGGCTAACATGGAGATAAAGTATAGAAGCAAGCTATTAAACATAGCCATGGAAAGGGAATGATCTAAACCCTTTGATATAGGCCTGGTGTATGGATGTAGGCCTAGACCATAAGATTCAGATCTACACCCTACCAGAAGGGCCAAAATGCAAGAAAGAGAGATATCAAGGGACAAAAAGGGCTAAATAAGCACATGGTATAGCAACCAACATATAGATCTAGACACATGAAGATCTAAGCAAAAACATTGGGACATAGATCTAAGCACTAACATGTAGATCTAAGCAAAAATATGGCAAACAACACATAGGCATATAGATCTAAGACTGTCTCTAGGTCTTGAGAATATTGGAGTCACTAACTTCTTCTCTAGTAGATAAGCATAAAGCCCTGCCATGGGCATGGGTAACGGAGAGAATTTTCGTGGTTCCGTCTTGGGATATTGAGGTGGATCAGGCCTTCCTCTCTGATTGAATGCTCGTTAAGGTGCTTGGGTTGGTTGAACCTATTGTTGATAAGGCCAGGCATTTGGGGCTACATAAGCAGAAACAACACCTCTTAGTCCTTTAGGTGCTTTGTCAATTACATGGACATTGACTTCCCTTTGCATCCAGTTGCCTTTTTCACCTGTTGTTCTATCATAGAATTCAAAGCCTCAGGATCGACTATTTTCTTGCTCCTAATACCCTTATCAATACATTCCCCAATAGGAATCATGCTCGCGAAGTGAGTGACCTGGGCATTAATCATCTTCTTATAGTAAGGAGGCTTGAAGTTATCAATGAACCATTTGATAATTTTTTTTCTTCCATTATAGGAGAAAGCACTTGGGCGGCTAGCTCGTGCCCTCTTTGGGCATACTCATGAAAAGATTCCCCACCCTTCTTTTCTGTCCGCTAAAGAACTATGCGGTCGAGAACTATCTCAGTATTAAACCGGTAATATTCTAGGAATGCATTGGCCAACTCTCTCCAGTTGGAGGTCTTTTCCAATCTCACATACCATGTGGCTACGAGGCCAGTCAAGCTATCAGGGAAAATATGGCAGAGCAAAGGATGATTGTCTCCATAGGGTGCCATCTTCCTACAGAACATGCGCAGATGGGCGCAAGAATCTCCAATGCCATCATATTTAACAAATTTAGGTGCCTTGAACTTGGAAGGCATAATGACCAGAGGGAAATTGATCAAACTGTCTAAATCGACACTTCCTCGGGCACCGGAGCCCTCTATGATACGGATTTTCTTAGTCAGGGTCTCCACTTGACTTTTGACCTGACCGTAACTAGACTTTGAGGTCTTATCCTTAGGAGGATCCACTTCTTAGTTATTCCCTTGTGGGGTGAATGGTGGTGTAGTTTGGCCCTATTTCAGATCTAGTGGTGGCTGGTTCTCATTTTCAAAATGGGGTGCAGAGCCCTCTAGAGTGGGACCAAATGATTCTTAGTTCCCTCCTACAACTAGTTGTTGCATCATGTGCATCATTTCTGTCATCTGTTCTTTCATCTGCATGAACTTGGCAACACTCACTTTAGAAGTTGAAGGGTCACTAGTAGACATCTCTCTAGCATGAGACCTAGTGATAATGGGATCATGACGTGATGGTAGCTTAGATAGTTTCCTTTAAGCAATCTTTTCTCTATAGTGATGCAGAATTAATACAGAGGCTTGGCAAGTAATCGAAACTTGCAGGTCATGCTCAAAATTGCAGGATTGACCCTTCTCTTTTGATTACAAGGAAAAGTAATGCTTTTACAAAGTTTGGCTTTTTACAATGCCCCAAGATCGTGGGCTGTAGACAATGGCTCCAATAGTGGACCTTTTACAATACAAGGAAAATCTAATTTACAATGAAAAGCTTCATTCTGGATAGCTTGCCTTCTTGGAGAAGATCTTGAACTCTTGGCAATGTCCTCCTTAGTGCGGAGTTCCGGCTACTTGTCACAAATTTTATCTTTATGCATTAACATAAAGGGGCCATTAGTGAACGCATGCATGCCCTTATAGGGTTGGAAACTCTTAGGGACCAGGTATGATCTAATGTGTGAGCAATGGGGTTGCTTTTCCCTAGGGGTTAATCACAGATGTTGTGTAAACAAGATGGATAGAACCTGGAGTAGAGAATGACTCTTTGATGCAACCAAAAAAGGCAAACCTGTAAACAAAAACTGGACACTTTCCCCTTAACTCATTTTGGAAACAATCTTATGAAGGATATCCTACCCTAGGCTAGGATGTTCGCTCAGATTTGGCTCTTCCTAGTCTTCACAGGTTTGACATAGTCTAGGCCAACTATATGAGACACGGCTTAACTGGTAAGTTGGTTCTATTCTTAGGAGGGACCTCGATCATCTAATCCTTCCCTTTATAGAAGTTATGGATAGAGCGGATCAAGGGGACCTACTCAAGCATAATCCTCTCAACCCATGGACCCAGGAAAAACCTATGATTCGACATCCCATAACTATCTAAGGTGTACGCATCCAACATTAGCCTTCAACGCTGAGTCCGGGTTCGACCCAATATGAGGGGTGATGTCATGCATTTTGAAATGAAAGGGGAAAGACTTTCCAAGTAGAACAAATATATGCATAGATAACGATATAGCAGAAATTAAATCTTACTACCCTAGGTTCACACATGTGAAGGAAAGCTATAAAGCATGCTTTAGGAAAGTGGTAAAGCTTCATACATACAAAAATATCTCAAAGCTGGTTTTCAGAAAACCATTTGAAAAACAGTTTTGGAAAATATTTTTGAGTTTTGAAAATAGTTTACTATGATATAGCAAAAGAAATTTTCCAAAAGAAAGCCCCAGAGGCTAGTGCCAATTTCAGTGTTTTTGAAAACCAATGTCCAAAGATTAGGATCTTATCAAAGGCTCTAAGTGTCCTTAGTGGAGTTGCCAATCTGTCGATGCCTTGCAGCTACTTGACCACCCATTGCAGCAACATTCACGTGCTTTTCTATATCTCGATGCGAGAATATGGAGGTGTGTTGTACCTCGGGTCATGGTTTTCAGACCCGGACCGTTCATTGAACCGTAAAAGAGAGAGGTTCAAGGTTTTTAAGGTCGAACCGAGGTCGAACTGTGATGACGTCATAATTAATTTAATAATTATTTTAAATATATATAAAAACATTAAATTAATAAAATTTAGAAAAATTAACTAAAATAGTCATAAAGTTTTCATCCAATATAATGACATTAGCACTATCTTTTCTTCTGCAACCTGAACAGCATATCCATGAAAAGGGATCATTAAAGAATAAATTGATCCCAAAAAAATAAAAATGAAACCGAAGTAGGTAGCACAACAAAAGGCAATGATACAAGTCCAAAAGTATATAAGCCCATGCAAAATCAAAATGAGCAACTGCATTATATAAGCAACTGCTGATGTTCTGAGGCATTGTTCTATATTCCTGCTTCAATTACAAATGCATAAGAAGACCTAAAAGTAAATGTAATCCATAAAACTTAAAAGTACAAAATAAAAATACATAAACAAGCCTACAAGTTACAGTACACAACTACACATTGTTTCTTACAAAAATACATAAAACTTACTTCTAGAAAACAACAACAAAACTTCAAACTCCAAGTTACACATTATGTCTTACAAAAAGATATAGAAATTATCTCTAAAATACAAAATAGAACTTCAAAGTTCAAACAGAATTATTATGATGATAAATCATCAATGTCATGAAAGTTAGCATGCTCATCATCATTCCCTGAAAATCTAGGAGGAGGGCTAATAGGCTGTCCAAATATTCCCAACTCAATTCCTTCAACCTCACTGCTATCATCTACAGATTCTACACACAATTTGAACAAAATAAAAAGAAAAATCATTATAATGTTTACACAAGTTTGAAAAAAATAAAAGAAAAATCATTATAGGTTATCAAATTGTTTACATATAAACTAACCTTCAATATTAGAAGAAGGCTTTGCTGGATATGCACCCTCATCATAAATTGCATTCTCCAACTCTTCATAATTAAGGTATGGGTCTTCCTCTTCCACATATACCCAAAAATCAGTTTTGTCGATACTTGCATAATCAATGGGGTCAAAATTAAACTTTTTGTTATAAAGCTTGCATCATAAAATGTCATGCTCATTATTGGAATTTGAACATAACTAGTAACTAACAATTACATTATATAAATGGCTTCTTAAAAATTAATATAATGACAAGATATAACATTTAGTTACCTATGTTTCAATCGCAAGTTATGATGAACAAACGCAAGATCATTGAGCCTTTGATGCTCCAACCTATTTCTCCTCTTAGAATGTATTTGGTCAAATAAACTCCAACAACGCTCACATCCAGAAGAGGCGGAAGTTTGGCTAAGGATTCTAATTGCCAATTTTTGCAAGTTTGGAGCATCAGCACCCCACAACTTCCACCATTCATCTGATTTTCATAACACAATGTAATCTAATATTAATCAACATAAACAAACAAACTTTCAATTGAATAATCACTTCAATTATTCTAAGTTTCTAACTATAATAACAAAACTAACTTTCAACATGAACAAAAAAACTAAGATTTGTTTATATTATTAAAGTAAACTAATTACTTCTCACCTAGATGAGTGGTCGTGCTTGTTGACAATGCGAGATCTCTATCAAAGCTCCCAATACGGTCTCGAAAATATTGAGTTTCCTTAATTACTTTCTCTTTGTCACCATCATATTTTGTCCCAATGTAGTCCAAAACAGCCATATTTACTGCTGGTTTCCGACAAAAATTCTCCTCATCATATTGAAAAGCGGGATTTAACCAATATGCAGCAGCATGAAGATCTTTACGCAAATGTTTGTCCCAACGGTTTTTTATAATTGAGGTGTATGGCTTGTACAAGTGCTTCTTCATTCGGAAGATCTTCTTAATTCCCAACCGTGCTCTATGCATGCCCTCATACACATATCCTATTGCAGGCCTTTGATCAGAATCAACAATCCGTAGCAAACGGATAAGTGGCGATGAAATCTTGACAAGAACATTAATATCATCCCAAAAAGAATTATCCAAAATGATAGAAACTACTTCTTTTGCCTTTGACTCTCTTGCCAATCTATTGTTCACAAAGAACTTGCTAGTCACTAAGGCTTGCAAGTCATGCTTATGCACATGAAGGCTTCCAAATGAAAGGAAAGTAGTAGCAAATCTTGTTGCTCCCATGCGTACAATATCTGTCCAACCAGGTCTCTTCCTCAACCAAGCAATCAAAGCCACATGATTATAAACAAAAACTGTAACTTTGGTTGCACGGCTTTTGAGTCTTTCCACATGAGGCATGTCTCCCATATCCTGCAGCACAAGATTCAGGCAATGTGCTGCACAAGGAGACCAACTAATAGTTTTATACTTTTCACACAACAATTTACCAGCAGATACATAATTGGAAGCATTATCAGTAACCATGTGAACTATGTTTTTTGGACCAACCCATGTAACTACTTCATCAAACAATTTAAACAAGTTTCTGGTACTCTTCACAATATCTGAGGCATCAACTGATTTTACAAATACCATTCCCCTAGGACAATAAACAAGGAAATTAATCAATGACCTATGTCTAGTATCTGTCCAACCATCAGCCATAAGTGTACTTCCAACTTCTGCCCAATGCCTACGTTGTGACTCAACTAACAACTGAACCTCTTTCTTTTGATCCCTCAACAAAGGGACCCGTACAGCATGATAAGATGGACCTTTGTAACCAGGACCAGCAGCAGCTATGGCATCAATCATCTTTTGGTAGTACACTGAATTCATTACATTAAAAGAAAGGCAGTTGTCATACAAAAACCTTGCAATAGCCATATCAGTCTGCCTCACCCTCTCTTTGCTTTGGAACACACTTTTAAGACCGGGTTGAGCTCCTGGGGTAGTTCTTGGAGCAAAGTAATTATCTACTGAGCTTGTACCTTTTCTTTTACCTAAAACAGATTTTTTAGGCAACCCACTACTAAACACTTCTTGAACATCTTCATCTTCTTGTATATCACTATTTGTGGAAGGCACACTAAACATTTCTTCTTGACGTTGTTTCTCAGCTTTTTTCTTCAACTCAAACTCTTTCAAATATTCCAACATTTGGTATCTCACATCATGAGAAACCTTTTTACATGATCCAATATCACCTTTTATCCCCGCAAGGTGTCGTTTCATCCTATTAATACCCCCACCTTTATATGTTTGCCTACAATACACACATGTAAAGGTATTCCGTCCCTTCTCATCCTTACCAAGGCTAAAATGTTCCCAAGCCAGATCAACCTTTTCCCTTACTCTTGAACTAGACTCCATTGCATTGGAATCAACTTCATGTGATGGAGTAGACCCGGTCTCTGTTTCCATTTTAATCTAAAAGACTAAACAACCAATCAAACATGCATAGACCCATCAATTTTTGAAATACATATAGTTAAAGAATCACAACTTTATACACAGTCAAATTAACAAACTAATATACACAAAGTCATAGAGTAAAAGAATTATCATGCAACTGACAGACAGACAGACACACTTCATTGCAACTGTGAATTTGTCCACATTCTTGATGCTTTAACACAAATTTTGGTTTTTTAGCTACCTCCACTTATTATCTTTGGTAATCTTAGCTAACTAGGATTAAAGACACCTCTGCCAAAGAAAAAGGCATTGACTCTTGACAGTTAACACCACTAGCCCACAGCAACAGGTCATTCAATAATTCATCCAAAAATGTCATTCAATAATTCATTCAATAATTCAATAACACCACTAGCCCACAGCAACAAGTCATTCAATAATTCATCCACAGCAAATCAAATTTACTAATCTCTAACTCTAATAGATACATATCAACTTAGCAACTAAAACAAACCCAAATTTGGACCTAGAATGTATGTAAATTGAAAATATCATGGACTAATTTAATTGTTACTAAAATGTGGGAATCAAATTAACAACAAGTTGAAAATAACAACGATCAAACTTTTTTGTTTTTCTAAATGCCTAAAAATCAAAATAAGAAAAACAAAGAAATAAACTTGCCGTGATAAATGTGTATGCTGGTCGACGGTGAAGGAATTGATTGTAACACGTCGATAAGCGTGGGAGCTGCGACGGCTGAGCGGCGATGCGTGAGCTGCGATCTGGGCTGAGACGGCTGAGCTGCGATCTGGGATTCTGGGATGCGTGAGCTGCGATCGGCAATGCGTGAGCTGCGACAGCGAGAGGGGCGATGCGTGAGCTGCAACGGCGACGAGGATCCAGCGGCGATTTAAGTGAGGAAGAGGCAGAGACGAGAGAGTGAGGAAGAGGCAGAGAGATTTGAGTTTTGAGAGACTAGGTTTAGTCGTTCAGCAGGTAGTAAATCACAGTGCCCAAAACGACGTCGCATTAGGGAAAAGAAAAAAAAAAAAAAAAAAAAAGGCCAAAACGACGCTGTTTTAGGCTAAAACAGCCCACCTGCTTGAACCATGAGAACCGGTCACGGTTCACAGAACCGGCCGGTCGGACCACGGTTCGGACGGTTCCATACTTTTTTCGCATGGAACGGTTCGTAACCTTAAATGGACCGTGAATATGAACGGTTCACGGGTTTTCCAGTCCGACCGTACGGTCCGGTCCGGGTTTAAATACCATGCCTCGGGTGTGTGACTGGAATATGAGTCAATTTTAAGGAAATTACCAAGGGTAAGTGAGTCACCACCAATCATTGGGTTTTTCTAAGTGTGATTGTTCACCTGACTCTATTTGATTTTATTACCAATTCTATGCTAAGAAAAATATCATTTTTTCTAATCTAATGTGGATGGGTAAAAAATCTTGATTCTTGAGTTTGGAAGTCTAGTTACGTGTGGAGAAGGTGTTAGGCACCTCATAATGCCTGTCTAAGGATAGTCATTTGTTTTGGTAAAATCATAATTTAAGGACATTGGCAATTGAAAACAAACTATTAGCATTAGCTAACGGAGCTTTAGATGGGTTAGGCTTTGAGGTTTGATATTGGAATGGGTATGGTATCGATCAATGATTTCCAAGTGTGTTTGGAGTCATTGCCCAATTTCCACAACAAAAATCAGGCGACATTTCACCTTATTTTCGTGTAGAAATTCGACAGCACTTCGCCTCAGATACATCATAGCACGTAAAACATTATTCTCACCAAGCTTTCGACGAACAATATAGCAACAAGGATGCCCCATTTTCACAACGAAAATTCGACGAGTTTTGCGTTTGGTGCGGTATGGTGCATCGGCAAGGTTTCGCATCTATGTACGCGGCTCATATCGACATACTCATACTATGACGAGCCAAAGCCCTCCAAAGTGTCAAACGTGTTGATGCATGTCACATACATGGGGAAACCAATGTCATTTGGTGACATGGATCAAGATTATTGGGAAATTTAGACCCCAGTTGATAGAATTAACAAGTTTTAAACCCAAGTTTTTAATTAGATAAATCATGAATAAAACTTGTTAAAACAAACAAACATTAATATCATGTCAAAATCATGCAGCGGAAAAATAAATAAGACAAGATATGATGACCCAAGAAAACCAATGAAACAAACTAGTTTCACAGTAAAAAAACTTGGGGGGAAACCTTTCCGAAAAGTAATCCACTATAGTAAAGAGAAGTTTCAGATATTAGTACAAAACCTTTATCCCTAGACTCTACAATCTTTGTAGATGAACTCACAGCAGAAATCTTCTACGGTTTCAGAACCTCTGAACTCTTTAATATATGAACGCCACCTTTTGATGATGCATGAATCCCAGTACGTGACTAACCAATTGCGTGGATCCCAGTATGCAACTTTAATCACCAACAAGAAGAAGATGTTGGCTGCAAAGTTCTTCACTTCATCAATAATGAAGATTAAGAAGCACTTGGTTACAAAACCCTAAGGCGCAAAGACGCAGTAGCTTCTTTTTGAGAGAATAAGGCATCGATTATCTTTTGCTTATGTTCTCCTTGTATTCTCTTATGTGACGACCTCTAAAATAAGCCTTATATAGGTCTAGGGTTGTGAGAAAAGAAACCCTATACAAATACAAAAGCCTGGCCTAAAAATCAGATTTGAACATTCTAATTTTCGTAACCTTGATAGATAGTATTTGTCGAGCCTCATTAAACCTCGATAGATAGCTAGGTGTCGAGGAGGTGGTGAGAAGCTATCGAGGGGACATGAGCTTTCTCGATCGATCCACCAGCTGTCGAGAAGGTGTCGAGATTGCAATAAGAAACACCTTAAGAGCTCGATAGATAGTCAGCTGTCAAAAGGTATCGAGAAGCTGTTGAGCTATCTGTTTGCAGGTGTTGAGCTATCTATCCAACTTTAATGAACAACTTTTCTTCACTTGTTTCTTGGTCCAATCTTCATGGCTTTAATACTAGACTTGAACAACATGTTTCTTGAAGTATTAAACACATCTTAGATTAACCCAATTACAAGTAAAGTGCATTTTGTTAAAGGATTAGCCAACTACATAAATATTGACATATGTTCTTAACAAATGAACCATATATGTCCTAACAAAGACAATCACACCACGATGATTGTGCACACAATATAGCATGAATATGCACCTACGGAAATTGCCTTGAGCGCATACCCACTCTACAAGGTCAAAAGTAATAATAACTAGAGAGGGTCACTTATGTAGCCACAAGAGTCCATTATACAAAGTGCACAATCACCCACACATGCACAGGCATATCTATATACATACATACATACATCATGCACAATGCTATCACACAGAGCAGGAAAGTAAACTAGACATTGCCAATGTTCCAAGGTATGGCCCAACAAGGTATAGGAAATGTAAAACAGACATTGCCATACCCAAGGAACGCGGCCTAAGCAAGGAGCAGGAAAATAAAAAAGGGTACATGGAGGGGGACTTTAAGACAATGCTCTAGAGAAGAGACTTAGAGAGAGAGAGAGAAAGAGAAGACCACTTAAGAGGGGCTAGGCCACCTAATCTACTGAACATTGCTCATTGTGGGCTTGCATCCTCTTGGCAAGTAACTGGAACTTTCATATCATGCTTGAAATTTCGGGATGGACCCTTCTCTTTTGATTACAAAGAAAGCATTGCTTTTACAAATTTTGGCTTTTGATAATGCCCCTAAAACATGGGCTATAGACCATGGCAATAGTGGGCCTTTTACAATACAAGGAAATTCAAATTTACAATGAAGAGGCTTCATTCTGGATGGTCTTGCCTTCTCGGAGAAGATCTTGAACTCTTGGCAACGTCCTTCTTGGCACGGAGTTCCAGCTACTTGCCACAAATTTTATCTATACACATGTACATGATGGAGCCATTAGTGAATGCATGCATGCCCTTGTAGGGTTGGAAACCCATAGGGATTGGGTATGATCTAATGTGTAGGAAATGGGGTTGCTTTTCCGTAGGGGTTAATCATAGATGCTGTGTAAACAGGATGGATACAACCTGGGGTAGAACATAACTCTTTGACGCAAGCAAAAGGGCAAACCTACAAACAAGAACTAGACACTTTCCCCTTAACTCATTTTGAAAACAATCCTATAAAGGATATCTTACCCTAGGCTGGAATGTTCACTCAGATTTGGATTTTCCTAGTCCTCACGAGTTTTGACTTAGTCTATGCCAACTATATGAGACACAACTTAACTGGTAAGTTGGTCCTATTCTTAGGGGGGGGACCTCGATCATCTAATCCTTCCCTCCATAGAAGTTGTAGGATAGAGTGGATCAAGGGGGCTTTTCAGCTACTCCTGTCCACCCATGGGCCTAGAAGTGCCTACAAATCAACGCCCAGTGACTAACTAGACTGCACATCCAGCAATCACCTTCAATGTTAAGCTTGGGTTTGACTCAATGTGGGGTGATGTCATGCATTTTGAAATGAAAGGGGAAAGACTTTCCAACCACAACAGATACATGCATAGAAAAAGGTGTAGCAAAAATTAAATCTACTACCCTAGGTTTGCACATGTGAAGGAAAGCTATAAAGCTTGCTTTAGGAAAGCAGTAAAGCTTCACACATACGAAAATACCTCAAAGTTAGTTTTTTGGAAAACCATTTGAAAAACATTTTTGGAAATTTTTTTTTTTTTTAATTTTGAAACTAATTTACTAGGATATAGTAAAAGCATTTTTTGAAAAGGAAAGCCCCAGAGGCTAATGCCAATTTCAATGTTTTTGAAAGCCAATGTCCAAAGATTAGGATCTTATCAAAATCTCTAAAGGCTAAACTCTCTAAGTGTCCCCAGTGAAGTTGCTAGTCTATCGACGCCTCGCAGCTGCTAGACCACCCACTACGGTGATGCTCATACACTTTGGTGGAGGGATGTCGTACCTCGAGTGTGTGACTACAATATGAGTCGATTTCAAGGAAATTACTAAGGGTAAGTGAAGTTGCCACCAATCATTGGGTTTTTCTAAGGTGTAATTGGTCACCTGACTCTATTTCATTTTATTACCGATCCTAGGTTAAGAAAAATGTCATTTTTCCTTAATCTAATGTGGATGGGTAAAAAATCTTGATTCTTAAGTTCAGAAGTCTAGTTATTGTGGGCAAGGTGTTAGGCACTCCACAGCGCCTGTCCGTAGACAATCCTTTATTTTGGTAAAATCATAATTTAAGGACATTGGCAGTTAAAAACTAGCTATTGGCATTAGCTTTTGAGACTTTAAGTGAATTGGGCTTCGAGGTTTGGATTCGGAAAGGGTGTGGTCTTGATGCTTCCCAAGTGTGTTTGGAATCGTTGCCAAATTTCCGTGGCGGAAATCCGACAGCATTTCGCCTTATTTTTTCCGCGAAAATCCAACAGTGCTTCCCCCCAGGTGTGTCATAGCACACAAAACGCTATTCTCACCAAGCTTTCGACATGAGAGTGTGGCAATAAGGATGCCCTAATTTCACGATGAAAATCCAGTAGAGTTTTGCGTTTCATGCGCTATGGCGCTTTGACAGGGTTTCATGCCTATGTATATGGCATATGCCAACATGCTCATGCTAGGACGAGCTGGAGCCCCTTAAAGCATTAAGCACGTTGATACGTGTTGCATACACAGGGAAACCGATGTTACTTGGTGACATGGATCGGGACGGTCAAACTATAGTGACTATGCACATAGTGTGACATGAATATGCACCTACATCAATTGCCTTAAGCACATACTCATGTCACAAGGTCCAAAGCACTCATGGCTAGAGAGGGTCACTCATGTATCCACGAGAGTCCATCATACAAAGTGCATGATCACCCATACACACATAAGCATATATATATATATACATACATCATGCACAATGCTATCGCACAGAGCACGGAAAGGAATACAGACATTGCCAACATTCCAAAAGTATGGCCTAGCAAGGTATAGGAAATGTAAAACAGACATTGCCATACCTAGAGAACACAGCCAAAGCAAAGAGCAAGAAAAGTAAAGGGTACAAGGAAATGGGTAACCCTAATACATGCTCTAGAGAAGACTCTATGAGAGAGAGGGAAAGAGAAAACCATTTAGGAGGGGCTAGGCCCCTTAATCTACTGAACACCACCCTTTGTGGGTTTGCATCTTCATGCTTGCATCCTTGCCCATTTTTCTTGCGCCTAGGAGGTCACACCCTTGCTCCAAGTGTCCATGCTCCATGTGTGTACATGCAATGACAAAAGAAACAAGCTAATAGACAAACAAAGAAACAAATAAAAGGAAAGCATGCTAAAAGTCAAGCTATCAAAAGGTGCCAAACAAGGGCAAACAAACATGTTATCAAACAAAAGATGGTGTCCTAGAAGGAAAAATGTAGGTTTGGATCGAGTGTCCATAGTTCCATTGGATTGGAGTATGGATGACATAGACTCATGCATGAAAATGTAGGCAAGCGTGTAAAAGATGTGAAAAAGCAAAGAAAACCCAACAGGCAGCACAAAGCAAGCAAGGCAAGCATATCAACATTGCATGAAATGGAGAAAGGGTATGCGTCAAGCAAACCAATGCCACAAAAGTGTGTCCCACAAGTGGTTGAATCCAAACTATCCATAAGAGGGATGGATGCAACCACACAAGCAAGTGGCCTCAAAACCAACAATCGCAAACCCACGGAGGCCACAAAGCATGGTAAAGCCTAGATCTAGACAAGCAAGCATGGATATAAAGCATAGAAGCAAGCAAGCAAACATAGACATGCATAAGGAAATGATCCAAACCCTTTGATATAAGCCTAGTGTATGGATGTAGGCCTATACCACAAGATCTAGATCTACACCCTACCAAAAGGGCCAAAACACAAGAAAAAGGAGATAACAAGAGATAGAAAGGCTTTAAAAGCACATGGCACAGCAACCAACATGTAGATCTAGACTCATGAACATGGCACGAAGCACACAAAGATGTAGATCTGAGCAAAAACATAGCGAGGAGCATATAAACAAGTAGATCTAAACACAAACGTAGCACGGAGCACATAAACACATAGATCTAAGCATAAGCATGCTAAAAACGCACCTAGGCAAATGGATCTAAGCACAAACACAATATTTAGGCATATCCTAACCTAAGAAGGATAGGCCAATATCATCAAAGCATTAAAACATGACAAAAAGCAAGGAGACATGCTAGGAAAGCTATAGAAGATGCTAGGAAGCAAGATAAAACAAAGACATGCTTGGAAAAGCAATAAAGCATATTATGAACAAAGATAAAGCAAAGGGTGTAGATTGTAGCTAAATAGCTACATCTATACTCTTTAAACCTCAAATCCAAAGTTCTAAGACCAAGGAGAGGACAAAGAGTACAAGAACACTACCTCTTGATTATTGAGAGAAGAGATAAATCAAAGGTTCTTTGATGTGTTTGGGAGAGAATTTAGAGAGGAAAAGAGAGAGAATCTGCCCAACACCAAGCTCTAAAAATGCCCAATTTCATTTTTTTTGTTATTTGAGAAGGGTATTTATAACGAAAAATTGACTCTTCAGCTCTGGCACCCACTTAGTGGCCGCCGACTTGGAATGGCCTGATGAAGGACTTCCCATGCTTAGATTGGGTTAATCATGGTGTCCCTAGAAAGGTCTAGGTGTGTTTTCTGGAAAGCTAAAGAACTTTGAAATCCAACGGTTGGATCAAAAGTTATGGCTTTAGGAAGCGAGTTGATGCGCCTTGTACGATTTTCAAGGCATCTCAACCATTTTGACTCCAATTTCAACCTATGAATAGTCATTGGAAAGAAAATTCAATAATATTTTCGATGTCGTTGGTCTTAACCTGTTCTGACGGTCAGATCAAAATTATGATTTTCGGGGCCCTTAAGAGTCAACCTCGGGTCAAACTTAATCAAAGTTGATGAAAATCACCGAGTAGCTCAAGTTTGATGTAGAAACATGAAAAATGTTATTTTGGGATGATTTTGACCAACTTTTACATTTGGTTAACCAAGGGCATTTTGGTCAATTTGACATAAAAAGGCACTTTAAGTGCTTCAATGCCTAAACGGGTTGCACCACGTCAATCTAGATGTTTCTATGGCCCCTTGGAGAGAATTTAATATTTGTGAGATTTTTGGGGTCTAGCACACAAATCGAGGCAAACAAAATACACTATCTACATGTAGATTTTGCTATGTTTTGTGTTGATGGTTATGTTATGTGATGGGTTGCTAATTGAAAGTGGAGATGGTTGCTAGTGAAATTGATGGGTATGGGTTTGGGTTCAGGTTCAAGTCAAGGAAATAAGCGGTAACTCCACAACCATAACATATCGCTTAAGTTACAAGAACAAGTAACGCTCATAATCTCCAGAACCAGAGCCAATCTAACTATTAACACTAGGTTAGGCCTATAATATCGAAGAAATCACAGTAACTCAACATCTATATATATATATATATATATATATATAAGTTGAGACGTAGAATTTAATGTTGCTATACTCCTGTTGAGCCACCTTATTAGCCAAGTCATACTTTAAAAAAAAATGCTTTATGATTTTTCTATTTTATTTTATATAAAATAATTAAATAGAGTTTATGGAAAAACCTGTTAATGTGCTCCATTACTATTCAACATGTTTCTATTGATTTCATTTGTTTTAAATGCAAATATTTGACTATTCAGCTACTCAAATTGATTTCAACTTTTAATTTTATTCTTTCTAATTTTAAGTCATTGTTAAAATTGAATAATTAATTACAATTTTAGTGGATATATGCACATGTTTGACTATATTCAACTACCCATATTGATTTCAACTTTTCATTTTCTTCTTTTTGATTTCAAGTAATTTTTAAAATTGAATATTTAAACTATTCATCTTCTTATTCTTTAAAAAAAAAAAAAAAAAAACTCTTTTTTTCTTCCTCCAACCTTCCTCTTTCTCTTTGTCTCTTTATCTCCCTACTATTCTTTACTTTACCGTTAAACTTCCTTCATCATTTCTTATTTCTTATATTTTGACTCTTATTCTCCCCCATCTTATTTCATATAAATTTGATATCATTTATTCCATTCAATTCATATTTTTTTCACACAAAAACTGTGAATATTCTCTCTCTCTTGCTTGATTTTTGTTCTTTCTTATAACTCTAATTGGTTTTTTTATTTAATTTTTTTGTGTTGCATTTTTTAAATTTCTCATCACAAATCACTCTTATAGCTTTGGTTGAATTCTGGTTTGGGTTAATTTGTAATTTAAAAAAAAAAAGAAAAAGAAATTTGAGTTTATATCAAAACAAAATATAAATGGCTATAAATTTGAATGTGCCTACCAATGGACTTCCATTGAACAGAGATGTATTCACAATTTTTTTAGCTTCATATACTTCTTTGGTAATGTGAATTTGAGAAAAAGAAAAGAGTAGGCAAATGATGTATGCTCTTTCATAATCCCCTGTGTCTTGAAGAAAGTGAAGGGCCTATTAGTCTCCCTTCTATTAGAATTTTGTATAGAAGGTCTTTTGTTATAAGTTCTTTGACTTTTATTTATTTATTTTTTATTTTATAATGAAATGGAACTAAAATTTCTCCTCTACTTGACTAAACATCTAGAGACAGATATACAAATACTTTTGGAGAAGGTTGATATGGCTCTTAAAAAGTACAAGATGCATAAGGTTGTGGCAAATGAGTTTTTAACTTGCAAAGACGAGGTTGTAGTTGTTACAAGCAATGAAAAGATATCAAAAAAGTCAAAAAAATATTCTGTGTAGTAATTTTGTATTGTTGCATCCCATGTGTTTGGTAAAATCTCTTTTGGAAATCTTATGTGTTTTTCTCAAATCTATTTGTTATTTTTATTTTGGTCATTTTATTACAAATAATTAGCATCTTCACTATCAAATTTTTAGTTAATTTGAACTTTCTTGGTAAGTTTTAACTTTGCTTAGTTAATCATCTTTACTGGGTACGCTAAAAAGAGAATATGAAAAAATATTATTTACTCTAGAACATCATTATACAATTAATATTTTTATATATAGATACTTAAGGAATTTTTTCTTTTTGCATTTTATTTATTTTATTTTTCCACTTTATGATATATGATTTATTGATAATGATCTATTGCATAGTTATTTTTATTTACTTTTTCACTTACTTTCAATTGTAAGGAAGAAAAAGATGTGGATCTATGTTTTGGAGAAAAATATACCTGTAAGAGTTGAATCGCATACATCTGTATAGTAATAAATAAGGTATACATAATTACAACTTGGTTTAATAATTCTCACACTATCAATTAAAAAAAAAAATTTATTGCATTGTGTTTTCATACATATCTCACTATATATAATACTTGACTACAAAATATAATTTGTTACACTACAAAAAACTTCTAATTTAAAACATAATTTTCAAATAACACATTGAATTTTTAAAAATATACAATCTAATATATTAATTCAATAATTATCCAATAAAAATAATCATATCAAATTTTCTCGTGCATCGTGCAAGTCTGCGACTAGTTATATATAATAGCAATAGGAGGATCATCCGTCAATAACAGGCATGAGTAAAGTGAAGTACATAGAAAATACATACTGAAAATTTAGCTGTAAGTAAGATTGACTTAAAAGCATTGGCATAGCTTAGGCCAACACTACACTGCTGCCACTTTGCTCTTTCTTTGTATTGCTGTATTTTCCGAAAATACGGGGTTTAGTCTAAGTTGTAATTAATAACTAAGCAAAAGCTTAGTTGGGAATAGGATCCCATAATCAAAACCGATCTTTAGCAAAAAGTAAATTCGCTCTTACTAAACAAATCAAGAATCCAAATGTGTATCGTCACAGGGGGAAAAAACACAATTTAACTCTTGTAAACAAAGACATTAGACAATAAGGCATCAATTGGAGCTGGTAAAGATTATCTGGCTCATGAACTAACAACACACAAGCTAATAAATGTGTTCTTCATGTCATAAAAATCATAGATTTCAAACCATACAAAAATTTGTATGGAATAACAAGCGCCCGGACTGTTTGCCTGCAAATCTTACGTACTGACCAATTATGTCTATGATTGATACCCTAAATAGCCCTTTATTCAAAATCTCATGCATGAATCAATTCCACAACAATGCATCGCAAATCCACTATAACGCCAAAACAAAAACAATAAAAATCATGCTCTCAGGTTTTCAAATCTTCAAATAACAGTAAAATAACACCTCACAATATGGTGGCTAATGGACAGGACATCCACATTGTGGCCACTTCAGGATTATAGAAATGCATTGAGCATATGGAATTCAAAATACAAGTAATCATACATTAAAAAATAAAAATAAAAAACATTTTACATAGTCAAAGACTAGTAAACTGAAGTTTGCCAACTCTCTTCAATTTTGACGTTTTGATGTTGGGACCCTTAGATCATATATGGAAGATTTTTAACCCTGATCAATTTGACCAGATCAGACCATCTCTATACCAAACAGCATAGGAAAGGGAAAAGATATCACTTCACTTGGAGATGCTAATCAGTCAACAAGTCAAAAGTATAGAAAGCCAATGCCAAACTTGCAGCAAGAACCTTTGTACCCATCTTTGATAAATAATTTTGAAAAAAAAAACCCCAGGTGAATCGTACATCCCCCTTTAAAAGGAGAAAGACAACTCCTCTGCCATAAACTCTTTATACCAGCGAACTATAATGACCTGATCCTACCACATGTTGTGGGGTGTAGTTTCAGCTTCAAACAAGAAAAGAACTTGGGAACAATTCATGGCGAATAAAAGAAAACAAATCTGAAATTGTTTGCATCAATAATAGTGCATATGAAGGGAAGGAGTTGTCTCAGCAGATCAGATTTTCTACTGTTTTACCGGCAGTAAAACCAGCCCTTTATACTTGGGAATATAAGCCATAAACATCATACACTTTGGAAAGTTCTCAATCATACAACTCAAAAAACAATTACACTACTTTAACAGGTTCAAGCTAAATACTAACTGAGCTTAACCTGGATACTGTTGTTAACTGTAACAGCAAGCTGCCAAGCTGCATTAGTCTTATAGCACACTGCCAGGAGCTTGTAGCTCAATGGCAATGCCCAGACTCCTATATAAGAAGAATAAGGGTTTCAATCCCGCTGCTCCACTTGTTATAACACTTGATTTTTTTATTTTTTTATTTATTTTTATTATTATTATTTTTTTAAGTCTTATAAAACATCAGCTTTAAAAGTAGTTATGGCTAACATGCCCATTACAGTGCCAATCCTATAAGATAAAAGCAAGAAGCTTCAATTATGATTCAGACCAATCCAAAAAAAAGAGGCATTTCACGCTAGTTAAACAAAAATATGGGAAAAACAGGCAAAACTTATATCTAAATTATTTACACGGATTTCCAACATGTTAAATCTTGCAATAACCTAAGCCTAACCCATAAGATAGAATCCCACCCCAACTTTGAGGTTCTAGCTGGACTCTAGGGACACCTCCAAGGAGAGCACAGCTCCAGACCATTGGGTCACAATGCAAGAAGTTCTCAATTGCACAATGCAGAGGTAAGTTGGATCTAAACATATACACTGCAAAGTTATTTTGTTGCAATCTACAGTGTGTCATGATGCAACAATTTTCTCAGGAAAATATGCACATATAATAAATTTTAGTCCATGTGTCATATCTTGACAGCATAGGAACTATGCTGGCAGTGGCACCAACAGTCTTGAAATATATAATAGGAATCTTAGCTGGAAAATAGTCATTCATCTTTCACAACAATTTAACTTACAGAGTGTTTGAAAGTTTGAAGGGAGAGGAGAGTAGAGGGTATGAGGGAAAATGAGAGGAGTCCAATCCCCTCATTTGAATGTTCTAGAAATTAAGTAGGGGGAGATAAATATTTGTCCTCTCTTATGTTTGAATGTTTTAAAATTTAAAATGGGAATGAGAGGAAATGATAAGAAATGAAACAGAAAGACCAATAATATAAAGAAGAAATGCTCCACTGATATATACAGTTTTCATTGAATTTCCATACTGAACTATGAAGAACTGTCAAACATCATAATGTTTATCATTTTTATTGCTTCACAAGTGAATCAAGGTTCCGAAAAGGCCATCTTTGAATCAAGTAAAAAGATGGGTACTTGGGTTTCATTGAAATAACATTTTTTTTTTTTTTTTTGGTTTCAATTTTGACATTCACATAAAAGCTTATGTCATTGTGTCAATGCCCAACACATAAACTTTCAAATTAGAGACCCATTATCAATCTGCAGGAACACCAAAAATGAACCCAGCCATTCAACTCAAACCATTACCAAACTTATTCCTTAAAAGAAAATAAATAAATAAATAAAAAACAACAATAACCACTTTGAAGTGTAAATTTCAAGGTTCACAGAACAACAAATATACACATGTAAATTTAAAATAAGTTTATGTAGAGAGAGAGAGAGAGAGAGAGAGAGAGAGAGAGAGAGAGAGAGAGAGAGAGAGAGAGAGAGAGAGAGAGACTCGACCAGAGTGTTTGCGGTCATAAACACTCTCTCTCTCCCTCTCCATAAACACTCATTTAAATATATATATATATATATATATATATATATATATTTATATTTACATCATAAGGGCAAAAGCCATTAGTTTGGGGGAGTTAAAAATGAGGGGTTTGGAGCAGTATCTTATCCCTCCAAAAGCCCTCAAACCTGTTCACCCCTTCATTTAAAAACAACCAAAAACCACCCCATCCTCTTCTTTCTACTCTTTTCTCCTATCCTTCATCCAAATTCATTGCTATCAACTTTTTATTTATTTATTTATGTGTGTGTGTGTGTGTGTGTGTGTGTGTATGCAACTATTACAAATAAGAATGTGCATGGATATATATATATATATATACACATATCAATCTTAAATGTGCATGGATAAGAAAGACAGTGGATAATTAGAAATAAAAAGGAGATAATAAAAGGATATCGGATGAGCTAGGAGAAAAGGAAGACACAAGGAAGAGGAACATGATTTTCTAAGCTAAAGGCATTATTAAAATAAGGGAAAATTACAACTTACTCACCTATGGTTTAGCCAAAATTTAAGTTGCCTACATGTGGTTTGAAATTTGACACTTTACCCACCTAAAATTAGCTCAGTTAGATTTTCTTAACCCACCTTTGTTAAAAACATGGCTAAAAATATAATTTTGCTCCATTTTTATGTCTCTTTCCCTCCAAAACACAAAAAACATAAAAATACAATATCAAATAAGATGAAAAATAATTTAACGGAATACTTGCATCATGGGATTTCAAACCATAGGTAGGCAATTTAAATTTCAATCAAACTTCAGGTGGGTAAAGTGACAAATTTTAAACCATAGGTAGGCAACTTAAATTTCGGCTAAACCACAGGTAGGTAAGTTGTAATTTGCCCTTGAAATAAGGAAAAAAGAACAAGCTTTGAGCCAGCAGGACCAGACATGTAGGCATAAAGGAATATACTTAAACATTAAACAACACTTACATATAGTTTGAAGGAATATATAGACCTGGGTATATTCTTCTTCTTCTTTTTTAAACAGTCCAATGAACACACAAGGAAGAGGAACATGATTTTTGAAGCTAAAGGCATTGTTAGGATAAGGCAAAAAGAACAAGTGTTGAGACAGCAGGACCAGACATGTAGGCATAAAGGAATATTTATACACATAGTCAACACATACATATAGTTTCAACTTTCAAGGAATATATAGACCTCGGTATATTCTTCTTCTTCTTCTTTTATTTTTTTAGATGCATCACAAAGAGAGCTACAACTGCTATAGGACAGATCTGAAATTTACTTGACACAGGACAGCAGGTTGGAGACCAAAAAAGGATAGAGAATCTCTAGTTTCAGCACCAAAACATGACAAATATGGATTGTGATGATATTTTATAGAACAAGCTAAGATGCTATGATAAGTGAGAAAAAGATAGGAATATGGTTTTATTTAGAGACTAGTACACTGGCTAGAACTTAAAATACAGCAGATAGAAAGTAAGCAAAAGAACAAGAAGACAATATAAACACACATCCAAACTAATTGCATCAAACCTCACATAAATGCACCACAAAGAGAAAACGGTTGATTCCTCCCCCCTCAAATATTTCAGCATATAGGATGCTACCAACCAAACTTAGGAACCAAGTCAATCCCAATCATTATAATGAACTTTAAAGTAAAATCCAAAAGACCCATAAATCCCCAACCTAATACAAAAACACAAGAAAGAAAATCCAAAACCAACTACAAGCTGCTAGATTGGAAACATCAAAAAGACCAAATTACCCTTGGGCAAAAATTACAAAATACTTGTATGTGAGAAAAAGCCTAGCAGATTTTACCTTTCCTCAGACACAGAACTTGATTACAATAAATTCAACTAGAGAGCTAACAAGTTGTTCTAGCCTTATTGATTTCCAAAAAACCTTACTTCAGCAAATTTTTTGTGCCCCTTCAAATTTTGCATCATTTTTCCTCACTCTGAGAAAACTCAGCTTAAGGTTTGTTGCAATGTCTAAAATTGATGCTTAATAAACAATATAAGGCTCAAACTTGAAATCTTCTTCTCTACTCAATGTAAGGCATGATGATGCTGGACGCATCTCAATAATGGGACCATTAAACTTTTTTGGGATATTAACTAATAGTAGCTAGGCTCCAACTTATTTGCATAAGTGCTGCCTTGCTGTCTTCCACCAGCTTGTGAACAGTATATCAGTTTTAATGAGTAACAGGGAGTTTAAATCTATAGAATAAAAATTTAAATTATAATCTTTAGAAAAACACCTGTCACCTAGGTCATCTTAGGAGAAGTTTTCAAATAATTGGAATATTGTTTAGGTACTAGCACTATTGGCATCTCATTTCCTTATTTAATCCACCATGAATTCAAAATATTAAATACTACAACTCATATACAGGAAGTATGCCACAAATTTTGTTAAAATAAGAACAAAATCCCTTAGCCCTATGTTTGGTTTGCTTTGGTGAAAGACTGAAAATGTCATGGATCAGGAAGTTCTCTCATGTCATCAAACTCAATAAACATACAGACTATTAAGTTTGGCGATTATAATTGAAATATATATATATATATATATATATATATCATACAATAGATGATTGGGTGTATGTTGTTAGCTTCTAAATAAACATTCGTATCACCCATTAAATAGATTGATTACTAAACAGAAACATTGAAACTTATTAAATATAAAACATTATCTAAAGCAAATGACTAAAACGTATAAATGTGAATCAATAGAGACATGTCTCTATGAAAATTAGTTGGCAATAAATGATAATAGGAAAAAAATTCATTTTGAACATCAAATTTTTAGGTCAGAAAAAAAGCTTTTACTGCAGGAATTCAATACATTTCTCATTACATCCCTTTCCTGTAAGATGTAAATGTCAAGAGGAATGGACAAGAGAATACCATATCAGGAACTAACTCAGAAGGCTCTCTGCTACAGGTTGCATACATATAAACAAGAGAAACATGCTGAATGCAACATATGAAGGTCCAGCGAATACATCTACCTGATGGTCACAAACTTGTTCGTACCATGTTTAGCCCAGTGGGTCCTCAAATCGATCGGATTAGAGAAGTTGTAACCTTCTGCTGCAAGTTTCTCTAATACCTTCTTGAAAGCTCCTATACTCATTTTTCTACCAGCAATCCTTGCTCCACGCCGTTTGGTACTCATTGGCAAGGGATACATTGACATACCAGTGGTACAACATGCAGATTGCCACCCACCAGAGCCCCATCGATAACAATGCTGCGGTGTCCCCGTACATGAACAAACTGGTATTGGAATCCCGGATATATCAACCCCACTTATAACAATCTCAGTGGTTTTCCTAGTGGTAGACCTTGCTCGTGGAGCGGAGGGACTACTCTCAGCCTTAGGTGCACGCAGGGCTCTCTTAGCCTTCTTCTCTTTTGGGGTTTTTGGGGCTTTCGCTGCCTGCCTTTTCTTAATAGGTCCATTTTCCGTCCTAACACCCGTCTCTTCTACACTAATCATCCTTTCATCCTTGGACATATCAGGTGGTTGTTGAACCATCTGCATATGATGAGAGGAGGATGTCTCGGGCAAAACTGAATAAGCAGGGTTTGGTGTGGGTAAAACATTAATAAATTTCTCTCTTTGATTAATCCAAGCATCCCTCATGTAGTCCATGGGGAATGCAGAATGTGAAACCCCAATATCCCTATGGTGCAAAGTTCCATTATTTCCCGTGGCAATGAGCATAGCATTGCGTCCCCTGATGAGTTGTTGTTCTTGGGGCATTGAGGACATGAGCTGAAGACCAAGATGGCCTTTAAGAGATGGTGTTGGTGGTTCATAGTAACCCCAATTACGCATATTCAAACTATTATCTCCATCCATCTTAGTAATTCCTATACCAACAAACAATATCCAAACTCCAAAGACCAAAAATGGCAAAAGGGTGACTAAAAATCTCCAAAATTTTTTAAGAAGTTTATCCGTAGCTGGCTGGCATTATATGGGTCAAAGAGATCTTTGAGAACTCAGATCTCTGAAGAAAGCAAACATGAGAAAAACATAAAAAAAAAAAAAAAAAAAAAAAAAAAAGGATTGATATCTTCAAGTTCAAAGAGATTTATGGGACTTACTTGTGAGTGAGTTGTGAGATCAATGAGAAAAGTTTGTTGGGGTTGTTGTCGTTTTTCACCTCTTCTGACCGAACAGAGCAAAGGCACAACACAAGTGGGACTTCTTCTGGATTTGTAAATTGTAAAACATTTCTGTCCAGTACTTGTTTTTTGTTTTGTAATTTTTAACATAGATAGGACAGGAGTAGTATTTTTTTTTTTTTTTTTTTTTTTGTTGTAGCTAAATAATAAGATAGAATATTTAATGATGTCATTTTTATCAGGTGGGACTGAAGCATATGTTTCCACTACACTAGGAGCAGTGGATACTTTCTCTCAACAATGAAATCAATTCAAGATGTGGAGTGTAGTCAAAACTTTCTTCCCATGAATTTATGTGCAAAGTACTGTTGAAATTGAGATCCCCGTGCTTGCCTAGCCTTGCTTCTTCTTTTTTGCTTCTTTCTGTTTTTTTTTTTTCTTTTTTTTTCTTTTTTTTCTTTTTAATGTTTAAACTTAATAAACTTGCTAAATATAGGTCCTAAAATACATATAGCTACATCGAGAAGGGTGGTCAAATTCGGCTGCCTCTTTAACCTGTCTTTGTCAATGTTACGTTTGGGAAAATTCCAGCATTTGCTAATAAAATCTTTTTATCATTGTCAATTCTGTTTTATTATCTTAAATTTTATCTATTGTTCTCCGCGGCCCTAAAAAGTAAAAATTATATATTTTCACCTATCGAAAAAAAAAAAAAAAAAAGATATATATATATATATATATATATATATATATATATATATATATACCTGTTGCGGGAAATCCAAAAGAAATAAGCCCAATTCAAGCTTTTAAAAACAATTTTAAAAAGACCATAATTTCATAAATTATTTCACAAACATATAAAATGGTAAATTAAGATTTGTATAACATTATTTTCATATGAGATCACAGCTAATATTTTTTTTACTGTACCATAATCATAACATGCTACTTCAACAACTGTAAAAAGCTTTGTGAAATATGTTGTGTATCTAAACTTATGTCTTATGAAACTTTTTCTCTCTAGAGATAATTTTTTTTTTTTTTATAAGATCTCTAGAGATAATTTAAGATAGGAGAATTATATATAGACAAAGTGTAGCTACAAAATTAGTTGTAGCCTAAAGTTACAACCTTACTTAATAAAATAAACATTACTAGATATTTTGAAAATCTAACTGTTGAATTGCATATTCTTTACGCTCTTAATAAACACATCAAATTTTGTGTCAATTAAATATTATTTACTATATAATCTATAAGCTTATATTTTATGCATAATTTTAAACTACAAAAACTTGCAATTTAAACAATTTTTTGATGACATAGCTATTGATTTTTAATTTTCTAGAAATTTTACAAGCACGGAGAATATAAGAAGAAAATGTAATCTAATGGTGGATTTGTCAAAATTCACCTCCAATAATAATAAAATATATATATTGAGTAGGGTTGTAAGTTGTAACCTTAAGTTATAACTAATTTTGTAACTAAATTTTGTCCATCGTATATTTGACTTTTCAAATAAAACTAATCCTATAAGTGCTCTGTGTACCGCTTAATTATCTAGAATCCTATATAAATTAAAGAAAATTTTTCAATAATTTAATTAAGATTGAACAATAAAATAGATAATAAATTCTTTTAAAATAAATATTTACTTTAAGTTTCATTATGAATGCACACTGTGTAAGACCAGATTTTATAAAAATGAATAAATATTATTTGTATTATAAAATAACTTAGAATAAATAATAAAACTCCTTTTACAATAAAATATTATGAGAAACAATAATACATATGGCTGACGATAACTAATTTGTTGATGATTCAAAACCGACTGCAAATATTTGGGACTAAAACTTTGTTGTTGTTGAATAAAAATCCTTATACATTTCTTGAAATTTTTGATAATTGAGTTTTACTCGAAGTAGTATTTAATATATATTTTTTAATTTTGTAAATAGAGTTTCAATCATAAGCAATGCTGATAATGTAATCTACGTATCATAATTCAAATAACAAAATTATGTAATACAATTGGTAATACTTGTATTAAGCCATATGGTGCAAGCACAACATGTTTGACCCAACTTTCATTGTTAAAAAAAAAAAAAAAAAAAAAATCATGGTAGATATTTAAAATAATTAAACTTCTTTTAAATTCATAGAAATTATTGGTATTATTTTTAATTGATGTAGTATTTTTAAATTTATTGAAATCTTGGTAATAGAGTTCACTTAAAGCAATTATGTTGATTATATTAATGTTTTTATAGGACATCACATGCCTCAAGCAAGAAAAATGTGAAAAGACATCCATTATGATTTGAGCATGAGCTTATATATGCAGTACGTTTTTTTTTTTAGAAGGTTATATATGCAATACGTAATTTTATTGTGAGTTTTTTGTTACAATAACTATATACTTTCACCCCTCTCAAAAAAAAAAAAAAAAAAAAACTATATACTTTCACAATTCTCAAACAGTATACCAAGACTTAGAAAAATTCAATATCTACTTAATGAACAAGAGGTTCTTGAAACCCTAACCAATTTGATGATGCAATTTGAAAATGGGAATACTACTCAACATCACCGTGACTTAGAAGCCTATAAGTCTCAGGTTAAGAAAGATTGTTGTGCATGTTTCACTATGCTGAGTAGCATGCACAATGATCTTATTGGGGAGTTTGAGGACTACCCAAATGCCCAAGAGATGTAGAACTAGCTTAACATTGCCTATGGAGGGACTTTAGCAACTAGGTTGCGAGCTCTTACTTTGAAGTTTGAGCAATATGTTATAGATTTAAAGCATAGCATGATTGAACATCTAAGGATGATGTTTGCATTGATCAGTGAACTAAAGGTTGCTGGCAATAATCTCTCTGATGAATAGCAGGTTACAACGGTGATACATTCATTGCATGAACCTACTTGGGGGCAAATGAAGCTTGTTTTGACACATAGTGAGAATATCAAGACTTTTACTGATATTTCTTGTCATCTCGAGCTTGAGGCGGAGTGCATGGGGGCACACCAAAACACCTTCCTTGTCTCCCAATCTGGGCAGCAGAAGGCATTCAGGCCTAAACGCAAAGGACAAGAGAGGAATGCCGAAGAAGCTGGTAACCTTGGGCCTACAGAAGGCAAGATAGCAAAGTGCCAAAAGGGAAAGTGTGCTAAAAAGGACAAGGCAAAGTTCAAGTGCTATAACTGTGTTGACACCCCATTTTGCAACCCGTATTTAACCACGCATGGAGGGTAAAAGGGTAATTTTGCCTTGGAAATATGCATCTTGATTCTAGCCATTAGATTCTTAGATTCATTTTACCAAAATGATCTTGATGTTGTAACGATCAAATCGACTGGTCATAAGCCCTAATCGGACCACCAGATTGAAAGTTATCATCAAATCAAGTTTTAATGGCTAAGATGTACTATCACAAATTGAGTCCGACTATATATGATTATGAACAATTGATTTCAATTGGTTATAGGAGTGATCAATTTGAGATCAATGATGTGTCATAATTTGATTGGTTAGGACTACATTTTATGGTGAGGTTGTATACACCTAATTAATTAGATAGTTAAACATTAATTATTCAATGAGTAATTTGTGTAATTATCTTTTAATTAGAGTAAATTTGGAACCAATTAATTCTGAAATGGGAGTGATTGGAGCCATTTAATGTTAATTGGGAGCTAATTTGGGACCTATTAATGTTAATTGTACTGAAACCATTTTCTATCAAATGATATCTTCTCACCATTTCATCGATAACTCTTAGAATATTTTGAATCTATGAATGAGGTTAATTTTCCCAGAAACTAGACATCTGGGGCTTCAATTTGAGCACAAGAACGAGACAATTATGATCAGAATTGGGCCAGATATGATTTTTCGAAGTTAGCTCTACAAGCTGTTATAGCAGCTACGGGAAAACCAAATTTTGGCTTACTCCCCACTCTCACCAATCTCTCCATTTAATACACCAGATTTTCCCCAAGGCTAAAATGAGGTCTAGTTTCATAATCCTTATCAACCCTTATTAAATGGCCTTCCATTCATATTTCTTCCACTACCACTATATAAACCCTCCCCCTCCTTCATTCCAAGACACAAAAAAAAAATCCCCTCTCTTCTCCTCTCTTGAGTTCTAGTGAAGTAGAGTAGTTTTGTCATATCTTGGTCTTTCTGAGACTCAAGGTATTGAGTGAGACTCACTCTCCCTCTCCTAGTTCTTCTTTTTTCCTCCACCCTTAGGACCTCCACCAAGAGTCTCCTCCTTCACCGTATGAATCTTACATGAAGGTATAATCCTTTTCCCTAACTTGTTTTTTGTGTTACCATGATGAGAATTTAAGATTAAAGTATGATAGTAATTATTTGAATCCTCTTGAATATGTTTGAATGTTTTTATGTGTTCTTCACATATTCTTAGTTGTTCATCACATGTTCATGCATATCACTAGTTTTGATCTTAAATTTACATCAAAAATATGAAAAACATGTTTGTTTCATAATTCTTTCAAATCCTTGAATTTAGGTTATCACCATCCACACACATTCACTAGAATTTTATTTTTCAATCCAAATTCAATGTTTAATAAATTGAATTAGGGTTTATCACATGCACACACATTAAATTCAACATGTAAATTGATTGACATATTGGATGATATGATATGATTGTTGGCCATCATAGTCTAGAAGATCGGTTTCACCGGGCAAGGTGGGTGCCTAACACCTTCCCACCTTGTTATCACCATCCACACACATTCACTAGAATTTTATTTTTCAATCCAAATGCAATGTTTAATAAATTGAATTAGGGTTTATCACATGCACACACATTAAATTCAACATGTAAATTGATTGACATATTGGATGATATGATATGATTGTTGGCCATCATAGTCTAGAAGATCGGTTTTACCGGGCAAGGTGGGTGCCTAACACCTTCCCACCTTGTAACATAGCCTCCGAACTTAGATCAAGGGTTAGTAAATCAAATTCTTGTCCATGTAATTTTCAATTTCTAGATTGTAACTAGGAAACAAAGCCATGTACTTTATCTTAGATTGTATCTAGGACCAAAGCCATGTAATTTCCTACGTTCAATGTAAATTCAATTTCAAATTAATAAAATGAGGAATTTTTCAATTATGGTTTTCTTATTTTTCCAATAATTAAATAAGTGCCGACTCCATTGTAAAACCCTTAATCTAAAGGGGGAAAATATAACTAGTCGAACCTCCATTTTGAGAGGCAATAACACGACTCCACCCATTCACGTGGGTTTGGCTCAATAAACATAAAAATGGGCCGGGGGCGCGGTCTCTCACAAACTGTGGTAAGAAGGGTCACTTCGCTCATGAGTGCACTAAGCCGAAGATGGTATCCATTCTTAACAACTCTGCTATTACTTATGTTTGCACACATGTTTTTGTTGCATATACTATTCCTGGGTAGATTGTAGATTCAGGAGCAACCAAACATATAGCCAGAGATAGAGTTGGGCATGTGGATTACAAAGAGAAACTTAAGAAGAAGTCATAGGTGTTGGAACCTATAAGCTCAAATTGCGCCTAGGATGTACGTTACTTCTTCATGATGTGCTTCATGCATTTGGTATCCAATGTAATCTATTTTCAGTACTTACTATGCTTAAACTTGGATTTAGTTTCCATTTCGATGGTCTTCAGTTAGATTTTTATTTAAAATAAAACCTTGTATGGACATGTTATTTATCTAATGATTTTTTATTTTTTTATTTTTTTATGTTGAATTTAGATCATTCCTCCTTTTCTTTTATTGCTCATAATGATGACGCTTTTGATTCTGTAATATGGCATGCTAGACTTGGACACATAGGAAAAGATATATTGGCTAGACTAGATAGAGAAGGTCTATTAAGGTCTATCGCTAATGTATGCCTACCTATGTGTGAACCTTGTCTAGCTGGAAAGGCCTGTAGGAAGCCTTTTGGTAAGGCTCCAAGGGAAACTCATCTTTTGGAATCAGTCTATTTGGACATATGTGGACCTATGAATGTTAAGGCATGCCATGACACCTCTTATTTTCTCACATTTATAGATGACTATTCATGTTTCAGTTATGTCTATTTGATCTCCCATCACTTTGAAGCATTAGATTGCTTTAAGCGCTTTATGGTAGAGGTTGAGAATAAAAAAGAAAGGAACCTAAAGGTTTTTTAAATTGATAGGGGTCGTGAATATTTGTCTAAACAAATTTAGGAACTATGTGAGGAAAAAGGGATATGTAGGCAATTGATGATTCCTAGTATTCCACAACAAAATGGTGTTGCAGAGAGAAGGAATCATACTCTATTAGAGATGGTTAGATCGATGATGGCGTATGCTAACCTTCCAATTTTGTTTTGGGGGAATGCATTGTTGATTGCTGCCTACATCCTTAATCGTGTGCCTTCTAAGTCAGTTCCCACAACACCATATGAGTTATGGAACGGTGCAAAACCCAATTTGGAGAACTTACGACCTTAGGGTTTTGCAGTTTTTGTTCATAGTACTTCCCATAAATATGGAAATTAGGCCCTAGAGCAAGTAAGAAAATATTTATAAGATATTTAGAAAGGTTAAAAAGGTATGTAATGTATGAAGAACATTCTAATGGTGGAATGACTGAGATAGAGTCTCATGATGTCAACTTTATTGAAGATGAATTTCCAAGCATCAGTGAAGCAAAACAAAATCTTCAACTTTATGAGCTGCAAGAACTTGAAGCTGTCATACCATCTTTGGGCGAGGGTGGAGAATCACAACTTCATCCTGAAATCGCCAAAGATAGTAGGAGTGATTTGGCTCCTAATGGGATCAAAATCACTAGATAGTGACATACAAGGATCCAAGCGTCTAGGCAATGGTATTTCAAACTTTATAAGGCAATTATTTCAATTGGTTTCGAAATGATGGAAGATGACCATTGTGTGTATGTTAAATGATTAGGAAAGAGTTTGCTTATCCTATTTTTGTATGTGGATGACATTTTGTTGGCTAGAACCAATTAGGAAAGAGTTTGGTTACATGTGGCGAAGGTGTTAGGCACCCCACAACGCCTGTCCAAGGACAGTCCTTTGTTTTGATAAAACCTTAATTTTTAGATATTGGTTGTAAAAAAACATTATTTTGGCATTGGATTTCAGGGCTTTGCATGCATGGGGCTTTGGGGTTTGGTTTTTGAATGGGTGTGGTCTCAATCTATGCTTTCCTAAGGCATTCAAGCAAAGTATCAAATTCCCACGGCGAAAATTCGGTGACATGTCACCTTACTTTCACGACGAAAATTAGGCATCACTTTGCCTTAGGTGACATGGATTGTGACAATCACATTGGAATGGGAGAGCAGGTATACATATATACATACATCATGCACAATTTTAGCACACAGAGCAGGAAAGTAAATGCCTATAGCACTAGAGCATGACCCAAAATATAGGTGCAAGAAAGTAAATAAGGGTCGCCATACTCTAGAGATGAGGACGAATGGTACATAGCATAATATACCTAATACAACCCATCTAAGATAGAAATGAGGGAGGAAGGAAGGGGGTTTAAAATAGTATATAACCAAATAGGAAAGACTAGACCCCTAAACCTATTGAGCATAGCTGCTTGGCTCATATCTACTTGCTTATATCTTCGCCCTTTTTGCTAGCACCTGGGAGATCGTGCCCTAGCTCCATGCATCCTCGCTCCATATGTGTACACGCAAAGGCAAAGACAATAACCAGCAGACAAGCAATAGAAAGAAAGAGATGCATAGATAAGGTTCAATGGGTATAAAGCAAACAAGCGTACAAGCGAAGCAAGCACAACATGTGGCAGGAGACATGAAAAACAACAAGATAAAAAAACAAGTGAACTAGAAGGCAAACAAGCAAGAAAGCAAGCAAACAAGCGAGAATGCAAACAAGTAAGAAAGCAAACAAAATGTGGTGTCCGCAAGGGACAAATGTAGGTTTGGATCGAATGTTCATAGTTTCATTGTGTTAAATTATGGACGACGCACTAGCAAGCAAGACTCATGCATGAACATGTAAGCAAGCGTGTAAAGATGCATAGAAAGCCAATGAATGGCACAAACAAGCATGACAAGCATATCATTACATAGAGCGAAAAAGGGGAAAGGTATGCATAAACCAACCAACATCATGGCGATGCATCCCAAATGGTTACATCCAAACTAGGCCTCACGGGCGTCAAGTGTAAACACACAGCCACAAACCCGCTAAGGGCATCAAGCGTGGCAAAGCCTAGAGCTAGAGAGGCTAACATAAGTATAAAGCATAGAAACATGCAAACATAAACATGCAAATAAGGATGATCCGAACCCTTTGATATGGGCCAAGGTGTATGGACGATGACAAAGACCATAGGGTCTAGATCGGGTCCAAACCAATAGGCCAAGACGCAAGAAAGAGAGACAAAAGCAACAAAAGGGTAAAATAGCACATGGTGTGACAAACATAGCCTAGGTCTAGGCACAAGAACATGGCATGGATCGCACAAGCACATGGAAGATAGTATAAAGCATGTAGAAAACATAGATCCAAGCATATAAGCATGTGAAAACATAAGTCAAGACAAGTAGGCATAGAAACGTACACATCAACATGTACAAGCGTAGCAGATAAACATGGAAGAACATGAATCCAAGCATATAAGCATGTGGAGACTAGGATCTAACCATGGAAATACATACATGAACACAAAGATCCAAGCAAGGCATAGCAAACAACATCATACAAGCATGTGAGCATGTAACCCTAACATCAAGATAGAGCAAAAAGAGGAACAAAGTATAGGAAAACATGGAATAAAGCATAAAGCATGTATGCAAGACAAATAGACATGTAAACAAGCATAGAAACATGTGGATCTTGCAAAACAACACATGGGAAAGATAGATCTAGGCACAAACACATGGTATGAGACATGGAAGCATGTGGATCTAACATCAAAAACATAGGAAAGAGAATATTTAAGCATAGAAAGCATGGCATAAAGAATAAAGCATGTAGATCAAGAAAAGTAACACATAAACAAGCATGGAAGAACATGGATCTAAACTAAGAACATGATAGAAGCAAGATAAAGCAAGAAACATGCTAAGGAAAGAAACATGCTAAGGAAATCAATAAATCATGTTATTAAGGCAAAAATAAGCTAGAAAAAGCCTGGAAAAAGCTTTGGAAAGAAAGGGGTGTGGATTGTAGCTAAAAGGCTACATCCACACCCTTAAACCTCAAGTCCAAGGTATGGAACGAAGGAGAGGAAGATTAGGGGTAAGAACAATACCTTGTGTTTTTGGTGAAGAGAGAAAAATGAAGAAGCTTTAATGTATTTTTTTTTGTGGAGAAATGTGTTGGGAAGAGAGGAAAAATGCCCAAAAAATGCCCTAGCAAAGGGCTACTGCTGTACGCACGAAACAATACCTTTACGTAGGACTTACATGTATAATTCTGGAAATTGCCTTTCAAAGGGCTACTACTATATGTGTGAAACAATGCCTCTAAGTAGGCTACTAATGTGTGTACAAAACAATGTCTCTAGGTAGGACTTACATGTATGATTCTGGATATCGCTTTTCAAAGGTTTGTTGCTATATGTGTGATATTGGTAGCACTTGCATTGCACCGTATCCTCACTGGTTTACCGATTCAATCTGATAGTGATCAATCCACTGAGAGAGATGGAAAATGGAGAGATCGCACAAAATAAAACTACCCTAGTGTAGGTTTTGTGGTGTTCTTGACATAAGGGGAAAAGTTCCTGACAGGACGAACCCGTTCTTGCATACTGATTAGCACAAAGTGGATGGAACCACGTAAAATAAATTGCCCTAATGTAGGGTTTTGCATGGTTTTGGATCAGCAAATCGACTTAACATGGGTTTGAGCTTGTACTGGATGATTATACCACAATGGGTTCCTTGATCTGCTGAATTCCGAATTCAAAGTTTCGAGCAAGAAATCATCTTGGAAATGCTGACACTATTAGTCATATCCACATAAGAACTGCCTGGATGTTGAGTTCTGTGTGGTCTTGATGCATTGTGCATGATGGCACCTATTCAGAAATAAAACTGCCCTAGTATCAAGATTGAGACTAGGGCCAACCCTTGGGCATTAGGGGTCATGTCTGAAGCAATGACTCAAGCATCCTCTGTTGGGATGAGTTTGAGAGGCTTGAAAAGTGTTTAGGGGAGTGATGCTTAAATGGTATTTAAAACCTAGGGTTGAGCATTTGAATCTTTTGGGTTCAGGTCTTTTTGAAGTTGCCTGGTAATGATGAAGGGAGGCTTGCATAAGCTGTTGCAATCTTAAAACCTTATTTTTTTTGGAGATTCCTTGGGAAGAAAAGAATTGCCCTCAAGAATTTGTTTTTGGACTTCAAAAGTTTGGAGGATTTGAAATCTTTGAGGGTCATTATTTTTTCCTTCTATTTCAATTGGTTTTGAAAACCCAGTTTAGAAATTTTGGGAAATTCATTCATGATCATGAAAATATGTTTAAATGCATGTACCATAAGAGGGGCTCACTAAGGCCATGTTTCCTATGTGGTTTAAGAGTGTATGTGCTCGACGGCTATCATTTACCCTAAATAGGGAACATGCTCGCGAGCAAGGATTTCTTGAGCAAAGTGCTTGTGCTTACCAAATGCATGGATGTCCCTTTTTAATCTATGTGGGGGAAAACATGAATGATGTGTTTGGCTTTTTGAACTCTGATGTGCATGAAATATATACAATAAAGTACTCACATATCTACATATTTAGCTTTAATTTTATATTATTTTGTTACTGATTATATGATATCTTTGTGTTGCAGGTAACAAGGGCTTTACATGCTAAGTGGGGCTAGGCCAATTAAATTCAATTCCAATTGGAGCAAGAAATCAAAGAAAATTTGCACCAAATCCAAGTCCAATTCGGATTAGGATTCCAGCCTGCACATCAGTTAGTATTTTTGGCATAACTTTTGGGTCAAATATCCAATCGAGATGATTCAAGTTAGTCTGGAAAGTTAACTTAAAGGGCTACAACTTTGTAGTCTACCAAAAGTCTGAATTATGAATTTAAATGGGCCAAAATCGTCGGTTAAATGAAGCCTAAAATTTGAGATTTTCTCAAAACGGGAATTCAACTTGTAATAGGATTCCTTGACCTTTTTAAAGGCTCTTTAGGGTAAAAAGAAGAGAGGAGAAACCTGAGAGGAAAAGGAGGCTGTTGCATAGAAGAATTTACTTTTGGAAGTCTTTATGAAGAGGAGGATCTGAGGACAAAGGCGAGAGCTTCATGTTGATCAAACAATGCAGATGAAAGACATAAGTTTTATTTGTTTTCTTTTCAATTTTATTATGAATTAAATTTTATTTTCTAGAGCATTGATGTAGTCTAGCAATGAACACACAATTTATTTTCTGAATTATTTTATTTTTAATATTTCCATGATTGAGTGTTTAATTCTTATTCTTAATGCTTACTATTTTTTACAAATTATAGTTTGATCAATTGAATTACAATGAGACCGAGAGGTGATTTGTTATTTTAGTTCTAGAATTAAACACCATTAGTTGAGCGAAAGTAGAGACGCTTTACCGCGACTAGTGTGAGTTTTTAGAAAATTCAAAGTACGTAATGAGTCTCCAATTAATTAAATTCACATAGAGATATGGAATTGTTAGTTGAAGATATTTTGATATTATTCGAGAGAATATATTGAATACTTAAGGAATTTTTAATCATCAACGGGTGATTATTAGAATTTAATAATTAGGAAGGATAAATTGTATGGGATTTGTTAGGTGAAATCAATCGCTCTAAATCCATTCTTATCATATTTTTACATTGTTAGATTTTTACACTTTGTTAATTCTTTTTATTCGTAGATTTATTTTTATTAAATAGTTTAATTTAATTCAGATAGTAGAACATTCCATTTATTTTCGATTTTTCCAAATAGTAATTAATTTAGTGAATTTTGGTATTCAATAACATAGTTAATCCTTGTGAGTTTGACATTCGTTTTCTAAAAACAGTTTACTACTTGTTACGATTTTGTGCGCTTGCAGATCATTTTACACGAACAAACTCATTGGGTGGGTTGGGAGAGGACCCTACCCTTTTTTAGGCATGGTGCCTTGGCATATGCAGATGATCCATCATCGATGATTAACCAAATGTTCAATGTCCCACAAATAACCAATCTTCAATGATCAGTGAGGTCTTTTACTAGGTTGTAACGTGGCCTTGGGGTTAATTGGGTGCTTGAAATGAAGGATATCATGCTTAAAAATTTAACATGTGGGTGATTATTTGGCATAAGCTCTACAAACTAAATAGTCGCTTTCAATCAGGAAGGACTTTCTCAGGACCTTGATGTAAGGATATGGGTTTCCTAGGCTTACGAGAGGATATTTTGGCTGTGAAGTTCTTTGAAAGGTTTCCTAAAGTCAAGGATTACACTTCATCAAAAGCATTTTGGTTTCCTCTCATGCTCGGCTGTATCCTCAATTTGAGTCCATTTCTTGAATTTTGCCGATTTCATTTTTGGGGCTTTCATTTTGATTTTCTTTGGCCCGTGTTTCTTGATTGTTTTAGTCTGAACTTTTTCTTTTACCCTTTCTTTGCTTGGGGCTTTATTTGACTTGATTACGCATGACTTTTGTCATTTGATTTGGGCTCATTTCTCATTCATTTTTTTTAAAAAAAATTATGGACTCATTTGATGGACTCAAACTGGAGATCACTTAGCATGAGATCCTTGTAACCATTTAACCCACCCTAGTGTGGGGGGTAATCCTTGGCTGGGTTAAATTAAGAAAAGAGTTCAGAAGGCTCAACTGGGCTAACAAGGGATATTTCTTTGCAAGTGGGGTGGTAGTGAAATGAATGGCTTTCTCTGTCATCTTGAACGCTTACTTCTTAGCCTTAGGAGCTTATGTAACAAATTATCAATTTGGGTGATTTTTGAAAAACATTTTCTTTTTGGCTCAAAAGGGCTATCAAGTGATATGACTATTTGGATAGCTGAAATAAATGCGTCCATCATTTCAAATCTAATCAGTTGGTCAATGAAACTTGAACATATGGTTATTCACTAATTCAAGGTCCACACCAATCTTAGGAAGGACCTCCCCAGGGGGGGTTGATTGTCAAGAATTGAAAGTGCACTTTGCAAAAGTGGTGAATGTTTTAGGAATGTGGAGTTGTTGAGATGGGATATCATAAGGTGAGTGTTTGGGGATCACATGCCCCTTATCCCTGGTAAGGGACAACCACTTCACTCAAACAACTCTTTTCCCACAAAAGGGGTTTTGGCGTTGACTTGCCGCTCTTGAAAGATGCATGCATTTCAAAACACAGATTTTCATGATTTGATGTTTTGATTTGAACCTTTATGCTTTGATCTTATTTTGAAAAATCTTTTTTTTTTTGTTTGAAAAATGTGTACAAGATTGCAACAAACCTAGGCCAACTGAGATGGGAGAAGGTTTTGTTGAGATAATGTTGGGATGAGTGACAAGGTCAAACTTGGGTTTCAGTGTTTCCTTAGGATAAATATTTTCTGATCCGTGGTGAAGATTCTTGTGAGGTACAAGTAGGAAACTTCATTTTCCATGTCAATTGTTGAACTGACCTATCATGGCAAACATGCCACATTAGGGATCTAAGAAAGGCAACATGAGAATGAAAAGATGGGATGTTAATGCAATTCCTTGAAATTTTGATAGGGCACTATCACCCAGATGTTGAGCAAGTGAATGTCTCTATCACAAATGCTTAGATGCTTGGTCATCACTATTCATTGAAGAATGCGATGTGAATGACGTCTCTTTGGCTTGGTTAAAGCATGTCCTTGAAAAGGAAATTGATTGATAGGAGTTAATGACATATCAAGATTATGCCAAACCTGATAAAATTGGAAGTATTTTGTCTCTCATTCAACCAAATTTAATCATTTTACTCTTCCTCCATGATTCACATGTGGGTCCTCATTACAAGCAAGTTCTGGCATTGTGTTGTTGAAGTAGCCGAAGCTTTCTCACGGATCTGAGATTTGTCGAGTAAATCACCATGACTAAGGTGGTCCCAATACAGTTTGAATGTTCCTGAGATGCAAGTGGTCCAGGTTAGATGAAGGCTTTGCTCATGGCAAGATCCGATAAAATTGGAGATAGTTCATAATTCTCCCTGAATGTAGGCTTGGTTCGCCCTTTTCTATTGTCAATGCGGAAGTCAGGCTTCCAAGGAATGCTTTAAGCAAGTTACAAGATCTTTTGATGGCCTTGCAAATAAATTGTCAAGTTACAAGATCTTTTGATGGCCCTTGCTAAAGCTTAAGATGCTATCGAGGCTATTGTAAAGAAGTCCATTCAAAGGGGAGAGACTGTGCGAAAAAAGTTACCCCAATGTGGTGTTTTGGTCTCTCAATCACTTTCACCGTTGGGTGAAATTTTTAACTGAAGGGTGTGGGGATTCACATATCAAGAAACCCAAAGACATCTTAGGACACTTGGAGAAAGGGAGGACTTTGTTCAGAAAGATCCGAAGGTGAAAGAATGTTTTTTCTGAAGAAGACCCGAAGGAATATTTGTTTGGGGGAAACCCGAAGGAACCGTTTAGTCTACCCGAAGGTGAGTGAAGATTTTATCTAGAAAATTCCTGAAGGAAACACTTAGACTACTAGAAGGTAAAAGAAGATCTTTTTTTCAAAGGAACTTCCCAATCTACTCAAAGGAGAAAGGAGATTTTGTCATAGGGGATACCTAGACTAACCGAAGGCAAAAAAGGATTTTTTTGAGGAAGACTTAAAGGAAAAGCCTATTGAGGCAAGCTAATGCTAATGAAACTTGAGCTGTTGGATCTTGCTTGAGAGATGTTGGGTTCTTTTCACCCTTTAGAGATGCCTTGACAAAGAAGCTTGCAAGCTGTCCGGATTGAATCCAACTTCTCACTAAATTTCGCTCCTAAACTTGTAGTAGCTAGTCTTCATGGATAATGTGGGGGTGCTCAAGATGGATTTTTAGTGGTCTTGTGGGAATGAGACCACTAAAAATCTGCCCTAGTATCATATTGAGAGCACTTAAAGGCTTGGCCTTTTTCCAGTCCATATAGACGTCTTGTGCGTCACTGATCTCATCAATCATGCTATTGATGCCTTAATAAAATTGGTTGTTGATCATGTTTGAGATAGGGGATTTAGGGCCCTTGGTGGCTTCCTTGAAAGAAATTGGTTAGAATTCATTGGAGTAGACAACTCAAGTTATGCCTCTTTGGATACTTGATAGGCCGAAGCCAATCCCTGAAAAGGAAATTCAAAAGACTAAAGTTAGTA